>WQNJ02000006.1:1959000-2609500 GCA_016584745.2 Phylloscopus trochilus trochilus
TGGCTCTTGTTATGTGTTCCTGCTCTAGGAGAAATCTATTTTTTTTTTTTTTATTCTTGTGTAGGCTTTTGATAGTTATTTTTTGTCAGAGGAGCATTGGAGGATTGTGTAATTACTCCTAAGCCTGAAACCATACTGTTTGACTGGAGGGATAGTGCCCACTTCCCACTGTTTCCATCACATATCCAGCAAAACAGACCCAAAGTGTACTTTAGGGAGGGCCTGACTGGGCTCTTTTTAACATGCTCTGAGAAGTCAGACGTGTTACAAAAGCCTAAGTAAATCATATCTGTCTAATGCCTGTCATACCTGATTTTGCTTTCTGATGACTTTACAGGACCAGTTTTCCCTAACACTGTGTTGACAAGCATAGTTTATTTTTCTGCCCAGGGATTTAGGCAAGGCATAAGAGGCAGTGGTTGGAAGCTGAATTCAGATTTTTTATCCAAATTTGAGGAAAAGCAGTTTGTAGACCCAAGGTAATTAACTATTGGAACAATTTCCCTGGGTATCTGACGGATTTCCTATCCCTGGAAGGCTGGAAATTAGCACTAACATAGGTCTGTTTCAGCAGAAGGTTGAAGGAGATACTGAGTAAACTCACTTGACCTGTTCAGCCTGACTACATTGATGTGACAAGTACTAGTGGATTTTAAGAGGAAGTTACCAGAATAAATTCAGCTTATAACAGGCAATTTACAGAATACTTCCATACTGAAAACTGCCTTTCTGAGCTGGAAGCAGTCTGTCACCCAGTTTTCCTCTCAGAGCGACCCTTACCCAAAGAGCAGATGATAATTGCAATTAAGCAGAGCCTCTTTAGCCCCACTCTAAATGTGAGTTTCGTTTGCTGGACAGGCACTTGCATGGAGTCGAGCTGGCTGCAGGTTCCTGCGTGGACTCCTTCTGCTCCAAGCAGTCTCCATGTTTCTTCAGATGTTTTCCGTCAGGAGGATGGCAAACTGTTCCCTGTGCTTCAGATTGAGTGGAAAGTGGCCACGGATGGTAAGTGGTGGTTGTTTAATTGGAGCATGGAGCAGAGGAAATAGGTGTGATCCAGCAGGGATAGAGAGGAGAATTACGACTTCGAGTCAGGAAAGCAGATCTTTGAAATTGGAGAGGTCGATTTTGTTTGGCTGTAATCTCATCTTTGATAAAGCAGTAGTTGTCTCATTGTTGGAGCCTAAATGGCTTACCAGTAAGTCACATTTTCTTACTCTCCAAATACCTTTGTTTGTCTGTAAATGATGCTTCCCTTGCATCATTTACAGACATTCCCTTCCCTTTTGGACTCTTGCCCAAAATTTTGCACTGCTCTAAGACAGAGCTAAACACATTCATTCCTTCCTCCTGCAGGGGCTGTTTCTGAGGGCTGTGGAGTTATGACCTCTAGCTCTGGTAGTGTAGAAGCAGGTGTGGCTCAGGTAACACAGTCACCTCAACAGAAGAGAGTTGTGCTTGTCAACTCTCTGGCTGGGGCCGTGTGTACCAAAATAAAGGCGTGTTTGCTTTGGCACCCAAACTGCACGAGGCAGCTTTGAGAGGCAGAGCTAAACACCATCCCACATCTGCCAAGGGTGTGTGGAGAATGCAGCTGCCTTCTCCATTGCACAGATGTAGCTTTGCCACGCAGGACAATCTTTTGTTAAGCTGAGAGTGCTGCTAGTCCGCCCCGCACGCTCGCTTTTCCATGGCAAGTTATCTTTACATTGGGATCCTCAGCCCCTCAAAGGAGTTAGGCTGTGGCACAGGGGTGCTCTCTCTGCAGCCTCTCCCTGTGCAGAGCAGAGGAAAAGGTGACCATGTCCCTCTGTGCCTGCAGCCAGCATCCGCTGCCTGGAAGGGGCAGAGCTCGCCGTGATGCAGGTGAACAGCAACCAGCAGATCTGTGCCCAGTTTGACTTCCAGAACAATTTGCCTCTTCAGGTCCGTCCAGACGGAGGCCGGGTGAGTGCAAAGGGCTCCAAATCACCTTTTCTAGTCCCTGGAATTGTTTCTGCTTTCGCTGTTTTGTGGCAAGGTTATTGATGAAGAAGTACAGGCTGCTTAGAGTCTGTGTTGGACTCGAGATCTGCTGTCATCTCCCATTTCTTTTTTGCTCCTCCCATCGTTCAACTTTTAAGAATTGCTGCTTTTAGTGCCTAGCATGTCATCTCTTACCCTCCACTAAGGAGGTTGCTTAAAGCAAATAATTGTAGGGGTTCTTGCATTCTGCTTGAGAGCATGACATTTTATAGCTTTTTAACTCAACTCTTCCTATTGCTTCCACTTCTTTCTTGTATTCTCTTGTTGTGGAGGAAAGCACCAACCATGGGGGTGGTCCTTCAGCTTACACTCCTTCCAGGAAACTCATCAGAAAACTGCTGAGCATCTGCAACAGTAAGGAATATAAACAATAAGGAGTTCATTCCTTAACCACACAGAATTTGGCCATGGTTACCAGTTACCAAATACCACTGGCCTAGGAGCCAGTGCCTCTGTCAGAATTTGTACAGCATTGCTGATGCAGAAAACAGTATAGATTTAAGAATGTATGTATGGAATGGCCAGGTACAGAACTACACATGTAGTACATATGCAATTCTAAATGCTTAGCTCTTGCACAGAGCTACAAAACTTATACTAGACTGGATTTTCCATCTTGAAACTGCATCCTTTATTCTAGTCTCCTTTCAGTTCAGAATGGAGTTTGGTGGAAATTCCACACAGTGGTTTGGCATAAAACTGTTGTATTAGCTCAAAGATCCCAAGAAAAAAGCTATTTCTAGACAGAAGAATTGAGACAGACAAAAGAGACAGGTATATTTAATACATTTGAGTTCCAATTTTTCATAGTCAAGCTTCAGTGAAAGGATTATATGGGATGAGGGAACACAGTGGAACAGGGCCAAGTCAGCTGTGAATTTCAATGCCTTAAAGAACAACATTGCCCTTTAAAGTCCTTTGGTTTTGTTTTGTTTTCAGTGGAATTTCACTTTTGACCGTTTTCAAGTAGAACCTGGCCAGACTTACCAAGTGACTGTGTACCACCTGCCCAAACTGGGTGTCAATGGAGACTACAACTGCAAGTCCACCTCTCTCACAATGCCTGGTAAGAGGTGATTTAGTTCACTTGGGCCTTCAGTTTAGGAATGTGGTGGTTTGTGGACCTGACATCACTGCTGCTTTCACTTAATTTAACATCTTTCAGAGTTGCTCCTCTTCTTGTGGCAGCTGGAAGTACAGGCCAGAATTTCCAAACCAGAAGTTTGACTTCTAGTACTAAATCCTAGACATGTGAGGTTCAGTGTCAAAGGCACAGTTGGGCATAATTTACCAAGCAACTTGGTAGTGCTGGATGCCTGACCCTGTCTTGTATATGTGAAAATTTTTCTGTTGCTAAAAGAATTTTCGCTGTTTTTTCCAAGGTTGCTGAGCATCTGCATTGTCCTCTGGCTGCACTGACTATTTCATAAATATTTGGTGCTTAATACAGATCTTGAGAACTTGTTCTTAACTTTTTTCTTAACTTGCTTATAGTTGTCAACCTGACTTTGTAGCTAGAAAATGGCAGCGTGTGGAGTGTGTCAGGCAATGTGAGCTGGAAAAGGAGAGGGAGCATTTAATTTTCAGCCCTCTTACCCTTCCTTCCTGTTCACACTAAGAACTTCCCAGCTTTAATCCTCTACTATTCTTTAGACACCTAAAGCATGGTGTCAAGCTCAGCAGCTGCAGGGAGCTTTGCTAGTTAGAGCTTACACGTGAATTACAGAAACACTGTGAATTTGTAAACTTTGTAAAGTTTAAATTGGTAACTTTGAAAGTTGGAAATTCGAGATATACAACGTTTTATCTCAACTGGCTAAGCAGGGAGTTGTTCCTTTTCCTTTGTCCAAACCCCAGAGGAGAGACATAATTTAAGGCTGAGAGTTGTAAATCCCACTTCGCTAAATGTTGAATATGTAACTTCAGATTGAACTCTGAAGGAAGTCCCAAAGAGCAGGACCAGTCTGTTAAATAAAGGCAATTAGAAATGTGGAAGAGTGTTTTAGGATTAGGAAAGATTCCAACCTCTTGATTTTCCTGTGTCAGAATGCCTTTGGAGGAATCTGTTGCTGGGGTGTGATTACAAGGAGTGAGGATGAATATGAAGTTTTAATTCCACTATTGTGACCCTTTCTGCAGCAGTGTTACATTATCACTGCACTATTAAAGTGTGGTATGTTTTTGGTCTCATTCATTTTCTCTGTTCTGAGAAGAAAAAGAAGAACCAAACACACCATGACATCAGTGAAGGGACAGGTTTATATGCTGGAAACCAATACTGTGCTTCTACAGAATTTTGCCACTGCTTTAGAGCAAAGGTGTCTCTACTCATTTAGGAGAGCTTGGTTAGGTCTCTGGCTTCTGATAAAAAATGTGGGGGTTTTTCCTAAATGGAAGTACAATGTTTCTGACTAGCTCCTACTGATGGTCTTTCTTGCAGACTGCAGGGATTCCCTGATGAAAAGAACCATCCCATGTATAAAGACAGGTAAAAATCTTTCAGTCACGTAGTCGTGGGCGCTCTGTTGGAATATTTGACAGCTGAGAAACGTGGGAATATCTGCCCTACTTCCAGGCAGCTTGTGGGAGCCCAGGATCCAGGGGGAAAGTCTAGATGATACAACTCTGCTTGTGAGCTTCAACCCATGGATGGAACCAGCCCGCTACCAAATCCATGTGACCAGTTACCTGCATGAGAAGAGGTGTAAAATGATCACCCGGGATTTCAAGGAGGTAATTACCTTCCCCAGTCATCCCTTCTCTGGGGATTTTGGCAAACATCTGAAATGCTTGCTAAACCAGGGCGTTTGAGCAACATTTTTCAAGGAATTTTTTTTTTTAATTGTCTTTGGAAAGAGGAATTTGGCAGATAAAAGATGAAGAAGGAAGTTTTATAATGCGTGAAGCAGCCCATAAACACCTGCAAAGTCAAATTTTCTATTTGATTATCTGGGCTTTATTACCTTTTTCAAGCCAGTGCCTGGGAAGCTAAACTGAGTAAATTTACCAAAGTTTCAATAAATCATTGAAGTACTTTATCAAATATGATCACAAGAAGGTGTTAATTAATTTTTTTTATATAAAGAATGAGTGATTTAGTAACAGATGCTTCATTCAAGCTGAGGATCAAATTCTGTGGGTCTTGCAGTCTGTGCTGCTGAAAAGCTCAAAGTGTCCAGACTGTGTTCCAACATAAAAAATGTTTCCCTCCAGGCATCTGAGGGAGGAGAAATACTGAATGTTTGGAACCATTCTCCACCCTTCCTTGGGTGAGGGCAGATATGCTGGCATTCAGTTTATTTAATCTTTCTATTCCTTAACACTTAAAATCCCTTATTACTGCATGCACTCTGGTATGTTTAAGCTGTTACTGACACAGATGGGACAGCTGTGTGAGTATTTCCCTGGTGGAGGAGAATGCACCTCATTTTGGGGTTTGTATTTGCTAATCACTGTGAGGAATCAGGTTATCATGATATTGATGGTGTACAGCAGGTAGCAAAGGCAACTCACTTGCCTGTTCTAGTGTCAGAAGCAGTGTTGACAGTTGCTTTTAATTAAACAAGGAGGCTTGTTAATGTTCACACATTACAAAGCTGAAGACACCTCCATTGTTAAGAAACTGTAAGTTTAACTCCTTTGAAGTTGTACAACATGCATCCCTAACTGTTTCCTGTTACCTGTTCAATCGTATTACCACGTCTGTCACACCTGCAGAGGACATCTGCAGAGATGGTGGCCAGATCCTTTACCCATTTTGTTCTCTGTGGGTTTCTTGTTCAAAGGGAAAAAAAAAATAGCTTCTGCTTCTTTGGACCACTCCGTGTTTTCATGTCAGCTTTTTCTTTTTTCCTGCTTTCACTCAGTTTTCTTCCTTCCCTTATAACTTGCATCTGATCTCTGCAGGATGGACTACAACAGCAAGTGAATGTCACAATCAAAATAGAGAAGAACATAAAAGCTTGCTGCCACTACAAAATACAGGTGGGATCCCACTGTTGTCCCTGTGTCCTTCCTTCACAGTCAAGGCAGTGAGCACCTTAGCAATGTTAGGGTTTGTTTTTTTTCACAGTGTTTTGTTCTGAGATTGGCTAATCTCTAATTACCTGCATCAGGGAAATCTTATGGCTGGAAGGATTTTTATATGTTTTTATATATTTTTATATATTTTTATATATTATTTTTATATATATTTATATATTTTTATATATTTTTTTATAATTTTTTATATTTTTTATATTTTTTATATTTTTTATATTTTTTATATTTTTTATATTTTTTATATTTTTTATATTTTTTATATTTTTATAGTCTTTATATTTTTTATAGTCTTTATATTTTTTATAGTCTTTATATTTTTTATATTTTTTATATTCTTTATATTCTTTATATTCTTTATATTCTTTATATTCTTTATATTCTTTATATTCTTTATATTCTTTATATTCTTTATATTCTTTATATTCTTTATATTCTTTATATATTCTTTATATATTTTTATATATTTTTATATATTTTTATATATTTTTATATATTTTTATATATTTTTATATATTTTTATTCTCTGTAGTCAGTGGCTTTTCCTTAGTGCAGGGCTGCCAGGTCAGAGGTTATGGGAGTGAGAATGGCAAATGTGCAACCTCTGGAGCTCCCAGCCTTCGTCATGTATGGTGGAAGAATTCCTGATTGATCTTGTTTTCTGAAGAGAAATGGGAGCTCTGTGTCTCTGTGCTAAAATACAAGGAACATTGAGGCAGGGAGAAAGTAATTCAGGGAACAAAATTTCTTTTAAGAGTAACTTGTGTTTTCTGGATTCGTTTCAACTGCAGATTCAGCCATTCTTTGCGAACTGCGGCACAGACTGTCTGAGACACTCTGCTTTCATCCCATGTGAACCAGAGCCAAGTGAGAACCACTTTCCTGTAAATCAGATCCCCATTGTTTTACAGCTGAGAGCTGGATTTTTAACATAACTCTTGTCTTTTGCAGGTACAGAACCGTCAGGTAAGAAGTTCTTCCAATACCCTGAAACTTTCTTTGCTGCTCTTCTCCTGTTGCGTAGAACTGTTGGACACGAAAGAAAGATGCAAGTCTTGTTCAGAAATCATCCTTCCTGGGAGTGACCCACTGGGCAGGAAATGTCCCTGTTGAAAATTTTATATCATTTGAAAATAGTGACGTAGCCAGCCCATAGATGGTGGTGTATGAACTGTACCAACCATAGTGGGAACCCACCAAAACTCCCACTGAGACCTCAGAGGATGTGAAGATCAGCACGTGGCAACCACTTGGTAACAAAACACCAAACCAAGCAAGAGCAAGGACAGCCCAGACCCCAGTGATGCTCTTGCTCTGGACTGTCACATGAGGGATGGGGAGTTTAGGTCATAAGGGTTTAATTATTGTCCAGGGATTTCTTTCTTCAGGGTCCCTCTTTTGAGCCACCAAGCTCAACCAGCCAGGTATCATAATCAATATGTGTGCCAATAAATCTCTCTGATGGAGATGAGAGCCTGCTGTCTAAAATTTCTTTAACAGTCCCCTTGTAACACTGAGTTCAGAATTAATTGTGCTAAGAATGACTTCACCATGATTTAATGAGGCAAGTATTGGTATGCAGTGTGAACCTTAAAGAGCAATTTTTTGAGAGACACTTCACTTGCATAGAATCCTTTGAGAAGCAGTTTTGACAAGGAGAGGCTTAATATAAAATACTTTCTGTCACTTTGCTCAGTGTTAAAAAATTTGCATAATATAAAGCAGCTTTTGGAGAGAATAGCTTGCATATATTCATTTTTATGAATGTCAAGATAACTTGTGCATAATCATTTGACATCTTTTTTTTTTTTTTTTGGCTGCAACACCTGTAAGGATCTTTTACCCAAGATTAAAAAAAAAAAAAAAAAGGAAAAACACCTGTAAACTGAAATTCATGACCCAAAATGGTGATATTTTCATTTTTTTTTTAAGCTAGATTACATGAACAGGCAGGACATGGGCGGCATGCCTGTCAAAGCTGGGTAAACATTGCTATTTAGAGGAAGGTTCTTGATCTGTGTTCTCAGTGTGCTGCACATATGGTTCTTTGTGTGGAGCACGTTTATGGTGCACAGCAGCACCACGAAAGCAGGAATTGGTTTGGAGAAGTGACTGTGGGTTCTAAAGGGGAAGCACTGGTCTACTCAGCAAAGCCAGGATCCTCCTCCCTTGGCCTCTGCTGCTCAAGAACCTTCTGCTCTTTGGTGAAACTCTGTGTAAGGCAGTGTCTGAGGAGTGGTTTTGTTTTGCAGATGACATGATGATCTGGCTCTACTGGTGTATCACTGGGATCTGTGTGTTGCTGGTGGGGTCAGTCATAACAGCTGTGCTGTGTATGACTAAAAGACAAGCAGGTGAGACTCATACCACCAGTGAGGGAGGAAAAAATCCAATGCTCAAGCATATTTCTTCCTCCTTCTGTACCTGTTCCTGTTTTAGTTTTGTTCCTTGCTGTTCTGATGCCTTGCCACTGAGATAATGCTTCTGAAAACAACTTTTACATTATTATTTACATGTTTTACATTATAGGACTTGCAGTGTCCTTACACCAGCCACTACATAAGTAAAGCCTTCCACAGGTTATCCTGTCTGATTTACTCCATGTTCATAGCACTTCAGAGCTCATGAGGGGAAAGAGGAATTTCATAGTTCAGCCCTTGTTTCCTGCAGATTGCTGCAGATACTTTTGCTCTTATTTTTCTCCTGCGTTGCATAAGAGTGTTGCAGAACAGAAGCTTCCTGTTTGTCCACACTGTAGCCTTCCCCCTGTCCCCCAAAATCTCTGCAAAATTAATTTTATGCTATGGTGAGATTAGATAAGGTTTTTCAATTAAAGTGGAAGGAAAAATAAAATACAGGACATAGAGATTGACATTAAGCAAGTTGGAAAATTGGGCTAACTCCTAGTTTTCTGTGCTGCAGCAGGGAAGCTGTGTAAGTCACTGCTTGTTTTGTTTTCTTTTCACATGAGAGGAAGTCTTTTGGAAGATTTCTTCACATCAAACTCATCTGTAAGATGTAGTTAAGGACATTTTAGTCACCTCTTCAGAGAAGCTTCTTAAGAAAAAGACATATTTTTTAAAAACCCCTTCTCCTAAAAGAGAGGTCACAGAACAGTTGGGAGTCCTGTACTTGAGCCTGCCAGGATTTGGGGGAGATGGGGAAAGTTCATTTTGAGTGCATTCTGTCTCCTCTCAAAGGGAAAATATGGCAAGAACTGGCTGTAGAAGGCTCTTTATTCATTCAGTATGGGGTTTTTTATTAGGCTTCTCCCTCCTTACAGCTTTATCTCCCTACACCGTTAAAGATGTTAAAGATCCTAACACAGTTAAAGATGTTCTTTTTTTAACCTAATCTGTGGAAGGTGGTGGGATTTTAAGCATTTAATCTTAACTTCATTTTTTCAGAACTGACAGTGACTTTCTCTCTTCCAGGACGCCGGCGAGGGAAGTGCAACCACAACAGTCTGCAAGCTGGTAAGGTGCCACCTGTGCTTTATCAAGCACCAGGTCTCACACAGAAGGGGCTTCTGTAGGCTCCAGCTGCTTTATAGCTGCTTCTTGAGACCAAAAGGTAGCCTTAGGATCTTCCTGTTCAGCTAAAAGAAGCTTTGTCTATGGAATTTGAAATGCTCTGTTTGTCAGATGGGAGGTAATGGCTTTGGAACGTGGGGAGACTTTTGACCCAGCCAAGGCTATACTGGCAGAAGAAACTTTGCTAATAATCTTGGCCATACCAACAGGAGATTGGTTTGGAGTGGATGTCACTGTTGGACACGAAAGAAAGATGCAAATCTTGTTCAGAAGGCTGATGTTACAAAAAGGGGCTGGTTTATTCTCAGAAGCTATTTTTATACCTTTCTACAATGTGCCCACCTAAGAGGTGAGGTCTTTTGACCCATTGGTCACACCAAGGGTCAACAAGCAAAGTCTCTCTTTAGGAGAGAAATGTGAAAAACAAGAGAGTTTAGAAAAACAGGCTCTTGTTTACCAGTTTTCATCCCTGGGAAAGAACTTCAGAAAACCAAAACATGAAGGCAGTGACTGCAGGTGGGTGCACTCAGCTCTCCACCAGAGAGTACAGCAATATTGGAAACCTCTCAAAGCTGCTGTTTTTGTGAGGTGAAAGCTGATGAATCACCTGGGCACTATGATAAATCACTGTAGCTTCACTGTGTCTGTACTTTCAGAATAAATTTACACAATGAGCCGTTGCCAAAATAGCATTAAAACTTAAAGGTTTTGTTAATACCCTCCCACGTTGGTTGGTGCTGACTCACACCATTGCAATTTGGGGAATGTGGCTGCAATTAATATTTTTCTGTCTTCCCTCAGCACCCTACACGGAGCTGCCCCTGCCACCCTTGAGGCCACGGAAGGTTTGGATTGTGTACTCTGCTGATCACCTGCTCTACGTGGACGTGGTGCTGAAGTTTGCCGAGTTCCTGATGACAGTCTGTGGCACTGCTGTGGCCTTGGATCTGCTGGAGGACCACCACATCTCGGAGCTGGGGCCCTTGCCCTGGCTGACGCGGCAGAAGAAGGAAATGGAAGAGCTGTCTTCGAAGATCATCATCTTGTGTTCTCGGGGCACCCAGGCCAAGTGGCAGGCCATGCTGGGGAGTGAGCCTGTGTGTCTCAAGCAAGATCAGCAAAAGCCAGTGGGAGACCTCTTCACTCCAGCCTTGAATCTGATCCTGCCAGATTTCAAGAAGCCAGCCTGCTTTGGAATGTACATAGTCTGCTACTTCGAGGGAATCAGTAGTGAGAGAGACATACCTGATCTGTTCAACGTCACATCCAGGTACCAGCTGATGGACAAGTTTGAGGACATTTATTTTCGGATTCAGGATCTGGAGAAGTTTGAACCTGGGCGGATCCATCGAATCCAGGAAATCACGGCTGAGAATTACATCGATACCCCCAGTGGGAGGAAGTTGAAAGAGGCCATAGAGAAGTTCAAGAACTGGCAGAGTGAGCACCCAGACTGGTTTGAGAGTGAAACCATCTGCTTGGATAGTGACGAGGAGTTGCACTCCCTGAGCAGAGAGAGCCAGGTGGATTCACTGCTGAGTGAGCCCGGTGGAATTGTGAAACACCAGCTGCACCTACGTGAGCCTGACCCCGGCTGCTGTTACGTCATCAACCTCCAGATGCAGGAAGGTGAAAGTACAGGCTGCAAGCTGCAGCCTCAGCTGAATCCCTGTGGGGATCCAAACTCCCAGACTGTGGTCCTTCCTGTGGATGTTCCTCGGATTCAGGTGGTGGAGCCCGTCTCTTCCATGGAAGACAGAAATATTCTCAGTCACCACGTGCTGAGCAATGAGGACTGCATGGAAGGGGTTCCTCTTCTGGAGACAAGCTTTCCAATGAGGAATAACGTTATCCTCCGCCATGGCTCTGAAGCTTCAGTAGCTGAACAGAGTCCTGCAAGCTTCTCAGATGACCTGAGTGAGCATCTGAATGGACTCATGTACCCTCTGTATCAACAGAGTGTCATTCCTTCAGAGCCTTATCTCTGCCAGGGGGAGGCTGAGCAGCAGCAGCACCAGCTGGTCTTTGATGACCAATGCAAAGACCAAAGACAGTCAGTGCAGTCAGACCAGGGCTACATCTCCAGGTGCTCCCCTCTGCCTCCTGAGGACCTTCTAGAGGAGGAGGAGGAAGAGGAGGAGGAGGATCAGGAACAGCAGGTGGGCTTCCACGAACTCTCTCCAGAGGTCTTGAGCAGTCTAAAGAGCCTCCAGAAGCAGCTGTTTCTCCAGGACATTCAGAGGAGCTCTAGCTGGAGCTATCCAGCAGAGGTGATGGACATGGACCAGTCTTTGGAGGACTGTTAGGCTCTGCTCTGTTTGAAATACAGGGCTGGAAGGTGGTCCCATGCAGAGCAGTGCTGTGACTGCATTTCCAGCCCCCTCCTTGTCCTTGGATTGTAAATGGCTTCGTGCTGGGATCTTCCTGTGTGCTGCTGGCAGGCAGCACTGCCCAGCAGATGTGGAATGTTGCTCCCAATCTCTGTGGAGAGCAGCCATGAGTATTGGCCACCCCTGTGAAAGAACAGGCAGTGGTTCTGCTCCCTGGGGAAAGGCATTACAGTGAATACTCACTGATGGATGGCAGAAAAATTACTGTGGCTCATCCACTCGTGCCTTCAAAATGCCCTCCAGCTGTGCTGACTCTATTGCACTGGATAAAAGTCACAGGCATGGTTTAGAAAATAGGTTTAGATAACATGTTACCATTTGCATTGCCATGTTAATGCACATTTTAAACATTTCCTTGTTAATACTGTATTAAAGATGTGTGCCTTAAATTTCAGCTAGATTAGGGCTGTCTCTACCTGATTAAATGCTCCTGGAGATGTTTTTGGTTTTTTTTTCCCCACTCATTCATTTGCAGTTGCATTTCTGTGTTCATTCAGAAACCAAGTGGAGTAGCTGAGAATAAGTGGGATAAAGCTTTTAATTGAGAGTCTCCGTAACTCTTCCTGCCTTTCTACTGGGAGGTATGTGCTTGAAAACCAGCAACAGCAGGGAGGAGGGGGAAGAGGAGCCCAAAAAATGGAATTTTGGGTTTGGTTTTTTTTACTTTTAAGAAATGTGGGGCTGAATATAGAATCACAGAACCAGGGGAATCTGGTGTGTTCTGTGACACACAGCTGCAGTGCTGTTTGCTTTGGGATAGCTTAGCACCAGAAGGATGTGAACTGAAGATATAGATAGTGACACACAAGGAAATGAAAGACTATTCTGGAGGAGAAAAAAGCACAGCCTCAGCAGATGCTGTTTTAGGGTGGAAATTGTATCTGAGTTAAGGGAGGCTGAGCAAAAATGACTGTGAGATGTACTAGTGTGGGTTTAAGCTCAAGCACAAGTAGTTCAGGTTAACCACAGTGAAGTACTGAGCAGACCAAGGGATTCATCTTCCAGGAGCAGTGATGGTGAGGTTGGCATTTCCCTTGTTTCTTACCACTGTTCCTGCAGCCCACTGGGTAACAACCTCTGAGATGTAAATACATCCAGGCCTTTCTCCTTTGTTGTGTTCCCATCCATCTGTGTCTACTTATCAAAAAATCTTTTATCTCTGCTTTTTTTTAAAAAATCTGATGTCTCAGAAAAGAATCTGCTCTTTTGACTTGCAATTTCTTTTGTATTGTGTATATTTTATAATTTTGTCTCTAACCTGTGGGGCTTCTTCCTTAAATTAAAAACCAAGAATACTTTTTGGATATATTTGCTTAAACACTTCCGTGTCCTCGATTCTGCCTAACTCCTTATGTTGATTTCTCTTAAGCTCTTAGTATGTGTTATAGAAATCTGAGGCAAAACTGGGTTTTTGACAAATGTCAAAATATTCCTGCAAAGCACAGCATGGAGATGAGCTGGACAGAGCTGAGGGCCTGCAGCCATGGGAAGTGCACATCCCTTCAAAACAGGTGCTAAAGGAATTGTCATTTCCATGCAGGACTCTCAGGACAGCTTGGTAACAAAGGGGCAGTCCCTGCAGAGATCCAGACTTAAGGCTGGGAACCCTCCTGCTCCAACAGGAATCCAATCTAACCCAACAGGAGCTCAGCAAGAGGCAGCTGTGATCTCAGTGCTTCTCCAGTGAGAACCCATTTCCCACATTATGGCAGTAATTGCCATCTTGATGATCCCACTTATAAAAGTTTCTTTTATCTTACAGCAATTAACATGTAAATCTGATTTTTTTTCCCCCCATGAGTCTTTTTCAAGTGGTATAAATTCCTATAAATCACTTAAATAGGAAGCTCAGAAGTGTCATCTGAATTTCCTTGCCTTAGTCATTCCCTTCTCAAATAACTCCCTTGGTGTTACAGCTCTTAGAATTTGCTTTCACTTACAGAAACTTTGTTTGAGGGGAAAATCCAGACACTATTTTAGCAACCCAGTGTGAGGAAAACAAGTAACTTGAATGCATCTGTTGGTCCCTATTCAATACAAAATTGAATAGCCCAGCAAGAATCAAAGGAGGAAAGAGAAAGGAGCAAAATCAGTCACAAGTTTCTAATTTTATTTTAACAATCTTGCTTTTTAAAAAATACAAGTTCTGATTAATGCCAGGGGGATGCCAAGTGTCCATCAGCCACAGGCCTTATCTCTCACTTCCATTTCCCCTCCTGGGAGTAATCATCTCTTTTGTCAGGATAGCAAACAAAGAGCAATCAAATGCTAAATAGCTGAGTGGTGTAACAGAATCCCGAGGGACCTGTGTCTTAGTATGGCACAAATTCGTTCAGCAAAGTGTTACTGACCTGGAGCAGTAATTTAACGTTGGCACATTGTACAGGAGTTGTGCAAGGTGCATTGGGAGAGGTATTGTTTGCCCTTTCATGGTACCACCATCTCTCTGCTTGCAAACAGAAAGGTTTAAGTGGAAGCAAGAGCTCAATTACCAAAGAGGAGAGGGGTTCAAAAGGAGGAGCAGGTATATAAACAATTGAAGATCTTTAAATGTTTTTTTTTCTTAGTAAGTAATTGCAGGAGCAGCAGAGCTGCCCTTTCAGTTGCAAGGGGGGCTTCTGTATAGCCAACTACAAGAGCTTTACACATTTCCTAACAACCTAGAAACCATGGCACCACAAAGAACAACTTTTTCTACAAAGGAATTCTATGCAACACAAAGTGTCATTTTGCAGGGTCATCTGTCCCGGGCCACCTTTTCATCCAGGTTCAAATCTGAACTGTGAGTTCAATGGGTTAAATAAGCCATGGCCAGATAAATGTCAAATATGCCATTTTTCTCAATAACAATCCTAACTGGAAAAAGGCACTGGCTGTTGAAACAGCAACTCTGTTGTGGGCTATGCAGGGGTACTGAAGTAAGACTTGTTAATAGTTGGGCTGTGATTCTTTTGATGTCTCAGCTATGCTCACGCTTCAGTGTATTAGGGATTAGCACTTTGGTGCTGTTGGGAATTCGGCCATAGGAGCAGCCAAACATAGTTGGTGATGAAAAGCTTTTTTTTTTTTTTTTTTTTTCTCCTTCACCTTGTTTTTGGCAAAGTTGGTTGGTTGGGGATTTTTTTTTTCCTTCAGCTGTTTGACTGAAGAATGGAGTAGTCTTAGGTTCAGGTATCGCCTTATTCTCTCTTAAATAATTATCTCTGAGCTTCTACTACCTATTCAATGCTGAAAAAGGAAGGTGCAAGGAAACAGCTATCTGTACAAGCATCATATACTTGTAATTACACCTCCTTTGGCCAGGAACTTAGCATCCCCTCGACACATTTCACATCACATAGGAAAAGTTCACAGTACCAAGTTTTACAATCACAGTCACTCACAGCACCAAGATTGTCCAGACAAGAAGAAGTTACCGAAGAGAAAGGCCACTGGCCAAAATTCACACAACTGCCCATGGAAGGGCTCAGGTTAAAAATAAAGCACTGCTGGGAAAGTCAAGCCTAGCTTGTGCCAGCTCTCCCTTTGGCAGGAGGAGAGCGGCGAGTCACCCATCCTAGCTGCACTTGGGAACAGAACAGCACTATGGACCCATCTGTTCTTAGAGGCTTCTCCAGCCCCTCAAAACCCATCAGCCACCCAGAGCTGGGGGAGAAGAGCCCCGTGGCAGCCCCACTTCAGCTGCTGGGAGCTGGGAGTCACCAGACTGTAAACATTTTTTGTTGTGGCAGTCCACCGGAGCAGGCAGTTTGATCCCACTCTGTGAAAAGGAAGGTGGGCTCTGACAGAGGCTCTGAAGCCACAGCCCTGAAGGAAGGAAAAGAATGAATGAGTGTGCGGAAAGAAGTCTGGGCTGCACCTTGCAGTCCTGCTCTGGGGTAGCAGTTGGTTGTGCTTTATTTCCCCTTCCCATCAGGACAGCTTGAAAAAAAAAAGAAAAAAAAACCAAAAACCCAAAAAATATCCCCCAAAAAAACCACTACAAAAAAAAAACTTGCGACAGGAAACTGTTGTTTTTCACAATTATTGCAGCCTTGCCCAGATAACAAAATATAAGCCTGGGAGAGGCAAAGTCCTTCCTCCAGACGTGGCCTGTGTGCTCCTGCTTCCCTGGGGCTGGTTTCAGGAGCAGCAGCAGCAGCCAGGCAGAAAGAGCAGGCCTTAACCCCACCCAACATTCATGGAGCTCAAAACCATAAGAAAACCATGTTCCTACCAGAGGTTGCTAACGATTTTTTTCCCCACCTACCCTAAACCACATGCACACAGAGGACAGGATGCTGATCCCTGGGCTTTCACCAAGGCTGGAGAGCCCCCCTGCCTCGAGGGCTCCTGCAGCACTTTGCTTTCTGTGCTGAACAGTGAGGTTCAGTGAGCATGGAGCCCACCCCGAGCAGTGCCAGCCTCCTCTGCTCTTGGAGAGGGGGCACTCGGCAGGCTTAGCCCCATCTCTGCTCCCTCAGGCAGGCATGGAAAAGGGCTGGAGGAAATTTCCCAGCCTTTCTGGCTGTGTAAAAGGAAGACCCTAGGCTCCGTGTAAAAGAAAAACCAACGCTGATCCCGTAAACATGCATATTCACAGAGAAATGAAAGCCCCAGCAGCTGGGGATGCCAGCAGCAGGCTGCTGTAAACCCTGTTCTCACCAGAAATAAATGTCTTGGTGGTTATGAAATGGGGCCTAAGCCCCGGTTCATGTCCATGCTGGATTGGTTTTTGTTTGTTTGTTTGTTTTTTAGCACGTGAAGTCAATGTAAGATGCAGAAGGTTGAAGCACAGAGGTAGACATTTTGGCTAGGAGAAGGTGGCTGATGGGCTTGAAGTGACCGAGTGGCCAGCCTGCTTCCAGAGGCTCCTCAGCTGCTGCAGAAGGGCTTGGGAAACACAGGCAGCAGCTCTGCAAGGCCCGGGGAAACCAAAGCTGCTTCCCTCTGTCCTTCCCGAGGCAACTTCTGCTGGCCAGGCCCCTCTTGCATCTCATTATTGTGGTCAGCGGGAGTTCTTAAAGGAGGGGACGAAATGCACTGGTCCCTGTTCAGGAGGAAAAGGGAAAACCGCACCTTCACGGTTCCAAAGCAACACAATGTCCTGGGAGGGAGGGGAAGAGTGGGACCCTCCAGACAGCGGAGAGGCAGAAGCACGGGAAGAAGTCTGGCCATGAAGAGCAGGTGCGCTTTCTGGGGACGAGCGTCATCCGTAGGCTCCTGCAGGTAGTGGGGTTTGTGCGGAGCTTCCGCTGCTGGATTGGTCCGTGAGGAAGGGCGGAGGGGAGCGGGAGTCCGGCAGGGAAGCCCCGCATCCCCTTCCCCTGCTCGGCCACGGCGGAGGGAACCTGAGCGGAACGCAGAGAACACAGGCTCTGCCGGGAGCGGGCCCGGAGGCGGCGGGAGCCCCTCCGGGGGTGGGCTCAGCCCTGGGCGGTGACCGCCAAGGCGTTCACGTACCCGTGGGGCCCCACGTCCACGTCGGAGAGCCCGTGGGCCAGCGGGGCGGCGGCGGGGGCGGCGGCGGCCGGGCCGTACTTGGCGGGCGGCGGGGCGGCGGCGGGGCGCAGCAGGCAGCAGGTCTCCAGCGCCTCCAGACCGCGGCAGCTCAGGAAGAAAAGGTTCTTCAGCATGAAGAGGGAGAGCGGCTGCTGGTAGCGCAGGAGCAGGAGGCAGCGCAGCGCCAGCAGCGGCGCGTCCAGCAGCCCGGCGGGCAGCAGCAGGTGCAGGGCCAGGCGGGCGGCGCCGGGCGGGCGGGCGGCGCTCAGCTCGTACAGCCACAGCACCGGCGAGGCCAGGCAGAGGAAATAGACGGCGATCAGCAGGTAGCGCAGCGGGGCGGGCAGCGGCGCCGGCCGCCCGGGCTGCAGCACCAGCTCCAGCAGGGAGAAGCTGTCGAGCAGGTCGAGGCAGGTGGCGAGGAAGGCGGCGGCGGCGCGGTGCTGCGGCGGCGGCTGCGGCGGCAGGAGCAGCTGCCCGGCTCCCTCGGTGCCGATGGCCCGCAGCAGGCAGTACAGCAGCGGAGCCGACAGCGCCAGGGTGATGCGGAAGCCGGTGGTGCCCAGCGGCAGGCGCAGCTCGATCAGCTCCAGGATGGAGGTGCCCAGGATCAGCGCCGCCTTGGGCGTGAAGGCGATGGAGTAGATGAGCCAGGCGAGGTGCGCGTAGGCGAAGTCGCCGCCTCGGGGGGGGACCCCGGCCCCGCGCCCCCCGGCCCCGCGGCCGCCGGGGGGGCCGTGCAGCAGCAGCGGGTGCGGCGGCGGCGGCCCGGGGGGCGGCGGGGGCCGCTCCCGGCGGCGAGCCCGGCTGTTGCGGCAGAAGAAGATGCCCCAGCCGGCCGCCAGCACCAGGTCGGTGGCGATCCAGCTGCACCAGTACAGGTCGGTGACGGCGATCAGGTAGAGGTCCAGCAGCGCTCCCTGCCCCAGCAGCAGCACCAGGGACAGCGCCTGGAAGCCCCAGCGCCGCCCGCCCCCCGCCCCGCCGGGCCCCAGCAGCGCCCCCGCCGCCGCCCCGCCGCCCCCCGCCCCGCCGCCCGCCGCCGCCGCCCCGTACAGCTCCGCCGCCGTCATGCTGCGGCCCGGGCTCCCCCCGCCGCCGCCGCCGCCGCCGCCGCTGCTGCTGCTGCTGCTGCTGGGGAGCGGCGAGGCGGCGGCGGGCAGCGGGGTGGCGGGCGGCGGCACCAGGGGCTTGCTGATGCTGCTGCTGTCCTCCTCCTCCTCCTCCTCTTCCTCCTCCTCCTCTTCCTCGGCGCTGCTGCGGGGGCTGCGCGGGCGGCGGGCCCGAGCCGAGCCCGAGCTGGACGCCGAGCCCCGCCGGCTGCCGCCGCTGCTGGAGCCCCCCGGGAAGAGGGGCTGCCGGTCGGCGGCGTGCGGCGGCAGCGGCGGCGGCGGCGGCGGCGGCGGCGGCTGGAAGGAGCCCGAGGAGGAGGAGACCGAGCGCTGGTTGGAGGCAGCGCGGTGCATGGTCCTCCCCGGCCCCCGAGCCGGCGCGCCGGGCCCGACGGCCGCGCCGCGGCCCCCGGCCCGCCCCCGGCCCGCCCCCCGCGCCGCCGCACCGGCCCCGGGCCCGGCCGCAGCGGTGCGGAGAGCCCGAGCGGCGGCAGCCGGCGGGGGAGCCCGGGGGCGGCGCCCGGCAGCAGCTGCCGGAGCCGGGGCGGGCGGCTGGCGGCGGTGGGTGGGTGGGCTGGGGATGGGGGAGAGGCTGCGCGGCCGCGGAGGGGAGGAGGGGGGCGAGGAGGGGACGGGGAAGGGGAGGAAGGCGCCCCCGCCCTGTCCCCGGGGATGCTCCCCTTCTCCCACCCTGCCTCCTTGCCCCGCGGGAGCCACCGGCCGCGCCCGTGGATGTGCCACAGCAGCCCGGCGGCCGCCCCGGAACATCGGGCGTGCTTCGGTCTGCCCCGATCTCTCCAGGCTGGCCAAGACAAAGAGCAGTTGGCCTGGCACAGAGCCGACAGTGAGGCACTCGTTTGTGGCTCGCCTGTGCTGCTGGACGTTCATCTGCCCCTACGTTTGGTCTGGTGTGTTGGTTCACCAAAGTGAGTGTCTTTTATCCCACCAATTCTCTGAATTGAGCCAATCCCCATGCTGAAGGCCCTGCCCAGCTTGCCGTGATGGGACAGAGCCTTTAAATTGATATGAATAGCTGTAGAGTTCTTCTGCTGAAAGCAGCAATCGGGACCTTTATTGAGCCACTACTAATGGGCTCGAATTGAGCTTTATAGCAGGCTGGATCAGTTCATCACCAGCACTCATGGCTTGGCACACCGTGCTCCAGAGTGGCTTGGTGCTCAGCATCACCAGTTCCTCATCTGTACCCGTGCCCACCAGCCATGAGCCAAGTGCTGCCTGACACCAAAAAAACAAACCTGTCTCCACAAATGTCTGTATTAACTACACTTTGTGAGAAAGGTCCAAAATAGCTTCATGTTTCCAGCGTGCTGCTAAAGCAACACGTGGCACTGAGCTGCTTAAGGGAAAGGACAAAGGAAATGGGAAAGGACATCCAGGACAGCAGTGACAACCACCTAACACAGGCTGAGGAGCCCTGCTCCAGCCAATGTCCCTGGCTGCTCTTGGCAGCAAGGAGAAATCAGTCTGGGGTACAAGGAGAATTCCTGCTTAAACTGGAAGCAGAGGGATAACTGAGTAAGGGAAAGGGAGAACTTGGGGTGGATTGACACAAAGATTTCTTTGGGCACACAGCAACAATCAGGAGGAAAAGCAGGGGAAGAGAAGGAGTCACAGCAAAAGCATTGCTGTCAGTGGAGGCTGGAGCAAGGGGGCACAGATAAATTCATTTACTAAAAGAGGGGAAAAGAGAAGGTAGCTTGAGGCTATGCAAGCTTTAATCTGGGCAGCAGAGGACTGATATGGCACCACATCCAGGGACAGCAACAAGCAGGTGCTCCCCTGGTCCCCTGCACAGGCTGCTGCCCTGCCCTGCTTGGCTGGGCTGCAGCTCCGAGGGGGGGGAACATCTATTTTCTGCTACACTCACATCGTGTTTGCAGTGCTGGGACACACTTGCCAAGACTCAGCCTTGCATCAGCACTTACCTGTGCCACTGCCCTCCTCTCAGTCACCTTGTCACAGTCCCCAGCAGCAGAGGAGACTGAACACGGCCTGTGCCTCCTTGCTGAGGGCTTTCTCACTAACTCCACCTTTCCATTAGCAAATAAAAACAATTAGTTTTAAGAAGGTCACCGATTTTAGCCCTCCAAAGAGGGCTGCTGCCATTTCTTTTCCAGCAGGAGACTGCCTGAGGCTGAAGAGCTCTCAGAGCAGGCTCCCAGCAGCCCTGAGCAGCACTGCCTGCATTTAGCCCAGGCAGCTCATGGGCCTCTGTCAAGGTGCTTGACACACTGATGCCTCAGGTCTGAGCTTTGCTGTATTTCAGGTTCTGTGCTGCCCAGGGTTGCAGCTCTCAGCCTCACATTCAGGGTCACTCAGCTCTGCACAGAGCAGGGACACAAAACAAATCCTGTTCCTGCTGCACACCAAGGACAACTTTCAGCCCAACAGCACAAACAAGGGTGGCTGGAGGGAGGAACAAGAAGGATGGGACCTCACAGCCTGGAGCTGGAACTGGACAATTAAACCCCAATGTGCAAATGGAGCAAAACTGATCAAAGTGTGAGACCTGGTGACCCTTTGTCCATTTTGTGACCATTTTGTGTCCATTTTGTGACCATTTTGGGTCCACCCTGGGTGCAGCCCTGGCCAGGCCCTGTCCTGCCCAAGGTGTACCCTAAAGGCCTTTCAATAAATCCCTGCTTTATTCTCCAGCTCTGCCCAGCCTCTGTTCCAGCTCTGCCTTCCCCAGGGGCTGCTCCTCATGATCCACATCCCACACCAATGCCTCCAAGGTGGGCCCAGCAACTCAGGGGACATCATTCTCTCTGCATTGTGGGGGCCCACAACCACCCACCACGGGGCAGTGGCAAGGTTCTGTGTGCCTGCAGCAGGGCAGCAGAGTGAGCTCTTAGAGGAGCAGCTTGGTCTGAGGGCACTCAAGATGCAAGGAGACAGAGAGCAGTGAGCCACCTCCCTTCCTTGCCAGATGCTCTCCTGTTGTGTTGGCTTTGCTCTCCAGCCTCTAGGGTTGTGTGGACTGTCAGGGATGAGAGCCTGGGCTCTGCTGGGCAAGGTTTTCTCCCTTTGACCAACTTTGCTGCCAAAGAAAAATACATGGCTGAACAATTGCTTGGAGTACAATTTTTGTACAACCCCACAAAGCCTTGACTGGAGGCTCTGTGGATGGTCTCTGTTTGATAGGGAGGCTGGAGTCCCTGGCCAAAGAGGATGATTGCTCTCTGTGCTGCTCTTTCATGGTCCTTGGCAGGTGTTGGGAGCTGCCCAGTTCAGGGCAGCTCAGAGTGGTGGGAGTGACACCAGCTGTGCCTCCTGATTTGGTTTCCAGAAAGGCTGGCTGAGATGGCAGTGTGAGTCTGTGTGCCAGAGGGTAAAACCACATTTTTATGTTCTGGATCCTGGCTTTTATCCAGGTGGGTGGGCACCTCCACCTGACTCCTGTCAGGGCAAGCCAATCCTCGTGTCACTGGCATGGTCCATGTGTGCTCAGCCCTCAGCAGCAGCTGAACTGCTCTTGGTCCTGCCATCTTCTGCTGCAAGGAGAGTTTCCCACTTCTACCAGAGGATGTGGAGTGACAGCCAAGCATCCATCTGGGCTGCTCAGGGCAACAGCCCTCATGCAGAGAGGGCTGGTGCTGCCCTACCTGGGCAGCAGACAGTGACAGCTTTGCCTCCATGGCTCTCATGCTCTGGATTTCCTGGGCAGTGCAATTCCCTGGGTGCCATTAGCTTGACATGCTCACTTAGCTGCCCTGGCAGCCTGTCACAGGCTCCCACATCTCTGCTTTTGATCCAGGCACTCCTTCCACAAGGAAAACTCCTTCCCCAAAGCTCTGGGTGGCTGCCTGGTGTCCCACCTGCTGGGGGAAATGGGGTGGGCTGTCACCCACAGCTGCTGTGCAGCCCTGGGAGATGAGCCACCCTGCCACCCAGGTGATGTGGGGGAGCTGGGAGCAGGAAATTGAGGCAGCTGGGAGAGAGCTGGGTGCTCAGGGGAGCCTGCTGGGCTGAGGCTGTGCCAGCAGGGCAAGAGCAGCCTGGTGGAAATGCTTCTCCAGACACCCCAGGACGCCTGCTGGGGCTCTGAAGGTTCCTGCATCCAAGGTAGGAAAGTGGGAATGGGGAGGACCTGTGGTTGCATGGCAAGGGGAGCTATGACAAGGGTGGGGGGACACCAGGAAGGAGGGTGGAAGCTCAAGGGCTCCCATGGGCTCCAGCAAGGCAAACACAGGCCAAAGAAAGAAGGTGAGGATTAGAAAGGAGCTGATTTGTAGGAAAGGAAGCAGAAATTGTGCCTCTGCTTTAAAATGGGAACGAGGGGAGAAATGACTTCTGCTTGAGAATGCACTGAAGAGCTTTTTGTAGCACACTGGAGGTTGAGAGATGACAAGTCGATGCTTCCCATGTGATCCAGTTATTTAATGCAATGTGCAGTCCCTGCATGTGTTAGTGCTTAACCACTCCTGCTAAAACATTAAAAAGCTGAACTATAAATAGCTTCTACTCTTCAGCAGCTCCCAGGCTATGTTTTTGGCTTTTTTTTTTTTTTTTGTGTGTATATTGATGTGAATGCATAGAGATGTGTGTGTATACATTTATATATAAAGGCAAACAGCAGACAAGAGAGTTTTGTGCCATAATCATACTGCATATCTAAAATGCTACCATTTTTAGTTTACCCTGCAGGTGGAAACAAGTGTGCCCTCAAGAATACCCCTGCTGGGGGAAGGCAAAAACTTTCTTGAGGGCTCAACTTGGGAGGAAACAAAATAATGATTTCCTTGGGGGAAGGAAAAAAAAAAAGAAAAAAAGGGGAAAAAAAAGAAAAAAAAAAAAAAGAAAAGAGGCAGATATATGCCTGAAAAAAAGACCAGAAACCAGATACCTAATTATACCCTGCAGTAAGCTGTCAGAAACTGGCAGCAGTGGGAGGGAAGGAGGCAAAGCTGATCTCAGGGAGTTGGAGCATAATCTGCTCCAACCATACTGAAAATGCCTTTTGTGTGGGAAAGGAAGCTTCTGGGATTCTCTGACACATGCTTTGTGCTGCACTTAACCCAACCCAAGGGCTGAAGTCACAGATAAATGTGAAGAAGTTTCACCTGGCCAGTCCCAAACTTCAGCAATGCTTTGGCTTCTGAATGTGGTCTTTGTAATTAAACTGCTGCTCCTGTGCTATGGGTCAGGGGATGCAGATCCTCTTCAGAAGGATATAGAAGTGTTAACAGTCTGTTGCTTGTAATTACATTTCAGTTCAAAGAGCTTTCAGTAACCAGCAGGAAATGCCAAGACGTTTCTTTTCATGCTTGTAGCAGGGTAGGGCCTTGGAGAGTGGATTTGGGTATTTTGTAGTTACTCAGCCTGAGCATAGAGCATCTATTGATCTGACCTTGAGGAGAAGGTGGAAGCTCTTCATACTTTTAATGACTGAAAAGTAGGTTTATGACAGTGAATTTAAGTGTTTTCTCGCTGGAGGTTTGGGTTCCTAGAGAACAGGCAGCTGCCTTGCTGCTGTGGGGTTTTAAGCTGTTGCAGACTGGGTCTGTGAAGGTCTGGAAGTGCAGACTGTTCATCAAATTGGCTGCAGCAGTAAAAGAAAAACCAAGATCATAAGGATTTGTGCTTTTATAATTGGGGTTAGGAAGGCCTGGCAATGGAAGGGTTTGGGCAGGCCCCTCAAGGGAAGAGCGGGGACCAAGCACTTGCCAAGGGTTATCCTGAATTTCTCACAGCATCCCCCTGGGAGCAAACTCCTCCAGGGCTCTCAATCCTTTGTTCCAAGTTGGTCCTTCTCCAGTGTTCCACAGCTGTGTTGAACTCTGCACCTTAGGCTGGGGAAGGATTTCTCTGGGACTCTAACTTCCAGCTCAGCCTCTCCTACAGGGGATACCCTTAACCCTAGGCTGCCCTTGTGCTCTGACAAGAAATTAAGAGCATTTAAAATTAAAAGCATGCACCTGGGCTCACAGGTTGTGATCTCTCCCTGCTAAACTAAACCTTGATTAGCCCCATCTTGGGTGAGGGCTCCAACTACCAGAGCACTGGATAAAAGGAGGAGGCTGATTAACACTTTCTATCATTATTTATTGGAGCTCAGGGCTGCAGGTCACTTCTCCAGGATGCAGAATAAAATAATAACTCAACTGCTCTCTCTGCTGAGAATGGGAATCCTTGTCCAGTCCCACCAAAACTGCTTTGCTGATTGTTGCTTTCAACGTCAAGTTCTCAGCTCTCTGCATCACACTTGTTTTGCTGCCTAATGTGCCTCCTGTGAGCTGTGTAAACTTTGTAGATGGGAAACTTTCTGATAAAATATGAGAACAATCCAAGTGAATTGGCTGTTTCTAGATTATTAAAGATGATGGTTTCACCTAGCAGGATCTTTAGTTTTCTGTTGAAATGAGGGGAAGCTCTTGGTTCTAGTCTGGAAGTCTGTCAGTTAGTTGCTGAAGGGGTATCTCTCAGGGTGGTTCCCTCAAGAAAATCTGACAATAGCTTGAAGAAGGAAAAAAAAAAAAAAGAAAAAGCAGACAGAATTTGTCCTAATAATCTTCTAGGGCAAAGATGTGCAAGAGAGCAGGATAATACCCGTTGAATGTACACACAGGCAGTTAAAATTTACTTCAAAGAAAACGTGATTTTATTACTTTACATATATGCTTGAACAAAGCAGCAGCTCTGCATTGAAATTAACACAAAATCTAAAATAATCACAGCTCATGATTCCTCTGAATGACATACAATCACTCTTCTTGCAGTGCACATGACACCACCTGAAACATTATCATTTACTGGAGGGGGAAGGACATGGCAGGGTTAGGATGGGAGGGAGGGGACAGCAGTGTTGCCTGGTGCCCTGAGTGCTGGGTTAGCAGTTGCACGTGTCCTGTGGAGGAAAGGAATTGACTTCTCTGCCCACCAAGAAAGCTCTCTGCTTCAGATCCAAGGCAAGGTCTATCCCTGGGTTCCTTCCTGCTGTTCCCTCTGCCTTGACTAAAACCTGTTCATCTTGGAGGGTGGAGTTGCCAGGATCAGGTCTTTGCCCTGGTTGTTGCACAGGGCAGTGGACCATGTAAATACAAAGGTGCTGGATCAGGAGTGAAGTCCCATCCCCTGCCTGGTCCCATCATCTGCACAGAAGGATGACTGCTCCAAAGGACAGAAATACTGCCCCAGAGACATCACTTCTGAGCAGTACGTGAGGCACAGGAAGAGTTTCGCTCCAGCCACGCTGGAAGCCAATTCCAGGAAGCAGCAGTGCCAAGGAAAAAGGCTTTCACTGAATTCTGGCAATAACAGATGTCCATGAACGATCTGGAGCTAAGCTACAAGCCTGTACAGCACTCCAGCACAACTCATGGAACAGAGGAGACCTGCCAAGCAATTTCATCAACAGAAACCTTCCAGAATCAAGTCAGTGTCCAACAGCAGCTGGAGAAGCCAGATTTCCTACCCCATCCAGTGGGTCCATGCAATTCCCAGGCAGGGGCTTGGACAAAGTGCAGCTTCAAGGAGCTGAGAAGGGGAAGAGGGGAAAGGTCTTTGCATTGCTCAGACCAAGGGCAGCCCATCTGGCTAATTAGTGCAGAGAGCAACAAAGCAGTTCTTTATGCAACCTTGATAGGAATTAGGGAAAGGGTACAAGGTATCTCTAGATTCCTTCTCCTCCCTTCTGTTCCATTTCAACTAGCAAGCAAAGCATTTTTTTTTTTAAATTACTTATCACTGAAGTTCCTCCTACGCATTTTTAAGACTCACAGAACACTGATGGGAAAAAAAGAAACCAACACCCTAATCCAGAGCTAAAAGCAGATTTGGCATCTGAAGCAGATTCACATCAGTCAGCTCACCTAGAATGCTGAAGATGCCTGGCTCCCCTCTCTGTGCAAATGCAAATCCTTCCTTGGGAGAGGTGCCCCAGCCCTCAGGGCACAGTGGTTCAGCAGCAGCACCTTTTCTCTGAGCAGCTGGCACCACACTTTGAAGGAGACAGAGCTCAGCATTTCTGCCATCAGCAGCCACCACGCTGATGCTGTGGCTCCTTCCTCCTGCCAGCAGGCAGCTCCCTCAGCTCTGTGAGGAGCATTCCAAGGAATCCCATGGAAGCCACCACCCAAGCCAGCAAGTGCTGCTGGCAAAGGGAGTGCTCCTCTCTCTGCAGTGGATGGCACCTCTGAAAAGCGAGGCTGAGGGACACTGGAGCTGCCCTGGGAATAAATGGGGCCTGGGCTCCAGTTTGCACAGCACAGCTGTGACCTGGAGAGGGGCTGCAGCTAAAGGACCTTCCCTCTCTTATATCCTTCCCTGTGCCTGCTTTTCTGGGAACTGCAGCCAAGCCCTTGTCTTGTGCAATGGGATGAGATGGTAATTTCCTTCTCTCTGCAGTGAAAGGAAAACGATTCAAATCTGTGTTCCTGCAGCCAAGCAATTCTTGTCCTGGTGAGAAGAACCCCAAACAGTGGTAAGAGTGGAAGAAACTGCTTCCCACTGTGGATTTCAGAGGAGGGAAACACATGCCAAGAAGTACTTTTCTGCTCCTGTTCATGAAGTCAAGAATAGAGAAACAGAGAAGGAACTCTTTTGCCTGGGTAACTGAAAGAGCACCTGGTCTGCTCCACACACAGAGCCTGGCACAACTAAGGAACAGAGCCTATGCTGCAGTGACCTTCCTGAGATCTGTCAGGATGGAGAGGATGGAGAGCTGCTGGAGCAGAGTTTCAGTGCACATGGATGCTGAGATTTGAATTAAGAACTCCAGTTTCTGTGCAGAACATCTTGTTTGCAGCCTGCTGTACGGAGCTGTGCAAAGCAGGAAGGAGGAAAGAAGAGGCAGAGCAGACCAGTTTCTGATACTTCAGTGTAGTGTGAGCTGACTGTAATTAGGAAAACCAACCTAAGTTGTGTTGGCTCCGAGGCTTTTCATCATCAACACAGGCTGATTTGTGCTTTTAAAATCACAGTGCTCCTCTGGAATTCAGACACTCCTCGCTAAGCCCAATCTTTCACATTAATTCCTCATGCAAACCTTGCTTATCTTCTCTGGAATGTCCATGGAGACACAAGTCTTATCTTTCTCTGGATAGCCTGAGCTAGGAAAACAGAGGCAATATAGAAGGTGCATGTTGTTGGGGAAATGTTCCTGGGCAGGCAAGTCCCAGCTGCTAACTCATGTTAGAGGAACTCCACCTGCATGTTAAAGAAAGAGGAGGGACCAGAGGTCAGACTGTGTGGGGTATCCCTGAGCTGCAAACCACGTGAGGGATGAGAGGAACAAAAGAACTGGAAGACAGACATTTGTATTTGAAAAGATCAGGCCTGGGGATCTGGGGCTCTGCTACCATCCTGGCTTGATGATCTTCTCTTTGGATCCCTGCATGCAAGGAAGGAGCAAAGGTAGACTCTGACCCTTTCTGTTTGGCCCTTGTTTCAAAGAAGAGCCCCTCTTGGAAGCTGTGCCAGCTGGAGCAGGTGGATGTTCCTTGCAACAGTTGGGATCAGAGTGGGTGCCAAAAGAGCCTCTTGCTGCAGCACTGAGTTCTGGGCAAAGACAACTCTGCCAATTCAAACTCTGTGGTGGTTTCCTCTGCTACTGAGAGCAGGCTGCTGGCTCCCTAGTGGGATGTGAAAAGGCAGGGGTGTTCACAGAATGCTAAACAGGGGGGAGGGAACAATACAACTTTCACCTCAGCCCTGCAGCAAGTTGCTCTGGCTCCTGCAGCTTCCTTTGAGGGGCCCTGCCTCGCCACAGCTGCCAGATGACTGCCACACAGAACTTTGTCTCAGACTGACAGTGATGCAGTGGCAAATCCCCAGGCAAAGAGAATTTGTTAAAGTCCATAGGCACTTATTCTTCACGAGGAGAATGCTAAGACTTCAAGCCTTCTCCTGGCAGGGTGCCACCACAGCCCAGCTTCTGGTGTGCTGGAGTCACAGCCTGGACAAACAGCACATTGTACAAAAGGCTGATGGTGGCTCCTTGTGTGGGGAAGAGCTTGGCCCTCAAACACCTCACAAAGAGGAGGCTGGGCTCCCCTGATCTTTGCACACAGAGTGTGGAAAAGAACGAGCTGTGAGAGCTGAACAAAACTGGGATTGCAGGGACAAGCCTGCTCCTTATACCCTGTTTCCATTATGGCTCAATTACAGCTAGCAGCAGTGTACAGTCACAGCTGAAAGTCTGTCAGCAGCTGTCAGGATGGCAGATGAGTATCAATAAAATTAAGGGGCTTTTAGTGCTGCCACAGGGAAGTTTTCTTTAAGGTTAGCTAGATTAGAGAATCACCCCAGGTCCCTCCCCACTCTTCCCCTCTCCTCTTTCCAGTACACAAAACCCCTCACAGCAGATCTTTAGGCACGCCTGCCTCAACCCCTAGCTCCAGTTCTCCTTTTTAAAAGCAAGTTGCACAGCATCATCCACATCCTGCACTACGTAGGATGCCTCCAGCAGGCTGGGGTCGAAGCAGAAGTCCCTGTGTCCGTGGAACACTGCCTCCTCTGCCTGTGCCTCTGCTTTCTTGGGAAGGTCGCCGTTGCGGCGATAGACCCCGGTGCAGACCAGAATGGACTCGCAGCTCTCCACTGAATTGTGGCAGTCATTCCTCAGCTCCAGGCAAAGCTCAGCCTGGGGGCTGCCTGCCTGTGGGCTCCTCTTCAGCCCAGCCTGGACCTGCTGGTGCCGAGCTGCCTTGAGGTAGTTGTTGTAGAGGTTTGCCCCGTAGATGTCGGACATCGGGTTATCCCTGGGTGAGGTCACAGTGTGGAACAGCAATGAGAAACCAGCCCATGCCCCTCCCTCTGCCTCTGGGGGACTGAGATTAGGACAGCACTGAAGGAGGAAGGGGTGTGAGGTGGTTGCTGGCGTCTAGAGGAGCAGCTGGGGTGGGCCAGTGAGTCCACCCACCAGTGAGTCCTGCTCAGGACCACGTGCACCTTCCAAAGGGGAGACAGCACATCCCGAGCACCCACAGCAGCTTCAGCCATTAACCTGGATCATATTCCCTACCTTCCCAAAGTTGTTTGTCCAAACTGAGCTGACAGTACTACATCTGGGTCTCCTAATTTTGTCTTTGAGTCACCCCTAGGTGCACTCTGCATCCTACAGTCCACAGCTTTGCTGTGCAGGGTACAAAAGCAAAAAAAAGCAAGTGTACAAAAGCAAGCCCCTGTTCCAGGATGTGAGGCTCCGGAGACACCACGGGAATTCTGGTGTTAAACTTCACAAATACCCAGAGGGAAAAGAAAACGAGCAAGTCAGCAAAAGAACAACAACAATAAAGAAGAGCAGTCAGCATGCAAGGCCCTAAGGAAAGCAGCAGGAAAAAGTCTCTTACCCAACTGCATAGAGGCGTTGGATGGGAGCCTTCCAGCCCTGCCTCTCTGCCTGCTGCAGGATCAGGTGCTGGGCGTAGCGGTAGGTGACCGGGCTGGGCTTGCCAATCAGGGCCTCGTACCTCAGCTCCCTGCCTGTCACCTTCTTGTAGATGCTCTCCAAGCAGAGAAGGAAAGTGCCATGGCCAAACCTGCCCCAGGAAGGAGGTCATCAGCATCCCCACTGAGGCAGCAAGCACTCCTTGGTTGTTGTTGCCTGGTTTGGATGTGGTGCTCACACACACATCTCCACACGCACACAGGCTTTTGCTCCTTCCCCAAGTTCTAATCTGTTTATTTCTCATGCAGCTTTCCTGTCTCTGCTGCTAATTACACCGTACAATCAAGCTCTTAAAACATTCAAATGCTAAAAAAAACAAAACAAAACAAAACAAACCACAGTAGGAAAAGATCACCTGCAGGAGAGGAGCATGGAACAGGCTAAACCAAACCCCCCACAGACACGTGTGCTTTTCACCTGGGCATCTTGGCTTCAGCCATCCACAGGAGGTCCATGTTGCAGGCCAGGATGGGCAGGTGGGGGTATGGTACATCCTGCAGCTCTGCCCCAGGGTTCCCATTGCTCAGCAGCACGTCAGTGATGAGTTGCAGGCTTGTCTCCCACCTCACTGGCTCGCCAAACAGGATCACCCCTGCAAGGTTTTTTTGGTTTTTTTTTGAGAACTGTTTGGAAACTCAGGGCATCCAAAAGCCAACAAAACCCCTCCTCTGCTGGGCTGCCCTGGCAAGTTCAGCCACCAGTGGCACGTGGCTGCTGCCAGGGCTCCAGTCTGCACCCTGTGCACCACTGGTCCCAGATACTGGCACACAGCACAGGGAAAAGTTGCTTTTTTACCCAGCTTTTTCCAGCTGGGAGGCTGCATCCTGGCTGTGCCCTCTGAATCTGCTGCCCAGGGATAGCAGGGAGCTGACAGCACGTCAGCAGCTCCCACCCCAGCTGGCCTGCCCTGCTCTTAGCTCTGCTTGCTGCTCAGATGTAAACACAGGCCACTGCTTACCTTCTATAGTGGGGAAGCCAGTGGTTGGAGGAGGCTGCCAGAAAAAAAAAAAAAAAAAAAAAAAAGGAAGGCAGGATTAGTAATGCAAAACCTATTGCCATCTCCAAAACAAAACTGAAAATGCCTCCTTTCAACCTGCCACGGCAGTTCCACAATCAGGCAGGACAAGGCCACCTGGAATCCTGAAGGAATAGGTTTTTTTCCCCTTCCCCCATCCCAGATGGGATGTCACAGATCTTGTACTCCTGTCTCAGAGCTGGAGATGGCAACCAAACCATGTTACCCCCTCTGCAAGGAGCAGCCACGGGAGGCAGGCGTGGCACCAGAGAGGAGAGGGGAGAGTCACTGCCCTTCCTGCAGGAGCCAACACTGGCCAGAGCAGAGGTGCTGGCTGCCCAGGGTCACTGCCAGGCTCCTGCTAAGGCACCTCAGAGTGGCCAGCTGCCCTGTCCCTGTCCCTGTGCTGTGAGCAGCCCTTCTGCTGGTGCCCCAGGACATTACCAGTTCTTTCGGCCTCCGGCTCAGGTCCACCATGTCCAGCAGGGGATATGCCTTCCTCAGGGCCTCGATGGTGACCACGTGCTTGAAGCCCAGGCTAGTGCAAACCATCAAGGAATTTTGTGCAAACTGGTTTGTTTGGGTTGGGTTTTATTTTTTGAGTTGCTCGCAGAGGCATCAGTAGGATTAAGGAATGGGAGTGCTAGCAAGAGAGCAGTGTGGCAGTGCCACAACCTCATGGCTTTCAGCCAGACAGGGACACCTTCCACCAGACCAGGCTGCTCAAAGCCTCATCGTATCTGAGTTCTTCCAGCTGCTGTCAGATTTCTGGGGAAAACCTCACCCGTGGGACAGCTGGGAGTGATCTCTAATGGGAGAAAGAATGGGAGGAGCACCAGTAGATCTCTCTCTAAAGTCAGAGACACCTAAAGCTGATGGAGCCCTCATGATCATATCCCACCAACAACCACAGGAGAAGTCATCAGCGTGAGAAGGGGAGCCAGGAAGAGTGACCAACATGGACAGCCACAGCACCTGAGCCTGCTGAAGGTGGTGAGCCCAAATGACCTTTGTGTCTCCTTGTGCGAGTGCCGGGGCTAGGGGCAGGGCAGGAGCAGCAGCCTTTAGCTGGGATGCCGCAGCAGCATTCACAGAGGGCTGCAAAGGATACTTGTAGGCGTTCTCCTCCAGGGGCCCCTGCCCGGCCACCAGCATGTACCGCTGGTGGAACTGCCTGAAGAGCTGCAGGGGGCTGTGCGACAGGATCACCTGCTCCGGAGACACCTGCGGGGGACGGACGAGAGGCTGCCTGGGACCCGCAGGGAAGGATTTCGCCCCCTTCTCGCGGCCTTCGGGGGGGCATCGCTGCCAGCCGGCCCTCAGGCCCAGGCCAGGCCGGGCACCGGCGGTGCTCCCATCGCCCGGGCCCGCTCCTGAGGCCGGGCCAGCGCTGCCCTGCCCCGTCACCGTTACCTGCAGCCCCAGCGCCTGGGACAGCTCTCGGGCCTTGGCCGAGCGCAGGCAGTTCCCGGCGTTGGTCAGGAACACCACGGGCACCCGCAGCCGCCCGCCGCTGTCCGCCAGCCTCTGGAAGGCGCGGCGGGCGGCGGGCACGGGCTGGCTGCCCCGCACCAGCACGCCGTCCACATCGAACAGGAACCCGAAGGCCGGCGGCTGCAAGGCGAGCGGAGGGGCACGGTCAGCCAGCCCGGAGCGTTCCCCCGCCCTGCCCCGCCCTGCCCCGCGCCCCTCAGCGCACGCACCCGGCTGCAGAGCCCGCGGGCGGGCGGCCCCGGGGCGCGCAGCAGCGCCCGGCTGGCCCGCAGCGAGCCGCGCAGCGCCATCCGCCCCGGGCACGCTGCTGCTCCGGGACTACAGCTCCCATCAGCCACTGCCCCGGGACTACAGCTCCCATCAGCCCCAGCCACCGCCCCGGGACTACAGCTCCCATCAGCCCCAGCCACTGCCCCGGGACTACAGCTCCCATCAGCCCCAGCCATTGATACAGCGCCCAGCTGCCCCTGCCGCCTCGGGCACGCTGCTGCTCCGGGACTGCAGCTCCTATCCATCCCAGCCACCCTGGGCACGCCACTGCTCTGGGACTACAGCTCCTATCCATCCCAGCCACCCTGGGCACGCTGCTGCTCCGGGACTGCAGCTCCTATCCATCCCGGCCACCCTGGGCACGCTGCTGCTCCGGGACTGCAGCTCCTATCCATCCCAGACATCCTGGGCACGCTGCTGCTCCGGGACTGCAGTTCCTATCCGTCCCAGCCACCCTGGGCACGCTGCTGCTCTGGGACTGCAGCTCCTATCCGTCCCAGCCACCCTGGGCACGCTGCTGCTCCGGGACTGCAGCTCCTATCCATCTCAGCCATCCTGGGCACGCCACTGCTCTGGGACTGCAGCTCCGGGCCGGCTCTGCCTCCTCTGGCACGGCCCGCTTCGGGACTACAGCTCCCATCCGCCCCAGCCACAGCTCCGGGACTACAGCTCCCATCGGCCCCTGCGGCCCCGGGCACGCCGCCGCTGCCGGGCTCCAGCTCCCGGTGAGGCGAGGCTTGGGAGCGGTGCGGGCGCACGGAGGGCGGCCAGCGTCCTGCCAGCCCGCGTCCTTCCTCCTCGCATCCTTCCTTTCCGCGTCCTTCCACCCCGCATCCTTGCACCCCGCACCCTGCGGCGGGGGGTGCTGCCCCTGCTTCGGGGCAAGGCGGGGTTGCGGCTTCGGGGAGCGGCGGAGGATGGAGCGGGTGTTGGGAGCAGCGCCGGGGCTGCGGGAGCTGGATGCCGTGGTGGAGGGGAGGAGAGGTTTGGGCAGGAGGGAGAGAAAGGCTGTGAGCCCTGCAGTGCGGTCACAGCGGGTTTGTCCGAGCCCTTCACGGAATTCAAAGCACAGGAGAACCCTGGGTCTGTGAGCGGAGCTGCTCCAGAGCTGCCCGGGCTTCATGGTAACAAAGGGACTGGGAGAGACATCCAGAGAGGAGCTCATTGCTTAAAAAAAAAAAAAAACACCAAAATTAATGTATTAAATAGACTGGTTTCAGTCTAACGTGAGGATGAATAACACGAAGGTGTTGAGTTTTGGATTTGGAATATTTATTATATCTTTATTTACAGTATTTACAGGCTCACGTGCCATGAGCTTCAACTAGCAAGTTAGCAAGTTGGGAAAACGAGGTAAATTGGAATCCTCCTAACTCTTTTTAAGGTTTTTTTTTTAAGCTATAATCACTTAATACTAAGGTGGTACCTGTACTATTTATGTTTTTGACTTAATAATGAGCACCCGAGGCCCACAATGCAGACCCTTATCACCCAATTACAGAAAATCACCCAAATCCATGAAGAAGAAGGAGGTGAAGAAGGACAAAGACAACATCCAAACCCTTCTGTTTTGACTTACATGTACTCCTGTATACTAAAATCTGAGTTTCTAGCATCCCAGCAGCTACCCTGCCTGCAGTCTGCATGCCGAGGGGTTGCAGCCAGCTTGTCACCTCAGCCTGACCCGTGATTGCTGTCTGACCAAGGCAGGGATTGTCCCCCTGTCCCCAGCACTGGGGAGTGCCACCCCGGGTGCTGGGCTCCTCCCTGCAGGAAATTGAGTCCAGAGAAGGGCAAGGAAGGGTCTGGAGCACAAGTTCTGTGCGGGGGAGCTGGGAGAGAGGCTCAGGGGAGACCTTATGGCTCTCTGCAATCCCTGACAGGAGGGTGCAGCCAGGTGGAGGTCGAGGGGACACAGGCTCAAGGTGTGCCAGGCTGGACATCAGGAAGAATTTCTTCACTGGAAGCGTGGTCAGGTGTTGGAAGAGGCTGCTCAGGGATGGTGGTGGGATCCCCATCCCTGGAGGTGCTCAGGAGATGGCTGGAGGTGGCACTGAGTGCCATGGTCTGGGTGACACGGTGCTGGTCAGTCAGTTCGGACTTGACCTTGCAGGTCTTTTCCAACCTTAAGGATTCTGTGAGTTGCTGCCCTGCCTTTGCTCAGCCTTTTCCATGCAACCCCTTTTTTCCTGCAGATAAATAAGCTTCTCTAAAACTCTGGTCACTTTTCTTACTCTTTGTCAGACACTGTCCTTCTTTCCTGCACCGTGACACAGAAATCTTGATGCTGAATTCAGCTGAGGCCCTTCCAGACCTGGGGGGAATTGAAAGGTTCATTTCACATCCACGGAGATGAAACAAAATGTTTGTTTGCTTTCTGACTGGGCTGAGGATCTCCCGAGTCCCTGGGCAGGGCAGGTTTAACACCTCTGACTTTGAGCATCAATTACCCAGTGTCATCGTTTGGTTTTTCACGCTTCCATTGCCACGAACACCAACCTTAATTTGGCTTTGACCCGCTTCAACACCCAGAGCCCTGTTTGCAGAGCTGTTAAAGCTCTGGCAACCCAGAGATACACCTTTGCACAGCTGGTTATTCCTCCTGAAGTGCTTTTTGCCTCGTTTATTTTTTTGCAATTTCCTCAATTTAAGTGCTTTTTGCCTCGTTTTCTTTTTTTTGCAATTCCCTCGATTTGCCAGGATCACTTTTAATTTCTCAGAAGTGCTTGCAGTTAGTTCATCCTGCTCTGGCAAGATTCATGCTGGCCTTGGAGACATTGCTGAAAATATTTAGGTCCCTGAAGAATTGGGCTTCAAGCCACCTTCCAGCAGCAGCAGCAGGAAGGCAGCTGGAGCTGCTCTGAAGTGTTCCTGCTGAAGTGTGCAAAGCAGGGAGGGTGGGTTTGTACACAGCTGAGGGAGGAGTTTGGGGGCTGGGGGGTTTTGGGGGTAAGAGTTTTGGGGTGGGAGCTTTGGGGTGGGGGTTTTTGAGTGAGGGTTTGGGGACTGGAGGTTTTTGGGAAGAGGGTTTTAAGGATGAGGGGTTTTGGGGTGAGGATTTTGGGGCTTGGGGGTTTTTAGGGGTAAGAGTTTTGGGGTGGGGGCTTTGGGGCTGAGGGTTTTTGGGGTGAGAGTTTTGGGGCTAGAGGTTTCTGGGGTGAGGGGTTTGGGGGTTGGGGTTTTGGGATGAGGATTTTGGGGCTGTGGGTTTTGGGGTGGGGGTTTTGGGGATGGGGAGGTTTTGGGGGTGAGGGTTTTGATGCTGGAGGTTTTTGGGGAGAGGGTTTTGAGGGTGGGTGTTTTGGGGTGAGGATTTTGGGGCTGTGGAGATTTTGGGGTAAGGGTTTTGAGGCTGGGGGTTTTGGGGATAAGAGTTTTGGGGTGGGGCTTTGGGGCTGGGGGTTTTGGGGGTGAGTCTTTTGGAGTGAGGGTTTTAGGGCTGAAAGTTTTTTGGCGAGAGGGTTTTGAAGGTGAGGGGTTTTGGGGTGAGGATTTTGGGGATGGGGAGGTTTTGGGGGTGAGGGATTTGGGGTGGGGGTTTTGGGGATGAGAGTTTCTGGGATGAGAGTTTTGAGGCTGGAGGTTTTTGGGGGAGAGGGTTTTGAGGGTGGGTGTTTTTAGGGTGAGGGTTTTGGGGATGGGGGTTTTGGGGGTAAGAGTTTTGGGGTGGGGGCTTTGGGGCTGGCGGTTTTGGGGGTGAGTCTTTTGGAGTGAGGGTTTTGGTACTGGGGCTTTTGGGGTGAGGGTTTTGGGGCTGGGAGTTTTTGGGGTGAGGATTTTGAGGGTGAGGGGTTTTGGGGTGAGGAATTTTGGGGATGGGGGTTTTTGAGGCGGGGGTTTTGGCGAAGAGGTTTGGTTTTTTTTGTGGGGGGGTGAAGGTTTTGGTGCTGGGGGTTTTTATCCCCCCCGACGCCGATTGTTCTCCCGGCGCATCCCTGCGGGAGGCGCTCCCGCTCCACGGCTCGGGATGCGGGGCGGGGGATGCGGGGTCCGGCCGGAGGGAAGGGAAGGGAAGGGAAGGGAAGGGAAGGGAAGGGAAGGGAAGGGAAGGGAAGGGAAGGGAAGGGAAGGGAAGGGAAGGGAAGGGAAGGGAAGGGAAGGGAAGGGAAGGGAAGGGAAGGGAAGGGAAGGGAAGGGAAGGGAAGGGAAGGGAAGGGAAGGGAGCGCCTTGTTCTGCTCCCAAAGGCGCTCCGGAGGCATCCGCCGCCGGAGAGGTGTCCTGCCAGCTCATTTCTCCACGGAAGGCTGTCCCACAGGATGGTTTTGAAACCGGCACGGGGGGGGGAACGCAGCCGCACCCTCCCAGCACCCAGCTTTGGCCCGTCTGAGTGCTCCCTCGTGTCCTCTTCCCTTCCAGCGCAGGGAATTTCCCCGTGGCTCTCTGCCCGCAGCTGGACGGAGGCGGGGATTCCCTCTGCGGGCACATCTGGTGCCCCCAATGCCCCTGGGGATGGGCTGGCTGCCCTTCCCACAGCCCCCAAAGGAGAATCCCTCTTCTCCCCCCCTGTCCTGGATGTGTCTCCCACCCCCCTTTTCACGGCTCACCTACACAGAGGAGCAAAAAGGGAGCTGCCCCCAGCCTTCCCCCGCGGGTCCCTGTGGAAACTTTGCAGCTCTGTTTTTACCCGGACTCACAGCCCTGTCATCGCTCCCCCCTCTTCCTGAGCCTCTCGCAGCCCCCCCCAGCCGTACTTTCCATCCCTTCCCTTGCTGCAGAGGCTCCAATGTCCCGGACCAACCCTCCCCCCCGCGGGTTCTCTCTCCCCTTGCCCTGCTCACGGAATGATGGACAAGCTAAAGGTTGGAGGAAATACAGGAAAATGCCTTTCTTATCCTGTAATGACCAAGGGGGGAGGAGGCAGCCTTGATAAAAATGACAAGGCAGGAGAATTGAGAGCCAGACCCTTCACCTGCCCGTCCCTCAGTGCACAGAGAGCACTCCATAGACCCGCTGTGATTGTAACTGGAAAAGAGAGGAATTAAGGGCTGAGCCAATTAGAGCTACAGGTTTCTGACCAAGGAAATCTCCTTCTGCTACCTGTGAAGAGGCTAATTCCCAGCCTTTTACAGGGAGAAAACGTGAGGCAGGCTGATCATTTTGGGGCTGGTGGGAAACGCTGGAGGGAAGCTTTGTGTTTTATGGCCAGAGGGCTTTGCTTAGCATCCACCACCTGCACAGCCCCACTGCAGCGATGGGGGCTCACAGGACAGACAGATCCAGCTGCTTGCTTGGGCCTGTCTCTGTCTTCAACCACTTCAACTTTGCTCCTCTGTTTTTCCTGGCGTGATTTCTGACAGCAACACCCCCCTCCCGTGCTGGATCATTTCCCGGCAGTGAGTGACCAGGAGGCAAACATTTCATCCCCTAAACTGCCCCAAGGGCTGTCTGAGATGCTCTGCTGCAAACCAAGCTCCATCCAGCTCCCATTGAAACAAACTGCACCTGAAGAGGCCACAGGGAGTGGCAGATGGGGGAGGTGACAGGCACAAGGCTTTAGGTGTTGCTGTGGCTGCTTGAAGTAAATCCTGATAGAAACTTCCATGGATTCTCTATTCTCCTTCCTAGCCCCTGAGCATGGCTGGAGACTGCAGCAGGCTCTTTTTGCCTCTTGTGTCTGCTCTGCTCAGCCTCCCACTACCCCTGAGGCTGCCTCCTCCTCCTCCTCTTCCACCTCAGGTGCTGAAGCTCTCTCAAGATGGCACTTTCTTTCCTTGCCCACCACCAGTACCTCGGGCAAAGAGCCTCACCTTGTACCTGGTGCTCCACAAGGCAGTTCTTGGGAAAGAATTCACTTTCTTTGAAAAGAATGGGCTGATCCTTTAGTCTTCTCGTTTCCCTCTACTGCCTTCCTAAAACCGTGCTAAAAGGAGGTCAAATCCCCTTCAGTAATTTACTTTCCTGTGCTGTAAGCTCCCCAGAGATGGTGCAAAACTGTGGTGGGAGGAGAGGTAGCCCAAGCAAATCCTGTCTGCCAGGTGGTCTCTGTCTCAAAGCACAGCTTCTGAGCTGGATGCAGCTGCTGTGGGGCTTGGGGAAGGGAGGAACAGGGGACCTGTGCAGGGTCCTGGCCAGGTGACTCAGGCTTGATCCTGTGTGATGCTGTGAAGGCATTCCAGACTCCCTGATCACTCCAGGCTAAGTGATGGGAGACACCCTCTTCCACTGCAGGCTGCAGATTAAAACCTCCCATTCAAATTTGGGTATCCCCTGTACTTTTTAACCAGGAGAGGAAAAAAAAAATAGGAAAATAACCCCCACGATTAAGACAGGCTTAAAAATTTAATTATAGCCTATGTTCTGAAAGAGACAAGCAAGAGAGCATTATATGTGATGTATTTGCCAACAAATGTGAGCAGGGAGCCAAGGTACTGGGGGAAAGGGAACAGACTGGCAGCAAAACCCTTGGAATATTGCTGCTGAAAGCCCGAGTCTCAGTGAAGCCCTGCAGCCAAATTTACCCAGAGCTTTGGAGCTGAATGGATTGATCTTTCATAACTGCTGTGGTCCAGCCTAAATTCCTCCTTTTTTTTTTTCTGCACACCTGGAGTTAGAGAGGCGAGGATGCAGCCTGGGCTTTCTCAGTCTGCACCTTTCTCCCAGCTAAGGAGGAGCAGACCCCCAGCAGCAGGGCAGGCTGGCTCTCCCCCTGCCACACTCACCTTTTTGAGCACCAGACCTGTGCCTTTTTAACCCCCTGTGATTTCTGCAGGAGCCTGGTTTTGCTGTCAGCCTGAGCAGCATCACAGCCTGGTGGCTGCAGGCACTTGGGAAGTGGGGAAGTGGCCACGGGCACAGCAGGCTTGTCCTGGGAAAGCAAGAACAACCTGCACACAGCAGGTAAAAACTGGGCCCAGCAGGCACTTGGCAAATGGAAGGTCTAGCCCTACAACTCCTGCAGGTAATGAGGGGAAAGGAGGACTGCAGGTAGTCCAAAAAGTGGTTCAGGACCCCAGGAGACAGCATGCAGGAAGGGCTGAAAGCTTTCTGCTGTGCTAGAAAAGGAAGGGCCATGGGTCAGCCTGTGTGTTGAGAGGAGCCCAGCTCCTCCCACAAAGGCTCTGTATAATGATTAGCTTCACCTTGGCAGCAAAGAGGCTTACTTAGGGGAGAATCAACTTGTGGCAAATAAAGATCTTCATCCATCCACATATAGCAAAGCTGAAGGATCAGGCTGCTGAGAGGGACAGGGCTTTGGGTGGCTGGTTAGCAGCCATGCTGCTGGTTGGCAGTGGTTCTCCTCAGCAGCATTCCAAGTAAAGGCACTTCCCAAGTCAGCATTTATAACCTGGCCATGTCCCAAGCCTGCCCTGGGGACTTTAGTCTGAGCTCTGTTTGCAACAGCCACGGAGCAGGAGGGAGGGTGGCTCTGCTCTGCACACTCCTGCCAGGGCCAAACCTGCATCAGGGCCCAGGAGAGGTCAGTCTGCAAAAAAAAAGCACCAGGATGCTCCAGAGGAAGATGTTGGGGCTATGGGCAGAGAGAGCTGGAGTGGAGGGAGCTGTGAGGCACCTCAACCCCCCCCAGTTAGCCAGGGGTGTGAGTGGGTTCTCACTTTGTCATGTCTGTGGTTTGTGCTGCTGCCCTCTGCCATGCACACACCTGCAGCCTGTTGTGACTTTATTTGTGTTCTGTGGTGGGGTTTGTGGCCTGTTTGGCTTGGTTGGTTTCTGCTTTCTCTGGGATAACCAGAGATGAAGTTGCAGCCTGTGAACTGTGGGCAGCTGGGCACACAGGCTCTGCACAGCCTGACCCACTCCTGCAGTTAAGTGTGTTTGCCTCCTGCTAAGGTGCTCCAACCAAGGTCAGTGGAAATAATAAACACTGTGGCCAGGCAGCTTGAGACAATTAACATTTGAGAGCATAAAGAGAGCCTGTTGGCCCAGGCTGGTCAGATTAGGAAACAAAAGCCTCTGCAAGTCTGTGCTTCAGAGGAGAAAGAAGCCTTGCAGTAGGAACTTCAGTCAATTCTCCCTTGGCTGATGCAAACCAACATGATTGTACTGAAGTCAGGGGAAGATGCTCTTTGATCCTTGGCATATGTGTGCTGAAGGATTTTTCTGAATTTATTTAGCAACCTGATTAAGATTTTGTTTTCCCTTTTTTTTTTTTTTTTTTGAAGTCTCCCTGCAACGAGTTCTCCTCTTGATATTAAGACAGGGAATCAGCTTGTCAAGAGACTCTTTCTTGTGTAGGTTTGAGTGGGGGTTTTTTGTTGGTTTTTTGTTTTTTTTTTTTTTTTTTTTTGCCAAGGGAACTGGCAACCAGAGAGGTCCAAATGAGTCCTCTGGATATCCACAGCAGTTCCCCACCAAGGTGAAAATCTCTCTGACAGCCTGAATAAAGCCACATTTGCACGATGAGTTCAGCAACAAAGGCTGGTAGTGGGACTCCATGAAACCAAAAGGTATTTCCTAAAAACGTCTGTGTTAACGTGGCCTTGTACAGGGGGGAGAGCTTTAATCAAGCTGGGTCTGGGAAGCCAGGATGTTTTTGACTTAACCTGAAATGTGTTTTGTCTTCCTTTTGACCAGAGGACAGGAAAAGAGTTTGTAGTAAAAAAAAACACGAAAAAACAAAAACTGCTGGCAACTGAGGCTCCTCTCTTCTGGCTTTATGATCACCGTGCCACCAGGCTGCAATGTTCTGGGAGCAAGTTCCACCATGGTAAGTCCTGAAATAGCAGCCATCAGACCTATGACTGGTTCCTCCACCTAGCAGTGCTATTTTGGCAGCAGGCCCAGGGTTAAACATGACAAGAGTCATTTTGCAGTCCTTGCTCTCTTGAAGGTCAGTGGCCCAAATGGTTGGATGTTTGTCTTTAGCTGCTTCCGGACAAGGGCTGCATTTTGTAATGATAAGCCAAAATTCAGAGAGATCCTGGTGTTGGCAATCTCCTGCTGACTCTAATTGGAAAGCATTTTTATTCTTTTTTTTTTTATTATTATTCTTTTTTTTCCCTGAATAAGGATGTCAGGGTTTGGCCATTGGCAATTTTGAATTGTTTTGACTCTTTTCGAGCAGGGCCGTTTCTTGTGGTTGCTCTAAAGGCTCACTGCCCCCTTTTATCTCCAGTCCATGAGTTTCACAGGACAGTGCAGCTCCTTCTTAGCTTTAAGCCCATTAAGCCTGGCTTAGCAGAGCCAGGTGAGACTTTGCCGTGCATTCATCCGCTCGGGTCACGTGGAAGAAGCAGTCTCTCCCTCTCAGCCATCAGCCTGGCTCTCTCTAGCTTGCCAAAATGCCTTCTGAGATGAGCCTTGTCCTCTCTACAGCTCCCCTGGAAAGCTGTCAGAGAGGTCAGCCACAAATTGGTCCCATTTTTTCTGCCAGACCTCTTTGGCCTTGGCTTTCTCATCCGGTCGCATGGCGCTGTATCTGTGAGGAGGAGGAGGAGGAGGAGGAGGAAAGGCAGTATCAGGCAGGAGACAAGGGGCAGCTATTTCCAGAGCAGCACCCAAATGAAAAGGCAGCAGGCAGCAAGAGATTAACCCTTGCAGGACATGGCTGCACCACACAGAGTAACAGGGTGTAAAACAGGCAGGAGCTGAGGAAGGTGCAGGAAGACCCTGGGCATCGTATCCAAACTCTTTTTGGATATTTAGAACTGTCCAGTTAATAGAGAGGAAAAAAGGGGGTTAAACACACCCAAAGTAAATGCTAATTGTTTTCCTGTCTTTCCCAGAGGAGTCATGGCAAACACTGCAGCAAGTCAAATTTTGGCAGAAATAGAAAAGGGATACAAAGATGTACAATTTCTCTCAAGCTCAGAACCAGGTGGTGGAGACAAGTTCACAAAGGATGGAAAAGGAGGAATATACTGAGGCATGGAGTCAGAGAAAGGCACTTGAGAGCACAGGCAGAGGAGCCTCTGTGTCCCTGTGTCCTGCCTTTGGACGAGACACACAGAGGAGGTTTTGGATTAACAGAAGCCCAGCTCTTGGCAGAGGAGACTCCAGGGCCAAAACCCAAATGCAGGCAAGGGGGGCAAGCTGATAGTCTCCTTGTGATTACTGTGACGAGGTGAGAGAGGTGATGAACTTACTTTATGGAGTTGAGGGCAAGTTGTTTGAGGGTCCTCAGGTCAGCGCTCATCCCCCCGATGGCCATGAACACCTCGTAGAAGTCGTAGGAGACTCCCTTGGCCCCAAAGACAGGGGGGTCATCGGGGCTGATCACAATGGGGTGCCCCTCAGCCATGAGCTCAGCTGCAGGGTGGCTCCTCAGGTCAGCTACCAGCAGCAGGACCTGGGTGGGGAGGAGTGGGAGACATCACCAGGCCAGGTTATGGCTGCAGCTGTGTCCCACTGACACCTGCCAGGGCTGCCTGTGACAGTGCTCAGGGAGGGACAGGCTCCAGAGGGCTGTTCAGAATGTTTTCTGCTCTGAGCTGCTGCAGGAGGAGCCAGCTAGTCTCCACTGACTCTGCAAGGAGATTAATTTCTTAAATAAATCACCTTAATCAAGGCCGGTGGGGTGAATAACTTGTGCTTGTTTAGGACAATTTGACTGTGAGCACTTCAGGAGCAATCTTTTGGTTGCACATGTGCTGTGGTGCTCAGCTTGAGTGGAGCTGGTGTCAGGGTGCTGTCCCTTAAGGCTCACACCAGGAAACCTCCACCCAGAGCATCCTGTCTGCTGCACTCAGGGGACAATGGCACCACGCTCATGTGCTGCACAGGAATCCCCCCTGGTCATGAATTCTGCAAAACCAAGGGCTTCCAGTCACAACCCCAGCTTCTCAGCCTCTGGCCCTCCTGGTTTGAGGTATTTTCAATTACATCTCTGTGGCTCTGGGCCTCATCTCCACTGGGGATGATTGCCTTCCCAAGTTCCTCTGGATAGGAATTTAAATTATATTTTTGCTGACTGGCATTACTAGCCATATATATATATATTCCCAATGTACATCTACGTAGCAAACTCCAGTGTAAGGTGTTGCAAAGGAAACTAAGCCAGCCTGTGTGCACCAAAACCTGTAGGTGCCCCCCAGCTGCCCCTCACAGCTATGGCAAACACCTTCCCAGTGACCCAGCCACGAGACCTAAGCTTTTAACAACATACCTGGTTGGAGATGGGGCAGACTTCCACAGGAATATCCCTCTTTAGTGACAAATTTTTGGCTGCTGGGTGTTTAATGAGAGCAAGTCCATGGCCAATCCTGCTGGTATTCAGCAGCAATGCATCCAGCACGTTGTTGTCTACAGAGGTGCCCTGCAAGTCTGAGCAGAGACAGACAACAGTCACTGCAGTGCTGTGAGGAGATAAAGCTGCTCAGTCTGCTGGGTGATTTTGTTAATGGATGTCCCAGCTGTGAGCTGAGAGGGTTGCTCGTGCTCAGAGCTTCCACTTGGCATTTCCAGTGGCACAGGGCTCTGAATCTGCCCAACACAGAGGCAGATACCCACTCACCTCACCTGGCTTTCAGTGTTTACAGTATTGCCCTTGCAGCTGAGCTAATTATGTTGGACTCTGTTAATTGTCAATGGAGAGAAGTCACAATGACTGGGGAGTAGCCTGTGCATTAGAATGAGGTGCATTGGGGCTTGGAAGTGCTTGCTCCTGCCCGTGGCCATAAAGGGAGCCCAGGGTAACCACACTTTTTTCTGGAGATGTCAAGGTGCAACACACGAGGCACAAGTTGGACACGACCCTCGTGGTTAGGAGAAATCCCACCAACACAGACTGAATAATATAAAATATTATAATATAATGTGCCAATAAGAATGCACTGCCCCAGGAATGGAGGGCACATCAGGTACTTTGATCAGCCCGCTCAGCCGAGACTCAAGCCTGGCTCAAACATTATTTCACCTCAAAATGTAAAATGGTGCTTGGGGGACCCTGCTGCCATTGTGGATGGGAGGTGAGTGCTGTTCCAAGGGGGAAATGGCTACCAGTAGCGACTCCTTGTCACAGCAGGTGAAAGGTGCTGAGCAATGGGACACACCTAGAGCCAGCAGCAGGGAGCAGGTAAGGCAGGGGTCATGTGGGAGTGACACAACTCCAAACTGACACAGGGAGAAGCCCAGGGGAACATGTATGCACACACATCCTCTTGACAGAGCCAGCAGGCAAGCCAGGCTTGCTGCTTCTGCTCTCAGCAAGATTTCAGTCTTGCCTCTGCAAGCAGGAACAAGCCTCGAGCCCTCATGCTCACCAGTCTCCCCAGCATGGAAGAAGTAGGGCAAGTTGACCCCCATGGAATATGGGATGGTCAGGGCATCCTTCAGGTCCCATAGGGAATGACCTTCGTCCTCATCACCAACCTGGGGGAAGCAGAAAGGTATTTTTTTGAGCAGGCTTGGGGAGATGGTGAGACTTACAGCTCTGTATAAATGAGGTGCCAGCTGTGCTGAAATTACAATGCTGTGGGGTAGGGAGTTGATTCTTTCAGGGGATTTTGTCAATTACCCTGAACAAAATCCTTAGCTGGAGGATTTGCAATTCATTAACACTGATTTCAGCACAGCAGCCGAGGTTCTGGCTCTGGTGTACAGCATATGCCAGGGTATGGACGTGGTTGTATCACCAGGGGTTAATGTGAAGCCCCAGAAGAAATAAATACAGTTACCAGGTCGAAGCCTGCCAGGGTGTCTGGGAAGCGGGCTCTGAGTGCCATGGCAGTGAGGATGGCTTCTTTGATCTGGGAAACGTTCAGCATCCTAGAGAGCAAGAGAGAGAGAGCTGACTCCCGTGGGCCTGCCTGCTCAGGGTTTGAGTTGTGAAATGGGGCCCCCAGGGGGATTCCCAAAATGCAAGTTGCTCCTGAATCTGACAACCAGCTTCAGGTCTCTAGAGGAGCGGCAGCAGAAAATTGATATTATGAAAGGAAACCCATGAATGACCAGGAAATGCCTGGCCAGACCCTGCTGTCACTTGTGTTGAGGCATGCTTGTCTAACTCCCTGGCTTTCCCATTTCCCAAGCAGGGAAGGGAACAAAACAGCGTGGAGAGAAAACGTTGAATTTTATTTTTTTTTTCCTTTCCTGCCGGCTGTTTTGTTGGGAGATGAGGCATTAACTGCATTTCAAGAGAGTTTTGCATTTAGGTTTCTTCCAGCCTACACGTGACTCCTTGTCACAGCAGGTCAAAGATGCTGAGCAATGAGACATCTACAAGAAGCAGGGAGCAGGTAAGGCAGGGGTCATGTGGGAGTGCCACAGCTCCAAACTGACACAGGGAGGAGCACAGGGGAAAGTGGTTATGTGCATGTGTATGCACACACATCCTCTTGATATGTGAGGCATTTCAAGGGAGTTTTACATTTAGGTTTCTTCCAGCCTACACGTGACTCCTTGTCACAGCAGGTCAAAGATGCTGAGCAACGGGACACCTACAAGAAGCAGGGAGCAGGTAAGGCAGGAGTCATGTGGGAATGCCACAGCTCCAAACTGACACAGGGAGGAGCACAGGGGAAAGTGGTTATGTGCACATGTATGCACACACATCCTCTCAATATTTCAAGGGAGTTTTGCATTTAGGTTTCTTCCAGCCCTATCAGCCTTCAGCTTCTGGGTGCATTTTGCAGACTGTGCCCGTGCTCAAGCTGGCCAGAGAGGCGAGCCAGCCCCGAACTGGAGAGGGCACTGTGCCAAAGCAGAGCCAGTGAGCGCTGCTGAGAGCTCTGAGGATCACCTCACATGACTCGGTGGCATCTGGCTGACTTGGAGAGCAGCCTGGTGCCCGCCCGCCCGGGCGGCAGCGCGGACATTCCGTACACGGGGGAGAGGCCCCTGCAGGCTCCCACTGGGACCCCTGCCCATCCTGGGGCACTGCTGTCACTGCCTCACTCGCTCTCTGCAGGGAGAGGGAGAGCAGGCACGGCTTGGACAGGCACACACAGCCCTGCCTGGCCCCGCTCCCTTTCCCAGGGTTTGTGGACGCTCCTGCCCCGCTCGCCTCGCACGTACGCAGACTTATATGGATGAGTTCTCTCCCTCAGCCTTTTCCACAGGCCAGGGAATGCTTCAGGAGTCACCACCCCACCTCTAAGAATGCCCGTGGACGCTGCCAACCCATCTCTGGTGCTCCAGCCCAGCCCTTGGCGTTGCTCCTCCCAGCCCTCTGCCCCCCTCCGAGCCAGCTGCGGCCCTGCTCAGCCCCTACCTGTGCGCTGCCAAGATGATCTTGGCTCCCACAAAGTCTGGGTGCTCCTTCACAAACTGCCTGGTCACTGCCTGGTAGGTGGCCACGGACCAGGATTTGTCGTGCCGGGTGCCATCCAGCTCGTACACCTGCAGGGTGAGGGGCAGGTGGTGAGCGGTGGGGACCAGGGCAGCTCTGCTGGGATGGGGGGGTGTCCTAGGTGACAATGTAAAATTGTGCCCAAGGTCTGTATTCTATCCCCATGAGCCCTTGGAGCCAAGGTGGGGCAGTGTTTTCCTTATCTCCTGTTAATGAGCCCAACAATGCCTTGCCACATAACTCATGGATAACTTCCTCCGGGAGTTATCTCTGGTTAATGGGCCATCAAGGACCCACTGCAGGACTCATAGGATGAGATCATCCCATGGTGAGATGCTCTGCCCAGGGGGAGGAGCAAAGCATTCCCACCTGGATATAATCCAGGGTTTGAGACATCACAGGGAGCTTTTATCCACTGGACTCCCAGAGGAGACAAGAGCTACCAGGTGGAATCACTGCTTTGACAAGAACATCTCATCTGGTTCCACTGGATTCCTGGAGGAAGACTGGACCCTTCTCTCTCAGGATCATCTCTACTCCAACAAAACCACATCTGCCACTCCAGGAGGACTCACTTTTGGACTGCTTCAAACACCCTGACCAACAGGGTGTCAGGTTGTATTGTTCCATTTATTTTATTTTACCCTTTTTTCCCTCTCTTCTCCTATTAAATTTTATCTCTGACTGGGAGTCTCACTGGTTTTGCTTTCAGACCAGCAGGGGAACTGGGGGGAAACGAGGTGACAAAAAGAGAGGGAAGCTAAGTGCTGCACTCCTGAGAGCAGGGCAGGAGAACAAAAGCAGTCAAATCTGCACAGTGTATTTTCTTCTCTGAGCTGGCAAGAACCAGGGAGTGGGTTTCCTCCCCCCTGTGTGATACAAGTTTCTCCCCGCTCAGGCATGGCAAGCAAACGCCCTTGAGAAGCCAGAGGAGACCGTGACCTCTCCCTCCTGCCTGTATCCAGTGCTGGAGTGTTTTGTCCAGCTGTCTGGCAGCTGACACGTGCTCTGTGCCCTGCAGTGGCAGTGTGTCAGCCCAGGCAGCCCCAAGGCACACCATGGCTGAGCTCCATAAGCTGCCAGCTGAGCTGGGCTTCTGCTCCCCTCTGCCAGAGGCTGGCTCCCTGACCTTGAGTCAGCCAGCTAGTCTTGCCATGCTTCCCCGGCTCTCTGGCTGCAAACTGGGAAAAAGAATCCTTTTGGTATGCTCTGTCTCTTCAGCTTGCTCTGGAGATTCTTCAGGGCTGCTCTCAGGGGTTTTGCCCCGATTTCAGCAGAGGTGGAGATCCTGAATGCCCCACTGATACTACCCCACAAAGGCCCTGCTTGGAGTTGCTCACAGCAGCACTCCATCAGTTCTCCCCTCACCCTTCTCACTATTCTTTTCTCTGTCACCATTCTCCTCCAGCCTCCAACTGCCCCACTTCACCCCCCAACTTCCTCTCTGGTGCTGCCCCTGGCAGAGCCCCCACCCTGTCACCATGTGGTGTCCCCCCTGCAGGCACCAGCAGCCCTGGGGCAGCTGCAGATGCTCAGAGGGAAATTTCCCCCTGCTGCAGCCCATGGGAATGTGAGACTTTACACAGCTGAATCTGCAAACACAGCTGGGCTTAGGGGGCTTTTCCAGAGTGTTTGCTGTTTCACACTAAATCCCAGTTTTCATTTACTTTACCTCAGGGGCCGCTCCTGGCAGGCTTTGCTGCAAGGAGAGCTTCTGCAGCGTCAGCGCTGCTGCCCCAGCCTTCTGCAGCATCTCCAGCCACACCAGCATCTTGCTGTTCCCCTCACACCCTGCTCACCTGGGCTTCCCCCCAGGGAAGCATTTCCCTGCCCTCTCAGCCCAGCTCCAGCCTGCCTGTCCCTTTGCTGCTGCCCTCCCTCCCTCCCTCCCAGCGTGGCTGCAGCTCCTGGCATTCCCTGGGTGGTACCCAGGCTGCAGCTCCTGGCATTCCCTGGGTGGCACCTGAGCTGCAGCTCCTGGCATTCCCTGGGTGGTACCCAGGCTGCAGCTCCTGGCATTCCCTGGGTGGCACCTGAGCTGCAGCTCCTGGCATTCCCTCTGTGGTACCTGAGCTGCAGCTCCTGGCATTCCCTGGGTGGTACCCAGGCTGCAGCTCCTGGCATTCCCTGTGTGGCACCTGAGCTGCAGCTCCTGGCATTCCCTGGGTGATACCTGAGCTGCAGCTCCTGGCATTCCCTGTGTGGTACCCAGACTACAGGCAGCCTGCCTGGAAGCTCACAGCATGGCCCCAGGGCTCTGCAGGCTCCCACAGCATTAGGAGCTGGATGAAAAGCAAATCTTCCCTGCCAAGCCTCTCTTCCAAAGGACTCAGAGCTGTGTCTAAGGGCTGGTGGTAAGTGCAGGGTGTTTTGCAGCCAGGCCCACACACTTGTGTCATGGCAGAGGCCCTTGGCCTGGAAACCTGTGTGGCCTGAGGGGATGCCTCACAGCACGTTGACATTGATGTTATTTTCTCTTTCCAGGTACCTGAATTCCAGGTGGCTGAATTCAGAGCAACTGGCTTATGGCAACCCCCAGCAAAGTAAGATGCATGTAGACTTCGTGGGCTTTTCCACATCCCTTTTATTTCTTTATTTTTTACCCTTTGCAATACATCCTTCTCCTCTCAGGCACGATGGACTGACAGAACTCCCACCCCCAGGGAGTCCTGCATGGAGCTGGGCTGGAGAATTGTATGGGAAAGGTGTGTCTGTAGTGACAAAACTGTCACTGGGAAAGTGGGAACACTTGGGGTGGTGTGGTCTGCTGGTGCTTGGGGAGGCCTTAGGGCAGAACAGGTTTGCAGGACAATCTGACCAGCTCTGGGTGACACACAGGGAGAAAGGCCTGAACCATTTCCAGGTTTTGGTGTTAATGGCAATGAAAGGAGCAGTTCATACCTCACACACACAGCCAAAATTTTAGGCTGTCTGCAAATTGTGGCAGGTTGTGCTTTGCCAATTGACTGAGTCACCTATTCAGAGTAATTGTTCTGAAAGAAGCTGAGGATTTAAAATAACAAAACTCTTCCAGAATAAGCCTCTGTTCAAGACAGGCAACTTGTTCAGAGTAGCTGCCACAGAACAGGTGATTCTGCTGCAGACAAAACTGAACTACATCTTCCCAAAGAGCAAGGTTTTGACACAGCCCCCAGTCTGACTGAAGAGTGTGTGTCTGTGTCACAGCAGGCATCTCCCTTAGCCCTTATTCTCTCCCTCAGCCATTAAGAACAAAGAATCTCTCACTTTCAAGCCCTTCCCTATGCAAACCTCCAAGAAAGACATTTGAATATGATCAAGGTTTCCCAGCATCCTTAGGAGGGCAGGTATGCAAACATCCCAAAAAAACTCCATTCAAGACAGGGCTTGAGAAAAGCTGTGGAGAAATATGGATTTAAAAGGCTGTTAGAGAAGCCAAACCCCACGTACCTCAGGCAGGATAGCTCTTATCTCCACATACTGTATGTTATCTTCATAAAGCTCCAGTAGCCCCTGGTAGAAATAGGCCTTGAACACAGGTGCATAGCAGATAAGTCCAGAGGCAATCAGAAAGATTTCTTCAAACCTTTTCCAAATGGAAGCCTGAGAGGGGTAGGCCAGCTCAGGGGCATCTGTCACCAGGGTCAGGTTTCTCAGCAAGCTATAGGAAAAGGGAGAAGAGAAGGAATGAGGAGAGCAGAAGGAGCCTGTTGGCACTGCAGTACAACAGGCATAACAGTGACTGCTGCAGCTAGGGAAGCATCCAGGTCGTTTTGCTGCCACCTGTATTTGCTCCTCTATTTTTCTGCCACCTGTATTTGCTCCTCTAATGGCTGGCACAGAATTTCTATGATACCATGTTGGGCTGTAAGCTGTAAGGTAGGAGGTAGGTGCTTAAAACCTGCCCTTCCCTTTTTCCAGGAACAGAGTGACAGAAGCAAGCCTGGTGCTTTTACATCAGCTATGCTCTGCCACCCAGGGTATCCCTAAGCTGGAAGCAGGCATGCACATTACTCCTGCAGACAGTGTGTTTCCCCAGGAATCTTCAAAGCACAGAAGTTGTCACCACACCTGGCCCCTCTGCTCAGCACCTGAAAGGCAGACTGAGTTTACAGGAGTTGCCATGAACTGGGCCACCATCAAGCTGCTTGCTGAGCCCCAAAGTTGCCCTGGTACCTTTGTATTGCCAAAATATGCCATCTTAAAAAAAAAAAATGCAAGGGGAAGGCAATTCTGAATCAGAAATCATCTTTCCCCACCAGTGAGAACAAACCTGATGCCCTGCCTGCCTTGCTGATAGCTACTTCAGGGAAACAGCTGATAAGAATCTCAGCCCTGGCTTTTCCTTAGTGTGATGGAAATGTATTTATTTCCTCCATGCACTCAGCTGGCATATAAACCTCTTCCAGAAATCCAGAGAGACAGTGGGTAGTTTTATCAAGGCAGAGTTTAAGGGAGCCAGTAAATTGCAAGATTATCCAATTGTGGGTGACAGCTTGCATTTAGGGCAGGGTGAGCATCTGTGCCACACCACCATCCTCTGGCAAGCTGGTAGCCTTCATCCCACCTGAAGCCTTGCCTCTGGCAATAGCCCTCCTCCTTCCACGTGAAGAGCAGTTCATAATAAATTTCCCCTACCAGTGGGCAAAGTGTGAATGGCAATGCAGGGGTGATTCCCTTCATTCCTGGGTGGACAAATGGAAGGCATCACAGAAACCTACAGATGTTTCCTTGCTGGCCCGGTGCTTATCTCGTGTCAGGGGCTGAAATACCTTCAGCCACGCTTCAGCTTTCATCTGAGAATATTGTTTCCCCTCCATAACAGCTACTGATCTTTAATAGTGTTTCCTGTTTGATGTCTTGGCCCCCATCCTCGTGCAGTGCTCTGCTCTGTTATATGGGAGGTGTGGCTTTGATTTGGGATCCTATTATCTCCCTCCAGGACACTTCTGTGGATGGAATTAAACCCCCACAGCCCCCCTACAGATGTAAAATGCGATCTGGCCCAAATTCATGAACTGAGACATCCTGGACAGATATGCCTTTTGAATCCCTCCATCCTGCCCATAAAGCAGAGCCTGTTCCCCCAGGATTTCCCTGCTGTTTCACCCTCTAAGGATTCTCTTCCAGGGGCTGCAGTTTCATTTCTTCCTCACCTTGTTAATTCCTTTGCCAGGAGCAATTTTAGAAGCAAACCTGTACGTAAGAGAGATGCTCCTACCGCTAAGGATGAGACTTTAAATACTCAACAGTCAGGAAAATTCAGAGATAAGGTTTCCACAGCAACTTGGAACAGGGCATGACAATAGGGGTGCCATTATCACAGGACACTGGGCAACCCCAGCTACTCTTCAGTAATCCGGGCGAGCAGAGGAGACCGAGCTGGACCTGGGGAGGGGCGGGAGGCACGGCGGCATCACCCTAGAAACCAGGAATGCAGGAGCCAGGAGCATCCCGAGGGATGCAGATGGGGGGCAGCCGTCGGCAGAAAGGGTGTGTGTGTGCTGCTGCTCGGCGGGGAGGCTCCGTGTGGGAAGAGCTGGGGGAAAAGAGGGTTTGGGGTTTTTTTTCCCCCTCCCCTCGTGGCCGAAGGGCAGCTCCCCTGCAGCTGGGCACGGAGAGCACCGGGCTGTTCCACCGCTCAGGGGGAAAAAAACCTCCCCGTGGATCAAAAGGCCGTGCAAGCCCCTTCTCGCCGCTCCTTACTCAGATAATGATGGGTGGTTAGCCGGGCTCTCAGCACTTTCTCCCCTCGTCCTGTGAGAATTCGGCTCCCCCAGCAATGGGGGTGCTCCTTTAAATCTGGCTGTGCAAACTCCTGGTTGTTTACTTAGCCCGTGCTCTTGGGCTAGAAACAGCAATAAATCCCCACACCACCCTGCTCCTAAAAGCACATCAATCAAACTGTGCTTCTCTTTATAATCCCCCCTTCCCTTTGAGACTGATTATTGATCCTTACAACTGTTGAAGATTTATTGCATAATAGTGATCCATCCTTGATAACCAGATAATCTCCTAAGGGTTCGGGGGGCTTTTGCCATCAGTAGCTCATGCAGATGGAGCAGAGCTTCCTAAAACCATTTTTTTTTCTTTTTTTTCTTTTTTTTTTTTTTTTCTTCTTCTTCTCTGGAATGGGCCTCTGCCAGTGATCAGGTGCAGGCTACAAATAGCCCTTCATGTCATGTCATGTATGCACTGAACAATGCTATTGCAATGCATATGCCCAAAGGGGCACAGCTAAAATGACCAGCAGAGGATTATTTATTTTCAGCTGTGGCTTTGCTTTCTCTTTCCCTGGGTTTTTTCCCCCCGTTTTCCTTGCCCCTGCTATACAATACAAAAGTGAGAGGTTTTGTTGCCTTGTTTTTAGAGGGGTTCTTTCCTCCTGCTCCTTTCTCTGCTCCTGATGGGTAATTATGCCCCTCTCCTCACTGTGGTATCTAAATGTCTTCCAGTGGTGCATTAAACAGTGTGACTAACATCTGTCACATGTGGTTCATTCGCTTTCTCTCGCTCTCTCTCTCTCTCATCCCCTCTTCTTCTCCCCAAGGGGAGACTTGTAGAGGGAGCAGAGTGCTTTGTTTCTGCAGTGGATTTTTATTCCTTTCTTCCCCCCCCCCGGTACTGCAGGCGCTGCCCTATTTTTCCTGTGAGATAAGGCAGGCAGAGGACACGGAGGGGAAGGTGATGGCAGCTGGGGCAGCCACCAGTGCCCAGGGGAGCTGTCCCTGCAGCCTGGGCTGTGGTGGTGTCAGCTCCCTCACAGATGACTTCATCCTGGTGATAGAGAGCTCTGCTGGGCACGGCCTCAGTCCTTGGGCTGCTGGCAGGGAGCGTGGGGTGGTATTTTACCAACAATCCTGAATGTCACTGCTGCTTCCCGAAATATCTGGGGGCATGCTCCTGCTTTGGAGATGGCAGCTTCTTGAGGGAAGGAATGACATTCTCCTGTACTGTAATTGATGGTGAAGAAAATAAGTGAGGGCTGTTTTTCCTTTTAAGTATGAAAGCAAAATTCCCTTCCTTTCGCTGTCCCTTGGCCCGTGGTCTCCTGGCTCTCCTAACAGCATCCTTTTGGAAGCTTACCAGTAACACAATACTCTGGGGTCTTGGCCCATGAGATGTGTGTTTTGAATAGGAATGATTAGACCTTCTCTCGAGGGAAACAAACAAAAGGAGTCCCTTCCAAAGCATACACACACACACACACACACACGTGTATGTACCTAAAAATGCAAACAGCAAAAATCATGCTGCTTCCCCTTTCTTCCACCCCTTCCTGGTCAGCAGTGCTGTAAGGTGAAAGAGGTGCAGCTTCTCAGAAACATTTCCATTGTTCCTCCACGTTTGCTGATCCACCCTGCCTTGCATGAGAGCCTTTCCCTGCTGCCATATTCCCTTGACACTTCCTTGAAACCACCCAACTATCCATCCGTTCTCTCCTCTGACATCTGCTTTCTCTCAGCTTGTCAGTGCTCAAGGGCAAAGAGGAGCGCAGGGGAGAGGTAGCCTGGGATGCACATGTTCAAGAGACTGGGAGAGTTTCCAGAAACTGAGAGGCAGAACAGATTGGGGCCTATTCCTGGCTAGAGACCTATTTCCAGACGGCCAAAAACATTCCTAACCCCTCGACTAGTGCCCAGGGATTAGATGAAAACAGGAGGGGATGTGCCTCAGCGTGGCTGTTGTTGGTGTGTTTGCACATTATGCGTAATGACTCCTCTGTGCTTTTGTGGTGACGAGCACAGAAGGGCAAGAAATGAAGGACAACACACTCAGATGGGTAAATCAGCACCCAGGACGCCAGAGATCCAAGTTTGCTCTTGGCTCAGGCGGGTGTTTGCTGAGGAAAATCACTTTGTGGGCCTCTGCCTCGGTTTCCCCTCCACATTTGGGGGGCCCCTTGCAGCGAGGCTCTCTCTTGTGTCCCCGTGCAGTGCCTGCCACTCTGAAGTCCTGCTCTGACCTGTGGCCACTGAACACCACCAGACAAACACAAAAGAAGGGGAACGTGGCAGTACTGCCTCTGAAAACAAGTGTTTCCCCACAGGAACAGGGGGACCCACACAGTGCACAGCCCCAGGTGCACAGGGTGCCCTGGGCTTCAGCCCCTGCCAGGAAGTGGCACCGTGCCATGGAAACAGAAGTGAAAACAAGTGCAGGGAAGGGTTGCTCCTGAGACACTTCTGAACGCCCAGAGCAATTGCTTGGGCTTTAAGGAAGTGAGGCTGTCTCAAAATCCAATCCCTTGCACATTATTTATGGGTCTCCTGGCGTGGTTGGAGAGGGCTGGTGCTGTCATCTCTCCTTCCTCATCACTCCCAGCAGAAATGGAAGGGAGCTAATGGGGAACCACCTTCTCTTTGGAAGACAGAGATCAGTGACTTCTCACTGGATCTTATTTCATCTGTCACCTGTCAGGGCAGTTGAGCCTCAGGATGTAAAAGGTCAAGAGCCCAGGGTCTGGCATCACTTTCTCCTTCCTTTCTGGACTTCCATAAGAGAGGGATGGTGGATGCCCTGGAGAGTCAGACCCCTCTGCCCTGCCCATTGCTGGTTTTGGGGAGGGAAGCCAATACCATGCCACAAGCCTGGCAGCTCCTCAGCTTCCCAACCTGACCTCCTTCCCAGCTCTGCAGGGCACACAGCCCGGGCAGCTCCCACCTGGAGGGGACACCAGCTCCCTGAGAATGAAAAGGTGCTCTATTTAAGAGCACACAACAACCCCAGTGAAGAGCACTGCAGTAAAACCCAGCAAGTTTCACTTTGCAAACGCTGGAATTAGGGTCATCTGCCCTGCCTTCATCCCGCCCTCTCCTTGTGTGTTGGCATGGCAATGCTGTCATTACATCACACCCCACACCCTTTCTTATTTTTCATTTTTTGTTTTTCCTGCAGCCCCCAGCCCCCGGAGCGCCGTGGACAGCGGTGCCCTCGGAATGGATGGCTACTCAATATTTCCCTTTGTCCTCATCGCTCAGTGTCTGCCTTCATGCATTATTTAGCGTGCTCTCTCCAGCCCCCCACGCACCGCGGGCAGAACTGCAGCCTTCCCCTCCCTCGGCCTTTTCAGCAGGGCTTTGTCCCGGGATCAATGGGCCCTGGATGGGGAGATAGGAGCCTGTCTTCCTGGCTGGAGGGGGAGCCAGGCTCTGCCCAGCCACCTGTGAGTAAGTGCCAGGTGCTTCAGGGCAGCCCAGTCCTGATAAAAGGCTGCCAGCAGGGAGGGGAGCTCCTGCAGAAGGGTGAGTGATGCCCTGGGCAGCCTTGCCTGTAGGGGCAGGAGCTCTGCTGGCAGCAGGGTGTTTGAGGGGAATAGAGCCCCCCAAAAAGCAGGCAGGGGTGCTGTCTGTGGGGTTCCCTGGCTCAGCCAGCGCCCAGGAGGGCACTGTTGGGAATGAATGCTCCCAGGTGGTGGAGGCCAGTTGGGGTGTGTAAGGCAGGCCTCAGGAAACAAGCTTGGTGTTTGGAGGGAGAGTCGGGCTGGGTTTTATTTTGGGAAGCTTGAAGGGGTTTTGCTAGTGGAGCAATGAACATAAATACTTTGGCCAACTTCTTGCTCTGAATCAAAACAGTGACTTTGCAAAGTACTTTTCTGCTGTTGGGGAGAGAGTCTGTTCATCAGCTACCTGGCTTCCTCATCCAGTTTTTGGGTACCTCACTGGATGAGGCACCATGCAGCCCTGTCCCACACAGCCTGGGTGCTGAGGAGAACTGGGGACAGGTCTCTGAGATCTGCTTAAGCTCCTGTCCTCAGCATCTCTGCAGAGAGGGCCAGAGTGAGTGTGCACAGGAAAATTCAGTTTTTATGCTCCCTGACTCTGGATTACTTATTGCAGCAGCCTTAAGCTCTTACATTGCTGTTTGCTTTTTCACCTGCACAGCCCTAAATGGAGCTCCTCACTTCCAGAGCAGCCAGACAAGAGGAAAGCTGGAGCAGAGTGCTCCTGCATGAGCTCCTCACTCCCAGAGAATCCAGACAAGGGGAAAGCTGGAGCAGAGTGCTCCTGCATGAGCTCCCCACCTCCAGAGAATCCAGCAAAGGGTGAAGCTGGAGCAGAGTGCTCCTGCATGAGCTCCTCACTTCCAAAACAGCCAGCAAAGGGGGAAGCTGGAGCAGAGTGCTCCTGCATGAGCTCCTCACCTACAGAGAATCCAGCAAAGGGTGAAGCTGGAGCAGAGTGCTCCTGCATGAGCTCCTCACTTTTAGAGAACCCAGCAAAGGGGGAAGCTGGAGCAGAGTGCTCCTGCATGAGCTCCTCACTTTTAGAGAACCCAGCAAAGGGGGAAGCTGGAGCAGAGTGCTCCTGCAAGAGCTCCTCACTCCCAGAGAATCCAGCAAAGGGGGAAGCTGGAGCAGAGTGCTCCTGCATGAGCTCCTCACCTACAGAGAACCCAGCAAAGGGGAAAGCTGGAGCAGAGTGCTCCTGCATGAGCTCCTCACTTTTAGAGAACCCAGCAAAGGGGGAAGCTGGAGCAGAGTGCTCCTGCAAGAGCTCCTCACTTCCAGAGAATCCAGCAAAGGGCGAAGCTGGAGCAGAGTGCTCCTGCATGAGCTCCCCACTTCCAGAGAATCCAGCAAAGGGCGAAGCTGGAGCAGAGTGCTCCTGCATGAGCTCCCCACTTCCAGAGAATCCAGCAAAGGGGGAAGCTGGAGCAGAGTGCTCCTGCACGAAGCTGCCACGGAGCCCCCAGAGGCTGGCCTGCGCCCCTCACTCACCCTCTGTCGAACTCGGCCGGGTCGCTGAGCTGTCCCCGGTAGGTGTCCAGCAGCAGCCACTGGGAGCAGTGGGCGGGCAGGCGGGCCGGGCGCGGCCGGGAGAAGCGGAAGCGGACGGAGCCCGCGGGGGTGAAGCAGATGTAGCAGTCGGGCAGGTAGGAGGCATTGTAGACCAGCCAGCCCGCGCTCAGCATGGCCAAGTCGTGCAGGTGGAGCACAGCACCTGGTGGGGGTGGTGGGGACAAGGACATCCTGATGAGCCCTAGCAGCTGGGATGAAGGTTTTTAGGATGGTTGTTCACCCATCCAGGGGTGTCTGGAAATGCTTCTAGAAGGAGGCAGTGAGGGAATTCTCCCTGAGGCTGCTGTGCCTGCCCCGGGCTGGAGGATGTGGCACATCAGGCACTGGGCAGGCAGAGCCCAGTGACAGCTCCCTGGGAGCACAGGCTGGGGGGAAATCGATAGGGAGCTCTGCTTCCCCACTGGGATGGAAAATGCCCCGAGTTGTTAAAGGTCTTTCAGACAGACTTTGCTGTGAGCTGGCTCAGGCCCCACTGAGTGAAAGACAAACTCGTGCAGGAGGCAGCAGTTTACAAGGCATGCTGGCTGGAGCACACCTGAAGCTAAGCTCTGTATCTGAGCTGTTTGCATCCCAGCTTCAGTTTTTGTGTCCAGTCCGTGTCTCTCCTTTCAGCTCTCTGGAACTCTGGCATACCCCAAAATCCCAGACCGTGCTGCTCTGGGGAATTGCACAGGGATGCAGAAGTACAATTTACTTCTGTGCCTTATCAAAAGCAGGCTCCCTTGCATTGTACATCTGCTGCTGGCCAGCACAAAGGGCCTCTGGGGTGCTCTGTTACTGTGCAGTGTGTTGGCAACTGCCAGCCTGCCTGGCATAGGGAGCATCCTCTGTCTGCTCACCTCCCTCGTCATCTCATTTTGCTGAAATCCCTCATTTCCCAATGATTCCTGGTGTTAGTGGCGCTTGAACTAAGCCTCACCTTTGTAAAGGGAAGATGCTGTGAGAGCTGTAAGTGGTAGATGTGTATTTTATTACTCTAGGGGAGACCTCTTAGTCAAAATAGCTTTGATGCCCTTAGGGGTAAAGGGAGAACACAAATAGTAAGAACAAGACACAAGATGGGTATGCACTTGACATTAGATTAAGTTCCAGACTATAGAACAAGACACAAGATGGGTATGCATTTGACATTAGATTAAGTTGCAGACTATAATTTATAGTGGACTAATCTAATACAGACTCATGTCTATGGTCTCCCACTAGAGAGGGTCTGGCTGTGAAGATGCTGAGGAGCTGTGGTTACTGCTCTTCAGCAGAGCTGGTGCCCCAGCCTGGGCATGCTGCAGCTGCCTGACCCTCCTCTGGCTGGCAGTGTCACCTTCTGTGAGCAGCAACAGACAGTACAATAGTGTTTGAAACAACAGGAACTCCCAGGGGCTCTGACCAAGCCCTGCTCAAACAGCTACAAGGATGTAATCTCGGCCCTGAAAGCTTACAGCCCTTGCAAAGATTCCAAGAACCCATTTTAACATTGCCTGGACTGAAAAGTGTTAATTATTTGTTTTGACTCCCACTCAGTATCAATGATACTGGAGGTGAAGAGGGGAGTAAATTCCTAGCTGTTCAATCCAGCCATGAAAGGATAATGACATTTCTGACAAACCCATTGTTTACAGTAATGGATTAAGGTGCAGCAAGGCTGGGATCTGCATCCCACAGCAGAGAATGGGAGGGAGAAGTTGGGAAGATTGCTCAGGGCCACATCCAGGCTGGCTGTGAACACTTCCAGGGATGGGGCAGCCACAACTTCTCTGGGCAACATGTTCCCGTGCCTCACTACCCTCTGAGGAAAGACTTTTACTTAAATCTAATCTAAATCTCTCCTCTCTTAATTCAATACTGATCCCCCTGCTCCTGTCACTACCTGCCCATGTTAAAAATTGCTCTCTCTCCCTTTTATAAGCTCACATTAAGTGCTGGAAGTACACGGGCTTTGACTTGTACACAGCAATCAAAGAAAATAAAGATTTCAGTGTTAAGGGGTAGCCCCTTCCTCCTCTAGTGCCCCCAGACTTTCCAGCAGACTTCCAGGTCTGCTAGAGAACCACCTGCAAAAACACTTTTGAGGGAATGCACCACTTCTGGCTAGGATACAGAATAAGACAAGGCTGGTAGCCTCTTTGTGGAATTGTGTGTGGGAAAAAGAGAGGCCCTGGCTGGGACATGCTGAGTAAATGGGGATCTCTGTTATTTCTTCTTGTCTTTGCTTCCTCTTGCCCCTTCTCCACTCTTGAAAGACTTAAGGACCCATACTGTAAGTTAAACCAAACGCCACAATTGCTGGAAACGTGTATTCACCCAATCCATCCCCCTCTTCCTCTCTCCCCCTACCCCATCCCCGAGCTCCGAGTCAGGGCTTTTCCTGGAACCCAACCAGCACCATTTCCAGCTCTCATAAGCTTGTCTCCCACATCCTGTGCTTTGTGCCAGCTCAGGCAGCAGAAGGTGAGGAAGGATGAGTTCAGAGGAGACTCCTTGAGCCGGGCCTACCTTTTGGCATGCGCTTCAGGACGCTGAACACCGCGCTCTGATCGATGAGGCTTTTCGCCCGGAAGAAGTGCATGCTCGGAGGAAACTGTCCTCTGGACATGGCTGTCTCCACTTCCTTCTTCTTGAGGTTCACCAGCTTTGTGCTGAGCTGCTGCTCCTGCCCACTCAGCACCAAGTTGCCTCCTGTCTGATGGGCTCTCTCCTCCTGCATCAGGGAGTCCCGGTCTTTCCAGACAGGGCTGGGAAGGCAGAGGGAAGGCAGACTCAGGAGGAGGAGGTGTGCCAGCCTCACGCCTTGCCCAGATGGAGGTTCCATCTCAGAGCTGCACCTTGACAGGGAGAAAAGGCTGAAGCATTAGCAGAGGGCAGGAGGTGGTGTAGTCACTGCTTGTCATGTTTGGGTTTTTCTCAAGTTCTTTCCCAGGGACCTAAACTAGTAAACAAGGTCACACTTTTTAAACTCTCTTGTTTTTCACATTTCTCTCCTAAGAAGGGACTTTGCTTGTTGACCCTTGGTGTGACCAATGGTTCAAAAGATCCCACCTCTTAGGTGGGCACATTGTAAAAAGGTATAAAAATAGCTTCTGAGAATAAACCAGCCCCTTTTCGGAGCATCAGCCTTCTAAAATCACGAGTCTGTGTCTTTCCTTCGTGTCCAACAGTGACAAGGTGGCACCTGGGCAGTGGGGTGTGGAGTTGTCGGCCCATCCCTGCAGAAGCAGGGGGTTGATGGGATGCTCTGCACTGGCAGGAGCACCTGGTACCAACACCCCCTGAATTCAGGGCTCATGGATCAGCACACTCCTTATGGCTGCTGGTTACACACAGCAAGGCTGGGTAGGGTGAAGAGATCCTGCTCCTTGGGTCAGACTGGCAGCACATCATGCAGGAAGGCAAAGGTCCAGCCCTGGCATGGGAGATTGGTGGCATCAGGATGCTGCTTGCAAGCTGGGATGGAGCCCTCGTTGAACAAGGGGTGCTGGCTGTGCTGGTAGTGTCCAGGTAAGGGGCTTGGCTTGAGCTCACCAGATCCCAATTCTCTCCAGTTGAGAGGAGATCCTGTTGCACCCTTTTAGTACACTCCAGCTATCCAAAGGGCTAATTTACAGGCAAAACCCCAAGGATCCCCCTGCAGCAACAGAGGTGTGTCCTTTCCTTGCAATCCCAGAAGCAAGGAGATGGAAGTGTGGTGAGGGATCACAGGAGACAGGCGTGTGTGAACTCTGAGAGCTCTCCCTCCCCACAGCAAGCACAACTGCAACATAATCCTTCAACACCACCCCACCACCCCCCCCCCGCCAATCTCTCCAGAGCAAAACAGGCTGGGGAAGGGCTCAAGATTTTCAAATAAGCCTGTGTGAGTTACACAGAAAAGCCCTGCTGCTGTACATGTCTTACTGTGGGTCCAGGCAGACACCCCCAGCCCCTTTGGGGCGTCCCAAGGAGCAAACAGGGCAGGGGCAGCTGCAGCCCCACAGCAGGCCCTGCCTCTGAGCTTAGAAAAGGAGACCTCCCGCAGCAAGTGTGATCTTATCCGTGCTGAGCCTGCCTCACTTACTGTTTGTTCGCTCTCCTGCTGGCAGCCGGGGCTGAGGCGGCGGCCGGGGCTGAGGCGGCGGCCGGGGCTGAGGGGGCGGCCCGGGCTGAGGGGGCGGCCTGGGCGGAGCGGGGAGCGCCGCCGGGTCCCGGCACAGAGAGAGAGAGATGCACAGCGGGCTCCCTCCGTCCCGCACGCCCAGTTCCTCTTCCTGTCCTGCCGCCCGGCTTCGATTTCACCCCGGCTTCATGAATATATTAAGGAGGAGGAGGAGGCAGGGGAGGTGATGAGGGAATGGGACACGGGGGCAGCGGCTGAAGGGAGCCGGGCTGGGAACGGGGCTGCCAAAAAAAGCGGGGTCGCTCCGGGGAACCACCCCGCTCTCCAGCTCTTTAACCCGGCAGCGAGGGCATGGGGGGCTTGTCTGTGCTGTCCCTTCTTCCCTGGCATACACACATACAGGCGATATTTTAAATATCCTGAGACAAGAAGCGCTTCGCCGCTCCTTCCTGGCGCAGGGAAACTCTGAAAGCCCGCCCGTACTCAAACACTCCTTTGATGGGACTTTTCCCATCAAAGAACCAATGCTCCCACAAGCCTGGAGATTTAACCTGACCCAGAACCTTTAATGCCAGCTCGCGAATGCTTTTACAGCGAAGAAAAGAGCGATTTGTACCTGGAAATAAATGGTGTTGCCCGGTCTCTGGGCAGGCAGCAATCCAGCCGCGCAGGGGTCAGCTCCAGCCCGAGGAGCAAGCCAGGTGCAGAGAGGATGGACTTATTTATTTAAAAAAAATAATTAAAAAATCACAACAAATAGAGTAATTTCAGCCTTTTATTTCCCGCCGTTCAGCAGACTGAGTTTTAAAGCACTTCGAACAGCTGTTACATAAACAGCCGCCATGGGGAGAACAAAGTCCATTCGGTTTCGCTTAGTCCAAAAATTGAATCACTTTAAATATTAAAATTAAAAAAAAAAAAAAAAAAAAGGAGAGAGAAAGATCTTGTAAGTTAAGAATTATTAAAAACAACCCACAGCAGTCACAAAGATTGTGAGTGTGACAACGGAGTCTGGTCAATAATATGTTAAATTTTATTAGATGGCACTGCAACAACGGATTGAAAGCAGGGTGTTCAGTGCCCACCCTGGCTGCCCCAGCTGGACACCTGCCAGCTTTCCCTTCTTTCCTGGTCCCTTCACACTCTGCTGTCACTAAGCTCAGCCCCAGCATCCACGCAGGGATCAGTCAGGGACCCCAGATACTCCCCAAATCCTGACAAGGCTGCATGTGCAGAGGGTGGCTGTGCCCCCTTGCCTGCCCCCCAGCAGGATGGGTATTCCTTGAGTCTCTAGATGATGCTGCTCCCAAAAGGGGAGATCAGTGGAGTGGAAAGATGACCCAAATATGCTCAGCAGCAACTGCTGGTTGATGAAAGCAACTCGAGGATGGGAGGTGTGAGGAGGGAAATGCGTGGAGTGAAAGGGGATGGTCCAGGAGGGACGAGAGTTCTGCCTCCAAATACCTTCAAGGGAGCAATATCAGTGAAGGCAGGGGATTGTTTTAATTTTTCTTGTAGTTGTAAAGCCTAGCATTAGCTCCATGAAGCCAAATTCAGCCCAGGCAGTGGGAAAGCTGGCTCTGTAGTGAGCAGTCGGGTGCTAGAGCCAGGCTCCCAGAGTGGAGCCCTGAGAGGGGTTAAAATGCTGTGTGAGGGATCTCAAGGAGCTTGCAGCCAGGCAGGGGTCTGGTAAATGCCTGCCAGAGGGCCTCGGAGATTTGCAGTGGTTCATCCTTTCAGAGCTCATTTGAAAAACAAACCCAAAGTCCAGTGCTCAAACACTCCTTTGATGGGACTTTTCCACAGGAACAATTGCAGGTGTTGCCAGGAGAGTTTTGTACAGATGTTGCAAGGGTTGGACGAGGAAATAAGCAGGTGTTTGAGATGCTTTGGTCTCTGTTAAAATGTGGTGCATGCTCTGAAAATAAAAAAAATTTAAAAATCCTGGTGAAAATAGGACCACAGCTGCTTTTAGGCAAGATCTGTCTGGACAGGAAAGGTGGAAAGAGGGAGAAGAGGACAACCAGGAGCTCCATCTGGGGGAGGATTGGGTTCATCTGGTGCCTGCAGGCAGCCAAACCCCTGGCTTCAGACTTCACTGGGAATGAGGCAGGGTACAGGAAGACTTGCCCTGTCCCAAGGACTAACAAGGAATGCTACAGTTGTCATTTCCACACCAACACATCTCTCAGCTTGCTTGGATTCTTCCTGAGAACCAAGTGGCCTGTTTGGAGGTTTTGCAATAGCTCTGTGTCTGTCCACAGGAGCGTGATAGCAGTTCCTGCTCAGTCTTGTGTGGCCCCTGGGAGAGGCTTCAGCTCCCTGGCTCTGGTCCCACGTGCTCTTAGGCTGAGAGGGGCATCAGCCAGCCCAGCTTTTCCTTGGGTTTTGGGGTGGTTCCTAGCCCCTGCTGACCTCTCAGCTGCTGCAGCAGTACCCAGCAGTGTTCCAAAGCCCCTGTCCTGGGTGTGCCTGTGCCAGCTGCCAGCGTGCCCCTTCTTTGTGCCCAGCTGCACCTCAGATGCATGTGGAGCTGCAAATAGCTGCAGGCCAGCCCTGAGTGCTCACAGCGACTTCCCCCTGCCTCAGTTTCGGTTCCCTGTGTGGAACTGCTTTCCTTCAAACCTGTGGAGCCTCTCGAAGGTGACAGGAGCCATCCCTTGAGGGTTTCCCCACCTGTCCCTCCTGCATCTCCCCTGCTGTGGCCACAGCTGGGCTGGCTCCCTGTTCCTTGCAGCAGCAGCCCTGCACAGGGGAGCCTGGGCAGCTCTGGGGCTGCAGGGAGGGGGAAGGACCACAGAGGCAGCAGCAGCAGCAGCAGCAGCAGGAGGCTTGCAGATGTTTCTCACTTCACCTTTCAGCTCAGCCTGCTGCAGGGTCCATGCTGCTGCCGTGCAGGGTCAGCTCTCTGTGCCAGGGCAGCTCCCAGCCCCAGGTCAGAGCCTGGCAGTGCCTGTGGGTGACAGCAAAAGCTGCAGTGACAAACCCAGCAGGGGTGTGACCCGGGGGTGATGCAGACCTGGCTGTGCTTTCCCCGTGTTTCTCGTTTTTGTGTGAGCCAAACACAAACCAAGGAGCACTTCTGAGAGCACAGAGGGTGGGGGTGCCTTTCAGCTCCCCAGCTCACGTTGTAATCTAAGCTGCTCTCTGGAAATATCACCTTAAGGCCAGGAAGAGAAGACTGGAGCTGGGAAATGTGTTCCTAGCTCACCAGTTAACTCCAGAAGGAGTTAGCTACTCTTTCTGTGCCAGCTGCCTCATTTGTGAAATGAGTCCCGGCCCAGCTGCACGGATTATTTGCTGTGTCTGCTGGTGCAAGAGCTGTGGAGAGAGAAACCATGAGGTGGGACAAGGGACAGGGAAACAGCCAGAGGTTGTGGGGAGACAGATGGAGACGGTGCTGAGGACAATCTTGCCCCTGATATCTTGCAGCTGTGTTAATTACCCAGGAGTGGGTAATTGCCCTCCCAGCTATGGGTTGATAAAGGGTGAGTGAGCTGGGAGGGAGTGAGTTGGAGTGTGGTGGCTGTGCTGTGAGGAGGAAGGGACAGGGAGTTGTGTCTCTAGGTGGAACTGGGCACGTTTCCCTCATCAGTGTGTGAAGAAGAGCTGAGGCATTGAGTCTACAGACCAGCTTCTGGCATAGATGGACAGATCCTGGGAGCTGTGTGGAGCTGCCCTTGGGAGACAACAGGAAAAAGGCATGCAGAACTTTTAGATCATGAGGTGCTGATGTTTGAAGCCTTCTGAAGTTTTATTGAAGCACTCTGAGTGTCGTGGCTGTCTCAACAACCACAAGAGGTGGGCAGGTGCACAGGTGAGTGAGGAGAGTCCTTGCCTCTCTGCTGGGCCTGGGTGAGGCCACAGTGCCAGTCCCTGCTCTGAAGCAGCCCCAATCTCTGGTTAATGCCTGCAAAATGCTGAGAATCTGTAACAGTGCTAAGTACTATAAATTATTATTAAGAGTAGACTGTCCTGGGATGTTTGGGATCACTAAAAGCTCCCCACTGGACTGCTACATTACCCCTGATTTAGTCTGGCTGGGCACAGGTTGGTGGTTTTATTTCTTCCCACTCCACCTTGTGCCCAGCCAGGCAAAAACATGGAGCATTTCCCAGCCCAGCAGGGACATCAGTGGCAGCCCTGCAGCAGAGAGAACACTGGTGTGCCCCAGGTCTTGCTGGCAGCACTGCTCCCCAGTCTGCAGCCAAGCTCTGCCCACCCTCAAGGTGCCCCATGACCCTTCAAAAACCCTGCCTGACCATGTCTTGGTGCATCTGTCCTTCCACTCCTCCTCAGCTACACCTATAACTATCCAATGATTTAAAATGAATAAGACACTTGAGATGCTGCAGGAGCAGCTGATGGAGAGAGCCAGGGAAAGGGCTGAATTCCCAGGCTAATGATGGATCACTCTGGGAGTGGAGTCATTGATTTGTAATCATTGCCTGGCTCCCAAATATAATAGCCAGGAATTCCTCTGGCCAGCCACCGAGACAAGGTGCTTTGGGCTATTCCCAGCACACCTGCAAAACTTCAAATCTCGCTCACAATAGCGAGGCTCAGAGCTCCAGGAGCCAAACACAAACACCTCCATCAGCATTTGTCCTCTGAGGAGAGGGGCCCAGCAGCCAGCACACACCCCCAGCTGTCACTGTGCTGCTGCTGGAGCTCAGCATGCCAATCAATGAGTGAAGCTGCATCATTTCCCTCCAGCCCTCCACCCCAATTCCCTGCTGCTGTCACCCCACCCTGGAGGTCTGGGAAGGGGAGGTACAAAGCCAAGGGAGCTGGTGTGTGTGAACACCCCACTGCTTTGGGGGCACACAACAGCCTGCCAGGGGCTCCCAGGGCACGAGCTCACAGCCTTGGGGGTTTGGGAAAGGCCCTCAGTGCCATCCAGGGCAGGTCCCAAGCTGTCACCAAGCCTTCTGTGCAAGGACTCCCAGAGCCTCAAGTTTGTTGTTTGTATTCTTGTATTCTCTTCCTCTCCTACCCACAGGGACAAAAATGAGAGCAAACTAGGCAACCAAAACATCCTGGGTTAGCAAGAGTACTTGACTTGTACATCTCTGGCGGATGACTTTGGGGAGGGTAGAAGCCCAGTGCTACCATGGGAAGTGTTTTCTTGCTTTTTGCATTAGTCAGGCATCAGGTTTCCTGCCTGACCTATGGTGTGTCTCCATCCCCAGGCTGTGCTGACTCACAGGGGTTAGGGTGGCTCTGGAGGGATTTGCCCTCGCATAAAAGCAGGCAAAATTCCTGTTCCTAGGAGCTATATTCCATATGAACATCCTCCCCACTCCCAGCCTCCTACTGCACCCACCTGACTACCCCAAACAGAACCAAAAACCAACCAGGTTTCTCTCCTAACCCTCCCACCTCTGTGGTCCATCACACCTTGACACAGAGGATCTGTGTTCATCCGTGGTCACTCTGCAGCTGTGAGCATCCCTGTGACCTCTGCCAGGACATCCTGTGTCTCCATGTCAGCCATCTCCTCACCTCACTGCCTCTCCATTGCTCTGTCTGCATTACCCACCCTGCTCCACCATCACACAGATTCCCAGCCCAAGCAGTAAAAAGCACAGGGCCTTGCAGTGACACTGCACCATGGTTCTCTCTTTCTCTCTGACCCCAGCCCCTCATGGACAGCTCACCATAGGAGGCATTCCACACTGCATCCCAAGAGCTGTCTCTGTCTTAGACTCTGAGGCTCCAGAAGTATTTTGGAAGAGAGGACAGCAAAGGCTGGGGAGCACATCAGCAGGTACACCCAACCTGCAGCTGCTCGGTCACCCCACTCTGTACAGTTTATTCTCCTCCTGTGCATGAGATGAGCAAGTCAGCATTTAGAATGGGTTGATACTAAAAAATTAACTGTAGTGAGGAGCATTTGGGTTAAAACATGGCTGGCCAAAAGTGCCTGTGTTGTAGCCAAGCTTCATCCTGCCTAGGCAAACCTCCAAACTTTATAAAGCCTTGAGATGTCAAAACAAGGCTTCTGCAGGGTTCCCTTTAGAGGTACCTCCACACACCCTGCTGCAAATGCAGCCACTGGCTTCGAGCCAGGCAGCTCTAGCAGCCCTGCCAGCAAAACCTCATTCCCCCCAGCTCCTTAGGCAGGGCTGTGCTCTGCAGGGGTTTGTGTTGCTCTCAGCTGTGGCAACACCTGAGCAACAGGGTTTAAAGCAAGGTGAAGGGTGCTCGTCCCAGCAGCAGCCACCTGCCCAGGGTGCACTTGTGATCCTTACAGACAAAGCTCAGGGCATTTCTGGCCTGCCTAGACTTGTTCATCCTGTTCTCCAGAGGCATTTCAGCCCAGCCCAACACACTTTTGTCCCCTGGCGCCTCCCAGCCTTGCCCTGTAGGTAGTGATCAGTACAATCTTACCTCTGGCTAAAGCTGCATCTCCCCAAAAGAGATGCTCTTCCCCTGAAGGGCTGCAGCACTGCCTGCCTCACCACTGCAGGCAGCCACCTGGGCAGGGTGACAAAGGCATGGAGCACACAGCCCCTGCCACTTTTACCAGACCTTCAGCAGCAAGCTGCAATTAAATCACTGAGCTCACAAAGTGAGGCACAGACAGAGACTTTAAGGAGGCTTGTGGGGTTTTTGACTCAAACAGCCCATGTCTTTTGGTAGCCATGAGAATACAACTACTTTTCAGCCCACCATAGGAAGAAAGAGCTCAGCCCCCTCCAGAGTGGCATCTTGGGGAGCCATTATCATCATCTGCCTGAAATTCCCCTTTCCCATGGCCCCCTTCAGTTTGTGGAGCATCCCTCCCTGCCCTAGCACACACTGTGATTTTGGTGTGTGGCACACGGGTGCAGGAATGCTGCTGTGCCCATTGCTGCTTGGGATGGCAATGTGGGAGAGCTTCTTCCTTTCTGTTCTGCCTGATCAATGCCCTCTGCAGACACAGGGTGACTGTTTCCTGCCGGGGTTTCACTCTGCTGGTGACAACCCAGGCTAAATGACAGGCACCACCAGGGACACAGGCATCAATCAGCGTGTCACCTGATTGTCACCTGCAAGGGCTGGCTCCGTGCAGGAGGGTGAGCCTGGAGCTGGGGGTGGCAGAAGGCAGATGTGGGGCAGTGGCCAAACTGGCAGAGGTGCAGCCTGACAGTGCCTAAGCAAGGAGAGCAGAGCAGATCTGGTGATGGCAGCCAGGCTCAGCCACAGCCCAGTGGCTGCCAGGCAAGTCCAGGGTGATGAGACAGATCCGAGGTCAGCTCAGGGACTGAAGTCGACAGGCCAAGGTCCACACAAACAGGGAGCATGGCACAGCTGTAGGTGCCAGGCAAGGGGAGCAAGGGCAAGAACCTCAGCTAGTGACAAACCCAAGAGGCCCTCAATGTTTTTATTTTTTAGCAGAGCTTTCTTGAAGAGCTCCCTTCAACATCAGGCACTTGTGTGATCATCCAAGTCAGCCCTGGATCCAGGGAGTCAACCCCCCAGGGGATGCTCTCAGAACCCTGACAGTGGCTTAGCATGCTGTCTGAGCCTTCTGAAGGCAGGTGGAGGTGTGAGAGATGAACATAATCTGCTGCCAATCCCCAGGCTGAAGCACCACAGCTCCTCAAATGCTGATGGCAACAGCAGTGGGCATTTTAAAGGAAAAGGTCTTTACCAGACAACCCTCTGCCTTCTGCAGCAGTGAAGTTCTCCTCTCTTATAATGATTACACAGAAAGAATGTGGAAATTTGTGGGGAGACAGATAGAGACAGTGCTAAAGGCAATCTTGCCTCCAATATCTTGCAGCTGTGTTCATTACCCAGGAGTGGGAACAGCCTTGCCCTCCCAGCTATGGGTTGATAAAGGTGAGGGAGCTGGGAGGGGGTCTGTTGGGGTTTGCTGGTTGTGCTGTGAGGAGGAAGGGACAGGAGGGTGTGAGAGGGACAGGAAGGGTCAGATGGTGTACAAGGGACAGACAGGAATGAGCTGGAACTACAGAAGGAAGAGAGGAAGAGCCAGAGCTGTGTGGAGCTGCCCATGGAAGGCTAAGGAGAAAAGGTAAGAAAGGCTTCTGGATAACAAGGTGCTGATGCTTGGAGCCTTCTGAAGTTTTACCGAGGTACTCTGAGTGTTGTGGCTGTCTCTACTGTGACAGAAATTTGCTGTTAAGAAAGGGAGCAAATAGTGAAGCTGTAAACTGCTTTAAAATAACTGTTTTAACAAAGTTTGGAAACCAAGCTGGGGACAGAAGTCAGTGCAGTGCATGGGAGGGAACACTCAGGGATAATACGTGTGTGCACAGACCTTCTTAAGCTAAAACAGTATTCACATTTTCACTCTGGAGAGGGAGAACTATCAGCCAAACTGAGCTTCTAAATTACCAGTGGTATTCTGGTGTTTTCTGTTTATTCACCCTGCTATGCATTGACCTGAATCAAATCCTGTCTGCATCTCTGTCAGGTGTTCAAAGCCCACTTCTGGGAGACAACAGGAAAGATGAAACTCTCAGCATTCATGCCATCCTCACCAGTCCCTGAGGAGGAGAGATGGTTAGCAGCCACCAGCACCCTTTCTGGACCAAGATGATGATGTACCAAGGTACAAAAGTGTGCTAGGTTCAGAGATTTTAGCCTAAGTAGCTGTAATTCCCAGCATGGGATGGGGGCCAAAGGGAATTCACTGAGGCAGTCAGGCTCTCCAGCAGCCTGGCAGCTCCTTGGTTCCATTAATTTCCAATGGAAATGAATCACTGAACTCGGGGAAGCACACCTTAAATTTAAAAAAAAAAAAAAAATTTAAAAAAAAAACCCCACAAACAAACAGCACCAGCTTTGCTGAGGAGGCACCTTAGATGCAAAACCCAAACAGCACGACCATGCCCCGTCCAGCCTGTTGAAACGTCGCTGTAATTAAAACTTAATGAAAAGCACCGTTTATCGACGGGCTTTTATTAACCCTGTCGAAAACCATTTGGGCAAATTAAAACTCCTCTCGGCCTTTTCCTGCCGGGCTGAAAGCGGCGAGACACGAAGGCCGATCAATAACGCCGGGCTCTTTGTTGGGGGCGGGAGGGAGGCCTGGCTGCTGCAAAAGCTTCAGCTGGCATGGCCTCAGCCCTTCTGCTGGCCTCTGCCAGGGCCTCCCTGCTGGCCAGCCCCGAAAGGGATTGCCAGGGAGCTTCGATGGGCACACAAAGAATGCTCCCCCGAGCGCTGCCGGGGACCAGCTGTCCCACCCCGGGGGACACTTGCAGGTTTATTTGCATGAGCAGCTCTCAATCCCTGCCCCAGGGAGCGCTGCCAGGGGGCCCTGCTGGCACGCAGCAGGGTACTCACCCCAGCACAAAGCAGGGTGAGGCTGTCACACCCCCCTGTGTGTGTGTTTGTGTGTGTGTGTGTGTTTGTGCACATCTCGCTCTTTCCAGGGTGCTTTGTGGTGCTGCCCCTCCCCGGGGTGCAAACAACCACCCTGCAGTTTCCCAGCTGGATGGGCTTTCTGCTGCTCCTCGGCAGAGCTGTAAAGCAGAGAAAGGCTGGCAGAGCCTGAGCTCTGCCCTTCCCTCAGACCCAGCTGCGTCTGTCCCTCGGCAGCCACACGACAGCTGAGCAGCTCAGCACTGGGCCACCTGCTCCCCCACCTCTCCAGCACATCCCCCTGCAGATCCCAGGCACGGCCTCCCCAGGGATGCTCAGCCCCTCTGCCCTCCTCCTGCAGCCACAGGGACACTCAGGCTGTGTGCAGTGGCCAGGAAATGAGTGGGAACCTTGGAAGGAAAGGAAATGCAGCTGGCTGAGGCGGGCTCACACGTCCTGTTTGGCTTTTGCTGAGGCTGCAGCCCTCATGCTTGCTCTGAGGCCTTGCTGTGGCCTGGGGCTGCTCTGCTCCCCCTTCGCTCCTCTGCTGTGCTTGGCAGCACTTGCCACTTGCCTCAGTGAGCACCACTGAGGGTGTGGATGTGCTGGGGTGACTCCAGTTGCTCTCACACAATCAAGCAGACACCAGGCTGGGCCCTTTTTGGGTGCTGATGAACCCTTGGTCTCCATTCCAGCCCTTCAGGCCCTCTGCAGGGGTGTTCAAATGCACATCCAGAGAGAAAGCACTTAGGAGCTTTCTCTTTGGAAATCCTTCTTTCACTGGCAGCACAGCCAGGGAAATCAACCTCTGGGAGAAATTAATAAGAAGAAAGTTTGCCTGTCTGCTTCCCACCTCAGTAGCTGAGCTGTGGAACTCACTGCCCCCAGACATCTGTTTAAGGCAAGGGATTTTTTTGCACCTTTTCATAAGTGCCCAACACGAGCCTCTAGAGGAGTCAGGATCCTGTGGACAGCACCCTGGAGCCAACCTTGCATTGCCCTGAGGACTGGTCAGGATTACAGTGGGCATGTTTGATGCTCAGCAGTTTAAACAGAAATAGAAAAACTGGTTTGTGTTAGCTAAGGCTAGCTCTTGCTCTCCTCTAGATCTTTGTTTCTGCCAGGAATCAGCATCGTGGGCAGGGACACAGAGATCTTCAGTAGGTACGAGCAGGAGAAGATCCCTACTGATGAAAACACCTCCCCAACTCCACTGGGAAAGGTTGAATTCTGCTTTGGCAAGCAGGGCTTACATCACTAGCAGCCTTTGTTACTTTAATTATAGCTTTTAATATTGCCTATAAAATATGTTTGAGACCTGCTGAACTCTTTCCCGGATCCTGCTGGGACCCCTGGGCTCCATCACACGTGGCAGAAGCACATTCCATAGGTAAATGTGCACAGTGTGAAAAGGGATTGCCTCCAATTGCCCTCATATGGTTTCTAATGTAATTGGATATCTCTGGTTTTCACACCATGGAACACAGAGATGAGCTCCCAGTGACTCTTTCTGAGCTGCTCATTCCTTCGTGGAGCTTTATCAAGCTGCAGCCACAATGGCTTTCACTCAGCTCCGTCTGGGGACCCTGCTTTTGTTTTTACTGTGGAGTTCTGCTTCCTGTTGGCATTCAGAATTACAGGTAAGTGCTCTGTCTAGAGCTAAAAGTGACTTCTTGATGCTCTCACCTTTCCTGCACTTTGGGTTTGTCCACTCCTCTTGCAATAGCGGCGCCAGCCTAGGAGACTGATCTGAAGTGTCAGTGAGCAAAATCTGCAATGTTGATTGATAATTGCATATGAAGAGGAAAACCCCACTGAAGCTTCAGGCCTCCTGTTTAGTTTGCAGGCTTGCAAAACATAAAAAAACCCCCCAAACCCTCCCTGTTTAATAAATTGAGCAAACGTAGTCCAGAGCAGCTAGGAGACAGATGTGGAACCCTGTGATGCCAGCACTACAGGCTCGCTTTTCAGGCTAGAACAATACTTCAAAATGAAAAATTCATTACTCAGATCTGGGAAAAGCAAATGAAGCTCAGCCTTTCCTAACCCTGACATTTTCCAGACTGCTGGCCAAATCCATGGGTAGGACATTTCGTGTTGGTAAAATAGAGGAAATAAGGCAAGAACTGTTTTTCTGCTGTCAGTCATGGTTTAAAATATAATAGGATAAAAGCTTTATTTTATTTTAAGTGCTGGAGACACCAAAGGAAGCAAATGCACATCTTGATTTTATACAGAACTTGCTCTGTAGGAAGGCATCCTCTTTAAAGGTAACTGAGCTTCCTGCTTTCTCCCTCTATTTGAGGTGGGGTTTTTCTTAAAACAGTAGTTTCAAGGAATCTGTTTGCACTAATTCACTCTTCACAAACATTAAAGCCTTTCCTTTATCTCAGAGATCCTTTGACAAAGTTGTCTGGCTGTGAAGAGCATCAGAGTTTGCTTCTAACAGGAAAAAAAAAGGTGTGCAGTTGTCTGTGTCACTGCAGAAAACGAGCCCAAGGCTTGAACTGTGGCCTGGGTCAGTGTTGTGTGTTCTCCTGAGTGCAAAGCTTCTCCATCAAAGATTCTTCTCTTTCTTCTAACAGGGTTTGTTAGCTTTCTAAAAGGAGACCCAAGGATGTGACTTAACCTTGCAGAAGGAAGGAAAACTCAAATTCAGCCTGCTTTCCCACTCTGAACTTACAGCAAACCTTTGCAGAGGGTTCAGTATTCTTGCCAAATAAATACAGAACCACTGCACTGTGCATGGAAAACAGGGAAAGCCTGGCTGTGTGTGAGTGTCCCTTGCTTTATGGGAAAGACATTTGCTTAATGACACCCTGCATGTAAGTAAAACAGAACAGCAACCTACAGGTTTCAGTCATTTCAGTCCAAAGGAGTACAAAATCCCATTTTTCCACCTTTCTCAGGGTGTGGGGACAAAATCCTTGCTGATCCACCACAGAGGATTGGTCCTTGTGGCAGGTGGCTGCTAAGGACTCTGGGGTCCCCCAGGATGTAATGTAAGGCTCCCCATGTCCCACTCTGCCCCCAACACCCTCCCTGATCCCTCATGGGATGGAAAAATGTTTGGGGGGCTGGTGGGTGCTGTGGTTGATGCCATGGGCTGGAGGATTTGGCCAGTTCCCAGAGCAGGGCTACTGATGGCAGTGAGACTTGGTGGAAGAAGTCCCACACCCTGGGTAAGATGTTCAGCAGGACAGAACTCTGAGGAAAGACTGGACTGGGATTATTCAGCCTGGAGAAGGCTCTGGGGAGAAGTTACTGTGGCCTTTTAGTACTGAGACAGGTTTTTATAAGAAAGACAAACATGGGACAGATTCTTTAGTGGGGTATGTTGTGATAGGACAAGCAGTGCTGGTTTTAAACTAAGAGAGACTAGGTTTGGAGTAGATCATGAGGAACAAATTTCTTTATGGTGAGAGTGGTGAAACACTGGAATGGCTTGCACGTAGAAGTTGTTGACTCTCCATCCCTGGAAACATTCAAGGTCAGGCTGGGCTGGGCTGTGAGCAATACCCTGTAGCTGAAGGTCTCTGTTCTCACTGCAGGGCAGCTGCAGCTCAATAACCTTTAAAGGCCCCTCCCAGCACAAACCCTCCGTGACTCTGTGACACACACATGCACATGCTCACTCCCCCTTCAGAGGGCTGGCTGGCCTGATAGAGGATGCCTTTCTGATATGATTTATCTCTTCTGAATGACACCACAGAGTCCCAGGGTGCTGTGCATCTCTGTTTCCAGTGACTAAAACCGGCCCCAGTAAAGGCTCTGAGTGTCCCCTGCTCTGACACGCTCCCCAAAGACACAAACCAGAGGAGGACCGAGTGAAAGCCAAGTGCAACAATTAGCAAGTTCATTCAGCAGAAGGCCATTTGCATGTCCTGCTGCAATTGCTGCTCCACTTAGCTGCTGCAGGCTGTTTTGGCTGCCAGGGTCTGCTGGCTGGCACGGCTGAACGTCGCCCTCTCCGCTGTGTGTTTTGTCCCTGTCCTCCCCCCAGTTCTGCCTGTTCTGTGACAGCTCCTGCCAAACAGTGTTAGTGCATTAGCCACTTCTCAAACCATTGCTTCCCCATCGGGCAGGGCCTCTTCAGAGCACCAGGATGGAGACAGCCAGCCTCTCAGCTCCAAAGAGATTTTTTTTTTATTTTTTTTCCCCTCTCCAGTCAGTGGTATTCCCTGAGCCCTGCTGATGAAAGGCACAGATGTGTCTGCAGAGGAGGAGCTCTCAGTGCCTGCCTCGTTCCCCAGAGTCCTCTTCAGCCAGTTTGATGTCTAAGTGGAAGGGAAGAAAATAAGCTGACAGTGGGGTTACCACCCAGATGATTTTCTGAATTGATTAGCTGCTTCTTCACAGGTCTCACTGCCACACAAACAGCCACCTCCTTGGGTCTCCCCAGCCAAGCAATGACCTCGGCCAGCAGAGCTCTAGAGAAAGGCTGGCCATAATGATGTGCTGCTTCCTAGGAAAGAAACAAAAGAAAAAAAGCCAGGGGAAAACAACATGAAGGGAACTAAATAACAGCCAGGAAGAGGCAAGGGGAATGCAGCTTGCAAGAGTGAGGTGAAAAAGAAGCACCTTGCAGCAGCAGCAGCTGAAATTTGTACGTAAAGGGCTGGGCAGGCAAGGAAAAGAGAACTCAGACCACAACTTTTTGAGGTCAAGCCTGTGAGCACAGGGCAGGCTCCTCAGCAGCTGAAGGCCTTCTTTGGGTGTGTTATGGTGGAGCTGATGTTGTAATAAAACCCAGATCCCTTGGAGCTGCCATGTGCTAGCTGGCCAGCCCACTGCCACACGTGGGGCAGCCAGGAGCAGCCTTAGCAGCTGTGGCCATTGCCTCCCTGACAAGCATCACCCCCTCAGCTGGGCTCCTGCACCCCAAACCTTCCCAAGCAGGTGATCTCAGCCCTGGTGGGCACAGCCCATGCTGCAGGACCTCCCACCAGTGCTGCCCCCCACTCCCAGTCTGTGCCCTGCTGTTACAGCAGGCAGCGCCCTGCTGGAACCCTGGGCACTGAGAATTTCAGGCTTTCTGTGCTGCCAGGCACTGACCCCCAAGCAAACCCTGCATTCCACCTGAGGCTGTGGAGAAGGCTCCCAAAATTGAGTGACAGCACTGGGATTGTGGGTGTGGTGTTTGAATAGAAGTGTGTGACAGCACAGGGTGCAAAACTTAGAGTTTAAAGTTTTAGAATATAGTAATATATATTTATATATATATATAAAGCAAGATGGAAGATTTAGGGCAGAGGCTGAGTCCTTATTCTTCACCTTTTTTTTCATGGCTCTGGGTGGGGTTTTGTAATTGGGTAGAAAAGTCCTCATTTTGGGCCACAGGTGGTTGGGTATTGGGTTAAAAGCAAAAATAATTTAGGTGTCATCTGTTAATTGGATAGTTTATCCTTAAAAGGCCTTGAAGAGAGAGAGATGGGGCTCAGTTTTTCAGTTTGTTAGCTAGCAGTGCTGTGGAACTCACAGCTTGTGAGACTGTGGTGTAGATAAGAATTAATAAACATCTGAGTCCAAACACATAATGCCATCTCGAGCATTTAATTCCAACCCTGGCAAAAAGATAAAACTCAACAGTGCACAATGTCTGTCTGTCTGTGGTCTTGTGCCCTGATGGCAAAAACCTCTGGGATGTGCAGATAGGAGGGGCCAGAGCAGGACCACCCAGCCCAGCAGCCAGAATTGGGTTTCCTCAGCTTCTCCCAACATTTCTGCTGGGGAAGGCTCTCCTTCAGCATCCCCGGGCAGCCCCACTGGGGAGGAGGATGCATCCCAGGCTGGGAGGGAGGGTGCAGCCCCTGCAGAGCTCTTTGGGGTCCAGAAGTGTCCCACAGAACACCTGAGCTTCACATGTCCCACTGCACTGAGATCATGGGCAGCTTCAGCGGGCTGAGCTGTGGGAGTGGGGAGGCTCAGGGTGGCCTCTGGAGGATTTAGATCACACACACACTGAGAATCTGTCTTTGAACGGGAGCAAATGGTCCAGCCCTCCTTATCTTTTACTCCTGCCTCCTTCTCGTAGCACAGAATGGGGTAGATTAGAAGAGGGTGGGCGAGAAGGGTTCTGTGGAACCTCCTTCCCTCTGCCCTTTCCCATCTGTGCTGTGCTGTCCTGCCAGGGGGTTTTAACTGGACCAGAAGGAAAAGAAAAGAGAAAAAAAGGGAGGGAGAGAGGGAGAAAGAAAGAGAGAGAGAGAGAGAGAGAAAAAGAAAGAGAAAATGAAAGAGAATGAGAGAGAAAGAAGAGAAAGAAAAGAAAGAAAAGAAAGAGCCCATACACACTATATTTCCTCTTGCAAGTGCCCCAGCCCAGAACTGCAGCCTGCTGCTCTCAGTGCCTCTAATTAGCTAAGCAAGGCAAGCACTCATTAGCCCCACCTGGGTCACTCTGCAACTGGCAGAGGGAGGTAACCCGCACATGGCTCCGGGATAAAGAGGTGAGAGGCAGATTTGTTCCCTATGCCAGCCCCTCCCGGCAGCAGAGCCCCGGCCAGGCTGGCCCTGGGTGCCTTTGGGTGCTGGCAGGGATGTCCTGCAGGGAGGGTGGATGTGCTGGCCCTGGGTGCCTTTGGGTGCTGGCAGGGGTGGTGCTGGCAGGGATGTCCTGCAGGGAGGGTGGATGTGCTGGCCCTGAGTGCCTTTGGGTGCTGGCAGGGATGTCCTGCAGGGAGGGTGGATGTGCTGGCCCTGGGTGCCTTTGGGTGCTGGCAGGGATGTCCTGCAGGGAGGGTGGATGTGCTGGCCCTGGGTGCCTTTGGGTGCTGGCAGGGATGTCCTGCAGGGATGTCCTGCAGGGAGGGTGGATGTGCTGGCCCTGAGTGCCTTTGGGTGCTGGCAGGGATGTCCTGCAGGGAGGGTGGATGTGCTGGCCCTGGGTGCCTTTGGGTGCTGGCAGGGATGTCCTGCAGGGATGTCCTGCAGGGAGGGTGGATGTGCTGGCCCTGGGTGCCTTTGGGTGCTGGCAGGGGTGAATGTCCTGCAGGGAGGGTGGATGTGCTGACCCTGCTCCTCTGCAGAGCCCGGGGAGGTGCTATCAGCTCAAGTTTGGAGAGGCACCTGGGGAGGGGGCAAATATTTGTTTGTATAAATATTTGTATATTTAAACAATTTATTTATACAAATTATAATTTAATTTTTTATTTAATTAAATTTATTTATACAATTTATAATTTAAATCTATTAAACAATATATTTGTATAAAATTTATACAATATTTGTATCAAATCCTGCAATTTTAGCTGCTCTCGGGCTGTGAGTGCCTGGCTGCTGCTGGTGTCTGCTGGGGCAGGTCCCTGTGGGGAGAGAGGGAGGCTCTGGCACGGTGGGGATGGCTGCAGTGAGGGGCTTTGGCTTGACACTGATCTGCTGTTTCACAGCCATAACTTCAGAAACAGCTAAGCAGATCCAGCTGCCAGCTTAATTTTAAAAAATTAGATGTGTTTGGTTGTTGGTTTTTTGATGTTTTGTTTTGGGGTGGGTTTTGGTTTTGTTTTTTTTTTTTTTGGGGGGGGGGTTTGGTTGTTTGTGGTTGGTTTTTTTTTGGTTGTTGTTTTTGTGATTTGTTTGTTTGTTTGTTTGTTGGGGTTTTTTTGTGTTTTGTTTGTTTGTTTGTTTGGGGGTTTTTGGGGTTTTTTTTGGGGGGGGGTTCCTGAAGTTATGGCATAAGGGGTAAGTGAACACCAGAACTACGTGTGTGTTGTTTTGAGGTTTGTTGTTTTTTTTTTTTTTTGCTAAAGTTATTGCATAAGGGGTAAGTGAACACCAGAACCATTCCCAGTGCTGTCACACAACCAGATCAAGGTTTTTCCTCAGATCAGCTGTGTTTTTCAGCTGTGGTTGTGCACCAAGCCCCAGTCTAGAGCCCAAGGTGATGGCCTTGAGTAAAGGCACTCACAGGCTGGATTCACCCAAAAATGGGCAGGTGGGGGAAGTTTTAGAGTAGAAATAAGCCTTGGGTTCCTTGTTCAGTTAAGTTCGTTGCTGTTTTCAGGAAATTGGTGCTAAACCATAGAAGACACCTCGCTAGGAAAGGACAAGAGGAGGATGGGAATAACTGATCTGCCTGGAGAGAGGAGATGATGAACAACACTGAGGGGTGGTAAGTCCTGAAAAGAAAATTTCCCTCTGTGCTTCCCTCTCTGTTGCAAAGAAATAGCATGGGGCACAGCAGCTGCAGCAGGAAAAGGATGGGGAGTGCCAAAAATATGTCTTGACTCTGACTGGATCTTGGGACTGCAGAGTCCTGCCTTCCTCTGTGTCCCCCACCCCACAGGTGGGAGGAAATTTGGAGCTGAGAATTCCAGTGGTGGAGCCTGGCACAAAGGACACTCCTGTCACAACTGGGGTTTTGAGGCAGAGTGATCACTGATACTAACAGCACTGAAAAAATAATAATTATAATATATATATATATATATACACACACACACACACACACAAGTTTTGCTCTTTCCCTCCTGTATTTTTCTTCTCAGCTGGATCAAAGGAATCAGTTTGGCTGGTTTCTCTTTTATTTCAAGTCATCCTTGCTTTTCTTTCTGTTTCCTAATTTTCCCCGGAATGGCCTTCAAAGTTGGGCTTGGAAAGGCTGCAGGGGAATTTTGGTTGTCAGTTTGGTTTATGTTTAATATCACTGTTGCAATGGTATCTGAACGTTCTGCTAAATGAAGTTCTGCTTGGTTTTGCTTTCAACTTGGTTTCTATGATGCTGCTTCAGAGAGATGGCAGCCCTCTCTCATGGGAAAGAAAAATCAGTTGAACAAAGCACTTTGTTCAAGCAAGGGTGGAGAGGAGGGCAGAGTTGTGATGGCTGTTCAGAGACCCTGCAGCAGCAAGAGAACTGATAAATCCTGCACCAAAAATCTCCCACCTGAGGTGGGTGAGGGAGCATTTCACCATCACATTTCCCACCATGCCCAAACATGACCAAGGAGACTTTTAACCACCAGGACTGGCCAAAATCTATGTACAACTGATGCCTCTTAGAAGATAGGAGATCTCTGGGAACTCCATCCCCAAACACAGGTTTGCCCTGTGGAAACTGAGCTTTCCCCCCATGGGGTCTGGGGAAGGTTGCACATTTGGTGTCCCTGGTAGGAACACAAACACTAGCTGGGTGTTTGTGGTGGCAGGAGGTGGTGGGAGGGTTTGCCTGATAATGCTGCTTCTCTGATTTAAGTTTCTTGGCCCCCTCAGGCTCAGCTGTGGCTCACTGCCCAGGATTTGATCCCATTTTCAGAGCAGGATTAATTATGCTTTATTGCTTGTTCACGTAAAGGACCAGCATCACTTAGGCTGGAGAAGACCTTTTTGATCATCAAGCCCAACCATTACCCAGCACTGCCAAGCCATGTCCCTAGTGCCACATCTACATGTCTTAAATATCTCCAGTGCTGGTGACACAACCACCTCCCTGGGCAGCCTGTTCCAGTGTTTGACAACCCTTTTGGTGAAGGAATTTTTCCTGGCATCCAATCCAAACCTCTTGAGGTACGACTTGAGGCTATTTCCTCTTCACATATCATTTGTTACCTGGGAAAATAGCCCAACACTCACCTTGCTACCACCTCCTTTCTGATAGCTGGAGAGAGTGATAAGGTCCCCACTGGGTCTCCTTTTCTCCAGGCTGAACACCCTCAGCCATTCCTCATAAAGCCATTCTTTGGAGGAGGGAGGAGATGTACCCTGTAATTTAGTGACCATTCATTCTAAATGAGAAGGTTAATAGCTTGGCCACTTCATATTTTAACCCTAAGCTTTTCCCCTCTCCAACTGTAAAGCATAATAGGTTTTATTTCCATGTGGCTGTTCCCTGTGGGGCTTTGTCTGGATGTATAAATCAAAGCCTCCCTGCCACATTTTGGGGCTGGAGGGCAGATCCTGCCCTCGTGAGAGCATGAAGTGAGGTCACCCAGCTGCCAGCACAGTCACCCCGTTCTGTCTGCACTGCTGGGAGTGGCCCCTGGGAAGAGGCGAGGCAGAGATGGTCACTCAGATAAAACTGCCTGGGTGCTGAGCACCTTGCAAATGGGATGGTTGATCTGGGTGATCAACTTCCAGCGGCTGGATTTTTCTGGTGCCTTGAGCCAGCAGGGCAGACAGCATCTGGAGGGGCTGGGGCACACAGACAGAGCTGCTGGCACCCATCCCTCTCTTCCCAGCAGGAAAATGAGGCTGAGGCATGAAGGTGAACCAGGAAGGCTGGGTGTGGGAAACCCAAAACTCGAAAGCTATTAAGTGCAGACGAAGGAATAAATCAGCTGGCCTTTCTCCTTTCTCCATTGCCTGTTTACTCCTGTTTTCACCAGTCACAGGTTTAACACAGGTCAGTGCTTCCAGAGGCACAACCGTTCCACCACAGGCAGCTGGGGTGCAGCAGGCTCCTCAGCTTGAGCTCTGGGAAAAGCAGAAGTGCATTGGCAGAGCTGTCTGGGGAGCTGGGAACAGGAACCCAGAGGTTCCTCTGGCCAAGACTACCAGTTGTTTTATCAGATCTCTGTTCAGGAGCCTACAGCATCCTTCCTGCCCAACTGTGAGGGGCACCAGCAGCTTGCATTGAGGTCCTGCTAGCATGGGAACCTCTGGAGCTGAGCCCCAGGTCTGTGGTGGGAGCTGGTAAAAGTGAACCAGCTGGAGGAGGGGTCAGTGGATGACAGTGCCACAAAAAGTGCAAGCAGGTCTTCTCTTTGCACTTCTGCACTGCTGGTTTGAGCTGGTGGCAAAGAGAGGCGAGCAGCCACTGTCATTGTGGGGCTGCATCCCCCACAGCCCTGGGGAGGCACTGAGCTGATTTTCTGAGCTGAGTACCAGGCTGAGGTACTGGGGTGTGCTTCTGGGGGCTCAGAGGAGGAAAGTGAGCCTGTGCAAAGTGTGAAGCCCTTTCCCAGCCCCTGTGGAGATGCAGTGGGAGGAGCAGCCTGCCTCTTCCAGGCCCCCACCTCGGCTGACACAGCTGCTGGAGAGGCTGGGGTGAGGTGGGATACAGGCAGCCTCCTGTCCCACTTTCAGCATCTCAGGTCTTTTCTAACAGCCCCTAAGTTCAAGACTGTGCTCCTGTGGGCATTCAGGCTTCTCTCTTAACCCATGACAGAAAAAGCTGAGTGTCTCAAAACTCCCTATTTACAAGCAGGACTGTTCTGGGAAAGGTCTGGAGATGACTCACTGGATTAGTCACTAGCTCTTTATTTTTGAGACTGGGCACCTAAAATCCCTTCAGTCCATGAATCTGCCAGCTATCCCCCATTTCGAGCTGCCTACAGTCACTTTCCTCCCAGGGACTTGCCAGGTTTTGAAAAGTCTTTCGTGGACCTTGTTCTGTTTCCCTCGCACTGGAACCAACATTGTGTCTAAACCAGTTTAAATTATGTTTATCCCAGGTAAATTTAATTACACACACTGAGTTAAGTAAACCAGTAATAGTGCAGCTTGACTGTTTCAAGAGCAGCTACATTAGGAATCTGGAAATAAATCATTTTTGTTATATGTCAGGGAGATTTTTCTACAAGTCAGGCAGACCCCACACTAAAGCCAATACTGTGAACGTCAATTCCCTGCCCTTGGTACTTGCAGAGAAACTGGATTAAGTCACTCCACCTCATCTAGAATAATAATGTTTAGCCTGTAAGCAGCATTTTACAATTTCAGAGCAATAAACACAGAGACACCATGGTAATGAGAAGTGACAAGGCACTAGCATTAACTAATTAAGCCTCCCAGCTTCCCTGAGGTATCTAAATATGACCATTCCCATTTTATAGATTAGGAAAATACACATGAATTGATTTACTCACATCCACAGAGCAATTCAGTGAAAGAGCTAGAACCACGACTCAGTCCTGACAACGTTGGGATGGCTGCTCAGCCCTCTGTGAGACTCTGCTTTATTTCTAGACCCATGCATCAGCACAGCCTGGTATCCCATTCTTAGCAAGATGTAGAGATCAATCACTTTCCATTTCTGCTGACTGCTGTGGAAGGAAGGGGATTTGGATCCCTGCAGCAGCCAAGAGTGGAGGTATTGGTGATGTTGGATTTCCATCCAGCATGCTGGTGAAGTCACAACAAGTCAGCACTGGAGAGCTGCCCTCCCCACAGAAGCAGCATAGCAGGAAAAGCAACTGGCAGGTGGGTGTCAGATGAAGCTTTGGAAAGGCTGTGCTGGCTGAAACCACCACAGGCTTTGCCTTTCCAACCCTGCCACAGCTGCAGGAGTTGGTGTGCACACAGCCAGACCACTTTTCATCTGTAGGGGCTCGGTGGTTTACACCAACACTGCATCTGGCCCAGAAACCTCTGTGGGGAGCACAGCACTGGCACCAGCACTGAGCAGGAATCATTTTGCTCTGTGCATCTTCTCCTGGCAGTGGGAGACCAGCAGCTTTGGAGAAGAAGTGCAGCTTTCCCTCTTATTACCTCTTCAGGTCCAGGCTATGGAACGCTGCTTCCAACAAAGAAACTCTCAGGCACCCTGCCAGCTCTGCTCAGGCACCACTAACCCCCACCTAGGAAGGTGTTGAACAGAGAAGGGAATTGTCATGGCTTGTAAGCAAAATGGTGTTTTAATTCCCCTCTAGGAGCAGAGTCTGTCTCTCCTGGAGTGACTGAGGAGGGCTCCTCCATGCATGGAGCACTGCCCTGCTGTGCAGCATCCTCTCTGCTTTGTCTGGGGCTGTTCCCTCTGCCTGTGAGTGCCTCATTTATCCCCACAGCACACTGCACCTGAGCTGGGGGAGCTGGGGCTGTGGTGGTGAATCCCACTGAGCCTCCCACTGCTGTCGGGAGGCAGTCTGCAGGAACCAGTCCAGGAGCACACATATCAGCATCCTGCCAAACTGCTGGTCTGGGAGCAATGAAACATCTCTCTGTTCATGCCTGTGGGGTAGCTGTGGACAGCAGGAGCAGAGAAAACAGACCTGGGGAGGCACAGAAGAGTAGGGGGGTCTCTGTGTGTCTCCACTCTGCTCCCCAGTCAGCTTCCCAGGGTGGATCACTGGCTCCCCAGCTTGTCTCCTGGCCGTTCAAGCCAGCCCATGTCTGACTCATCTCCCTGCCAGATGGACCCGGCAGCAGCTGTGAGCATGGATGGCCACAAACAAACCCCCAGTCTTTCCCCTGTCCTCTTTGGGGAAAGCCTTGGAAAGATCCAGGTTCCCTGGCTTTAAATCCGTTGCCACAAATTATCAGTCGCCTGTTGATTGCTCTCTAGGGGACAGAACATCAAGTTACAACCTGTGGTTTTCAGCCCCAATGGGTTAGGAGCAGCAAATCTGTTGAGACCTAAGGCTTAGATCTCTTGGTTTGATATGTAGTTCAGTAAAGCACACAGGAGAGGGGCTGCGATGGAGGGTGCTTTACCACATCAATACTAGCCAAACTCCCAGCAGGGAGATGCTTTTCAAGGAAGAGAGTCCATGCAAGCTAGAGAGGCCTGATGTTGCTGATTTTCTGCCTAAACCAATGGTGATGTGTGCAATTGCTGCTTTGCTTCACGGGAAGTGTGGCTGCCCTTCAGTAATGTGAAATTACTTCCCCTTTCCAGTGGTTCGTTCAGCTGAAAGTGGTGTTGTGGAGTAAATACCTGTTACAAAGAGCATCCATCAGATTGTCAGGTGCTAGGTCAGGTTCTCAGAGTGACTGCTTTCACATTGGCTTTCATATTGGAGGAATGGAATGTGTGCATCCAGGAGACAAAAGGAACACTGCACAGCTCTTCCACAATTGCAGTGTCCACAGTGTAACAGCTGGGTCTGTGCCTGAGGAGGGCATTCTGGCCAGGCAACAGGTTCTTCAGCAGATGAACCTCAAACCCACGCTGCTCAGGCTGCAGGAACCATGGAAAACCTTCTGGTGACTCAAAGGCAGAGAGAAGTGTTTGTGTCCCAGCTAAACCTGCAGCCCTGGTTGTGTTAGCTGAAGTTTAAGTGGAGCTGTGTTGATACCACATATCCGACTTCAGCCACAGACCTGTGCAAGCTGCTTCACTGCATCACAATGCCAAAAAAAACCAAACCAGTGGGAATGCCAGTTTTCCCTTGTTCTACTTCTGTTTCCAGTTGCTGTCTCCTGTGCTTTCCAGCACTGTCCCTGTTCTCTCTCATGCCTCCATTTCGCAGCTGTTATCTGTGCCCACCCATCTCTTTTCTATTCTCTGCCTTAACAACTGGCTCTCCTTTTAATTGACTCCCTCATCTTTTCTCTTGATAACTTAAAACTCCACATTGTTAGGCTGTTGAGATTTTCTACCTTCCTCATCTCACCTCCTTACACAGCCCTGCATCACCAGCAGACCTTGCCTTCTCTGTGCATTTCTTGGTTTATTCAGCTTCTCCCTCCCTGACTTTGCCATCTCTCAGACATTCCCCACACTCTCTCTCTCCCCCTCACAGCATTCCAGCTCTTTCCACTCCACAAGTGTTTGTGACTACAGACTTTCCCTAACTCCCTGCTAATTAGGAAGGAGATGTATTTACTTCCCCCTCTCAGAGTATTTACCAGTTTCTCTCAGCCCGTTTCCCTTGTGTCTCTCTCATCCTACACAATCTCCTGACTACAACGCTGTCCTCTCTTTCAAATCTGTTTTGCTCTCTTTCAGCCACTCCTGTTGGCTTTCATGCCTCTTATGTCAGCCCCTTGTGTGCCACTGCCTTCCCTACTTCTTATGAAATCATAACTCGTGGCTCAAAAGAAGTAATTATCAAAGTGCAACATGGCTTTTTTTTTTTTTTTTTTTTTTTTTTTTTTTTTTTTTTTTTTTTTTTTTTTTTTTCTCTTGGCTCTCCTGGCTTAGTTAAAAGAAGCAAAATTTCTCATCTGCTTCCACATCTCTTCTGAGATCCCTCTGGCTGCCTCCATGACTCCAGCTCTACCACTACCCAGAGGAATCTGTGCCTTCATTTTCACTGTTATGTGCCTCAGTTTCCTTTATTTATTGTCTGAGCAGGAAAAGCAGATCCAGGGGTCAAAGCCAGACTTCCCAGTGCTAAACACTGCAGCCTCTGCTCTGTTCAGGCAGGCTTTTCAACTGTGCCATGTAAACCACAGAACCTCTTTGCTCAAGAGGCATTGAAAAGGGAACAAGGGACTTGAAGATGGATCAAAATATTCCTCGAAGGTGGAAGTAGCTTGGGGTGAAAGTAGGTGGCTAAATCACATCTTTCTTCTACCTCATAACTCAGCGAAAACAAGGAAAGGCAGTGAGGTTTGCTGGTGTTGGATTGCTGAGGGAGGTCAGCACAAAGAAGGAAGCAGTAAAATTCACAGGCTGGAAAAGGGAGGTGAAGCTCTTCACAGCCAGAAATGCAGAAGTTCTGCTTTGAAGAAACAGAAATGTTAGGCTTTATCTACTGTTAAATTTTTTCCCCTGAATTAGGAAAACTTGAACTTCCCAAAGCCACGTCCTTCTGAGAATGTGCTGCCAGTAAGGGCAGAATCTGAGGTTTGGTTGGTCCTTCTGCAAGAGCTTTTGACTCCTTCCAAGGGAAGACTGCAACTCCTCCTGTACCTAGTTCATAAGAACATAGTCCACTGGGCTTTAGCTTAAAGCCAGGTGGTAGAAATGCAAGGAAGTGAAGAGTTCTTTTAAAAGAGATCTTTATTAATGATATCCCTTCAGCTGGTGAGGAACTGACCTGTGCCTGTCAGTAATCTATTTTCTTTCAGAGGCAGAGATCTACCTGTCATCAACCTAACATTACATTGAAGCCTTAGATCAGGCATGGATGACAGGTGGTGTTTCTGGAGAAGGTGGAAAACACTCCTCCCTTCTCTTTCTTTCTAAATGAAATGATTTGTCATACAGGAATGGGGACATTCAGTCCCTGCAACTCTACAATGTTTTGGGTTTTTTTTTGTAATTTGCTTTTGGCACTTTGAATTTGGCATTTTTTTTTTCCTCAGGAAAGTGAGCTCGCAAATCCAGAGATGATCTAAAACAACCAAAATAAGAGGCTTTGATTTGGTCCATCAGTCTCAGTATGGCTCTACATGGTAAAAGGACTCAACCTTGTACCAGTTTGGGAAGTTTGGGAAGAAAGGTTTGCCAGTTTGGGAAGAAAGGATGAGAAAAAGCACAGAAGAGGGGGAGGAGTGTGAGTATTGAAGGTAGTGAGCAGCCAGGATTGGATATTGAGCTAAAAAATTCAGTGGTAGGGGAAGTCTTCCCAACAGCCTAGGGAAAAAAAAATGATCAGAGAAAAAATATAGCATACTTGGAAAGGACACTGGCCAGAGCAGGCTTTGGTTCTGTTAGTTATGGACAGGAAACTCATAACCAAAGGTGGCTTGGAAGAGAAGGAGCACGTGGAGCAAAGAAGAGGAAATGCCACAGTGTATTCACCAGGTCTCTGCCCACTGCTGAACAGCAGTGGGAGAGCGGATCTTTTTCTGCTTGAATAAGAAGTTTGAAGAAGTCATTTAAGAACAGTGTAAGAACCTAGAAAAAGGAAACAACCGTAAGTGATTGTGGGCAGCACCCTGGGATAAAAAGAGCAGTATAAGAGGAGACACAGTCCAACAGAAATAATGGGGACGATAGAGGGAGCCAAATTAATTCAAAAAAACATCAGGCAAAATTGGTACCGTAGCTCTTCTGGCAAAAGGAGAGATTAGGAGTCTTCACTTAAAGCTCACAAAGTTCTTAGCAGGGGAGAGAGTGGGGATACTACAAAGCTGTTTGACCCAGTGTCAAGAACAAGCAAAGATGCTGCAGTAAGATAAGCCACAGCTGGACACTGCAGGAATTCGGGGAGGAATGTCAGCACAGAGCAAGACAGAAATGCAACATAAACTCCCCTTACATGGCCAAAAGTTAGCTCCGTGGAAGAACTGGGAATTAGGTAATACTGTAGGATTCTGTAACTGGCCCAAAGGAAACTTGAGTGCCTGAGGATTTGCCACCTCTAGATCTTTCACACAGAACTGTTGGTATTTTATAGTGATCCTGCATGTTGACAAAAGTGCTCTGAGTTCCTGCCCTCTCCTCTCACAGTTACTGCAGGGAGCTGGGGCTGGCTCAATCCAGTGCAGGCAGACACAATACACAAGGGATCAGATGCTGTCTTGCTCAAGATCAAGTCTTGCACTCATTGTGCCTTGAAACACAGTCAGGGTTTCAGTATAACATGTTGGTCTCCTTCAAACAATAAATGGACCAAGTCAGAAGCTTTTAGGGAAAACAGATGCAAAGGCTGGACTTGGAAAGGTGGCTAATAAACTACTTAAAGAACAGAGTGCATTTTGGCAAAAACCTTGGTGAGGAAGGCATAGGAATTCTATTTTCTGTGTGAAATTTACAGTGAAGGACAGCAAGGTCTGCGCCTGAAGAAAAATCAGGTGTCTGATGGCACCTCTTGTGTCATCCTCTTTGCCCTGCTGTTTCTCAAGTGACCCTCACAGGCCCCCAAAGAGCACAGCAGTTGCCACACCAGATGAGCCTGGTAGCCCTCCTAATCCAGTCTTTTCACTTCAGCAGTTGCTACTCTCTGATACTTCAAAGAAAGGTGCAAGAAACCCCACAGTGGACAATTATAGAATAACCCACCCACAAGGGAAGTTTTTCCCTAATCCCTCGCCATCAGTTAGTGGTTATATTGTGCCTTGAAGCCTGACAGTTTATATCCCTTCTAAAATTTATTTATATCCTGTCTAATGTGACCATGAATGTTCTTGGTATCCATATAAATGTCTAATCCTTTTCTGAATCCTGCTAATCTCCTGGCCTCAATGAAACCTCGTGGTAACAAATGCCATGTGTTAATTACACACGGTACAAATATTTCCTTGCACCATTTGAAATTCGCCTCCTTCCAATTTCACAGAGTATCCCTTGATCCCGCCATAGGAAAAAGGGCAATGAAATTAGAGCTCGTTCATTCTTGCTGAGCCACGCTGCTGCTCCTTGATTTGTTTCTTCTCTGAACTAGCTGTCCCCATCCTCAGCCAGTTTTCCCTGGTCGGGCTGTTAGGCAGTGGCCCGAGACACAACACAGAGCTTGTACCTTTGCCTTATTTTCTGTTGCTACGTTCATTTTGAAGGGAAAAAAAAAGGAGAGGAAACCCTGGAGATCTGAAAAGTGCACGCTAGTGGGAGACTGTGAAATCAGGCTGCTTTGTGTCAGCAGGTGTTAGCAGCAATCTGATGGCGCTGACTGATGCCACCAGCCTGTCCCTCCCTGATGCCTCAAGTCAGACACAGGGCAGGCGATCCGCGATGTGTTTTCCCCTTGGATCTTCAGGCTGCTCCTGAAAGGCGATATCCCCCTCCCACTCCAGCTCAGGCATTTCCACTGCTTCCTCACATCCATGCTACTTAAGAGCAGGCGGTGGGATTAGTGCGGTTCTGAAGGAATCGCCCTCAGCCACACCCTAACTCTGCACATCTCCTCGCTGCTGTGGCTGTGGTGGATTCACAGTGGTTTCACTGGAGGTAGGACCCTGAGCTGGGCAGAGTGATCCTTTGTGACTCTTTTGCAGCTGGACTGTGGTGGCCACAGAGAGGTTGTCTGTCAGGTGAAGCAGTGACAGCACACAGCTGCTCGGTGTTTCACTGGAACCCTGTCCCGTTAAGGCAGCTCCACAAGCAGGGAATTCACACCTACTTGTCGCCGAATGTTTTCCCGTAATACAACTCAAAACAGGGCAGCGCTGCTCTTCCTTTCCGAGCCAGGGGGATGGAGGGGCTGGGAGTGTGGGTGACACACGGGGAGTGGAGGGGCTGGGAGTGTGGGTGACACAGGGGGATGGAGGGGCTGGGAGTGTGGGTGACACAGGAGGATGGAGGGGCTGGGAGTGTGGGTGACACACGGGGAATGGAGGGGCTGGGAGTGTGGGTGACACAGGGGGAATGGAGGGGCTGGGAGTGTGGGTGACACAGGAGGATGGAGGGGCTGGGAGTGTGGGTGACACAGGAGGATGGAGGGGCTGGGAGTGTGGGTGACACACGGGGAGTGGAGGGGCTGGGAGTGTGGGTGACACAGGGGGAATGAGGGGCTGGGAGTGTGGGTGACACAGGGGGGATGGAGGGGCTGGGAGTGTGGGTGACACAGGAGGATGGAGGGGCTGGGAGTGTGGGTGACACAGGGGGAATGGAGGGGCTGGAAGTGTGGGTGACACACGGGGAATGGAGGGGCTGGGAGTGTGGGTGACACAGGGGGATGGAGGGGCTGGGAGTGTGGGTGACACAGGAGGATGGAGGGGCTGGAAGTGTGGGTGACACAGGAGGATGGAGGGGCTGGGAGTGTGGGTGACACAGGAGGATGGAGGGGCTGGGAGTGTGGGTGACACAGGGGGAGTGGAGGGGCTGGGAGTGTGGGTGACACAGGAGGATGGAGGGGCTGGGAGTGTGTGGGTGACACAGGAGGATGGAGGGGCTGGGAGTGTGGGTGACACAGGGGGAATGGAAGGTGACACAGGGGGATGGAGGGGCTGGGAGTGTGGGTGACACACAGGGGGTGACACAGGAGGATGGAGGGGCTGGGAGTGTGGGTGACAGGAGGAATGAGGGGCTGGGAGTGTGGGTGACACAGGAGGATGGAGGGGCTGGGAGTGTGGGTGATACACGGGGAATGGAGGGGCTGGGAGTGTGTGGGTGACACAGGAGGATGGAGGGGCTGGGAGTGTGGGTGACAGGAGGATGGAGGGGCTGGGAGTGTGGGTGACACAGGAGGATGGAGGGGCTGGAAGTGTGGGTGACACACGGGGAATGGAGGGGCTGGGAGTGTGGGTGACACAGGAGGATGGAGGGGCTGGAAGTGTGGGTGACACACGGGGAGTGGAGGGGCTGGGAGTGTGGGTGACACAGGAGGATGGAGGGGCTGGGAGTGTGGGTGACACAGGAGGATGGAGGGGCTGGAAGTGTGGGTGACACACGGGGAATGGAGGGGCTGGGAGTGTGGGTGACACAGGAGGATGGAGGGGCTGGGAGTGTGTGGGTGACACAGGAGAATGGAGGGGCTGGGAGTGTGGGTGACACAGGAGGAGTGGAGGGGCTGGGAGTGTGTGGGTGACACAGGAGAATGGAGGGGCTGGGAGTGTGGGTGACACACGGGGAGTGGAGGGGCTGGGAGTGTGTGGGTGACACAGGAGAATGGAGGGGCTGGGAGTGTGGGTGACACAGGAGGAGTGGAGGGGCTGGGAGTGTGTGGGTGACACAGGAGAATGGAGGGGCTGGGAGTGTGGGTGACACACGGGGAGTGGAGGGGCTGGGAGTGTGTGGGTGACACAGGAGAATGGAGGGGCTGGGAGTGTGGGTGACACAGGAGGAGTGGAGGGGCTGGGAGTGTGGGTGACACAGGAGAATGGAGGGGCTGGGAGTGTGTGGGTGACACAGGGGGATGGAGGGGCTGGGAGTGTGTGGGTGACACACGGGGATGGAGGGCCTGGGAGTGTGTGGGTGACACAGGGGGAATGAGGGGCTGGGAGTGTGGGTGACACAGGAGGATGGAGGGGCTGGGAGTGTGTGGGTGACACAGGGGGGATGGAGGGGCTGGGAGTGTGGGTGACACAGGAGGATGGAGGGGCTGGGAGTGTGTGGGTGACACAGGAGGAGTGGAGGGGCTGGGAGTGTGGGTGACACAGGGGGAGTGGAGGGGCTGGGAGTGTGGGTGACACAGGGGGATGGAGGGGCTGGGAGTGTGTGGGTGACACACAGAGGTGTCCGGGGGCATAGAGCGGATCCGGCTCCTCGTGGCAGCCGCATGCGGAGAACAAGAGGCGCCGCTTGGGCTCCCTCACTCAGAGGCACGAATTGAGAGCAGAAAGCCTGGGGGATTCCCAGGGCTTCGCCGCACCGGGAGCCATCCCGGCAGCTGCCGGTGCCCGGCCAAGGGACCGGGACCGGGACCGGAGCAGCGGAGCCGCCGCGTGCGGGAGCACCGCGCCCGCCGGCCCCGCCCCCTCAGCTGGCCCCGCCCCCGGTGGGCGTGGCCGGGCGGGCGCCGGGGGCCTGTTGTTGTGATGAGCGCCGGCCCCGCCCCCTCCTCGTGCACGGCCGCGCGCCGCCCCGCCCTTTGTCCCCTCCCCGCGCCCCGCCCCGCCGGGCCCGCTCCGCCCCGCCCCCCGCCCGATCGCGCCTTCCCATTGGTGCTTCCGCCCCGGGACACGCCCCCCGCGCGCCGAGCCCCGCCCCGCCCCGCCGCCCCCCCCGCGCCCATCTGTTCCCGGCGGCGCGGCCGTTCCTGCGCGGGGCGCGGGCGGCGGCGGGGAGGCGGAGGAGGAGGAGGAGGAGGATGATGAGGAGGGCGGCGGGGGTGATGAGGATGGGCCCGCGCAGCGGCGGCCGCCCGCGGTAGGGGGGGGGGGGCAGCGGCAGCAGCAGCAGCGCCCCCGCCGGCCCTGAGCCGCCCCGTGCGCGGGCGGCAGCGAGGGGGCAGCGCGGGGCCGCCGGGGGGCGGCCGCTGAGCGGCGTGGCGCCGGGGGGCGGGCGGGGCCGCAGCGCCGAGCGGCGGCGGCGGCGGCACACGCAGCCGCCCGCGGAGTGAGGGAGGCAGCGACCGAGCGGGCGGACGGCGGCCGCGGGAGATGTGCCCGGAGGAGGACGGCGGCTGCGGCGGCGGCGGCGGCGGCGGCGGCGTGGCCGGCACCGGTGGCCCCGAGGCGGCGGCTGCGGTGGCGCTGGACGAGCTCCGCTCCTGGTGGGAAGTCCCGGCCATCGCGCACTTTTGCTCGCTCTTCCGCACCGCCTTCCGCTTGCCCGACTTCGAGATCGAGGTGAGAAGCCCGCGGGGCTGTCCGGCGGAACGGGGCGCGGCGTCCGCGGGGCAGCCTCCGCTCCGCGCTGCCCGCGCTGCCCGCCGGAGCCCGCACGCCTCTCCCGCTGCCCCGCGATGCGGTGAGGGGCACCCCCGGGGCTCCCGGCCAGCCGCTGGATTCCGGCGCGATGGTGTTCGCTCCGCTTGCGGCGAACCCGGCAACTTCCCCGTCCCTCCCGGGCGCGCTGGCAAACTTTCGGCGCGCCCGTCCCGGGCTGCGGCGGGGCAGGAGCCCCCCGGCTCTGGGGGCGGCCGCGGGCGGAGCGGGGCCGAGCCGCATTGTTCCGCCGGGCCGGTGTCCGCACACAAAGGTGGCGGGGGGACGGAGGCGGCACGGAGCCCGCCGTGGGTCCCCCCGTGCCCAAAATGGTGGCGGAGAGAGGCGGGCCCGGCCCGGTAACCCCCCGGTTCCCCCGGGGGTACCGACGGTAGCTCTTGGCTGGGGTGGGGGGGAAGGTTTCCCCCAGGTTTCCCCCAGCCCGCTCAGCTGTGCCCGGCTCGGCTCCTTTTGTTGCGGGGTGGGGGTTCCCACCTGGCCGGTGCCGCGGAGGGTCGTGCCGAGCCTTTCTCCCGCATCCCGGCGAGGCCGGGGGGCTCCGCGGGGCACCGCGCCGCTCATTGTGCGGCATCCGCGGTGCCTTCACCGCCGCCCCTGTCCCCCGCCAAGGGAACGCTCTCGGCTTTCCTACCTTCTTACCCATTTTCCCGTATAACTTTATTTTGTTTCTTTGGGTTTTGGGGGTTTGTTTCGTTGATTTGTTGGTTTTTTGTGTGTGTGTGTTTTTTTTCTTTACTTAATTTTAGTTCTTATTTTGATGCGCGCCGGCTAATGTCCCGTAAATATTTTGTGCGCCGGCTACAAATGTTACAAACAAAGTGTGTCCTGGTAGGAAATCTTTTGTGCTTGCTGTGAAAAGCTATTCTTGCCAGCGCGTTGGCAATAAACCGGGTGAATAACGTGGTGGCGTGTGTTTTTTAAAGACAGTAATTGCCCCGTGAATGCGAATTCCAAAGATGCTTAAAAGTTCAATGGGATGCGCGAAGCCCTAAAGAGCAAAACTCCTCGAGCAGGATGTGAATTTCTGAAGAGGGGGAATCCCTTATGCGGTACGAAATCTTGAAAGGGGATAAGATCTCTCAATGATGCAACTTCTTGCGAAAGAGAACTCCCCTCCCCCTCCTATTGATGCCAAACCATTAAAGGGGGAGGCTCTCCGGGCTCGGCAGCGCAAAGTCTTGAAGGAACCTGAATTTACAATGATAAAAGGGCCAAGGCACTAGCCTTTCACCTTTGGAGGCAATTAGCATCTGGCTTGCTTCACAAATGAAGTAAATGTGGGCTCCCCTTTGGTTCCCGGAGCACGCTTAGGCTGGGGGAGTTAACATCATCACTCGGAACAAATTAACTTGCTTTTTTGGGGGGGATGCCCGCGAGGAGGAGGAGGAGGAGGAGTGCGGGCGCGTTGGTGCTGGGGGTGTTGCAGAGCAGAAAGCAGCACACCGGAGACATCGCCAAAAAAAAAAAAAGCTCCGTGTGCACGTGGATGGCTTGCAGCCCTGGGCAGAAAGGGCTTTTAAAGCATGGCGTTTGTCCGAGGGGCGCTGGGAATCGCCGCTAAAATCGGGATGCTGTGCGAGGAACGGCTGCGGCTGTCAGAACTCTTGCTCCTTCAGGCACGTGGAGTAAATCTCCTTTTCCCGGCACAGCGTGAGCAGCCCAGCACAGGCAGTTTCAAAAGTTGCTGTTCCTTCAAACTCACCATCTTGTTACCTCTTGCCCCTTGGTGGAGTTGTTCCGGTCCCGCCGTTGGTGTCGGGGATATCTGGGAACAGATCCTTGCACAAAGAGCTTGCTCAGATAGTTCACGGTTTAAAACCAATGGCCGGCACTGGGGCTCACTTTTTTCTAAGAGTATTGCTCTGTGTGTTGGCGTTTTTTTTTTTTTTTTATTAGTTGTGCTTTCTTTTTCATTTCTTCCGTGGTTTTGGACCTACTAATACCAGTGCCCCTTCTGGCTGGTCTCACTGCTAACCTCAGAGACATGCCTGAGTTTTCAGGGGTGTCTGAATCAAATGGAGCTGGGTATTCTTCTAGGGGTTTGTGGAGATGCCAGGATTAAAAGCACGTGTTAAGGGGAAATAAAACCGTAGCTAGCCATCAGAAAGTGAATCTGTGCTCATGTATGAATGAGATTTTCTTGCTTTAGCTTTGATTGTTGTGGAGAGGTGTGCTTGTGGCTGAACACCGAAGGATTGGGGTATGCCCCTTCCCTCAGAAGTTACTGCCCCTCAGGACTAACCCGGGGCTGATTGCCCCAGTCCGTGTGAGCACGGTGAAATGGGTGCTTTGAGTGAATCTGTGTATGTGGAAGGGAAAATGGACCTCTCAGGCTCAGAGGGTTTCAGCTGGAGGATGCTCATGCTCAAACTCACAGCTAATGTTTGTCCAGCTCTGCCCAACTCCAGGGGATGGTCTTACACTGGATGCAGCTGTCTCTTCTAGGATATTCTCTTCTTCCCAGGAGGTGAGAGCTCCTCTGAGCTTAAATTCTGGGTGGTAGTGCTTTTTTTTTTTTTGCTGTGTTTCTGATACCAGTGTATCTCCAGAGGGGAGTTTGGTGCTAAACTCTTACAACTTCGTTACAAAAGGCTGAAGTTTTAAGCAAGCCTTAAATTCTGCTTGAAACAAATATCCCCTGCAATCACTCTCCCTCCAGTTTCAGCAGGCAGGTCAGGTTAAGGTTTCACTGCTACCATGCAGTCCTCAAACCAGACAAAACCTGACCTTCCAATTTGTGGTGTTCTGTTGGTCATTTTTAAAAAGCTCTAGGTATTTTTTGGTTTTCTTCCCCCCCATACCCCACCCCTTTTCCCCGGATATTTTTTTTCTTCTGGTGGGTCTGTCCATAGCTAGCTGGAAGGCTCTGTAATGATAGGCCATCTGGAGCCATCCCTCCTGTGCTGAGCAGATTTGCTGGGGGTATTTGAGAAGTTTGGGGCCTTTAGTAGTCTGGAGAGCCAAAATTGAGCTTTTTTTTTTTTTTTTTTTTTTTTTCCCTCCCTTCCTTTTCACTGTTTAAATACAAACCCCTTACCCTCTACTTATTGGCCCCAAAAGAAAGTGAAGCTTCCAGGCTTCCAGATGCGAGGCTGCCACCAGCAGCTGGATGGCAGAATCCTGGGAAGCAAATGTTTTAATTTTTTTTTTTCTTTTTGCTGGACCGCTGCACAGCCAGAGACTGCAGGGGAAGGGATGTCCAGAAAGAAAGAGGAGCATCCATCAGGCTGGACTCTGGGCATTGTTTGGGGAGGGGGTGGGCACAGCTGGCCCTCATGCTGGCTCTGGCAGATGCAGGCGCCTGGGCTCCTCTTTTTAAATCTCTGCTGCAGCATCACCCGGCAATGGGCTCAGGAGGGGTTCGGCTACCGCCAGCAGGTCAAAAGTTCAGTGGGACAGAAGCGGGTGCTTCAGCTTCATGCCGTGTTTTTACATGGATCCCAGGATGGCAGAGAGCACTTCTCCTTCTGGGGTGGGTTGGCTTTTTTTTTTTTGCTTTTTTTTTTTTTTTCTCTCTTTCCTCCCCTTTTTAAATGGCTGCCTCATCAGCCATCTGCTGTACAAAACTTTGGTGCCACTTCAGAAGTGGCCTTTTGGTTGTGGTGGCCTTGGTTGTGGTGGCATGTTTCTGGGTGGTTTGTAAAATCCCAGAGAAGCACAGAGTGGGTGACAAGTCACAAGGGACCGCACTGGGTCGTCTGAGCCAAGCTCCCTGCATCACACTGATCTGCATCAGAGAGTTTCTCCTTACCCACTCTGCAGCAGGAGAAGGTGTGGCTGTGTGGGGCATAACGGGGTTTTTTTTGGTTGTTATTACCCTGATGGACAGAAAGGATGCTTTCCTCCATCAAGCTAGTGCGGGTGATGATAGGGAGTGATTTATTTCCCTCTTCAAGACTGGACTGTAACGTGGGACACCTCTTGTGTCAAAGTATCTCCTGGCCATATGCCCTTCCCTTCTGCAACTGAAATATCCTCCTGGCAGCTGCAGGGATTGTTTGTATCGAAAATATTGGGAGAACATTTTAACGTTTTTCAACCTTATTCCAGCACAACTTGAAAACTCTGGACAGGAGCCAGTGTGGCGTGGCCACCCAGCTCTTTGGCATGTGCTCCCAGGAGCTGTGGACTCAAACATTTAGGAACTTCTGCCTGGGTAGGTCGAGGGGAGGTGACTTGCCAGAATGCGCTTGAAAATAGTCAAAACATTGTTGTTAACTTAGTTTATTTGGAAAAAGGGGGGAAAGCCACATTACACGGGGAAAACATAAATCTTTTCCTGTGGTTTTTTTAAAAACACCTTTGGGCAAATTGCCTCTGCTGTTAACTTCACTACGGCTTTAAGATGCTTTTCCTTGCCTCTTGCCCCTTCCTAGCACTTCAGGCTCTGCCTTGAGGTACATTCCTCCCACCCACAGGCAGGGAGGGCACTGCTGCTCTTGCCTGCCTTTTTCTTCCTCTGGTGTGGTATCTCGGTGCCAGTTTTTGAACAGGCTCTTTCTGTCAGGGATATTTTGTGGCTGTTAGAAACCAGCGGCTGCTACTGCTCCCCCGGGTCCGGGAGGAAGGAAGAGTGTGGAGAGAGGGGAGAGCTGGAGAAGCAGAGAGCAGAGAACAGGGTTTCTTCTATCTGTGCAAACCAGGTACAGCTTTAAAAGAAAAAGAAAAATCATGTGTTGAACGGAGTGTTAGAATTTAAATACTTTGAAAAGAATTTTTCCTGGTAAGCACAGGATATGGCTACATATGCTCTGACCTCCACTGTCATATTCATGTTAAGTCCTGCTGAAAATTCTCTGTGGGTCCCCTTGCTCTGCCCTTTGGGTGTGTCTCTTGTGATCCATGACACCAGAATGGCACAAGCTTCCTGTTCTGTCAGTGGCTTTTATGGGGTTAGGGTTTGGTACCCAGGCACAGCCTTCACTCCTCTGTAGCTATTCGGGTCTGGTGCTGTGTTATTATTGGTTTTACAGGAGCATGTGCAACCTGTACTGGTGCCTCCTCCTGCTCTGTGATAGTCGAGATGGCCAGGTAGTTTCTGATCAAAAGAATTTAAAACCTAAGTAAGATCAGTGCAGCAAGAAGGTGCTGCAAGCTAGTGAAAATGTTGGTGAATTCATGTCTGGTCAGCTGTGTTCACTGAGGGTAGTTCTGAGATTAAATGCCTCTCCAGTAGAATAGTTCAGTCATTAGGATGTCCATCCCTCTTGCCATTGGCCTGTTGTTCACAGTGGGCAACATTACAGTGGAAGGGAGTGGGCAGTGACTGGAGCAACAGCAAACAATAGATCTGCTGACTAAAACTTCCCTCTCATGTGAAGCACCTTGCTTCAGAAAAAAAAAAAGAGCTTTTTTCTTTCTGACATTGTCTGAGGAAAGGTGGAGTAACTGGCAGTGCAGGGAGAGGTGCTGTACAGAGAGCAGACAGGGTTGGAGAAGATGATGGAATTCAAACACATTGAAAAGGCAGTGTTGGTCCTGTTGTGTGGAGAGACCCATTTATAAACCACTGTGTGAATTTGGGTTATACACCATGGCCACTCTGTGATGGCTCTGCTTCCCCTGGGCAGCATCAGCTTCATCAGAGTAGAGGTTGTGCATTAGGTGTTTGTTGTTTAAAAAACCAAACAGAATCAAGGGCCAGTACCGGTTTTGTTGTTCTTTCTGCCTGCCCCATCCACTGTTTGGTTCAGTTGCTGCAGTTCCCTCTCCCCAGGTCTGTTCCAGCACCACTTCTTACTTTGCTGCTCTTCTCTTTTGCTGTGGTGGTTATTCTGTTCATAATAGAATCATTAACACTCTGCATGTCAGTGTTGGGCTCTAGAGTTCATTGAGATTAATGGAGGGGGGGAGGCAGAGAGATACTTCTCAGAGCTGTTGTTTCAAGTGGGCTGCAAATTGGAAAGCAAGTTTTCCATTTCAAATGCAAGTCACATCTTTCCCAACTGTAGATCATCAACTTTTACACAAGCGTTTACATTTTATGTAAATGATACTCTAGGGTAATTGGATACAAAAAAAACCCCAAAAACAACACACACCCACCCCCCCCCCAAAAAAAAAACCCACAAACACCAAAAAGCCCCACAAAAACAAACAAAAAGGAATAGGTAGTTCAGGAGGCTGATGATACATGAGTTAAAACGTTATCTTAAGCCTGTGAGAAGAAACAAGTAGTGACTGCACGAAGCCAAAGGGTGTCTGAACAATGGATAAGGAAGGTTATTTTGACAGCAACATTTTTGAATGGATCTGGGTTAGGTGCCAGGGATGTTGGGGAATGACTGTAGCGGTGGAAGGCAGAAGGGAAGGAGGAACACGATAAGGATTTCAGGGATTTGATGGAGCACGTGGAGCCTGATATTACAGATTTTATGTGGTGTTAGTATGGGCAATTCTTCTGCTGGCACAGCTGACGCTGAAAATCATGCCTGGTGTTAGCTGCAATGTTTGTGTACCCACAAGTTTAACAGTTTAAGCTGAGTTTATTTTAAGACCGATTTAAGATAATCAGGTGCAAGTCTTTCCCCACTAGGAAAAAAAAGAAAATAATAGTTTGCGTAGGAGCTTAAATACGACTTTGCAGCTTGCTTTGTTTAGGAAGACCCAAGTACCACAAACAAACCTGTGCCAATTTCAATCAGCCGCTTCCAACTTCTGCCTAGCGCATCTAAATCAGGCCCGGAAAAGTTGTTCCTTGCGGAATTTGCTCTAAGCAAACCAGCTAAAAAGTAACACCTTTAAAGTGTTGCAGCTTTCCATGTAGACCTGCTTAAACTGCGGTCTTTCTCTCCCAGCGCATAATGCCGGCAGAGCTGTGCCATTCTGCCCCTGGCATCTGTTAAGTGCCTGCATGAAGGGTGAAGAATTAACTTTTGTGATGGCAATGGATGCTTTCATAGACTTCTTTCAAGGCAAAAATCTCCTCAAGAAAAGGGGCTGTGGGTAGAAATGACAACAGCCAAGGAGTTAAAATTCCCGAGTTAGAAGTTTAGCTTGTAAACATTAATGTAGGTATGTATGAATTTAAAAAAGAAAATTAAAAAAAAAAATTCTTCACCCCCTCCTCGTTACCAGAAGCAACAGCATCTGCTGTGGTGGTGGGAACAATGCAGCCTAGTGATTCCTCCTTCCTTACAGTAGAGAATCCTGTTAAACACACAAGGCTGTGCCTCAGAGTGTATCCTTTCAGCAGGCTTGTTCCTTTTAATGGGTGCCCATTCCTGGGGTCTCCATTGTTTCACCAACAATAGCACTAGGGGCAGCTGATTTGGTTGACAGAAAATGCGTTAATTTAACAGATCTATTCCCTTTAGCCGGTCTCCTTCCTATTGTGCCCCAGTTCTCCCCCAGTTCCTGGGGAGGAGGGCCTCGGGAGCAGGGGCTGTTAGGTGGAAGGCTCCTGCAATTAGGAGGGGTTTGCAGCCTTTTGTGCGAGGAAGAGAAAACAGCTGATGGGGAAAAGCGGTGAGAGTGCAGTTTGCTTAGTAGTGCCAGAACACTCATTTTTCTGCCTTTTTTTTGCAGGGGGGGCTTTACAGACTGCCTTTACAAGGGATGGGGGAATAACTCGACACTAAGTGCTGATGGCAGTCAAGGTCTTTGCTCTGCTCAGAGGTGGTCTTGCAACCCAACGTGGCAACTCCTTTCAGTGCTGGCTCAACTTCTTGACAAACTCTTTATAGACTATAAATGCTTAGCTAAAACACCAGCTTCCCACTGAAAAAGCAAAGCTGCTGGAATTATCTGGGGTAGGGCTGCTGAGAGCTGGCTGGGGGAGGCAGAATGTAAAGTTAACACCAAATTATTTGAAATATGAGGGGCATAATGGCCCTCAGGGAGCCCTACCCTGGGCTAGGCCACCAGTTTAGTGTAGGTTTTGGACTGGTCTGATATAAACAGTGCAGGCTCTTCACCTTTGGGTGCACTTACACTGGTTCAGCTCTTCCCTGGAGTAACTTCCCTTGGTTCAGTGACACAGGGAGGTGTCTCTGTTGGTTTTTACATCCGTGTGCTCAAGTTGACACCCTCAGCCCGGTGGGGAGGAGGGCACAGACGCTGCTGAGGGGGCAGTGAAACACGAAGCTCTTCTCTGCTCCTGGGGGCTGCCAGGCTGCCAGAAAGGTCTTGGCTGCCAGAAAGAAGATCTCGCTCCCTTTCAAGCCCTGGCTTCAGCCACGCTTCTGACTCGGTGGTTTGCCCCTTTGCTGGCAGCATCCCAGCTGCTGGCTGGGTTTCTGTGGGGGTTGTAGTTCTGTGGTGGGAGCAGGACCTCCTGCTTCTGGTGGTTGCGAGCTGCCGGGTCAGTCCACTGTGGCTATTGAAACTCTAGCCCTAGTTTAGTTCTGGTTGCTGGGGCTGGTGATGTAAAAGGAGCTCTGGAGGGGCTTTTTCCTCCTCTTTGGTAAAGCCATTAATTCTTTGGCTCTCTCTCTCTCCAGCTAAGCCTGCTGTAAAGGGGCTGGAGCTTTGTGGCCAAAGGGTGGGAAGGCAGACTAGAATTCTCCTTTCTGGTGAGCCCTGTGTGTAGGGAGTTGTGTGGCAGCAGAAATATATATATATCTCCACAGAAATATATATGTATCTCCACAACACAAGGCAAAGAGGGTTGTGGTTGGAGGGTTTTGGGTTTTTTTTTTTTTTCTGGCTTGGTTTTTTTGTTGTTTGTTTTAGGAGGCAAAGGGTGAGAGTTCACTTAAAGAGCTTGACTCTTAATAGAGCTTGTCATTGTTGCTAATATAAAACAAATGATGAGCATGGGAGAGGAGTCAAAGGCTCCCTCTTCTGGTGTTCTGGAAAGGTTCAAATACTGAAAAATAAGCAAGGAAAAAGACCCCTTCTGTGCTTTCTTGTGGTATTTTGTGACCTCACTTAGGCCTAACCCTTACTGGCCCACCACGTCAGTCTCTTCATGTCCCCTAAATAAGCAACCTTAATGGCACTCTGTGGAAGTGAAATGCATTTTCAAGTGCAAAATACGTTGCACTTGTAAGTAAAAGTGAGTCCTGGTTTCAGAAGGGTTCTGAGCATGGAAAATGGCAGCCCTGCATATGACATTTCTCAGTGCTTCCCTTTGCCTCTCCTCTTTGCTGCACCCTCCTCTTGCAAAGATAATGTCGTGTCCCGAGCATTTCCCAGGCCATATGTGTGCATTGGCATGTAAACATGTTTGGGATGATTGGAGTGGCCAAGTATGCTGAGCACTCCCTCTAGGAAAGCCTGTCCGAGGCCCCAGTGCTCCTGTTGCTTTAGGTTGAGTCAGTCCAGAATTCAGAGCTTATTAGTGGTTGATTGATGGAGAAATGTGCATGAGGGGTAGCACTTCGTTGGGAATTTTGGATGAATTTTCTAAAAACCATTATATAAAGTGTAGTACCTCTGAAATTAATAGGATTTCAGAGCATTAGAGAAGAGACTTTTTTTTTTTTTTCCCCTTCCATATTTTTTTTTTTTCTTCACTGGAGAGCTGGCCATCACGTGGCTGTTTTTTTTCCTGTGCTGTTGGTGTGGAACTCCTGAGCAGTGTCTTGGTGGAACCTGAGGACATCAATTCTCCAGCTGCCTTCCCACAGCAGCTCCTGCCACCCAGTCAAACTGCTCGCCCGGATTAAAAACCGCAAGGCTTTCTTTCTGTGCCTCACCAGCAGCAGCAGCTCCCTGGGCCAGCTTCCTCCACAGCCCCACAAAAGGGGTTGTACCAGCATGACTGGAGCAGTGGCACGGGAATGGAAACAGGCAGCCAGCGGGGAGGGGAAGGGCTTTTTATAGCTGACACTTCTGCTGAAAGAAACGCTGCTTATCACACTGCAGCCCTGGGCAGCAGGTGGGGTGAGCCTGCACAGGTAACGAGAGGTCAGACAGCAATGAGGGCACCTGGGGAAGAAACCTTAGCAGTAAGACCCTCCCTGAAAGGGGCTGTATCAAGCCTTGCTACATTTCTTTTTATTTTTTTTTTTTATTTTTTTTCCAAGTGAACATTTCTGGTTAGAAAAGTTTTAATTTGGAGTTATATGGTGAGCTTTTTGAGTTGTTCGTTCCGTGGTCAGTGCTGAAGGTGCAGCTGAAGTTGGTTAAGCCTCGCTGCAGCTGGGAGTCTTGCACAAAACCAGAATGGTGCAAAATTCCTTTTTAGAAATTCAGGCTTTCCTTAAAAAAAACACCAAACAAACAAAAAATTCCCGAGAAAAAGGTTTTTCTGTGGCTGTGATCACCCAACAATGCAGATATCTCTCCATCAGGATTTGTTTGCCTGTGCTGAGGAGGCTGGAGCAGCTTGCCTTGTGGGACAGGGCAGCCATGTAGAATAAACAGGGAATAGCAGTCTCGATTTCCTTTCTTTCAGCCCGATACAAGGTGCCGAGGCACTGAAGACTATTTTGCCCTTAAGATAATTGTGAGTTGGAGAGGATCAAAGGGCTTGAGGGGGTTTTTTTGGTTGAAAGGGGATTTTCTCCATGGACAGCTGCAGTAGTGCATTAGTAGTGCAATGGATTATCTTTCCATGATCTGTAGGATCTCAACCAGCTATCGAGGGACCCCACTGAAGGCTGCTGCTTGGGGGGAGGCAGAGTGAAAGTCTCCTAGCAGGGAGACCTGTAATGCCTGAGAGCTCGGACCACTTGACTCCCCCTGCCCCAGCAGGGTGGGTGGTGCTGGATATTCTTAGACTGCAGATAGTGCTGGGAGCATGAGGAAAAGGGAGCCCAGCACTCAGTCATGACTAGCTGCAGCTGATGCCCTGCATCCTCCCTGCTCTCCAATGGAAGTGCTTATTAAGGAATGTGAGAAGCGAGCTGATTCCAGCTGCTGTGGCATCCCGGGAAGGGCAGCGTGTAATTTGGGAGGGTGCTGCGAGTCCCTGGGTGGAACAAACTGCTCTCTGTAGTAAACATCTGACCTGCCAAATGCCTGGACTTTGTCATTTTGGGTAGCTTTGGACGATGGCTGATCTGCAAATAGCTGTGGCACTGAGAGGGTGTCCCTGCACATGCCTGGATGGGTATCTGTGTCCCCTATCTGGGGGGAGGCAGCACATCTGGCTTGATTGTGGCAAGGGTGGCAAGAGGGGATGGGACAGGGCTCGGTGCTATCAGAGGTGGAGATCAGGTCATGCTGTGCCTCCCTGACCCGGTTTCAGGGTTTCAGGGCCGGGGGACGAGGGGGCTGGAATGTGCGGGGCGGCAGAGCTGTCAAGGAATGCGGGTCCCCAGGTGGCCGCTTCAGTGGCTTGTGCTTAAGTCGGGCTCGAATTACATCTGTGCTGGTTAATGAGTGCTGGGGCAGCTCCTCCTCTGCACACCACCTCAGGTAGTGAGTGAGGGGTGACAGTAGTGTCTTGGGAGGCCTTCAACTCACCCTCCCAGCACTTTTAGAATTTTCTGTTAATTTTAATGATGGAAGCTTTATGGCTTTTTGGTTGTGGTTTGTTTTATTATATTATTTTGTGATGAACCCAGCTTTGGATTTCAGGGCTGAGGGGTTTTTTTGGGACAGGCAGTTAGAAAGAGTTGTCTTGTTTTGTAAGCAGGACTGGTTTCAGAATTTAAGGGCCGCCATATGATGTTGTGTTGTTTTTCCTTGGAGTAGCAACTACAGTTTATAATCATTGCCTAGTCCTTAGCCAGTTGGCAGGAAGACTGCTGTGAAGGGATTGATTATTAGTGGATGCTTCATTGTGCTGTCCAAGCCTGACTTTCTTGATCTAACCAGTTTCCTTCAGTTGGAGTGGCTCTAGTCAGCAGAGAGAAGAGAGGGAGATGTGTCTCTTCCCTCTCAGCAGCACTGTTTCTTGTTCATGGGATATACTCAGGATGAGAAGGGTCAACAAAAAGTGTCAACACTTGAGCATTCTCATAGAAAGCCAGCTGGCTGCTGGGACTGCTCACAATTTTTCTGCTTCCTCTTGTGATTCTCTCACTATTTGTCTTTGGAGTGGTGACTTAAAACTGGTGCTGTTTGGTGTGAGCATCCTGGAGGCTCTGCCCTTTCCCTGGGAGAGCCACCAGCAGAGTGGAAACATCATCAGGAAGGTGATCTAGAGCTCAGAAAGGCTAAGGCATGCTGGCAGCTGTGGCAATTGGGGATGAGTTAGTGTTTAAACTGGCAGTGAGGACATTCACAAGTACAGAGGCTGGAGCTTGGGCAGCAGCATCTGCCAGGCTCCTTGGATAGAAGCTGGGATGTGTCCTGCTGAACCACATCCTGCTGCAGCTCCTCTGATAAACCTGGGCTAGCTAGTTGGAAGTTGGGATGTGTGCAGCCACGCACAAAGCAGCTGTGCTGTAGTGGAGTGGCTGGTGCTGCTGTTTGGGAAAGGGAGTTTGAGCTGGGTCTGAGCAGGAGCACTTTGTGAGGAAGGGGCCAAACGAGGAGGTGCTGTCAGGCTTGGGCTGGGCTGCACACCCCACCCTGCTGTGCTTAGGCTGAACAGTAGCAGTTGGAAGAGGACAGCTGGGCTAATGCTTAAAAGGTGGAGGGCTGGGAGACTCCTCCACGCCAGGTCTTGGAAGCATGATCCTAACCCTCTGCTTGTGTCCTGCTTTCCTCCCCCCCCTGCCAAAGCCCCTCTTGGGCTGTGTGGAAGTGTCCCAGTTCTTGCAGCTGTGTTGGTTGTAATGGGTCATTTAGTCCTGAAATCCCTGTTTAAAAGGGGCAAGTCCTTGCCTCGTGTGACAGCTGCCGCCTTGCACTTTTCCCCAGGCTGGAAATAACTGCATATGACACAGGAGCAGAGCGTGGCATGGGGGGAGGGAGGAGGGTTTCTGGCTTCCTCTTGGTGCTATAATGGCTTTGCTGTGTGTCTCCTCTCCCATGCGGACCATAGCAGAGCCCTGCCCCACATATTTAGCAGATCCTCAGCTGCCAGTGCCCAGGCAATGCTCTTAACAGCCTGGCACTCTCCAGGCTCTGTAGGCTCGAGTCTTCCTGTGCATCTGGGAGCAGGACAGAAGGGATGTGAGATGCTGGTGATGCAGGACACTTGCCTGGAGCATCAGGGAGCCTCTCTGGAGCTCTGCCCATCTGGAAGGGTGAGCCTCGCTGTTCCGTGCAGAGGCAGAGACAGGGAGAGGGAAGGTGGGAATGTTGCTGCTCCCCTCTTCAAAATCCAAAGCCTTGAGCCCATGGAAACCTGGCCAGCTTTTCCTTCTAGCTGAAGGGCTGTCTCCTGATTGGAATGACAGCTTTGAACTGGAAGACATTATTTCATTAGCGTGCTAATCAGATACAGAGATTACCTGATTGGCTACTTAATAATTAAATGAAGTTGCCTGTAATTCTTTGAGCACACACAGAACTAATTAAATTAACCCTTCACTGCCCTGCATGCCTGGGATGCACTTGTGTGAAATGGAGAGGGCAGCTTCCCCAATGTGGGGACTGTGATCAGAAGGGGGTGGTGGTGGTCATAGAGTGGCCACTTCAGGGCTGCTGGAGTGATCTTGTCAAGAGCCTGGAGAGGAGAAGATGATGCACTCTTAGACCCTTTCACTTTAGTTTGGCACACCTGGTATGTGATCAGTGTGTCTGGCAATGGGCTACCAAAAGATCCTGTCCCCAAATAGCCAAAAGAATGCACTGGGCTCTGTAGATCTGATGCCAAGGCATGTGCAGTAACCCAGCCCATGGCTTGGGATCACCTGGTGAAAAGCAGAGAGGAGGAAAACCTGCACTTGACAGTTCTTCAGGAGAAACAGTCAAACAGAGACCAGAAAATGTTCTCCTCTACTTTTGAAGCATTATTCTTCCCTGTCCCCACTGGCTCACAGGCACAAGCCAGGTTCTTTCCTTGCATTTGGCAGGATTCCACCAACTGAACTTTTTGTTGACCACCTATTTCTCTCTACTGCTGCAGTGTCCACTCCAGGAACTGCACTTTGCACACACTCACAAGGTGTCTTGGGTTATGGGTATATTGCCAACAATTTGAGGAGGACACAGAAGTCATGTCAGTGCCTTAACTTTCCTTTATTACAGATTGAAAAAAAAAATGAAAAGAGTAATAAACAGAAAGTTTCCTTGTGTATTCCAGCCCCAGTGCTATGCCCGAGCTTTCAGCTTCTGTAATGCTTAGAGGTGTGGCAGTTGGAAATTTATAGTGAAAGGCTGATTTTTTTTGTAATTTGTGAGAGAATTGTTGCCGTGTTGAAGACACTCTGTGTTTGATCATTTCATTGCTAGGGTGAAGAGTTAGCATCTATAATTTTTTTGTATCCATTTTTAGTGCTAAGCACTGGGTTGAGGCAACAGAAAAGCTACCTTATAATAATCCAACTCTCTTCCCTTGCTGCTGCCACTGTCTCCTTCTAGACTTTGCCCATACATGTTAAAATGAAACTGTCAAATTAAGCACATTTCACTGTCATCCAGAGCTAAACTTGGCAGAGAAGAGCCCTTGGACCTTCTGGCCTAAGTTAACCACGGCTGGCTTCAGCTACCCCAGTAAGGAATTGCTGTGGCATGCAGAACAGCTTTCCCCTTCCCCGTGGTCCATGTTGCTGACTCTGTCCTCTTTTTTTCCCCGAAGATTGGTTGTAGCAGCAGTGTCCTTGGAGCCAGCAGAGGGATAAATATCTCGAGCCACTGCTTTGTCTTTAAAATCTGGCTTCCACATGACAGGCAGCCCAAAATGCTTTCGAAAACAGGTCAGGAGACAGAAGAAAACAGGGAGGATGGGAAACAAAAGGGCAGCTTTCAGGGTAATTAGATGGTTTCAGTGCTCCTTCTGGCAGCGAGCATTCGCTGGTGAGACATGAATCCCCTGTGCTGACTCTCTACAGATGTGGGTGTGCTGGCAGGGTTTGAAGGAGGAGCAGAGAGAACAGCCAACGAGCCTTGGGATGTCCTTGTGTCCCTACTGATCTCTGAGATTTAGCATCTCCCCTCCCAAGCCCTTGGATCTGCTCTCCCCACAAGCCATCCTTTGCCATCCCTCCTACGCTCCCCTCTGCCTTCCTGGGTCAGGCCCAGCTCTGTGATTCCCACCTGGGACACCCAGGTCGGTTCTCTGGGAAGGTGCTGGCCCCCATTTTATGAGCCATGGACAGGCATAGGTCTCAAAAGTGTGGGTTTGGGGGAGGCAGGGAGAGTGGGTACAGTGCATGCAAGGTCAAGCTGGAGCCCAGACACAGAAGCCCTTTAGGCTGTAGTGTTGTTAATATTTGGTGGTGTCCTGTTGTAAAAGGGCAGTAAGTAAGGCTAGCAGATCTGTGTCTGGCCTGTTGCTGCAGTAGAAAGCTGTTTTCAGAGAGTTTTGAAACAAAGGATATTCCAGCGTGTGGTGGAAGTGGCCATTTAAACGCATCTGACCATAAAGATGCTTGCCTGCCAGCTATTTTGATATCGAAGCTTGTTGGACTCACTCCTGTGGGCAAAACCGTGCTGGGTCAGACAGAGCCTGAATGCTGGAGATTGGGTTTGAGGATGGAGTTCAGGGAGGCTTTTTTACCTCTTGTGTCCTCCCCTTTGTTTTTGTTTATGGGTTTACAAAGCCAGATTAGCATTTCAATGTTGGAGGCAAAGCCCTTGGGCAGTGGTGGAAGGCAGCCTGGTTCAGCCGGTTTGGGATTACTGCTCCTTTCCCAGCAGCAGCAGCCCTTCCTTCCCAGCTCGGCTGAGGAGCAAAGCCTGAGGCTTCTCCCTGTTGGGAATGCACCCAAGCTGCAGCTATACCCCTCCAGCGTGTCTGAGGGTAGATGGGCAGTGTCACCGGGAGGGGTAATTAGCCTTCTTTTCAGGCAAGGATAATTGTTTTATTATTTTAAATGCTAGCACAAGTTCTGAGGGAATAAAAGAAATAACCCCCTGAGAGCTCCCAATCCAGAAGCCGTTCGCTTTTTCTGGTTGTGGCTGCTGCTCTAATAGGTGTCGCCTGTCCACAAGCTTGGCTTTGCTCTAATCCTGGGAATCTCAGGGTCCCGAGTCCTGTTATTTTAGTAAAACAGTGTATTGAATAGAAGTCCGTGCCCCTTTCCTCTCCCAGTGCAAATTTAGGGCAAATCCAGTGGGTTCAAGTCAATGTACTCCAGACTCACGTTTTAATTGCAGAAGGTAGTGCCTCTTCTGAAACCAAAATTTTCTCTTGGGCTGTTCTGTGTTTGTTCACCAGAGCTGGCTGCTGCTCCACGCAGTGCTCATGAGCATGCAGTGCATGGGAACAGGCTTAGGTGCTCCTGCAATGCAAGACTCTTGCGTGTAGATGAGCTTGCAAACTCACACTCACACAAGAACCTTAAAGGGGGAGGTAGCTTAACTTATTTGTGTTTATTGCTCCTTTATTCTGAAGAAAATGTGAAGATCTTTTTGAAATGTTCCCTCAGTTTGATTAAATTGTTGGTGTGGCTTTTCTCCCTATGTGCAAAGATGGCACTGTATTCTTTGCTGGAAGACTCTAAAAAAAACCTTCTCAGCTTGTAGCTATGAACAAAAAGCGGTCTGAGAAATAATAAAAATTATTTCTTCAGATTTGTTCCTCCTTCTCAGGTGCCTCAAGTCAAGTTCTGATTTCTTTTGTTCTAATATATTTTATAACTTGCCAGTACTTTGTGCTGCCTCACTTATGCTAGGACACTGTGCACACACCTTCATTCCTCACTCCCCTGCACATTTCTGTTTGTCTGCTGTCTGGGAGAGGAGTCGTTCAGGGTGCCAATATGTTAAGCTGTTGAGAGAATGGGGAGAGATGAGATGAAGGTATTGTTATGCTGGAAGGTGTTAATTGGTGCTATCAGCCACTTGTTTGATTTCTAGACAATTACAGCAGTCCTTTAAGTTGTGTCTGAGCCAAGCAAATGGCACGGGCTCTGCAAATCCCCCCATCTTGTCTTTTTGAGTGCTTATTTCCCCACTGCCACTCTCAAAAATGAGCAGGGCTCTCTCTCCACCCTTGGAACAGAGGGGATGTGCCTGGGTGTTGAGGAGCTGGCTGGGTGTACTGCACAGAACTTAGCACATTGCTTGTGAGCCCTGGCCTGGCACAGGGGCTTGGCAGGGGATGGAGAGGAGATGCTGAGTGGTGTGGAGATATTTCTGGGTTCCTTAGAAGCAGGGAAATTCATGGACTTGGGTGATGTTTCCTTCTGTCTGTTTTAGAGGCAGACACTTGACATTATTTAGGGCAGAGTCCTCCTGCAGGGCCAACACCCAGCTGCCAAATAGAACCTCTCATTTGTAGTCCAGGATTTCTGCTTGGAGAGAGGGCACATGAGAGTCTCCATTCCTGCCCCTGTAGCAGGGACAAGATCTGCAGCAGAAAAGTGGCTGGCTCCTCTGCAGCCAGAGGAGAAATCCTCTCCATAGCTGTCCTTTCTCCTGTAGCTGGGCAGTAAGGAACCATCCTGATTTCCCTGATTTATTTTCCCGTTTTTTCCCCGGGTACAATAAGAAGTGGGATGGGGAGTAGCACCTGCAGAAGCTTGGAGACAGGGTGCATTAATGCCTCCCTCTTCCATCCAGAGGTCCAAGGCATGTTGAACATTACTCAACCAGAACTTTGTGTGGACCTCTTGACATCCATAGACACACATGAACCCAGCCCCAAGTGCCTGCTCCTGACATTCCTTTGGTCATGGTGGGTGGAGTATTGCCACCCTGGTGTCCCTCCCTGGTGCCATGGCTTTGCTTGCTGCTTCTCCTGAATGTTCCTGCTGTGCACCTGGTCCTGTGCTATGTCACATGTGGAGAATGGAGTGAGAGAAGGCAGCTGAACAGAGAGGTGATGCTAAATGGAAGCTGAGAGCTTGAAGGTGTAAATGACCAATAAGGACCATTGTGAGAGAAAAGTCAGCCAAGACTTCATTTCAGAAAAGACTGGTAAGGAAACCCCAGTACAGAATCACAAAAATGTACAGTCAGAGTGGACCTCTGGAAGTATCTTATCAACCTCTTTGTTGGATTCAAGCTGTCACCAACAGTAGATCAGGTTAACTGTGGTCTGAAGAGTGCATAATTTCTCTGTTCTTTTCTATTCTCTGAATGCTTTTCTCTGTTCCTTTCCCATTTCCCCCAAAGAGATCAGAATTGTGAAAAGAGTTAAGAGATTGTTTAGCAATGCATGATCTAAAATTGCTGAAATTCAGCTTGGGAAAAAGGGGAGCTTTTAGTTCTGAAGCAGGGATGCACCTTTTGTCAGAGTTGTTTTGAAACTCCATTTGAACTGTGGCTGATGATAAGTCAGGGTTGGAAACTGCCAATTCTTTTTTTTTTATTTATTCTGTAGGGGATAGTTTGCCTTTGAGGGATGGTTGTTGCTTGTGCAGGAATACCTTACTTCAGGAGTCATTATGCAGGCACTCCAAATGGGACCTGTGGGTAAGCACCACACAAAATAGCAGCTGTTGCCTTGAGAGAAATGCCTTAGGCCAGACAGGAAGATTTTTATTTGTTTTATTGTTGAGAACAGAGTAGCCAAGAGTTCTGGCCTTTGGTCTTTGAATGCCTAGCTTGTTTTCATCCACTCCTACATGCCTGAAATCTGTGTGATTATCTAGTCTCTAAATCCCTATCAGCACCTTCACAGGTGTTCCAGTGCAACTCTTTCTGGGGCTACAATAAAGCAGGTCAGGCAGCTGATCTGGACAGTGGATAAAAAAAAACCTAAAACACCTCAACTCCCATTCCCTCCAGTTATTTTTTGCCTGGATTAGTTCCATGAGCTGGCTTATAGAGTGGCCTGGCAAGTAGTTGTGCCAGCCATACCGTGGTATGGAGTTTGGATAGGCAGTGGGGATGAGCAAAGGGGCAAGAATAATTTAGTGTTCAAAGTGGACTGTCATGTCAGACTGATCATGCAGGCATTTATCACTGTCAGTGGAAAGAAATTGAACTTTGAGAGATAAGAGGAGTCTATTTTAGAATGACATAAATCACTCTGAAGGTGTTCCCCTCTTTTCTCCATGGATGATGATGGGGAACTGAGTGTGCCAGCTCTGAAAAGACATCAAACTCAAACCTCACTTTTTGACTCTTATATTTTAATAATGATGAAAGTATTGGCATGCCTGATTATTGTTCATAATGCTTTACCTTCAGTGCTGTTGTAAATATAGAAGATGTCACCAGCTGGAAGCAGAATCCCAAACTTCCAAACAAGGCAGTTGTGAGCTGTAGTGATGCCATGAAAATCCAGCTGCTAATCATATAAGTGGTTGAAGTGCTAAATATTAGCTCTGGGGAAAGAAAAAAAAGCACTTGTAACCACTGCCTTACCTTTGGGTAAGGCTGCCCAGAAAATGGTGGTGTTCCTGCAGACTTTTGAGCATTTCTGTCCTGCAGTGCTGCATTCAAAGACCAATATTGCCTGCTAATGTAATTTGTATTTGATCTCAGGTGGTGGTGATGGTAGAGAACGTGCCTGCTTCAAATCACCACTGTGACATGATAGTGAGGGGTTTGTTGTACATTATTGGGTGGGTTTTTTTGGTTTTTTTGGGGTTGAAACCGATGCTAAATGATTACAAATCAGGAGACACTGCAACCTTTAATTCAGTGCCTTGTACCTGTAGATGATGATTGGTTTTAATTACAGGGTCATGTTTTTCCATGGGCTTGCTCTGTAGGGTGGGTGGTGCTGAGAGGACAAACCAAGGCTGTGCACTGAAGGAAGCTGTTGGCTCTGTGGTTCTCACCTTGTTTGCTAAAGAGGCTTGGAAGTGGGCAGGGTATGAGAGATGGAGGCTGCCACAGGAAAAGAAAGGATGTCTGTTGGTTACATGAGGGTGTAGTGCTATATCTGTCTAGCCAGAGGCAAGGCAGATGGGAGGTCCACAGCTTTCCCCTCTTCTGCCCTAGAAGATGACAGCTCCTCTTCATCCACCAGTTTAATTTTGTGGGGCTGTGCTTGTACAGGGAGGAGAGGGAATGATCTGGGTTTCAGGAGCTAGATTGTGGAGGGATTTTAGTTTGTTTTTCCTTTTCAACTGAAGTTACTTAGGTTGTCTGGCTTACAATAAAGCCCTAAAACGAGTGAATAGTTACGGGAACAGAGGAGTAAGGATGTTTTTTTCCAACTGAAACGTGCTGATGTTAAGTTGCATTTTCATTTTCAGTCTCAGCACTCTTTTTTTTTTTGCAGACTTATGACTCTGGGTGAGTTGCTTATGCCTCATTTCTCAGAAGAAATCTTCAATTACCTGGCTGGGTAGTGGTGTTCTTCCCCCAGAGCAGCTCAGGAGATGTGCCTCTCCTCAGCTATGGAAACAAAATGCTTCACAAACTGCTGGGGGAGCTGGGAAAGAGCTCAGGTGAAGCCAAGGAAGACTGGCATAAGTTACTGCATTGGCTGAGGCACAGAGGGCAAAGGCTCCTTCACCCACCATTTCTGCTCAGGAGCTCCAGCTTGGGCCCTGGCTCCTTCCATGTGTCTCCATTCCCAGCAGCTGGTCATCCAGATGATCCAGACAAAGACATGTTTTTCATTTGCTGAATTAGCCAGCTGAGGAGCAGCCGTGGGTATTGGCCTGTACAGGGAGCCAAAACAGGGAGATGTATTAAAAATGGCAGAGCTGAGCTTATGTTGGTGCTGCTCTGACATTTCTGGTTCAGCCTGCAGCTGAACTGTATGGCCAAGCTTCAGCTTTAGCAAGTCTTGAATGTTTGGTGCTGAAGTTGGAATTGGTAACAGTGCTGCAGGGAAGAGCCAGCCTCTGTCACAGCTCCTCTGGGTGGCCTCGGATAAGGCACCACACTCCTCCTTGCTTTCCCTGCCTCTGGGGTGTATTGCTGCATTCCCACCTTCTCCCAGCCTTGGGAAAAAAATAATACCAATTAAGTCTCAGTTGTGTTTTAAATACTGCCATAAAAATGCCAGGGATGGGGCTTGTGGGATTCTTTTTGGGAGTTGGGGGGACAATCTCAAATACAGATGCGCCTCTTAAACAGAGCGGTGAGTTTTGCTGGTGCTGATCAATTTTTTCCCCACCAATTTCCCATTTGTCAAATCAGATTAAAAATCATTAACTTGTAAATAGATGGAGAAAAGAGTTAATGCTTATTGGATTGAGATGCTGTGTGGAGGCCACCACAGAAAAAGGTCTGTGAAGCGATTAATAGCTTATTTGGTGGCCAGGCTCGGAAGCAATGCAGCAAATTAGGCATAGGGATACATAAAGAATAAGAAGGATAAAAATCAATATTGAGCAGCTGTCTTTACTTCCTAGTCTCGCACTCCCATGTACTGAATGAAGCGTAATGGAGATGTGATTACTCGTTTTATTACTATTGTAAAGGGTTTGAATAATGGGACAGACCTCAGGTTGGGTTTATAGTCCTGAATGTAGCATTTCCCCCTTCACACGCTGTCACCTGAACACAGAGTCAGCAGCCTGCACGGAATACATGAAAGAGGTAATAATAAGGGAGGCTGTGCATCAATGTACAGCCTGAAATACACCACTTAGCAATGACTGAAGAGTGGAATAAAGCTTTGGTTGTCCTCATTTGAGGGAGGACAGGAGGGAACAGGGGGGAAAAAAATGAGTACCGAGGCTACTGGAATTGAAGGAGCTGAGAATGGAGGGAATTGCCTGGATCAGCAATATGCAGAGTGCCTTGCTGGTTGTTGGTTTGAAGTATCCTGGTATCAGATGGCTCTCTGACTGTGTGATTACTAGCAGACTCGAAATTGTAGGATATGCAGCTCTGACTCAGAAGACAGATGATTTTTCTGATACACGTTTGTAAGACCTAACTTTTTCTTTTTAATAACCTAACTATTGTAGTCTCAACAGATCCGTGATTGCAAAAATGCAAATTTCTGTATGTCTGATGAGGTCGGCTGTATGGGGTGGATGTTGTCAACAAGCTGGCTGGTGCTGCTGCTGCTCCAGTCTCTTCAGGGAGAATAGAATCTGGGAACAATTAAGAGGCAGCGTAATCAGTTCCTGGGGGCAGGAGCGTACCCTCTTGCTTTTCAGCATTCCCTTGGCTGACTCATGAACTCTGTTGATTGACTTGGGAAGCAAATGAATCCAGCTCTCCTCCGCAAGGAAGAGTTATGGAGGCAAGGTGGTGAGAGGAATACATCAGATCTCAGGCAGCTTCTGCCCTCTGTGCTGTGAAATGTGTGGAATTTACAATGGTTACTTAGCTGCTAAGCAAGTGGGATTTTCTTTTTTTTTTTTAGCTTTGTTTTTGCCCTTAAGCCCTGTCCATCCTTTAAGCTAAGGGCTACAACAAGCTATAGCTGGGAAATGCTCACACATAAGCACAGAGGACAGTCTTTGGCAGCTTGCTAGAAAACAAACTGTAACTAACTGTAATTGTCCAAAAATATATGCAACCATAAGATTTGCAAGCACTTTGTATGGGCTTTGGTAAATGAAGGAAGTGGTGTGTTTGGATTCCCATCTCCTTGGGCTCTCCTCTGTTATTCAGCTGTTCCCCAGCTGGCAGCTAAGAACTTTAGGCTGCAGGTAGACATCTCTAATGCTCTTCTTCCACATTTCCTTCCACCCAGGAACGCTAAAAGCGTCGGTGGCTGGTTAGTGAGTGCAGACAGGCAGGATCCCTGGGAGCCAGGCAGGATCCTGGCCTCACAGGTGTGGTGCAGAAGGGTGAGGTGACGTGCCACAAGCCTGCTGCGTTACTCTGGGCAGCCTGCAACACAGACCAGATCCTCTGACTTCCAGCCCTACATGTGGGGAACACAAGAGCTCTTAAAGCACGAGAGTGCTCGAAATGTTTCTTTTTTTCTTTAGCGTTACTTAGTTCTTTTGCCAAAGGGTCCCTTCTTTTTTCCTTTGATTTTAACTACTCTGTTTTGATGGTGGTGTGCTCTAGGTAGTTACTCATCTCCCAGGCACATGGGGAGTAAAAGCTTGCAATACACCAAAAAGTGTGTGCAAGGAAGGGATGGGCTGCACAGGCAGGACTTGCCCCTAACCAAGTTTGGTTTATGGTATCTTACATTCTAGGATGAGGAGAAGGCCAGTGGTAAAAAATACTCCCAAGGAGGCTAAGTGTGCTGGTGACAGGAGAAGCTGCTGAGGGAAGGAGAGGAGACAAGCACATGGCAAATAAGCTCCTGCTCCCTCAAAGACGTGCATGCAGAATGATAGCGGGGTGGGTGTGGGGGCGTGTAAGCAAGTAACATCCCAGAAGCTGGAAGAATAAAATGAAAAGGCAGCAGGATCAGCCCGCAGATGAAAGGCAGCCCCTTTAACATTTGCTCCCGGACTCCGGCAACTCTCAGCAGTTGGCTGGAGACTAAGCTGGACGGTCCTGTGGAGCTCCAACAAAGGGACGAAACAAACCCCCGTCCCCCGGGGCCCCCCTCCCCGACAACGCGTGAAACAACTTGATAAATGATTGCTCTGTCAGGGGACGAGGGGATGGAGACGTCTGGGAGTGCAGGGGGAATGTATCTAATTCAGGCATGAGGGGAGCTCAGGGTGGGAGAGGGGAGCAGGCCAAGGGGCGCTGGGCTGGGAGCGTGAGGGTCTCCTGCCTTGGCAGCAAAATTAATAAGTAGGGCAGGGTGGGAAGGGGCAAGTGGCTCTCCCAGAGGGTTCTGGGGAGCAGGCTGTCGGGGCTTGGGGGGCTCTGCTGAGTGCCCCCGGCTGTGCCCTGCCTCCAGCCCCCATGCTCGCATTACCTCATTTACTGGGGATGGCAGGAAATACAAACCTCCCCCCCTGCCCGGGCTGCTGATAGCATTGAAAGCTGCAGAAACAGGAGCCCATGCCCTGCCTCTATTCAAGGGAACATTAATTACCCTAAAACAAAAACAAGAGGAGTTCACAGCTGGGGCCCAACACTTCAGATCCCCCCCCCTCCCTCTGCACCTCCCTCTCTTCGTTCCCTGCTGCTCCTCCAGTTTGTGCACACCAGCTATTGATACAGCGTCCCCTCCTAAACGGCTGAAATTGGGCCTGAGCACACTTGCTGCCCAAAACCCCTGCCAGCGGGGTTTGTAGGGACTGTGCAGGCAGAGATGGTGCGAGGGCAGGGTCCGTGCTGTGGGAGGAGTGGTGTGCCACCACCAGCACCCATGAAACCCAGGCTGTGTGTTCTGTGAAGAGCTGTGGCAGCTGGAGGAACCAGCGGCCCTGCGCGGCCCAGACGGCCGCCCACAGAAACCAGGCCTTGGGCGGCTTATCCCGGCCAGTGCAGGAGGGAGCACTGGGGAAACTTCAGGGAGTCCTGCCGAAAGAAAATAAGGATTTGGTGGTGGTGGTGTTTTTCTCCCTCCCCCTCTGTGGGAGTGGAGCACGGAGAACTTAATTTAGAGCCCTCCCGAGCTGCTGGTTAATAGTCGCTTGATCCAGGAGGCAGCTGCTGCCACCACTTGCAAGGTGACCCAGAGCCCTGTTCCAGCGTGTCCCAGGCCACTACTATGTCATGAGCACCAGTTGCCAGGAATAGAGAGTGTAGCAATGTGTATAAATAAATGAAATGGGGTTTGAGTGCACTTCTGTGTTTAGCTGATGAAGAGCAAGGGCCTGGCCTCAGGAGAGCTGAATGCTGAGCTTTGTTATCGTTTTGGTAGCTGTCACCCATCCAGAGAAGTTGGCCCCAAGCCTCACTCTTGGGGTGCATCAGCAATAAAGGATAACAAAAATACGTAAAACGTGAGGAGGAGTCTTCTGAAGCATGTGGAGTGCTGTGCTTGCCAGCTGTCAGCTTCTTGTCTTCACAGGAGAATTTGATCTCCCCGGGAATTGCCCTTCCCCTTCTCCTCTGTGCTCCTGCCCTAAGGTCTGTGAAGAGCTTAGCAAGTGCTTTGGCACAGGGTAAGGTGGCTTGCCTGCAGTGGAAGTGTTGTGTTCCTTTAGGCTGCTGACCCTCTGACTGTGCACTAATGGCTAAAGCTCCTGAGTCTTCAAAACTCTCTAGGACCTCCTCTCATATCTCCAGAAAACTACCAAATACCCCACGGGTTGTTGGAAAATAACTTTTTTCAGCTACATTTCTGGTGTGAAAGCTGTGAGAGGAGCACCTGGAAGTGCTGGTGGGAGCAGCCTCTGCCAGAATCCAGCACCTGGAGTGTGTTACTGCAGGGTAGCCACTGGCATTCATTTTGGGTTAAGTGAGACGGTGTTCAGCTCAGTTAAGCAGACCTATTTATAAAGTGCAGCGTGGCCTGGTTCAAGCACGGCTGCAGATTAGGAGGAGAGGAGATAGGGAATTAGTCAGCCCTGTTAATGCTTTACCTGGCAGTGAGGAGGAACTGTGGATGGCCAGTCCTGCTTTCCTCTTGGCAATGCAAAGGCCAGCGGTGCTTTGGTTTGTTACAGAGATCGCTGTCAGCCCTGGCGGCCCCCTTGGACTTCACTTATGGAAAGCAGCAGGTACAGTTTGCCAAAGTTACCCTGTGTCAGAAGAAACCAATGTGTAGAAAGACTCTTCGTGCTGTTTGGTTGGGATTGTCGAGACAGGAGAGGAGAGCAGAAAGAGGCTTCACAGAATATCATCTCTACAGTCTTTTTCTGTACTTCAGTTTATTTCTTGTGGACCTGAAACAGTAGGAATAAATAGCCACTAAACTCACAAAAAATAAGTATACAAGCAAGGCAAAGAATGATGTTCTTTATGATCAATTGCATTGGTTTGCAGCACCTAAAGTTATGCATGTGTAACGCAGGATACTTTTTAGAATGCAAGACCCTTTCTCACAGTCTAGACAAATCCTGTCTTGAGACACTGGATTTTTGCAAGATGTATACAACAGTCAGGAACATAGGCAGACTTTTTTTTTTCAACTTGGGGCATGTTGCCAACTCGTTTATACCATTGTCCACCATCATGATGTAGAACTCCACCTTTTTCCCCAGCACTCTTGTCTAATAGCCTTTGCAGAAGGCCAGAGGGGGACAACTGAATGCAGTGGTTTCTTCTAAAACCCTTACAAAACTACCAGAACTTGGATTCTTACATGGTAATAGTTGTTGGTTGATGGTTTTGGGGGAGGTTTTTTTTGGTGATTTCTTTTTTTTTTTAAGGAAGCAATTTCCTTCACCAAAGGGAAGTATTTTTTCATGCAAGACATAATTAAACTGGAATTCATTGCCACAGGATGTTGTGGATGCCAGAAGTTGAGATGGGTTCAAAAAGCAATTAAACAAATTCATGGAAGCGAAGTTCATCGAGGGCAATTAAGCACAAAGATACAATCTCTGGCACAGGAAGTCTTAAGCCACAGCTTGCTGGAAGCTGGTAGGGGGGAAGCCTTATGGTATGCTTGCACCATTCTTGCAACCAAGCCTTTGCTCTAGCCCCTGTCTGGGGCAGGATATTGGGCTCCATGGACCTTTGGTCTGACCCAATCTGGCAGATATATTCATCTGTTGTGCTTTAGCCAAGATGTGAGACATCCCAGCTTTGCTAAGGAAATGCTAACAGCATGTAGAGATGTGAGTGATCCTTCAGAGTCCCTTTCCTGTGTCTTTTTTTTTTTTTTTTTTTTGCCAGCAGAAAGCAGAATCAAGACCAGGTCTTCTGGTGGCACGGAGAGCTGGGCTCGCGAGCAAGGGAGGGGGGCAGTGGGGAAGGAAATGAAACCAGGCTGCTCCACCACTGTCCTGCTGGCACATGACGTGTTCTGCAGAGCTCTCACGGTGTGGTGTTCGTGGATGAGCTCCAGACACTTCATGTGCTTCCAGAAAATTTGTCTGTGTGAGTCCTGTCTTCCAATAACCTGCCCTCATCAGCCAACTGCTTCCTCTGGTGTGCCCAAAACACGGGGCCTTTGAAAATGGACTTAAAATGAGACTTCATGCTGATTAATAGCATGTAAATACATAGAGTAATTCTTCAGATGGAAGTTAACTTGACTTTTAGCCTTTTCTTTAATTTTAGGCTTCCTGCTTTGCTTGAGAAATTTAAGCACTGCTAATATGACATTGTATTAAGTGGTGTCACTCAATGTAGATAACACATGATTATAACTTAGTTATTAGAAAACACCTGATTTATCTCAATTGTGCCTCTTAATTTATACTGAGAACCATAAAAGCAATATAATCAAACCCCCTCAGGTCCTCCCTCCCTCCCATTGGCAAGCCTGTAACTAACCTGTGCTGTGAGAGGATATTTATCAGGGTGCTCCAGGGACCAGAATCAGTTTCTGTCTCTGACAATTCACAGAAAGGCAGTGTATTAAATCATTGATGTAAAAAAAAATGCTAAGATGTACCATTCAGAAGTACAAGAGCCTAGAGAGGGATTAAAAGTATGGATAAAGAAGTTCAAGTTGGAAAGTTTATGCTGTCACATGTGGACATAAATAATACAAACCAGAGGTGATTGTTGGGAACATTCTGGACATGAGAACAAGTGTGTCATGTCTTGTGACTTTTAGCCAAAAAACAGTATTTCATATTTGCTTGAACCTTCTGTTCTTGAAGGTACTTAGAGAGCATGATCCAAGCATATTCCCAGTTCAAAGAACCAAATTGCACCCAGTATTTATTATAATTTTTAAAACACTGGGGATCCAATTGGGTCGTGTTTGTGTTGTTTCACACAGTAAAGCAGATCACTGGATGCATCAAGAGAGGTGGTAAAAATGTGGTGGTTTTCTTAAATGTAGCCCCTGCCCTTTTGTGTAACTTTGTTTCTGGACATGTTGGTGCAAAAAAGCTTTATAAAATTGTGGGGGAGTCACAGAGTATCAACCAGAATAACAGGATGAGAATGATGCCATTGGAATGAGATATTGAAAGGCCTGAATGTACTGGATACTTACCTGCATCTATAGGACAGAGGCACCAAGAGAGACAAGGAAATTGGATGATTGAAATAATAGAAGAAAGGAGAACAAAAATTATTCTAAACACCAAGTATTTCTAAGCAGGAATAGGAAGTTCTGCTCTTGAAACACTTAAACTAGACAAATACATTGTGTCTGGCAGAGAATAGCCTCCAAATAGTCCTGGGTTAGAAGCAGAGTTTTGTATGCCTTTTGTGCCTCTGGATTTTATCCCCAATAAACTGGATTGGAAAGCAGGGGATGGTTAGTATCATGGGTTCATCTCAGTAGCCAATACTAGGATTATCTGAAAAAGTAGGAGAATAGGGACACTTGAGATTTGTATTCCTTTGGCAGATTCGGGCTAGGTACTGAACAACTGCCTGGGGATTTATTGGAAAATCTTAGAAGGAATTAGATGGCACACAGACAATGGTTTTGCTGTGCACGTCAGTGCTCTGGAAGCCAGCCAGCTGTGCTCAGAGGCTGGTTTTTGATGGAGATGTTTTTCCCTCACCAACAGGGAGAAAAGGTTGGCATCTCATTAAATACTGTTATTTTACAACAGTGGTGGATGGCCATCAGGCTGGTAATCTCACACCTTTCTCTTAGCCTGAAGTGGGCCATGGTACATGATCTCCAGGGCAGAAGTGCAGCCCTCCTCCTCTTCAACCTCACAACGATGTCCACTCCAGGTTTGGTCTGTGCACGTTGCAATTCAGCAACAGCTATTCTGTTTTTCAGTCCTCACTCTAATCTGAGTGGATAGGAAGGTGTTGGGAAGACCTGCAAAAAAATTGTCCCCTTTGGTTTGGATGGAAGAGTTGGTGATAGTACCTGCAGAGTAGATATTGGCTTCTACCACTTTTCACAGAAGACTGAATGTTTTAAAGATGAAAATCTCTGTTTCTCTGCATTTTTTTTTCTGCTGTTCTTGTGGTGACTTAAAGCATCTCTTCCTTGAATGTAACTCACACAACGAAGTTAAAATCACGTCTTCCTGGTTTCCTTTTTCATTTTGAGCTACTTTCATGTCCAAACCATCCACCTCCTCAGAGTGAACCCTCTGCTCTGAGCAGGTTCTGGATGAGGCCACTGGCCCAGCTTGTTCTCATTTCTAGTCCCAAGTTATGCCTAATATTAGATACCTTGGAAGAAAGAGTAAAATCCTTCAAAGACAAGTGGGGAAAAAACTGCAGAATTCCCTTGACTCCAGTTGCTGACTCTGTTGATGTTTTGTGGTTTTTAATCTTATTAGTGTTATTCCTTCAATAAATACCTAGCAGAGGAGAGTTCTGTGGCTTACTTTTGTAAGCGTGGGTGCAGCAATATTTTCTTCCATCGCTGCTAAATCTATTGTCTTTTATTTAGTTGGACGACTCCTTGCTCCTGTCCTATTGGGAGAAAAAGAGGGTGGGAATGGAGAATAAGTGCATCCAGATGGCTTTCTCTGCCTGTTTTATGTTATCATATGCTTGGATTGTTTCACCTCTTACTTACCGCCCCTTGAACGTAGCCGAGAAATTTGAAAATCATTAGAGTTCCTATTCAGCAGACTTTTTTAATGGACTGTAGGCCATCCAAAGTCATGCTAACAAGGCTTCAATGAGTCTTGAGTTTTGTAATTTGTGTGTTTTGTAACTGCATTCTTGGATGAGCATCTTTCTGGGGCTGTAAATTTATGTCACATCCTTCTGGACTTTTAAGTTTCTGAGGTTTTGTTTTGTTACGGGGGCAAACAGGCTGAACGCAGTGTTTGAGAGAAAAACTGTGTTTTCCATATTATTCTTTATCTCTCTCCAATACAAAGCTCCACATCTGGTTTGTGGTTTTGACGATGACTGGAAACTAAGCAGATGTTTTCCCTGTGCTGTCCACAAGGCCACTTAGATCTTTCTCCAAATGGTTGCAATTAATGTGAAACCCATCCGTGTCTACAATTAGTTCAAACTCTCCTCGCCAATTTGCATAACCTTGCACTTGTGTGCAGCAACATTTACTTGCTGCAACTTGGGTGGATGCTTCAGATTCATACTATTAGTTCTTGCTGGTTTTATTTAATTTATAGAGCAGTATCATCAACAGTTTTTTCCCCCCTTTTTCACATTGTATATGCCCCTTTCCAGATCATTTAATATATTAAATGTTGATCATAGTATCCACCCCTGGGACTTCCCCCATTAACCTTCTTGAAAACTGGTCATTTATTCATGCTGTTCTTTTTTCCTAAATTAGCTTTAATCTATTGACAGATGTTTACCTCTCACCCCATGACTAGTTTCCCTAATAGACTGTGGTGATTAATATTACCAAAGGCTGTTTGAAAATTCAAATTAATTATATCTACCAATTTTTCTTTAACCACTGTCTTGGCACTCCTTACAGAAAATACGGATGTGCCCATTTTTTCTTATGGAAATGCCATGCTAATCTGGGCCTGCTGTATGGCATTAATCTAAAGTTATGAAATAACTACCCAGTTGAGCCATTTTTACCAGGTACTAAAGTAAGGTTTACAAGTGTCTGTAATTCCCAAGTTCACTGTTGCTTTTTATACCCAAATCCAAGGTATCACCTGCCCTGCAGCTTTGCCACTTCCTATTTAATTTTAATGATCGAGCTGCCAGCAAAATGCGTAATGCGGCGCTTAGCTCTTGACGTTGTTTGAAACCGGGGCGAGCGCTACCTGGGCCAGTTTGTTTCCAATTTAAATTAATTTTATGTGACTCCAGGCATCAGTGGCAGGCTGCCCTGGGTTTTTACAGCTCCTGCTCTTGAACTGCTCGTTACCAAGGGCCCCTGCAGGGCTCTGCTTTCAATACCTCTCCCTATACCTCTCCTATCCCAGCCTATTTGGTGTAGCCAGCCCAGCCTCTCGCTCTGGAGATGTTCTTTGAAAAGCTCTTCCAAGCATCTCAACAGCCCCCTTGCCCTCAAACTTCTGGGAAGCTTAACCAGCTCCGTTAAAATTAGAGTTTTAAAATTTTCTAATTCAAACAAGGGAGCACTAGGGCATCGTTTGAGTATGGTTGTAGTGATTTTTGCCTTTTATGTCAGTTAAAGTTGGATTATTCCTGGACCTTGCTTCGATCTGGAGGTTTACAGCCAAATTAAGTCTTTACATTCAAGTCAGTATTTCCTTCTGTGCGTGTCTGAGCAATTTATGGCTTTAATTTTGTGTTTGCTTGAATTTGTTTTAATGTTTTAAGTTACAAAATCATAATTGTTTCTTCCTGCTTGCAGAATGAACTGCTTCTTTGGACTTGTATCAAAGTGCTTTTGGTTAAAAAATTGAGTTAAAAAATGCACTGCAACCTTTTATTTAAATTGGTTTGACGATGAAGTTTAGTATTCCATTGTCTTCAATGAGATGCTTAGCACCTCAACCTGATTTACTGCAGTTAGCCAGCTGTTTGGGTTCGTTCCCAATCTTTAGGTTCCCTGTGGCCCATTCCAGCATCTCACACTCCCCTGAGCACTCTGTGATTAGGCTGTAGGTGGGTGCTTGGCAGCATCCAGGGGCACTGTGAGAAAGGCTGTTCCACTGCAAAACAGCCCAGCAAAGAGAACTCGGCCAGATCATTCAGTTTTAGGATTAAAAACCCTAAAACCTCCCCGTGGCCTGGCCAGGGCTGTGAGTGAGCACAGGGATCAGGCAGGTGGAGGAGCTGTGCGGTGTTGCTCTAAAGTTCCCCCTGAAATTCCATCCGGAGTGAAGGGAATAAACAGAAATGAAGCGCGCACTCCTCGTCGCTCGCAGATGGGCTCCCCACATGTCAAGGCTCAATTTATCCTATCAGTAAGGTCTATTCTGGGCTCCTCTGTGTTTTCTGCCAGTTCAGTCTGGGAGTTGTTTTACACCTCTTGGCAAATATTTGGTTTGGGAGTTTCTAAGTATGATTTAACTGATTGATTGGAAGTCAGGGAAAGCTTCAGCTCTTACTGGTTAGAGTAATTTCAAATTTACAATAAGATAAATTTTAAAGGTATTAATGTACCTTAAGTATTTAAGAGTAAAGCAGAGGATCCAAACAGCCTGTACTGCTGTTCTTGTAGACTTTGTGCTGGCGCTGGTATTCCAAGTTTATATTCCAAGTTTATGTTTGCTTTAGTGATACAGTTAATATTCACATGATTAAAGGTTTATATTCCTGAGGGCAGGAGGGGGGAAAATCAGTAGAAAGCATTGAAAACATTAGGCTAAGCAGTGTTTGTTTATTTGAGTACTGGAATGCATCTTGGACGTAGACAGACACTGCAGTACTTGGTACTTTGTACCAAATTATCCCGTTTATCTCCCCTCCTGTTAGTGTCAGGCTGATTCCTTCCTATAGTTTGCAGCATTGTCCTTCAGAGGCATTGCAGACTTACCAGCTCCTTAAGCACACTTCCTGCATCTTACATTTTGACTGGCTTTGAAACCTGCTCCCTTCACACTTTCTTGGGTTTAATTTCCCTGAGCTGATTTCCTGCGATGGAATTCTTTCCCCTGTGCCTGCCACTGTGGTCTCATCCCACGCTGGGAGTGCTGGGCATTTGCTGTCCCAACTGTGCTTCTTCAGACCCCACAGTGCATCCTGGATGTTGTTTAAAGAATTTGGCCTCACGGCTTTCCTGTGCATTAAGAAAATATTTTCTGGGTTTTGTGGAACAACGAAGTGAAAATGCCCAACGTCCTGAAGGGATTCTGTGGCACAGCTGGGTGATGAACTCTGATCTCCACGTGTCTGCCCAGTACCTTGATGATCATCTCCACTGCTTCATCTCAAATTCATCTGTTGAAGTTGAACCAGCGTGTCAAACTACATTTTTCATCCCTTTTCTCTCGGCTCTGCTTATAGCTGGAGGCACTGGAGGAGAGTGGAGTTTTTACATGTTGGGAGTCTTCTTCAATACTCTTCTTTTATCCCCTCTTTTTTTTTTTGCCTCCCTCATCTCAAGTCGTGTGAAATCTAGTCTCTATTCCCTTCTACATCTGAAATGCAGCTTTCTGTATTCATGCACATGCTTGCCATCAAAAGTTTAATCTCTGCGCTCCGTTTTAATGCTGTAACAAGATTTTATTATTTTTTTTAGGACCCTCACACTTTCCTTCCTCTGTGACATTCAACTCTAGACAACCACTATTGTCTGCATTTAGCATCTAAGTCACGTTCTTTCCTGGTCAAATTTTAGTATCCCCAGCCTGATTCAGCATGGAATAGAAACCCTTTTCTGCCTTGTACACAAAAATGGATGTACAGGGTTAGATCAAAGGTCCCCCTAGCCCAGCATCCTGTCTCTTGTTGTACAGCAGATACCCAGGGAAGAGTGTCAGTTCAGGGCAATCAAGCAATGATACTTCCCTAGACTGTGCTACCAGTCTCTGGCTCATTTGCAGCTCAAAAACTTCATTTTGTACTTAACAGCTGTTGATAGATTTTTTTCCCCCCCTTCTGTTAACTTGCCTTTCTTCTGTGAACCCATGTACTCTTAGAGCATCCATAATATTCCATGACCAAGAGACAGAGGAATTACTGCTTGTGCAAGGAAGTGTCTCCTTTTTGTTGTTTCTGTCCTGATAATTTAATTTGCTGTCTGTCCATTCTTTTTTCAGAAGGGGCTGCCAGCACTCATTCATTCTCCATGCCATTTCTGGCTTTTTATTGTTTTGCATAATGGTTTTTCCTGCAGAAGCTGTTTCATGAATTTAATCACTGTTGTTGTCCTCCTCCACCTTTTCAGTTCTTCTGTGTCTTCTTTTTTCCCAAATCTGGGCTCCAGAACTGTGGGCAGTGCTTGTGTTGTAGATTCACTCTGCATTCATACAGAGATGTATTGATGTTTTATGTTCCTTTCCTCAGCATGCTTACTGTTATTATTTCATTTTTGACAGCTTCCACTATATTGCTTGTACTTTCAGGGTTCTGCTGCCCAAGCTGCATCTCTGCTTCTTGCACTCTTGCTTGTGATCTGGACTCTGACAGTTACTCTTGCTTCACCTGAATTTCCCTTTTCCCATTTTTCTGCTTTTTTTATGCTCCCAGCATATCTGAAAGGGCTTTCTTTCCTCCAGTGCTCCTACCCACCTTGATCTCTAAATTTCTGTCAAAGAGTCATACTACAAAGCCCTTCAAAAGCATCTGCTCTTTCTTCCCCCTTATCTAGTCTACCAGCACTGTCAGGCAACTTTCTATTATGCTGGAAATAAAAAATGTCTCTAAGATGTGTGCCAAGCTCACAGAATGTAAATCCACATATGTATATCCAATCCACTCTTCTCTTTTCTTCTTTCCTCTTCACCATCTGTCTTCTAATCTGGTTTCTCTGGGCATTAAGGTATAATTTTACACCAGTCCAGTTAATTCCAAGTTTAGTTCTAGTTTCCACTGTTGAAAAGTGTCTCATGCTAATGGAGCTTAATCTGCTCGCACCGTGCACAGCATCTCAAGGAAAGCAGCTCTGATTTTAAGCAGCAGTCCAGGAAAGTCTGGAGCCTCCTCTATTCCTGTCTGGGGACTTTTGGATAGAAATCACTCACATGATCCGTATAACTGCTGCTTAATAAGCCTGATGTTCCTGATGTGCAGATGTGCAGCCTGTTTGTCTCCCAGACATGTTGGACTGCACACAGACGGGCTCTGTGATCAGGGAACACGCACGTGTGGGGTTGGAGACACACCAAGAGCATCGTGCTTGTTGGTTGGAGACACACCAAGAGCATCTTGTTTGTTGGTTGGAGACACACCAAGAGCATCGTGGTTGTTGCTTGTGCTGAGCACTGGGCCAGCACGTAAGCATTTGTCCAGAGTTGCCTTGGATTAGTGGTGCTGGCTGGAGCTGTAAGAGAGGAATCTGCCATCAGGTGCGAGTCCTAACCTTGCTGTGAGCTTTAACCGTGACCAAGGTATTGCAGGGCAGCTCTGTTTTTACAGCAGTGTAACCCACAGTGCCTGTGTCAACAGTGCAGAGGATTAAATTACCCTCATTCCCTCTCTCTGTCCTGAGAGTGTAGAACCTCTTCCAGAAGGGAGCTGTGATGGGCTCTGAGCATTTGAAAAGTTGGGTGTTGTGTTCAGTCACTCCCACAAGGACTTTGGACCTTGCTGTGTGGCAGGAATACACATCAACCTGTGGATGCAGTGATCAAGGAACAGTGTCCTCCTTCCCCTCTCCTCCACAGCCACAGAGTTTAGCTGCAGTGTGGTTTTGAAGGCCAGCAGCATTTCAGGTCCTCCAGCTGTGGGGGTGCTGAGGATAACTCTGTCCTTTAGGCTGCATCATGACATTTGCACGTAAAGATGTGACTCCCAGGAAAGCCCAGATCTCTACTGTAGAGCTCCACACCAGGTAATGGTGGGCTGGCAGAAATCTGTTAGCTGAGCATGAAGTTCAATTAAACGAAATTAGAAACGGATTAATGCTGCCACGGCCAGAGGTCTAGCCTGAGAGTTGTTGTGCTCAGTTTTAGTGCATTTGGCTTCCTGTGTGATCTTGGGCAAGTCACTTCGCTTGTCTGTGAGGAGCCCACATGGGTGTTGTGAGCTTAAATGCCATAGGGATGCATGAAGTCTTCTTGTGTGCATATTACTGGGCTTATACAGAGTTTGAAGATAAAGTCAGCAAAACCAGTCCTTCTTTGTCTGCCCTTTCTGTGTCCCAAACGATTTCTAAGGTTAGAAAAAAACCCCCACACTTAAAAGTTGCCGTATAACCAAATTTCACACATAGGCTTGCTTATAGAGCTGAACAAATGATGTCACACTCCAGTGATTACTGTGGGATCTGATGTTGGTGGCGATATTGGCAGTGTGATCTGCTGCTGCAGTGAGTGTGGCTCAGAGCCATTCTGATGTTAAAAAAGGGACAGAAACAATCAGTAACCCCTGCTGCCAGGCAAAGGAAGGATGAGGGCTGGAGCAGACAAAAGCTTAATCTTTCTCTTTCTCTCTGTTTTTCTAACAGTTGGAGTTAATCGCTGATAACCAACACTAAAACATCTGAATCATAAATCTGTTCAGCTGCTGCGTGGTTCACAACAAACAGAGTATGAACTGTTTGTGCCTTAGCTATTCTCTTCCCTGCTGAGCTCTGCCATGAGTTATCTCACATATAACCCCTTCTTGCAGCCTTTGCAGGTTTAAAGCAAAATTCCTGTAATGCTTTTTACATTTTAAGTCACTGGGGCACTCTTTCCATGCTAGCTCCCTTTTAAAGTAACTTTAGTAGGCAGAAGATGAAATCACAGCAAGGAAGTCCAAAGACCAGGGATGCAGCCTACACAGTTATCTTTCTCCCTTCTCCCCCACTCACCCCCTCCCAAGAGCTGGGACTCCTGCTTCCCACTATTGTGAGAATTAATCCTTTAGTGCTCCTTGCTGCTCTACCTTCCTTATAGCCAATAAGCACAGAGTGACTGAAAGATTGGATCTGTGTCCAAAGGAATGAATAGCAATGGATCACACTCCTCCAGCCCTTTTGCAAGTGCTGTTAGGAAAATATCGTTTGGTTTTGTTTGAAAAATAATTAGGATATCTCCATTTATACAAAAGTGAGTCTGAACATTTTGGGATTTTTTTTTTTCCTTTCTTTCTTCTCAGATCAATGGACAGCTGGGGAAGAGGGGGGAAGAAAATTCCTAACTTTGGGCCCCAGCTGGAAATCAATACAAAGATAGTCCTGAATGCTATTCCTTGACTGCTGGCTGTGGATGTGCTCCTGTGTTGACTGAGGCTGCTCCACAGTAAATGAATAGGTGGACTTTTTCAACACTAAAATGTATTTTGGAGGAAAAGGAAGTGACGTGACTTTGTTGTGGTTGCTTTTTGCAAGAAACCCTGGAATGAGTAAATTCTGTAGGCTGCAGAGTAGGATGTGACTTTTTTTTAAAATGTTTTTTTTTTCCTTTTCTTGTTCTATTTTGACTGTGTGGAAATGGTGTGGAGGTTATTGAGTTCAAACGACTTCCTGAGATTTCTGCATGCTAGAAGGGAATGCCTTGGGAAACAGTCTTTGGAGTTCCGCTTATTGAAGCTTTATTACATTAGCAAGGCTGAGTCAGAGGAAATGTTGCCAGACATCAACACAGTGAGACTGAGTTCCCTGGGAGTGACCAGGTCAGAGTCACCTGAACTCATGGGCAAGTAGGTTTTTCAAACATGTGAATGCATTGATCTAAGAGCAGGGGTGGGCAGAAAAGAGCTGTGCTCAGTCTTGGAAGATGTGAGTCTGAAATGTTCTGTTTTAAGGAGCTTTGGAAATCACAGGATTGTTTTATGCTCAAATGTTTTGTAGGTATTTCATTGAAAAGTTTGAAGGGAACTACTATAGGGACACTAAAATAGGAGGAGTATGTAACTGTGACAGTTTGGGAAGGATGGCAGGCACCTTCTGAGAGGACACTCTAAGCCAGTATTGGTTTTCACAGTGGAGGATGAATTTATTAGGAAGGAAAGTAGTGATCCTTGCTCCCAGCACTGAATGTTCTGTGTCATCTCACACTTTTTTTTTTTTTTTTTTGTATTGTACTTTTGAAATGCTTCATTATTCTTTTAATTGAATTTATTTTGTTGTCTTTTGAAGTTGTTTGTAACATTCTTGCAGTGAAATCAGATCCTGCGGAGGAAAGCTGTTTGTTGAGTTGTCCAGGCAGCAGCATGGCTTTTCCTAAACTTGAATTTTTCCTAATTTCTCAATTTTACTGCTTTTGAGTACCTCCTTTGGGCAGTAATGCTGGCCAGGATAAGACATTTCCTTCACTGCTGGTAATATTGTGACTCAGGATTCTTGCCCATATGAGATGCCCAGTGCAGGTGCCCTTTTCAGGTATCTGTAGGACCTTCTGTTTGGAGAAGTTTGAGCAACCCTGCCTGTATGGAATGGCTGAACATCATCTGCTTGGAAGGGTCTGTGAAGAGTTAAGCTGGTTCTCCTTGTCTTACAAATAAATATTCAGCCTCATGGGAGATAAAGGTATTTGTCTCTGCTCTGCACGTTGGGAAAGAGCAGAGAATAGTCAAGTGGGTTGCCTGAAGTCACCCAGCCTGGCAGAGCTGGGAGTAGGTTTCCTGGCTCACAGTACTGTACTTTCAACCACTTTTTTTTGCAAAGGATAATCTGTATGTTCAAAGAAGGCTTTATAAAGCTCCCATTAACCCCGGTGCCATACCTAGTGAGGAATCTAATTTATGTTCTGGCAAATGAAAGCAGTTTCAGAGACCTTGGTGCTGCAGGTCACTGTCAGACCTTCAAGGTTCGTTGCCACCAGTTTAATTTTTCTCCTGGTTGGATTTGACTCTGTTGTTCCTGAGAAAGGAGGAGCAAAATTTACTCCTGAGGAAAGATTTCCAGAGACATCCAGCTGTGGATAACTGAGAACAAGGTCCACACAAGGGCTTTTGCTCTGCTATACATTTTCATGTATAGAATGTCTAATGTTCCCATTCCTTCCTTGAAAGAAAGAGAGACCTTCTAGCAAAGCTGTCTTTTATTATTATTATTATTATTATTATTATTATTATTATTATTATTATTTTATCACTTAGTCAGGATCTCAGGATCTGAATTCCAGTAGCCCATGACTGGAAATGCCCTTTCAAACTAAAATGTTGAACTCTGGAGTTTACCCCCGAGTCCTCAAGCTACCTTATCTGAACAGCAGAGGAAATTTTTTTTTTCCAGTTTTCTCTTCTGTTATCAAGGTGGAACACAGCATCTGAATATTAGAGAAGTAGCAGTACATTAACCTCAGCCTTGCTTTCACTCAAAGATTGCAAGTGTTTTACAGGGTTGGCTAAAAATTATCTAACATTTGGGTGGGGGAGGAGGGAGAGACGGACAGAGATTTAGCTCTCATCACTCTGAATGCATGAAGTGAGAATAAAAGCCAGGCCTTTCCTGATCCCATGCCCTACTAATAACACTTTTACAAGCTGGTTATATAATTATCTGTTATCGTGAGCTTTTTCCCCCCTCTTCAGGCAGATCAGCTATTTCATCCAACCAAAGCGTTTTGTGAGGATCTTTGGGTAATCCAATGTCATCAGTTCTGCACTGAATTGCAGAAACAAAACTGGCTATTACAGTTTATGAGATGTAACAGACTTTTGGGTCAGTTTTTTGTTTGTTTTTTCTTTAAGTATAATGAAAAGGGTTTTTCTTTTTTTTCTTTTTTTTTTTTTCTTCATAATCTGGATGTCAGGAAAATTAAGAAGGGAAAGGAACTCCAACTAATGTCTGTAGAATAAGTATTATAGCAATAGAGCTGGTTTCCTCTGTGTCTGGGCAATAGTTTACTGCCCTTCTCTCCAATTACCATGCCATTTATAATATGTGTTTTAAGAGCGTAGTTAGCATTAACATTTATGAACATAATAATAATTATTTGCCATTTCTGGCAGATAGAACTGTTATTGTGTAAATAGCCAAGTGTTTGTGGCAATCTGCAAATTTATTGGCTATAAAGACAGCTTTAAATTAAGCTGGAGAAGAATTCCTGCATGGCGTGTGTGTTGAAGAAGATTTTTATCCCGTGCTCTGGAAGGAGAGCCACAAGCACTCCATCACCTTTTTTATGGAGCAGCCTTGCCAGATGTGGAGTCAAAGGCAGAGCATGACTCCTAAGCACGCAAAGGGCTCTGTGTTGCTTCCCTTGGCAAACACACGTGTGAGCCAAGCTCCTTCCAGATGGGAGTGCAAGTGGCTGGTGGTTCCTGGCCACCTTGGGCCATGGGGAGAATGTTGAGTTGCTTGCAGTGTGTTGCAAGAAGCAGCTCCAGAGTTTTTGCACTTCACCCCGACTCAAAAACCCTGGGACTGCCAGCTTTTTGCTTTGGTGTTTTTGGTTTTTCATTTTGTTTTGGTTTTTTTTGAGCACCTCCTTCTCCCCTCTGCCTTTCCCCCCAGCTCCAGGGAAGGGAATGGGAATTCCCTTGGGGCTCCTGTCTGCTCCTAGCCCTAAAAGCAGTCACCAGGCAACCCTGTTGGGTCCTGTTTGGGCTTTCACCGGGGCAGCACCCCGTGTTCCACGGGATGTTGGAACAAGCAGCAGGTGGGGAAGGTGTAATGGGGAGCAGTTGCTGGGGTAGAGGCTCTGAGCCCCAACCAGGCTTTAGTGTGGTCTTTCCCACATATCCAATACAGATCTTTTTTGGACAGGGCTGAAGATAGAGGGTGAAGTGGGAGAGGTAACTTCTTGTGTTTATTTTGACATTGGATCCTGCAGCGACGTGCCTGAGGAAGCCAGCTCTGTGTGACTCGCATTACAATATTCAACTGGCTTGAAACACCATTTCCTATGTCAAGACTATCCTTTAGTCTCATTAAGGTGGTAGCATCTGTGTTTGTTGTAATAATTGAAGAAAAAAATGTATAAAAGCCATTAATTTTTGTATTGAAGTATGTCTGGACTGCATAAGCTTGGAATAAGTTCAGAAAGTCTGACAGATAAAGAAGATGATGCTTTTGGCAATCCAGAGGAGAGCAGGCACTGATCTAGGAGTATGGAAAAGACCTATTAGCTTTAGTTCTAGCAACTGTTATGCCACAGAATGGGTGTGTGTTTTTAAAACTTATTCTTAGGCTTGAGACTAAGCCCGTTTCAAACAGGCAGCTCACACATCTGAGTAGCTGCCTGGCTGCTTCGTCAGGGTTGATAGCAGCTATTTCATGCTTTTTCAAATCATTCTTTGCTAAATTAGTAGGAGGAAAAAAAAATGGTGCTGAACTTGGTGGCAGAAACATGTGGGGTACCTGTGTGTGGCTGCTGGCTCCCTCTCTCTCAGTGGCTTTCCTTTTGTCCCACCCGGAGCAAGAGCGAGTGGCTACTGAGCCCCAGGCAGGGTTTTGTTTGTGGTGTGTATGCTGTGGGCTGCACTCTGCACAGCATCCAAGGAGAGGCAGAAGGATGGCTGGCTGTGGAAATTAGAGGGAAAAAGCAAGGCTTTCCAGCCTGTTTCTACCTCAATGCATTTTACTGTTCCACCTTGCTTTTTCAGGCAGTGGTGAGCAAGGAGCTGTCTTCCTCCGTTCAAAAGCCAGGTCGTTGTTTTTGTTTTGAGGGGCAGAAGGGATGCAAAGAAATCACCTGACTCCTTAAGGGATGATCTGGACTTTCTGTTTATCTCCAGGCTCGGGGGAGATAAGATGTTTCATGGCTTGCATATCACCTGGCAGCTAATAACACCCTGGAGGGGGGGCGCTACGTAAATGCCCGAGGAGCAGCACTGGTTGCTGCTTCAGGAGAAGTTTTGAGGGGAGGGTGCAAGCCAGCTGCACAGCTTTGAGTGCCCTGGTGCCTCAGGAGTGCCTGATGGCAGGGAGTAAATCCCCCAAGAGTTTTGGCCAGTGCATGAGCTACGAAAGTGGATGTTGCTTCGATAGACCAGGCCAGCTGTATCAAAAGCAGTGAAAATTCCCGTTAAAAAAATTATTTTCCCTGTAAGTTTTGAAATCTTTGCAGAAACTTCAGCCAAGCAATCCATTCCAGATTTTGGCACTCATCCTTCCCCTTCCTGGTGCTCATGCTGAGCAGATGAGTGCAATGGCCAGACCTAAAATGAAGAGCATCTACAGTCTGATCTCATCCTCCCTTGCTGCCTTTGGCTGGAGAGGAGGAGGAGCTTTGAAATCGGATTATTACTTCGAGCCTCTTGGCTTTGGAGCTACAGACTGTTCCCCACGTTGCCAATGGGCTTAAAAGCTTAGCAGAACTCCCACTAGGTACCCAGGAAGCCTCTTACCACAGGAGATGGTGACACGGCAGGATCAGCTGTTCTTTATTTATCGTGCAGCTGAATTGTCTGGGGAGGGACCATCGCTGGTGCTGTTTCCAGAAACAACATCAAAACTGGTAGAGCTGATGCTGTTTCTGACCAACAGGGCTGTGCTCACCCAAAGTGCTGTGTAAAAACACTTGCTGAGGTTTTTAGCCTTTAACTGCTGGTAGTACTTAGCCCATAAATGGGAATGCTAAATCCAGCATATGGGGAGAGGAAGAGTTTGGGGTTGTTTGGGTTGGGTTTTACCAGCAAGGTACTGCAAGAGTTTAGTGATAAATTGTATTTAATCTATACAATATTTTGGGTTAGTCTCAGAATGGTGCCAATCTCAGGATGTCTGCTCACCACTTTTCTCATTCTGTCTTCCCAGAAAAAAAACAAAAACAAAACCAAACCCCTAAACCAGTGCAGTCTACGAGTAGTTTAATGATCTAAATACTTCTGATACTCGATACAAGCACAGCTCTTGGGAGAGGGCCTTTCTAGGCAATAATAAATGATACCTTTCTGGCTGAGGGTGAGGCAAACAGGATGCAATTCAAACAGACTGTGTTTCCTCTCACACTGTTGTGTTTGGAGGCTATTTTCAGCTGGAGGAGTTGAACTTGTGGCTTGGGCAATAGTAGTCAGCCACTTTGGGATGGGGGGGAGGAGGGCAGTGTTTTGGTTTGGTTTTTTTTTTAAGACCACGGTGCCAATACTTTCCCCATAAAGACATAGACACCCCCCCTGATTAGAAATTTAAGCAGAGTGGTGATAGGCTTGCTTTTCTTATTTGCCCTTCACTGGCCTCTTGGAAATCTTCCACGGGGTCTGCAAGAGGTCTGCAAAGCAAAAGGCTGGAGGTTCTGCTGAGCCTGAAATTTCCTGTAAAGGCAGCTCCGTGCCCAGTGCGATGCTTGCCCCTCAGCCAGCATAACTGGCTTATGGTAAATGGCCTAGATTATCTGCACTGAAGGGAGAGAGGATTATTTTGAAAGGGAGAAATGATCCTTTGGAAGGAAATAGCACGATCTCCGAAGGCTTTGGCTGCTCATAAAACTGCAAGAAAAGAAGGATGATGGCAGTGGCATCGAGTGTCAAGCCTTGGGGGGTTCTCTCTTAGCCCCACCGCTGAGTGAGGCAGGCCCATGGTGTGGATGCTGGGGCTTGTGTCAGTGAAATTGCTCTGCTTTGTGGGTGTGGGCCTCCCCTTTCTTCACAGGTGCTACAAGGCTTTCCCAGAATGTCCTTGAAATGCTTTGATGCTCTGTGGTGGCAACTGCTTTAGAGGCATAAAGTCCTAATATCTAACTATAAAACAGAAACTAATCACTTGTTGCTTCAGAGCTTCAGAGGTGCCCTGTCCATCTGAAAAGGTTCTTTGCCAGGGACAAGAAATGGAGTGAGTAGCAGTTTTACATCTGTAAAGTGATGACAGTGCATACATTCATAAAGAATGTCGTTCTCAAATCGCTTGCACTGCGGGCAGGATGAGCTAGGAGGAGAAGAAAGCATTATTAGCACTGGTACATGGCTATGGGGCATGAGGGAGTCTGGATTGATCGGTCTGAAATCTCTTTTCAGTACAGTTTAGCCACCCAGCGTGAGCTGCTCGCTTGTGTTTGTATTACACAACAGTGAAAAATTCCACTTGGAGAGCAAGGAGCGGCCTGCTGTGCAAACAGGGGAGGGTCCCTGTCCCAAGGGAGAGATCAGGCAGCAGGTTAATGTGGATGCAGAACTCCAACTGTTCCAGTAAGTGGGATAGATGGTACACAGAGAGCACGGTGGTCTCAGAGTTTGAAGCATCCTGATAGAAATGGGTAAAGGAAGACAAAATGTAAGTTTGCCTATAGACCAAGTCTGGAAAAATCTAGCCTGAGCAAAATGCATGCCACTGGCATGGCAAACAGTTTGCATTTGCAAACCTTCTTAGGCTGAGCTGAGCAGAATTCAGTGTCTGTTGCATCCCCTTTCGTAGCTGGAGGAGAGGATGGCTGACATTACCCCTTGTGCTGCTGGCGCGGGAGCATGTGGGATTTGTTCTTTGCAAACAGCCGTAACGTGGAGGCAATTCTCCCTGGCTTTCTGTTTATAGCCAATCTCCCTCATACAAAGCTGTCATCTCACACCTCTGCCTAGCCCTGGAGTAACATCATGCTCCTGTTTTACAACGAGTTTGAAATAGCCCTCAAAGTCTGCTCTCAGAAAGGCGAGGAAGGTAGGCATTTCAGAAGGCACTGACAGACATTAAGGGGGAACCTGAAGAAGCAGGAAAAAGGGAATACCTTTCCTGCTCTTTCTTTGTCTCCCTCCCCAGATGATAGTTCCCTTCTGATGGGATAGCTTTTTCCCTCCCCAGGTATTTGCTCTTCATGCCTTGACCTCACACACACTGGAACGGAGGCTCAGAGAGGAGCTGGGACAGCTGTGGTGATGAGTGTCCTTAACCTCTTCAGCTCACACCCCAAACCTACTGTGGAAGGCCAGCTTGGCTCCCTCTGAGGTGGTCCTGAGGGTGAGGTGAAGATGATGATGTTTCCTTGAAGCAGCTGCTGACTTGATCCCCACATCCAGGAGCACAGGAGGGCATTTAAGCACCCATTTTCCCTGCTGTGGAAAGGCAGAGTGAAGAGATTTGGGATCCTTTTAGCTTGGGAAACCTTAAAGCCCTGGAGGATCATAGAGAGAGAGAAGGCAGCATGCAGGCTCCTGCAGGACTGTGGGGAAGGTGGGAGAGGTGCATCGAGCTGCAGACTTGGGTAACACACAGTGTTTCCGACAGCCACTGAAATTTAAGATGACATGTCTGGGAAACTCCATCAGGACCAGGAGCCATAACTTCTTTCTGAATTTATGGCAGCCAGCTAAACCCACTGCAGTTTGCCCTTGTAGGGTACCTAATGCCCTGCAGTGCCCTCCTGGCTTGTCGTGCAGAACACCCAGTAGGCTTCAATATTTTGGAAACTATTTCCATATGATGGCAGGAACCCCGAGCAGGGAGAACATGGCACTGGGCTGCAGGCAGCGTGCTGAGGGGGGCCTTGGCTCTCTCAGGCATTCTGAGAAGGTGCTCGGGGCTGAGCACACTGACAGACACTGACTGCACTCCAGCAGGGATAAATGCTGCTTCTTGGAAGCATTTCAGGCCTGCAGTTGACTTTCCATCTTCCTGCCCAATCCCGGTGCCCTTTGGCATGAGTTTACCAAACTTTTGCCCAGCTGCCTGTCGTCGTTAATTTATCTGTGAGGGGAAAAGAACATCCTGACTTGACTCAGTGACGGCATTGACATTTCAGAGCATGGGCTGGGGCTGGCTCAGCACGCCCCGCTGGTGGCTTTTGGTGATCTCCTAAAGCCTCTGCAAAAGCCTGTTGAGTCACTTTGGAGCGCTGCAGTGGAAAGCTGATAACGGCAGCGGTATGGAAATAGAGCTGAGGGGATTGGGGTTTTTAAACTGGTGGCTAACTTGGACAAGGCTTAGCTGTGCTTAAACTCGTTATGTCCATCACATTCAGTTATAGATGATTCAGCTCCAGCACGGAAGAAACCTCTAAACTGCAGTCCTGTACCTCAGCACCCAGCCTGCTCCCGCTGGGTTTTTGCAGGTTTGGAGGAGTCTGGCTTCTGAAATGAAGGCCCCGAGCTCTGTGAGGCTGCTCTCTGCAGAGTCAGCCTGCTGGAGCAGGAGCTGGAGGCTGGCTGGCTGCTTTCCACGGCTCAAACAGCAGCACAGCCCCGCGGTCACCCCACGCTGGCTTGGCGACAGTGGCGTGGCTGTTGTGGACTCATTTGTTTCTTTTCCTCGGGAAGGTGGACTGTCCTCCCTCTCAAAAACGCGGGCAGATAGCAGAAAGGCATGCAGAGCACCCAGAGTTTGTTCTGGGCCCCCAGCCAGTGGGGATTCACCATCCCTGCCCCAGTGCTGGGTGTGGGGCACTGGGCCCTTCTGTGGGGAGGGACCTCTCAGCCACCCTGCCAACCCTGCTTTGGGCCAGCTCCTCCTGGGAGAGGTGCTCACCCTTGCTCCCAACCCTTGCTCTGGCATTGCCTCTTCCCAACAGTCCTTGTCTGACTCAGGGGGGATTTAGTACCGGGCTGGGGGGAGGGAAAGACGTTAAACAGGCTTTTCCCTAATGAGGTGTGACGCCAGCTGGAGAGGGGGAGAATCCTGCTTTTCTCCTGTCTGTTGCTCTCTCCAGCTAGAGGAGGAGGAGATGTGTGTCCCCCCCTTTTCCTCTGCTGATTTGCTGCCTCTTCTGTTTCCTTTCTGTGCTGTCCCCAAAGCGTTTTGGCAAGGTTCAGATTTCTGTGCTCACAGCTCAGTGCTCAAAGAGAAAGGGGGAAAAACAAAAGGATCGGAGGCGTGGGGAGGATGGTGGCGGGGAGGAAGCTGAGCCTGGCCAGGCTGGAGGAGTGTGGGGATGGGTGATTGGGGTTTGTCCTTAGGACCAGGGGGGGTTAGTGGCTTCTTCTGAGACTCCCTGGCATCACTTCATCTACCCCTGTTTGGATGTGCTGCTTGAGCAGTGTGCTGCTTTGCTGGCTGTCCCTTGGTGGAGGAGAGGGCTGGAAAAATCCTCTTGCAAAATGTGGGCTGAAGCATTAGGTGAAAACCTGAAGGGGTACTAACTCTTTGTTCGTGTTCCTGAGATGTTAAGATTTGCATCACATCCTCCTGGTGTGTCTGTCATTCCTGCAGCACTCTGAGTGTGTAGGAAGGGTCTAGAATTTAGGTCTTTTGGGACAGGAAGTTGAAGGATCCAGTGGGATAGAAAATTAGATAAACAGGGCTGATGGACCCAGCCCTGGGCTCATTGTTCAAGCCCCCGTGTTCCTCAGGTTCCTCTCACTGCTCTTACCCTTCTGCCACAAGCAGCAATAGTTAAAATGTAGACAGAAACATTACAGGACAATATCAGCATCTTTTTGCCAAGACAAATAATCACGGTAATACTTGGACTGTGCCTTTATCGAAACATTCTGGCCCTGAGTGTTGCTGCTGGCAGGGAGCAGAGGATCAGGATGGGCTCCAGGAAGCACCCATGGCATTGGGAAGCACGGTGCAAGTGCCTTTCTACAGAAGCACCGACAGCCTCACTCTTGCCAGGGATGGACCTTCACTGGCCCCAGGCTCTGTGTGTGCTGATTAATCTTGGCTTGTTCCAGAGCTCCTGGGACTCTGCACCCAGCCCCACCACACTGGTCTGCCCAGAGCCCCCTTTCTCCAGTGGCTGTGAGATCCATCTGGGTCTGGGTCAGGTCCCCAAAATTGGTGTTATACCTGCCATGGAGACAAGGAGCGCCCTTCTGGGAGAGAGAAAGCAGCAGGAGGTGGGGGGAACAGCCCATCCAGGTGTTTTAGTCCCTGCCCAGGAGATGGCATCTTGCCCAGTGCCCCTGGAATGTCCCCCTGCTCCTGGGGTGACCTGCCAACTCCAAAAATGCAAAGGTCACTCTGGGAAACAATGGCTGCAGATAGGGGCTATCTGAGGCAGTTGTGGCCACTGCTTAAGGAGTGTTAGTCAAACAGCAGGCTGAAAAGGCTCACGGGAAGCAGTTTAAATATTCCCTCATACAAAAGGCTGTCACATCCTAGCAGGGGCAGACTGCTGACTGACAGCTTTAATGAACAAGTGTATGTGGATGAGGGAGAGGCTGAATGCAGGGAGGCATCCTGGAGACTTATTTCCCCCCACCCCCCCTCTGCCCATCATTCTGGGTTCTAACATGTCATTTTTCACAAGCTGCAGGTTTATTGTGGTAATGTGGTAACACACCTGGGATGGTTTAGCATATCACATGCTTTAGGTCCTCCCTGCTCCCCTCTCCCCAGGGGATATTTATAGGAGGCATATGCCCACTGAAATATTTTACAAATAAAGTAAGTCAACACCTCTAAACTACTAGCCACTTATCAAGTGGTAAGTAGGGCCAGGAGCTGGACTCAGTCCTTGTGGGTCCCTTCCAACTCGGGACATTCCCTGATTCTAAGTGAATTCACTGGGTAATTACTATTTATATAGTGTGATTACTATTTATACAACAAAATTAATACCACTCTGTCCAAGGGATGGCAAGCAGCAACTGCAGTTTTTGTATTAACTTGTCATTAAGCAGGGTGCTCATCTAGAGGCAGGGAAGAGAGACTCCTGGTACTTTCCCTAGCTCTGTGGCAGGAACACTACACCAGGCTTTTCCTTCCCTCCAGTTTCCAGGTGTAATAGATGTGTTTAGTGCATCCTTCACAGGGCAGGTGACAGCCTTGTGCTCCTGAAGCACCCTGGGTGTTGCACAAGGGATAAATAAGAGCAGTGTTGGTAATGAAAATATGCCATTAATACACTTCCAATAAAAAAACCAAACAACTACAAGCGGCGTTTAAGCTGCAATCTGTTATCAATAATTTTATTACTGCAGTTACTGCGGTCTAATAAAAAAAGCACTTTCTCTTCTTTATTGGGTAAGTGCCAAAACGTTTGTCCTTTATTCTCTGGCCATTAACCTTTATTCTGTAGCCATTAGCTTAGCTATTTGTGTAACAGACTGTTGAGTAACATTCAAGTAGGAATTTGTATTCAATCCATTATTTACTCTGAAACGCAGAAAGAATAGCTTCTTATGCCTATATTGTTTATCCATATTAAATCTTGTTAAATGCTGTGTGCTAGTGATGATAAGTCTTACAGAAAGTGGGTTTTTCTTACTGTGGATAATTTTCTGGCATACAAATAAAACCGTAATTAACCAAATAATGTTTGGAAAACAAAGCTTGAAACTGCTAGCTGAAAAATAAAAAAGATATTTCTTACAATATGTGCAAAATTTGTAATAACTAAATTTCAGGAGTTTATCCTTTTTGTGGCTCCATTTCTGTATCACATCTTTGTGAACTCCACTGTGCTGAAATAAGGTGTGATGCTCTCAAGCAGGTTGAGATTTTGGGTCACAAAGTCTAACATCCCTCCATCCTTTCTCTCTTAGAGGAATTGGAGAAAAAAAAAATAAAGGAACCCAATGGGAAATAAGTTAAATAATCAAAATGCCTGCTTTTCATTGAGGCCAGCATTTGCTTGCTAGCTTTCAGCCCTTTCTGGCAATCCATCTGAAACTGCTACTTCTGGGTCGTAAGTGGCTTTTAGTGCCCTGCTTTCTGAGCACATCCTTTAAATGGAGCTCACCAGCCTTAGTGAGTGGAGGTAAAGCAGGAGGATGAAGCTGTTGATTCCTGTCCATCAGGTGAACATGGGAGAAATCATGCCTTTCTTATTAGGCTGTAGTGGATCTCAACCTCACTGAACCCTATTTTTCTGCGTCCAGACAAAAGCATTCGTCTTCTGGCTGGAGAGTGACATCCAGTAAAAGCCTTTCAAGGTCTTCCCATAAACTCTTGCAATGAAGAGGTAGCAGAAGCAGTGTTTTTAATGATGAGGAAGGTCAGTTTACCCCACGTGCTCTCTCTGCTGTACACCTACATGAGGCTGTTTGGGTCTTTTTTGATCCCGATGAGCTAGCAGGAAATTCTGAGGAATTCTTTTTAATGGTTGGATTTTTTTATTTTTTATTTTTTTTCTCTCCTTTCTGCTCATTAGGAACTGGAGGCTGCTCTTCACAGGGACGATGTGGAGTTTATCAGCGACCTGATCGCTTGCCTTCTTCAAGGTTGCTATCAGCGCAGAGACATCACGTGAGTAACCTCGCTCTGTGGCTTCAGCACTTTGCAAGGGGAGCTAATTAACACGGTGGCGGCCGTGTTTCACGGCTTTAGAGTGATGACATGGCAGTGATCAGCAGCCACCAGCAATCAGGCCAGATGCTTCACCCGAGTGGAAGGGAATTCCAGTTCTCCTGGGTTGAGTTGTAGGCTTTTAATTGTACAGGCTCCTTTGTTCAGATGCCGTGCAAAAGCGTGTTTGATGCTCTGCCGTGGCACTGGTGCGCTCACATCTGCTGTTGTGCTCAGCACTCTGGTCAAATTAGTGATATTAAGTCATCACATATGTTTTCAACATTTGTATGTACTGCCTAGCAGAAAACTTGCTGCTCTGCACACACCTCGCTTGCATGAAAGATCCCATTGCTTTACATGGGGACAACGATGGTTATTTTCTTAGAAATAAAAGGAATATTGGAATCACTTCAGCTGCAGGATGTTGGAAAGTGATTTGACGTGTTCTCTTGAAGTTTTGACATCCAGAGACACTTTGTTAGTGTCCACTAAAGCAGCCTCCCAAATGGAGACATCTGCAGAGCATCATTCTTTAGAGGACTGCTGCTCGCACAGCAGAATGTGCTTCCAGTGATAGCAAAGGCTTGTTGCAGGGTGTTTTATTTGTTCTTTTGTGAATCATGTTAATTGCAAAGCATGATTGTGGGGACAAAGACAGCTTGGCAACACATGCAGTTGCTTGGAAGCAATCCTGCTCCCTAAGATTCCCCCTCTTGTGGAGAGGCTTAGGCCGGTGCACAGGCATAGCCATAGGTGCTTGCATTGAAAGCTCTATTTCTAACTAACTGATTGTGTTCAACAAAATTTATATAGTTTATTTATATGTAATTAAAACTTAGAACTTTATTAAGTTCTCTTTCATTGCTGCATAGACATGGAGCATCAGTGGGTATCAGGGCCTGAACCAAGCAGCTGCAGTGCATTTACTATCTCCAAATGAAACTGTGATGAGAACATTGATTGTAAAAGGTCTGCAGCCATGGGTATCTTCATCAAAATATCCACAGAGCAATGAGTACCTGCTTGTAAACACGCAGCAAGTTTATTTCTTCATACCAAAGCCATCAGAAAGCAGTGGCTTCAGTGTTCTGCCCACCTGAACCAGCTTACCCTTGTAGCAGCAGAGGAAGATTTGTCTTTGATAAAATTCATAAATTCTGCATTGTGAGGTTTTCCAAAACTCTCCAGATCTAGGAGTGTCCACTTAGCGATTGCACTGTGTAATTGCAACTTTTTTAACTAAGAAAATTCAGGGATGAGTCATGGGTGAGCTGTGTGACACTGGCAAGCTGTCTGTCACCCAAACACACAAACAAACAAACAAACACAACACACAACCAAACACCCAGACACCTCACCCAAACAGCTGTGCCTGAAGGAGAAAGCAGCTGCACCATTTCTGCAGCCTCCTCTAAGAGGGGAGTTACCTCGTGGTCATGGGGATAATGAGGAAAGAAATTTCTGCAGAGGAGATGGGGAAGAGGGCACAGCAGGAGCAGCGCTGTGGGAATGGCTTAAGGGATATATTAGGAAAACTGCCTGAAACTGCTGGGATGTTGGAGAGGTGAGCTCTGAAGCACTGCAGAGGAGGCAATGGGAGAGGCTGCCTGGAAATAAGAGGGAAAGGTGCTGCATGCAGGGGGATGTCATGAAGGAAAAAGCATTAAGATGTACTCTAAATATGAAAATCTGTAGATAAATAAGAATAAAAGTGATGGCTTGGATACACTTCTCGGAAACAAACTTGCCACGTTGTTTCACACTTAGAGCCAACTGTGGAATCCCAAAGCCTGAAATTCTCTATGTTCCTTACATGTTTCCTTGCAACACCATTTTCCCCCTCTACCCCCAGTTCAAGAGGCATAGGTCTTGGCTGATGCACAGCTTCCCTTCTGTACCTTGTTTTTCCACAGTTAGTTGTGGGAAGCTGAGCCTGTAATTGATTTTCTGGGTGCAAATCTACTTCAATGTACAAAGCCATGCAAGTGTAAGAGGCAGGATTTGTGTGGAGTTTAGACTTGGCTTTTCACAGTGACCCAGGACTCCGTACTTCTCTGCTGCAGACAGATAAGAGCTATCTTGTCTCGGGTGGGAAAAATCAGCAGTGTCACAGACCGTCCTGGTGGTGTTACTGCAGCACCTCTCCAGTCATTTGTGCCCTGCATCCTCGTGCTGAGGCTGTGGGCTGTTCCTACCCAGGCTGTAAACTTTTGTTCCCTGTTGCACCTCAGAGAGAAAGGCAGGAGCTTGTTCCTGGGCTGGGGGATTGCAACTCGAGCACGGGCTGCTTCATAAAACCTCAGTTTGCCTGCCTCTCTGAGGGGTTTTGAGGTTTAATTGGTTTTGTGTCAGGTCTTACATCTTTGATGGCCAAAATGTTATCTGCCTATGCTTTCTCACAGTCTGTCTGGGAGCAGCTTGCAGTTCTTGTCACATCTGTTTTGACGGTGCGCAGGACTGGGCTGCCTGGCTTTAATCATGCATCATAGAGGGTATAAAACTGTCACATACCTTTGCTAATTATAATGTGCTCTCAAGTAATTTTGGAAGTGGCTGAGAGCCCTTCTAATGCTCAATTTAACATGCTCTAGTTTGATTTGCTTTCCATTCTTTGGGGGTGGAGGGGAAAAAAAAAAAGAGATTAATACTTTTGTAGGCTTCTGTGATCCCTGGTTTTGAAGTAGAGCAACTCTGCAGTGATTTTGATATTATTTATGACAGACTTAAAGAAAAAAGAAAGAATCACATACAAGAGAGACTGCTTTTTACCCTGCTTGATGGCTAAAGGGGCGTTGTCTGGTAACATTAGACTTTCTTTGAGTTATGGGTATCTGTGTTTTACTACAGAGACTGCTTAATGGGATGCTCTGTGATCTTCTCCAAAGTCTTATTTATCATAACCTATCATAGCTGCTAGGAACACTCCATTGACCTGGTTCTAGCTGTGTTAAGTACTGTAGAAGAACAGAACAAAAACCAGTTGCCTGCATTTCTGCATCTTTAGCAATGACCCTGTAGCTGTCCTTGCCTGGCACCAGGTATTTTGAGCACTTGGCCAGGACAGTCTCCTTGTTGCTCTCCTCTTTTCTCTCTGAGCCAAAACACTTGTGTGTCATGATCTGCAGCTTTTGTTGTTTTATAAATACCCCTCATAGTATCCATATACCATCTGTACCATCTGTGTGTAACTACTACGGGTGCAATAGGTATCTTTGGTTTGATGCCAGTGAGATTGCCCACAGGTTTTTCCTGCTCCCAGCTTTTTTTTTTTTTTTTTTGCACAGGTCTGAAAATGTCTATGTTTTCTTTTAATTGCTTCAAAAGGCAAATGCCCAGAAAAAAACCCCTATTTATTAGAATTTAGGGGTGGCAAAAAAAAAATTTAAAAAAAAAATTTAAGCTGTTCAAAAAAAAATCCTGGTGCTTGCTTCAGATTCTCTCTGATATAAATTGGGTAGCTGCACAGTCCCTAGGGGCTGCCACTTTAATTCCAGCAGGAAATGTGACTTGATGACTTGTATGAAGACAGGAAGATCAGAGCTTCAGCTAACGGCAGCGGCCGCAGCAGGAGCCTTCTGCAGCTGTTTTTAAGTAAGAAGTGATGGTGTGACATGGATGTGTACACTCAACTAAAATATTCCAGCAAAGCTCCCGCTGTTCAGCTTTTCTTTGGGTGAAACTCATTCCTCGATGTTCTGTTACTGCACTTTTGCTGTTTTTCTAATGTGGTGGCATAAAAAGTTTCAGTAACTTTATCCTATTTGTTATCGGGAGGCATTTTGTATGCTGCTACTTTGTCTCAAAAAAAACCATCTTTGCAGCTTTTTCTGTATGTTTTACTTTTTCAATATGTGCAAAGGCCAGAATGTGAGGAGGAAGAAAAACAGTATCTCTTGATGCCTTTTTTTTTTTTTCCCCCTATGCCCCATGAGATTCTTTTCTTTTTTCACACCTCAGGGGATTGGTCCATCAGTACAGCTGAACACTCTCTTATTGACTTCTGTGCCACCAGAGGGGATTTACTTCCTTAGGAACCTCAGTTGTTTTTTTCTTGTTATTTCTTCCCTAATGCATTGGAATTTTTTTCTTCACAAGGGGATCATTGGTTTTGCACTCACCTTCCTCTGGGATCCCTAAACTACCCTTGGAGTCTTTGGCTTGTAGTTTGCACCTGGTTTGTTCTAACAGGGATAATAAGAGGATATTCCTTAACTCCTCTTCCCTTCCCCACAATTGTTTAAATTATTTCTTTCCTATCCTTAGTGGTGGCATTCAGAAGCACTCCCAGTATGGCATCTGAAGAGCTGTATTTCTTACTTGCTGAGCTGTCACTCAAGAGCACGGTGTCTGTTCTGTGTATTTTCTAACACTTGTTCTGTAATCACTTATTTGAGCTTTCATCAGAAAGAGAGAGAGAATCTGAAATCTTCTAACCTGCTGAGGAACAATACCTGTTTCTGAGGACTGTGTTTAATAGACCTGGGTATTTTGCTTCTTCTTTCTGCTTTGTCACTTCAGTCCAGCCTTGTCCTTCATTCTGTGTGGACTGTGTCCTTACAGGTACTTTGGGGCTTACCCCAGGTCTCATATTTTGGTGAAAGAGACCTCAGTAAAATGCTTAACATCTTGAAATCGCCCTTGTGCATGTGCCTACCTGAGCTGTGTCCTTCCAGAAGTGCTGTTTGTCAGACTGGTCTGGGGGATAAAGTGGCAGGTCAGGAGGAATAGCTGGCAAACCAGTGCTGAGATTTCAGTCTCATGGATCCTGTGTGAGCCAGGCTGTGGGAAGAGCTAAGCCAAGGTACTGAGACTGAGCTGAATGAATTCACCACTTCAGTCCATGCCTTAACCTCTGGGGCAGCCAGCCTAAGCTCAGCCACAGCAGAGCTGGTGCCCAACACTTTTGGGGGAAGAGTTTTAACAGCCAAGGTGTTAAAACTGCTCCTGCAGTTGTGCCGGTGACCTTGGTTATAACAACTGCTTCCAGGGCCCGGCCACAAAGCACCTCACTAACTCAGAATCATATTCATGAATGCCAAGGGAATATCAACAAGATCAGCATTATTTACAGTCTGACTTTTAACAAGTGCTGCCTTGCATACATCATGGATATTGGAGGATGGCCTCTGGAATCAGCCCGGTTCTGTCGGCACAGGAGACACCGTGAGGGGGCAAGGGAGATGAAGTGGCTACATTGCTCATCTTGAATCTAATTTTAATATTTATTATAGTAATAGCCAAGCCATGCAAGGTGAGCCTTTTAAAGGGTAAAAAGTGAAAATGAAGCAGCTGGCAGGTGTTGGCAAAGGAAGGATGAGATTACAGCGGTAAAATAACACGGTCATTCAGAGATTAATGAGAAGCGCAGTGGAATAAAATTATAGAGTTGAAATATAAGTAAAGCTAAGTAAATGTCTTTGATTCTCAGATGGATAAAATGAATCTTTAAAGAAGAATTTGAAGAGAAGTTGGTAGCATGTTCTGGAAGTGCTATTCCATGGATGTGGTGGAGAATGAGGACTGAAAACGGTGGAAGAAAAAGAGGAAAAGCTGTGCTGTTATTGTCAGGGCAGATGGATGAGAGACAAACAGATTGGATTGCTGGGGAGAGGGAGTTATGCAAAACATTGACAGGGAGGAATAGGTGGCTAAACTTCAAAGGAGGAATAGAGAACAGGCAGCAAAGGGTCTTGGAGACTGCAGTGATGTCATCATGCCAGTGTCAGAGCATGAAATATGAAAGGGACAGCTGTATTTATAACTTCTTCATGTTGCAAACCAAGTACTCTGGAGAGGAGGAAGAAAGCAATGATGAAAAAAGAAACTGAGAAGGCAAGGGAAAATATCTTCTCCTTTCAAGGAAGAAGGCAAAGAGCCGTGGAGAGAGACAGATGGGGTGTGGAAGTTCACCCGATGTGAAACCTTTGCCCTCACTTCTGAGGCTTGCAGTGATGCTCCAAAACATTGGTGCAGGATTTTTGCTCCAGCACAGTTGGTTTTGCAGGCCCCTTCCCAGCACCTCATCCAAGTTTAGAAACCGATGTTTAGTTCAGGGGTGAATATTGGAGATCTGAAGTCTCATTTTTGGAGCCTTTTAGCCTCAGTGGGCTTGATAAACAGCTGGGATGGCTGCTGGCCAGCTGCTAGGCCACTGAGATAATGCGGTGTGTCATGTCAGTCTCTGCTCTAAGTCACCTATGCTTTTACTTTTTCTCTCATTTTACTTTTGAGCCTCCCTTAGTTTCTTTCTGGCTCAACCAATGTAGTGGTTTAAACTTTAGGGGGAAAAGAAGATGAAAGACCTGTTCTGAAACAAATTCCCAAAGGGACTTCTTTAGGACCTATTTATCTGTAAAAACTTGAGTTTATCCATGGTCTCCGGAAACTTTACAATGTGTGGGGCTGCTTCTAAGAAATGAATTTGCTAAGCTTATTTGCTTCAAGGCATCCCCACGCTAGGTATTTTGTGCCTCACAGGGGACTCTTTTCTTTGACATTAAGTGTATTTTTCTATGAGCAGCAAGGCACATAAGGGCTTGTTTCATATGGATTTGTGCTGTAGTACACGCATGTGTCCTATTTCCCCATCATCATCAAGACAATAACTCCAGCTTCTTCCCCACAGTGCTCATCATCACTGGAATACCCTAAGGTCCTCTCTGCAGCCCCCAAACAATCAGAAGTGCTTGTGGCACAGCAATACTGTTGTCTTTCCTTGTGGCAATGAATTGGGAGCATGCTTTCTGTTGATGGGCACTAGGAATGAACAATGCAGCATTAAGCTGGCTTCACTTGTTCTTCAAGGATCCAGGAATGAATAGTAAGTAATGATCCTCTTCCAGTCTGAATGTGGAGCGGTAAGCCCCATTCCTTTTTGCTCCTTCAGAATATAGGAGATGTATTTGGCTCTTTTGTAAGTTAATCAGCTCCAGTTCCCAAGGAGCTTCTCCTCAAAAAGAATCAAATAACAGTAGCAGAAAGAAAAAAAAAAAAAAAAGCATGTGGATTAAAATTGGCAAGTACATATTGAAGCCTGGCTAGATGCAGGTGAAGGTCATTGATGGGAGAAGTGAATTGTCATTGCAGAAATACCAAAGCCCTTGCTGTTCAATCACAGGGTGAAATTTGGGCTGTAGGTACATTTGTTTATGCCGGACCATGAGAAGACTGTGTTCACCCCTCCTGAGATAGACAGTACTTGATCTTCATTTAATCACGTCCAGAGTGGTTTCTTCTTGAGGCATACCCCGTGTGGTTGGATGTCGAGGTCACACAGAACCAAGACGCTAAGAAAAAAACCTGTGCTTTAAAAGTCAAAAGCGTGCAGGTGAAAAGCAGCGTGTGGCGACAGTGGGGAGTGCAGCAGCCCTTCTCACTCTGCGTTTGTCTGTGTGGCCATCAGCATCCCTCCCTGCTCTGCTCCAGCTCAGAGCAGTGTGTGCTGGCTGTGTACCTGAAGTGTTCCCTCAGCAGAACCCCTCAGAGCAGTAACCAGCAGCCTGCATCTTGCCAGCCTCTCACCCCCCACCAGTGCTACCCAAACCCCCCCAGCCCAGTCATCTTCCCCAAAGGAACTTGTTCATTCCTTTTTGAGCACTCAGATATATCTCTCTCTCTCTCTCTTATTTTTTTTCCCCCCCTATCAAACAACCTGTAACTAGTTCTTGGGTTAGTTAATGGTTCTGACACTGGTTCTTTTTGTTTTGCGTTTTGATCCTTCAAGAGATTGCCCTTTGTTATTCAAAGCCCAAGGTACTTGACACAGAAGCAATGCAGAAGCCCCCCCGGGCTTCAAACGCTGTCCTGGCTGTGTGATCGTTATGCCTCTGAGCAATTCCCATCCTCAGTGTCTGATAAGCCTTGGGGAAGAAATAGGAAGGGAAAAGAATGCAGCACTCGGAATTCCTGAGGGGTGCTGGGAGGCATCCATCCATGTGAGGACTGGAGGATGTTCACCTGCTGACCAGGGCCTTTCACACTGAGCATTTCACGCTGCCAGGGGACCCTCCCGCCTTTGACTTTCTTTACATGGCTGACAAAAATCTGGCTTCCAATCTGTCTGTTAGGGGAAAAGGTATCTTGCTTTGCTAAGTTGTTCTCAGGAATGTCCAGGTCGGATGGTTTTGTGTTCAGGCCCAGGAATTCCTTTTTGAGCTCTAAAACTGACCCTAGGAACCGCTGTCTTGGATTTATTGTACTGCTCTGTGGAGAACCCAGGTTCTTTGTTTCTGTGTCACATCCAGAAAGTGGCATAATTTACTGATACAGTTAAGTCCATTGGTGTCATGCAGTTTGCTGCTGTGCCTGTAAAATCTCCACTTTGGCATCAGCATGGCTTAATCTTCTCTTGGTGATCTTAAGCTTCACCAGGGGACCAGCTGTGCTCCACAAGTCAGAGCATTGTTCCTTCAGTGTTACTCTGCACCTCTGTCTCGTGCACCAGCACCAGAACCTATCATGAAAACATCTCTTTGCCATTATCTTCCCATTCTTTAGTACCAGTGTTTGTCCTGTGCCTTTAGCACACAGCCTGAGGTGTTGGCTCTGAGACTCAGGACCTCTCTTCTGCCTCCTGCCATTCTGCCTTGGCCACTGGTCTCTGTCACTCTCTGATTTTGAGCATGACAGAATTCTCTACGTCAGCGTCTTCGGAGATTCTTGTCTCTTGTTCTGAACATGCTCCAAGGGAAAAATTCATATTCCCAGTCTAGCTGTGGTGGTAGATCTCGTTGGATAGGGAAGTGTTGGGCTCCAGCTCTCCTCAGCTCTCCAAGCCTATTCATTAGCATGCCAGGGAATTAATTGCTTAATGAAAGCCATTTTTCCTGGCCTTCCCCAGCCAAGATCAATGTCATCACGTGGCAGGAGATGGCCTACACTTAGACACTTCTGTGTTCTTGTTACAATCACAGCTTGACAGCAAAGCTTTTTAGGTGCAATAGGCATTTTCAGTTCTATTGTTAATTTATCATAGGTGATGGTGGGAGGTAACTTCTTCCCTTGGTCCTTTGCACCTCAGACATAAAATGTGATGGCATCAGAAACTGGAACCACCCTGTTCTAGTACCTTCTGTGCTTCCCTAGCTGGGGAAAGCTTTCATAAGTACTGTTGCCTCTTTCTTGGGCTCACTTGGCTCATCAGATTCCTCAAGGCAGGAAAAGAGTAGCTGACCTTTCTGGGGACACTCAGCTTGTCTCCTCTTTGGTTCAGTACAACCCCCACCAAAGAAGCAGAAACCTCTTACTTCTTGACAGACATTGGAGTTTTCTTCCCATTCAGACAGGCAGGATGGCTGACCAACCCTCTCACCAGGAGTTTTCTGGAAGTTCCTGTGTATTTCCAGATGCACAGTATTTTACAATTTCATATCTCAAGGAACTGAGGTCTCTGTTTTCAAGCCTTCCTCCATGCTGGAGCTGTAGTGCGAGTTTCAACACGATGGTTGAAAATGCATGTCAGTGACTGATTACAGAGCTGTTCTCCTCTTGGAGTTTAAAGCTACCCTTGCTGCTTTCAGGGGCTGTATATCACATTGAATGCAACTGATTTGTTACTGCACCCTTTGACTGATAGTTTCAGGGTAGTACCCTAAAGGTAAAGTTGAATAAGCTGTGAAGTGCAGGGTATCTGTGGGCTTAGTGCTGTCAGCAGAGCTGGGCAGGTGTGTTTAAACACACTTTTGGTGTGAACATGGTCACCCTGCATCAAACATGCCCATGGAAAATTGCATCATCGCTCTTAATTTATTGTATTTATGCAGATGTAATTAAAGGGCAAGATGGTTTTTAAAACTGTCTCAGATTCTCTTCGTTCTATGCCTTCAAGGTAAATAATTTTTTCTGTTCATCTAATGCTACATTAATTCATGTTTTCACAAATTATATGTAGCAATACAGTTAGCTCAACAGAGTGATGTTTCATGATCTTTTAGCAGAATTCTTTTCCCCGTTTTAATCCAGTTATCCAACTCATTGATTTGTCATTATCGGTTTCCACTCAAATTGCAGCATCAGTAGTGGGGGAGGGAACTCCTGCTTCTCTGTCCAAAACCCTGCATGTATTGAGAGCACAAGTCACCCCTCGATGGAGATTGTGCAGTGACTCACTGAGTTTGAAGGAGGGTTTGAGCTAGCATTGAAAGACAAATTTTGTTTTAGTCCCGTTAACATTCCCTGGATCCGACTTGGCAGCGTATGTATCCTCCTGCTTACCCCCTTTGCCCCCAGGATTTTCCCTTCCTGTGGTACCATGTACCTTCAAATGCTGTTTGGGATGTTCCTGGCTGCTCTGGTTTCATTGATAACTCATATTCCTACTTCTTCCTTTCCCTAATCAAGCAACAAAAACACAGAAGCAGCCCTTGCTCCTACCTAGGAAACATATGCAGGCCCCTGCACCCAGCATGCATCTAGTTAACAATATGTGTCTTACTCATCCTCCAAGAGCTGCATAATCCACCAGGCTTGGCAAACCCAACCCCTTTTCCCTCCAATGTTTCACATCTTCGCACCAATCGCTTTCTTTCCCTGGCTCCCTTGGCCGTGCAGGCTGCTGGTCCCTTGGGATGGGGAGATGGATGCTGGGCATCTGCTCACTCCTTCCTCGCTTTGTGGTGGGGAGGGTGAGGGAGAAAACAGCCAGGCAGATAAGGGCAGTGAGGAGCAGCTGGGCATAGGTGAAAGGAGGGCCATCAGTGCCTTCAGGATGTGTTTCCTTCACATAAAATTACTTTCACCTTCTCACACGGAAGGAGAAACAGCAATATGCCTCTTTATTGCCTCCCTGTACTTTGAGGTGTCAGAGGCAGGGCCAGGGCACAGAAACACTTGTGGCCCCTCCTGCTGGTCCTGGGGATGGGGATGAAAACAGAGCAGCCCTGGCTCACAGAAGGGTGCTTGGAGCTCCTGCAAGCAGGGAGAGGGAATATGACAGGACAGTTCAAAGTAACAGGTATGTGTGATTTCTCCTGCCAGTGCTGCCTTTCTCTCACACAGCCCAATTAACAGGGGTCACAGAGCACTGATTAGCTGCCTTGGCGTTTTGTGAACATAAAGCAGTGAAAAATCCAGGGTGAATGGGGGGAAAAAAGATCAAATAGACACTTATCTCAGCAGTCCTGCCTGTCCCTGGCATTTGCCAGCCTAAGGAAAGAGCCTTTCCAGAAGAGACCGATGCAGGACAGTGCTGTATCTGTGCTGATATCTCTGCTGCTTTTCTGCCTTTTCTCAGCAAAACAACAAACAAGGCACCCCCAGCAGCTGTGTGGTTTGTAGGATTGTTGCTAGATAAGAGCCAAATCACTGGAGAAGCGTGGGCCACAGGCAGCTGGGGAAGATCAGAGCGTGCCCTTTTGCCACACTGCTGTGTGAGATGGCTTCAGTTCCTCCTCGGGAGGAGTGGACTCGCTGCCTCCTGTCCTTGGTCTGAGGGAAAAGGGCTGGGAGGCAGCACATACCAGCTCAGGGGAGGTAAAAGGGCACCTCCATCTAGTTTAGGATTTGCTGAGCGTGGCCTAGTAATGCTAAGGAGCCCAAGCTGGAAACTTCCACGGTTGCTCAGGCTGTGGCTGGGGTGAGAAATCTGGAGAAGCAGACCTAGAATGTTCCTGAAGGGTGGGCAGCTGTGGTCACCTCGTGCCTTCCCCTCTCTCCCTTCATACCACCCCCCCCCTCTTTTTGGGGGTAGCAGAGCAACGCTCCCACTTCAGCTGTCATACCCAGGTTAAGTGGCTGCACTTGCTTCTGTCAAGCCAGCACATGCTCCTGTGGTGTGATCCCTTATTAGAGCAGACAGCCCACATCAGCTCTCCATTCTCCCTGCCTCCCCAGAGACACTGCCTCGCTCCAGAGCTGTTCCTATTCTGCTTCTCTGTGGGATGCAGCATGTCTGCCAGCTCCCCTTCCAGCTTCCCCAGGTTTGGCTGCATGGAAGATGGCTCAGGGGGAGATGGAGGAAGACAAGGAGTAGGAGTGTTCTTATAGCTGTTGACAGCCATGGGTTTTCATAGATGATTTTTCCCCCTTTCCTGAAGAATGACACTCTAGGAGTTCAGGTGGGAAGTCCACCATGTAAGTCCAACCATGTAAATTAGATCCAACCATGTAAATTAGATTTCTGTAGCAGGATCGTACTGCTGGTGAACCTCCTGTCCTAGCTTAGTGTTACTGTGTTGGAGGAAAGGTCCAGAACCCTGATGTCTTCTCCTCAGGATATCCTCGAGGTGATCTCTGGTCTCTGCCACATCTGAGTTCTGGAAGTGAGTTATGGGATGGACAAATGAGGGGCAAGGAACAGGAATTGCTCAGGTGCTGAAACCTGCTGTCCTTTACTTTTCTGGAAGACATGGGTGTATCTTTCATGGATGTGGAAGCCTCCAGTTGCTGACATTTCAGACTGCCAAATCCAGGAGTTAGGCCAGACTGTTTTAGGGAAGAGCTGCTGCTACTTAACATTTGCTAACTAGGTAATCTTTTGTCCTTCTGTTTTGAAACAAAACAATGGTTCTAATGTAGAAAGATTGTATTCCCATGTTCAGCAGTGGTGAAGACAAATGTCCTTGTGTGTAGAGCCCAGTGCCATCCACCTGCTTAACTCTTCAGATGTCTTTCTCTTCCCTTACCTGATGGCCATGCAGGCAAGCCACAGAATTCCTGAGGTTTGGACAATGTCTGCGTTCAAAAAACTAGTTCTAGCTTGCCATGGAGGACAAAAGGCAGACCTGTGCATGCCCTGTGATGGTCTTGTGCTCCAGCAATCTCTGCTGTCTTTACAACTCTGGGACAGAAACTTCACTCTGGAGGTCTGATCCATGTAATTTGAATTATTTCCCGCCCCCCTACTTTGTGATCTCGTTCAGGGTTCATCAATGTCAGCTGTACTCTTGTTCACAGTCACTAGTTCACAGTCACTAGTAGGCCAGCAGGTTTTCTCCAGGTGTGATTCAAAACAGGCTCTGAAAAGCAGGATGTGTCTGAGTGTTTGTTTCCTTCATCACAAGAGCTCTGCCAGGGTTAAACCTTGCTGAGGTCTGTCACAAGTGTGGAGTTACTGCTCCCTCTAGACTGTCCTTGGCTGGAATTTTTAAAGTCTGTCCCCATCAGTGGTGCAGCTAGTGGCTCTGCTGAATGTGGCTGCTAAAGCCTAAGGTCATGATTCCTGAATCTCCAGCTTCTTGGTCCTTTTGCTGTGCTGCAGGGAGGTGTTCAGAGCAGAGACCTTCCAGGGTGCTCCTTGCCCTTGGGCCTCAGGCAGTTTGGGCACCCTGATGAGGAGGTTGGCCCGTGGTCTGAGCAATATGTTGGCTCCCTGTTGGCCTGGACTCCTTCTGAGCCAGCTGCACACACAAGGCTTGGAAGGGTTCCTCTCCAACTCTCTTCTCCCCCTGAAGGATGGGCTTGTAGCTCTTTCCCCCTACATCATACTTGACTTAGTTTCTCAGTAGGGTAAATTGAAGGTGAAGTACAAGCTGGTCCATAAAGCTTCCTCCCCCACCTCAGATAAGAAAGCTCATTAATACAGTAAAAAAAAAAGGTCTCCATTGTTACATGAGAGCTCAAGGTCAGGCTGGTAGTAGTAACTCATATTGCTTCTAAGGTCAGCCTAAGCTTTCTCTTTCTGACAAGCCACGATAGATTGATCATGGGGGCCCTTACATTATTTTTTTTTCTTCTGAAATAGGCTTTGCTTCTCCTGACCCTCTTAATGATGTTTGACTGAGGTCATCCCAGCAAACCCTGAATCCTTCCCATTACCTTCCAGAGGGCTTGCCTTTGTGCCAAAGCATTGTATGCTTGTTAAGAATTAAGCTTTCCTGATCGCTGCTGTAGCAAAGAAGCTGTCTTCATTGGAGAGGCGAGAAATATCTTGAATGCCATCTGTCAGTTAATGCTCTCATTAACACCTGAGTGACTCCCAACACCAAGCTGGTGCCTTTTTGCCAATTCAGAACTTAAAAGGTGCCAGCCCATAAGGTGAAATATCTTCAGTCCATAAAATTAATTCCATTATAAAAACGTCTGTTCTGATAAGACCTGGATTTTTGTTGTTGTCTCTTTTCACTAGAGAGATCACAGAGGCAAAGCCAGTTCTCTTGTGTGCTGTGAATTAGATGCCCAAGAAGTCTTTTTTCATTTAGTACTGAGAACCTCCTAAAAGCAACACTTGTGCTGGGTGACTGAATCTGAGTCTTTTTCAGCTTTTTAAAGCCTTCACAAGTATCACCTCTATTATTTCCCTTACTGGCTAACTCTGTAATAGGAACTTCAAGAGTAATTACATTTACGTTTAAATGGTCTTTGGTGGAAAGGCTGACCTCTCCCAGTCTGGTTTTCCATGTTTCTCCCACATACAACTCTTGGACAGGAATTGGAAGAGGTCTGTTGTTGTCCCTGCTCTCTGTCATCTTCTGGTTTTCAGGGTTCTTGGTGTTAATCTCAAGAACAATATACTGTCTGGGATTAGATGCAGGTCAGACTTGCCTTTTTCCCAGCAGTTTTAGCTCAAGAGCATGCCAGTATTTACTCTTCCATTGCATTTTGTAAATTAAATGAAACAAGAGACTTAAAACACTGTCAACATGATAGATATTCTAGCTAGTGGGTCCAGGCAATTATTTGGCATCTAAACTTTCTGAAGGCTTATTTGTGTGTGCCAGCAGTGTCCAAACATCGTTGGTAAATTTTTGTCTCTGATATTTCAACTCCTTACCCAAATGTTGCCTTTAATCCAATATTTGCTCCCATGGGACCAAAGGTTTTGTGAGGGGTGGGTTTTAGGGGTTTGGTTTTTTTATTTTGAGAGATGTGTGTGGGGGGAGGGCTTGTAAAAAAATTGGCAGCAGTAGACCAGTTAGGGCAATGTGCTGTGACAGTAATTCCACACTTGGGCCATGGCATGCTGCCTGCAGGAAGCACAGATTGACACGGGGACTCTCTTACTGAATTAGTGTTTGGTTTAGCTTTTGTTTGTTTGGCTTGATTTTGTTTACAGTTTTCCAGCCAAGATTTGATTTACTTTGGAGTCTTTAAAACTAAAAGCACAAGTGACTCCGCTTCCTTTGGGCATAAGGATAAAAAAAAAAAAAAAAAAAAAAAAAAAAAAAAAAAAAAAAAAAAGTAAGCATGTGTGTCTGCACACACATAATTCAGCCCCAGTTTTCTCAGAAGGAATTTCACGTTGAGTTTGCTCCTACGGGGGTCCCTGTGGGGCTGGGGTTCTCTAGGTGCAGCTGTTCCCTTCCAAGAGTGCGCACCAGAAGCTCCAACCAAATTTTTCCATGTATCCTGTCAGCTCTGTGAAATTCCCACCCTCTGTTCCCGAGGTCTCCCAAGGAGCCCCTCTGGGAAGCCGGGCATGGTGGACGAGCGCAGTGGCCAAAGCTGCTCCTTTCTGACAGCAGAGCGTGACCCCACGCCTTGAAAAGGATGGGAAGGGTGCCTCTCCTTTGAGCAGGGGAAAGGGGGGAGGAGTCCTCAGCTCCCCTCTGGTGGAGCACAGAGAAACCTCCCTCTTTGGGAGGCAGCCGGGCAGCAGATGGCCGGGCTGCGGCGCTGAGCTGTCAGGGCTGGATCATTTCTCTGGCTGTTCCTGGGCGCTGATACCCATGGTGGAGAGCAGCCCCTCCCTCAACTTGCTCCATCTTCTTTATGCCCTGATTTTTTTGCAGCTGCTGCTAAAGATCACAGGCAACTTGAGCTGCAGCCTTCAGTGGTAGTACTCTTGTGGATTGTTTGAGGCTGTTCCTCCCCTTTGACACAGATGTGCTAGGTTGTGTCCTTCCCTGTGCCCCAGATTTCCCTTTGTATATGCAACATACGATTAAAACTTTCAACCACAGTTGCAATTCAGCTTTGACCTCCTTTCTAATCCTTGCAAAAAAAAGATAGGGACCTCTTGACAACAACCCTGTGGTTTCAGAGTGTAGCCAGGGATAAGACTAAGAATTGCACTGAGCTCTTGAAAAATCATCTGCATCCATGTGGGATGTGCCACATTGATACACATACACCATTCCACCACTGCCTCACTCCAGCTATCCAAATTGCTTTGCACATTGAGGGGCAACTAGAAAAGGAAGGGATGTTTTGACAAGTGAGGGAAAGTTTATCTCAGTTTTATGAAGTATTAATGGTGCTAGTCACATTGGCATGGGAGAAGTTTTGGAGTTGCAGAGTTCTTCGAGGTACCTTTTCCCATCTGTTATAGCTGGTTTCTGTAATACTTTCCCTTGGTTAGTGAGCTGTGTGGAAGCTGCCTGTGCTGTACATCAGGAAGTGGTTGAGATGTGGTGAGAGTCGTGGCCCGTGGTCTCACACTTTTCTCGTAAATTATTTCTAAGACTCCCAATTTACTTGGGGAAGAGGGGTGGTTTTCCTTTGGACGCATGCCCCGAGACAGAATGTGCCCATGTACCACTTCAACCTCCTTGGAGTGCTCCAGTTTGTAGAGAAAAGGACATGACTGACCTAACACTGCCTCCAGTGCTGAGGGTTTTTACGTGTCTCGGTGATGCTGAGAACCTCTGGAGAAGAGATACATCTGTCTCCTCAGCTCAGTGATTTCCTTCCTGCCTTCTGCGAGTTTTTGGAGGTTCTCAGCAGCAGTAGACTCTGTAGGACTTTCAAGTGTATTGTTGTTGCACTACTGAGCTTGAAAAAAGGGTATTTAACAGACTGTATCCAGGTAATTCCGTTCATGGATCCAGTCTCTCTGATTCTTGGGTTTGAATTTTACAGGTAATTCCAAACAGTTATTCCTGGGAATTTCTGCCTTGCACAGGGAAGAACCCCAAGGGCAGGGTTCTCATAGATTGCTGTCCTCCCTGCAGATTTTCTTCTCCAGACCAAGAGAGCTGTTTCAGAAACTTTTTCAAAGGGAAGTGGAGGAGATGGGATAAGTGAAACTAACTGTAGGTGTGGCAGACGGGGTGAAGACGAGCACCCTAATTTTGTCTGGAGAAAGGAGGTCAGCTCCCATTAAGAGGGAAAATATAAATTGGGTAAGATTGAGAGTGATTGGGAATGCCTTGAGACATCTGTTTCCCATCTCTGGTTCTCATTTCTATCCTTATTCAAAGCGACAAATGCACAGTAGCTGTCTTTGAAAATTGATGGGGGTAGGAACTCAAAAGCGCTCTTAAGAACAGAGCTTGTAATGCGCTGAGCACCGGGTGGATGGCGGAAATTTCTAGTGTTAGCCACTTATGTGAAAGTCAAACTGAAACCAAATTGGTTAAATCAACAGAGCCAATCCCTAGGGGCAAGGAGAGTTACATAGGCAAAGATTTCAAATGATCTTCTGGAATTAAACAGCTTCCTGGATCAGTTTTCTTTGAGAGCAGCCAAAATGATAGAGCCAGATAAGTGAACTCACGCAAGTGGTAAAAGTATCTGTCTGATCCTTGCCTTCCCACTTTTTTCTTAGGTAGAAAAAAAAATAAGAGTAGATGAAACCCTTCTACTTTTGTGGTTTCTTCCTCTGTATCAGATTTGATGAAATAATCTTCTTCCTTGAGCTCTGGCAGAGTTGAAGAACTGAACTTGTGGGGCTGAAACTTGAATGCTCTCCGAGAGCTTACAATTGTTTGCCTTCTGCTTCTGGACTAAGCATCCAAATGCAAGTGATGCTTTACTGCTTTCAGGAAAAGATGTTCTCATTACTATTTGACTGGAAGACAGTCAAAACTGCCCTTCCCTTCCCTTCCCTTCCCTTCCCTTCCCTTCCCTTCCCTTCCCTTCCCTTCCCTTCCCTTCCCTTCCCTTCCCTTCCCTTCCCTTCCCTTCCCTTCCCTTCCCTTCCCTTCCCTCATTCTAACTCTTCTTTTCTGCTGTAATCTAATGACTTCTGTAAATATCTGTCATTTAAGACATGTGATCAAATACCACTCTTAAAAAAGTCTGTAAAGGGAATCTATTATTGCCTCCTTTCCCAAATTAAAGTCCTTGCTGGAAGTTAGGTCTTGGGGTATTTGAGAAAAACAATGCAGGAATGCACAGCTACTTCAGGTAGGTGTACTGTGTACTGAATGTCTCATTTAAAGAAGGGATGTTTGCTGTAGTTTTCACCCTAAAATTACTACTTGAGGCAGTTCTGAGGCACTTTGTAAAATGTCAGTCCTCCCTTTTTTACTGAACTTTGTCAGCATGGGAGGCTGTTTCAAGTTATATTTGTGTGATTGCTGATATTAGTGAAACAATGATACTTGGGAACACTGATGCTTTGCTCGTGTCATGAAGATGGAGCAAACTCCAGGTTGCAGAGGGCACTAGGTCCAGGTGCACTCAAGCATCTTTTGTTAAATACAACCAGAGGGCTGGTAGCAGTGGTGCAATGAGAGGAGATATCTCTGGGAGGTCAGCTTGCATTTGACGTCAGAGAGAGGCAGGCTGGTGAGGAGTGATCTGCAGGGCGATCTGCACTTCTCTCTACTCAGGGAGGAAGGGAAATGCTGCCAGGTGGACATGGCTTGAGGCATCTGTTCCTTCATTCTTGCAGTCACTGTCCAGTCATGGTCCTTGCAAAGAAGTCTGGTCTTTACCAAATGTGTGAAGACCCCTGTCCAATAGCTAACTTCTTGTTGACTTTTAATTATCTTCCTTCAGCTGGATCATACTCCTCCACCTCTTTGTTAAAATATAATAGCTTTTGTAGAAGTTAGCAATTTCTCAGGGAAATGCAATTCTGGAGTGCTGGCGCCGTTCCATTAATCATATAGAGTAATCTGCTTGTGCCAAAAACCTATCAAGTGGAGCTGCCTTTTTGAGAGCTGGTGGGAATGTGTACCCAGTGGTGTTCTTGCTGGCATATGGACTTCCCGTGTGTGCAAGAATGGCTGGGGCATGGGGGGGGTCCCCTTTTGCTGTGCTCCTCAGGGTACACAACTCGAGCAGGCTGAGCGAGCCTGGCAACTCTCAGGACTCAAAGTCATATGGACAGATCTTCAGAAAGTTTTATATTTAGGGACATGGCCCCTTTTCATTCCTTCCCCTGAAATTTTGAGCATTCAGGATAAAGGCTTAAGTCTCATTGAAATTATAGACAGTTCTTTTAGCCTTAGTCAGTGGTCTACATGTCAGATGGGGACATTCACTCTCAGTGCTAGATGAGGGTAAGAAATATCTGCTTCCTTGGGTTTTATGATGAACTGCTGGCAGTGAAAGTAGGACTTCATGTGACCCAGCTAGAAAATGAGAAAGATCATTTTAATAGTAATGTTTATGAGGAGCTCGAGTGTTCAGGTTGATCATCTGGGGGAGTACAGAGGGAAGGGAGTTCCCTGTACTGACTCCTTTCAGCTTGATCATCTGGAGGAGTGCAGAGGGAGGGAGTCCCCTGTACTGACTCCTTTTTGGGAGGTGCAGTCCTGTTGGGGATGAGCCTTGTTGTGTGGCAGCGTCCAAGCCACGTGTGCGAGGTGGGCTGTGCTGATGTCCTGCCAGAGCCACCACTGGAGGAACAGGCAGAAAGTGGCAGCCCCTTTGAGGGGGTGGAGGGAGAGGACACCAGGGACCACGATAGGAATATGGGAAGCAGCAAAGTGGGGAAGAAGTGATCAGCCGTGCAAAGTCTCAAATCACTGAACCAGGGCATGGAAAACTTCTAAAGAAGTAGAGAGGAGAAGGGCTTGGCAATGACAGACGTGAGGGGCAAAGGGAAATCTGAAGAAAATGGTCTTCACATCAAATGGGAAGAGTTGGAAAGGGACCAGACTGATAAATTTTGTTGCATCCCATTTTAATAAAGGGTAGCACTGCCCATTGGGATAGAAAGGGGATGAGTTGCTACCATGCTTGGCTCATACTGCTTAGAAAGAAGTAAGAGTCTATAAAATAACAGCTATAAGAAGCTGTCTGTGTATAACATGACATCCCGTGGTGTTGCAATGAGATTGCTGTGTTTAGGAATGGCAATGACAGAGTTGCACCCAGCCATGGCTGACAGTTTTCCTTCAGGTGCTCTCCATCTCTGCGTTGTGTTTGTGGCAGTCGCTTGGTGCACCAGGCGTTTCTGGACACGGCAAACTACAGCAAGTGTGTGTGACTTTTTCCTCCTTGGTTAGATCCCAGACGTTTCACAGCTACCTGGAGGACATCATCAACTACCGCTGGGAGCTGGAGGAGGGGAAGCCCAACCCTCTGCGGGAGTGCACCTTCCAGGAGCTGCCCCTGCGCACGCGGGTGGAGATCCTGCACCGCCTCTGTGACTACCGCCTGGATGCAGACGATGTCTTCGACCTCCTCAAGGTGCTTTGGGCAGCAGGGATGAGGGAAACTCTGTGGCCACAGGAGCTGAGCTGGGTCAGAAGTTTCCTGGGATGAGAAGGGGTCACAGTGCGTCAGCAGTTCCCTTTGCCCTCCTCTGCCTTGCACTGGCTTGCTCAGGACTTGGGCCCTTGTCCTGTGTGGATGTATTCGTAACGTGGGAGTTGCTAAGGAAATTGGCTTCATTGGCTGCTCCTCCTGCAAAGAGTGTATTTGGCCATGCTTTAATGGTAATGGCAGGGCTGTGAGAGCTGAGACTTGCTGAGGGATGCTGTGAGATGAAAGGATGGGGATGAAGTATACTGGGGGAGCTGGGGGAGGGTAGAGGAGGGGAGGGGGGGCAGGGAGCTTCTCAGGGCTGTGCGTGACTGTCGCCAGCACTAATTAGACCTTCCCTGTCAGGAGCACCAGAGATGAAATGTTAAAACGAGAGAGGCCATTCAAATTAGAGATGCCAATCTAAATCCCTCCCTGGACAAGAGAGCGAACAGTCGCCTTCCCCCTGGAGTAACATTTTCCCAGCTCGGCCGGGAGGAGCAGCTGTACTGCTGCTGTGGCATGGTGGGAGGGAAGGAAGGGAGGGAGGGAGGTGTTTACAGAGGGGGTGTCATCATGTCTTGTGTGACAATGTGGCCGCTTTTCAACTTGTCACCGTCTGGCGGGGCCGGGGGGGCTCCCGGTGGGCGCAGGGCTTGGACGCCGACAGCCTCCGCGTGGAGCCGCTGGGCGAGGACAGCAGCGGCGCCCTGTACTGGTACTTCTACGGCACCAGGATGTACAAGGAGGACCCTGTGCAGGGCAAAACCAACGGAGAGCTGGCTCCAGACAGGTAACAGCCCACGCACACACATCCCCCCTTCCCCTCCCGTGCCCGGCTGGAGGGGGCTCCGCCTGACTGCTGTTGTGCCGAGGGGGGGAGAGCGGGGCCTGGAGAGGGGCAGCGCGGGCGGGCCCGGAGTTGCCAAGCAGACTGGGAGCTGCCCCGCGCCGTGCATTGTGTGGCAGGCGGGCTGCAGCCTTTGTGGCACCGGCAGAGCCTGCTGTGGGAGCGATGCTGCCTGCCCCACCGCATTCCTGCCTGTCTGCCCCGCACCGCGTCCGTGACGTGCCGGCGGCTCCCAGCTCAGGCTCCCAGCCAGTGGGAATCCCTCCATCTCCCCTCTCCCTGTCCTGTTGCTGCTCTGATTTCATTCCCTCCTTTGGTTGGGTTCCTAGCAGCTGTTGCGATTTCCGGGCCCTTTCTCCCATCCTGCCAGCCTCGGTTCCCCTCGCTCGGCAGATATTTCATGGTGGTTTTGCCGTTTTTCAGGGGATGTGGGGGGCAGACAAACACCCCAAATGTTCCTGGGAAAACAGGCAAGAGACGAGGGCGACCTCCAAAGCGGAAAAAACTACTGGAGGAAAATTTGCTGAGGTATGGAAGGGTTCTTCCTGCAACAGAAGTAAAATACGTACATTCCCAGAGGGAAGTGTAATGTATTTCTGGGGTTCCCCCAAGAAGTATGTATATACCAAGCAGCCATCATTTCAGTGCAGCTCAGAAGTGAAGCAAGCTCAGACTCGGTGAATGCTTTGATCACTTTCCAAAGCAAAATCTGCCTGAGCTGGAAGTTTGGTGAAACTGTGAGCATCACTCTTCCAGCCACCTCACTTCAAATGCAGTTCCACCATGCAGTGCTAGGGAGTTTGCTCATGATAAAGAATACTTTCACTGTGTGTCTTGAAGCCAGAAATTCTGGCCACTTGAGTCCATATAGATTTTTGGGATGCTTCCCATAAGAACTGAGATACTGTACATCCCAAACTTCATCCTGCACCCCTCACTTTTAAAAACTTCACGAAACTATGGTAAATATGTATTTGAAAATATATGTCAAACGTGTGTTCTGCAGTGTTCTTTACATGGTTTTGCTCTGCACTGAATATTTGCAGTGTTCCCCGTTCTCCTCAGAAACAGCTGCATTTCAGTGATGTGAAGTAATGTACTTATTGTGTCACTGCTTCTCTTTCTTTTCTGCTAGGGAGAAGGCAGAAGACAACTTGCTTATCCACGAGACTCCGATAAGAAACGGTAAAGAGATTTTACAGTGTCAGGGTTGATGCCACCAGCTAATAAGGCTCTTAAATTATCAAAACCCTGAGAGATGCCTGAGAGACAACCCAGCCTTTCTCAGGAGAGTCATTTTGCTGGTGGCTGGGGCCAAGTTTGGAAGGAGAGGTTTGTGTTACAGACTGCCTGGCAGCTGGGAGCCTGGGCACCTCATGGTTATCATGTTGAGTTTGGGATGAAGAAACCTAACCTCCTGGGATACACTAGAATTCAAGGGCTCACCTAAAAAAGCAGGCTATGAACGGTCCTCAGTCTTCCAGGGGTGAGATAAGAACACACCCCTCTTGTCAGCAGGTGTGTTTTTTTCAGATGGGGAAGAGAGTGGAGTCAGTGATGCTAAGATAGGGAAGGAAGAACCATTTTGATCCTCTCCCTTTTACTTCCTCGTGGCCATCGGGTGGCTGAGAGTGGTAAACTGTGTCCTGGGTGTACCCAGCTGAAGGTTAACCGGGCGAAAAGCGAGTTAGCAACGTGATGTGAAAGTGAGTTCAAGGGAGCTGGGACTCATTTGTCATACATGTGTATCCCCTGGCTCCCACAAAACCCAGGGACTCAGCCTGCCTGTTGCCTCACAATAAAAGGCAAGGGTGGCATTGTCTTTCCCATGCCTCCTTCCCTTTGCCCTTTGTTTTCAGATTTCCTGGCGGCTCCTGCGGCTGCTCCGGAGCCGGGCGGGAGAGCCGGAGCGATGCGCGTGAGGCGCTGGGGGTTTTATCAGATCATTGTCTTCCAACAAATTGTGTCACTTCAGCTGCAGAGAGTAATCTTCTGCTGGCACAAAGCAGTGCCTTAGTCCTGTTTGCTATTGAAATGAGTTGTCCGTAGGCAGCTGGCAAGGCAATGGGAAACGAGGATGCAGCTTTGGGGGGCAGGAGGCAGGTAAGCTCCCTGCTGCAGGTGGGCAAGGGATGGCTTTGTGTAGCCAGAGCTGCAGAACCAGCTCATGGCTGGACCTCTGCTCTCTCAGTTACCAGTCCCCAGTGCATTCACAGAGCTGAAACCTTGTGCCACTGCCACTGCACCCCTGGCAGAGGAGGTGCTGGAGGGAGCCCACAGCTTTCCAGTCTTCCTGGGATAACCTGACAGCTTGCATGTCAGAGCCACTTGGAGCTCACAAAGGGCCCAGAGAGTCAGGTTCAGGTTTTTTACTTCTTTGTAATGAAATATTTCATTGTTAACTTGCTTGAAAATGTGGTGAGAAGGTGTGTGACGTCTGCCAGTGGTGCTGATGACCATTGCTTTCTTTCTGGGAGCCAGTGGTTAGCCCTAGAAAAGTCTAGAGGGAGCTGGGAACCCCTCAGCCTGAAGGTGTTTGATATAAGATTTTCCCTACTCTAAAAAAAAAAAAAAAAAAAGGCCACAACCTTTTTGTGCTTAGAGAACATCCTGGGGCAAAAGCATACAAGTTGGAACCCATGAGGATTCACTGCTCTGTGTAAAGATTGGTGGAGCAGGAACCACATTCCCCATCTCCAGGTGGGTGTTCCAACCACAATGCAAGAGAGCCCTTCCTTCACAGTTAATATTCAGATGTTTCACACAAGGTGGAACAGCTCTCAAAGTGTCTTGGTGGTTGGGACATGCTTCAGAGCAGTGGGTGATCTGCTTCAATCCCACTCTGGATCGAGCAAAGATGGGATGTGAACTTTTGGAACTTCCCCCTCATCTGGCAGCCCGATGAACCCTGTCCTTTGCTTCCTCTTCTGCTCTTTCAAGTGCCTGCAAACAAAATGTTTCATTTGCAGGGAGCAGGAGGATTTTTTTTTCACTGCAGAAATGGTTTGCAGTGGTTAAAAAAAAAAAGCTTATTTCAAATTACATTATTTTTGATGGCTTTATTCTGCTGCCAGACTAAATCCAACATTTGCAGTTCCCTATGTCCTGCTCTAGCTGACAGCCACCATTACAAAAAAACCAAATTCAATTCATTTCTCCAGTCTGCAATAGCTGGAGCATGGGCTTGCTACAGGGATGTCACACTACTTATGTGTGGCCATGTGCCACCATTATTTCTTCACCTGTGTACTTCCTCTCTTACCTTGGCATCACTCTCAGAGGTAGCAGTGCTTCTGGTGCATGAAGAGAGCTTTGGGTCTACAGCAAAGGGAATGTTTTCCATAACAGTGGCCATTGCCAGCGGCTTTTGCTCTTCCTGAGCCCAGAGGAGAGAAGAGAAGGGCTCGAGAGGAGCTGTTAGTCACAACTGCTATGGAGATAACATCCTTTCATGTTTTTGAAGGGTCCCAAGGGCCTGGCCGTGGGACATGGTGGTTGCTGTGCCAGACGGAAGAGGAGTGGAGGCAGGTCACAGAGAGCTTCAGAGAGAGGACTTCCCTTAGAGAGAGGCAGCTCTACAAACTCTTGAGTGAAGACTTCCTGCCGGAGATCTGCAACATGATTGCACAGAAGGTGAGGAGACATGACATCCTGTTTACCTCTCTTTGAGCGCTTCCAAGAGCATGGATGCTTGCTGAGAGAGGAGAGCTAAACCCCAGCAGCCTGCCACCCCGTTCTGCTCCCTGCACCTACAGCCTGCAAGTGTCCTGGATGTGGGGGCTGTTGAGCTTGTGGATGGGGGGAAGGCTCTCCCCCGTGCTGTGGCAGTGCTGGAGTCGGCGCTGGAGGATCTGGTTCGTGATTTGGTGGCGGCGTAGGCAGGGTGGCTGAAGGGGTTACTGCCTTCAGCCCTGTTCTGTGGCCCTTTCCTGCTAGCAGGGGATCTCTGTGCTTTTGAACCGCTGCGATTTACAGCCTGGCTTTTCCATGCAAACCGCCTGTGATTCCACTTTTACTGCCGTTCCTCTGGAGGGGGCACTGGCTGCTTAGCTGTCCGAGCTAAGTGTGCTTTGAGCTGGTTATGTCAGAGCCCCAAAACTCCAGAGGGTGTTGTCTTTCAGCTGAATGTTTTCAGGTGGGACAGATCTGGAAAGGGATCCTTCGGCTGGATGGCTTTGTAAAACAGGCTCTGCAGTCAGCGCGATGTTCTTGGACCGAGTTCAGTTTGCTTGTTTGCTACCCTTGTAAAGCTAATAGGGATTTCATGGTCACTTCTAGCCCTCAGAGTTTCTCCTGCCAGTGTCACCGATTTGCCCTAATTTCCTCCACTCTCTTTTTCCTTCCCTCAATTCTCCACCCCGTTTCAGGAGAAGCGTCTGCAGCGGCCAGAGTTTTCTCCCAGGTGGATGTCTGACCATCAGCCCATCAAACCAATCAAGCAGGAGGTGAGGGGGGGTGCGAGGGGGAGGAGGAGGAGGAGGAGGACGACGGAGGGAGGCGAGAGCAGCAGATGCCTCCTGGGGGAAAGAAATAAACCGCAGCAGCGTCGCTATTCAGTGGGAAGGAGCCGCTTGAAAGTGCCTGTGCTGAAAGAGAGATGGGTGGTAATGCCCGTCAAAGGCAGGCTGACCCCCGGGGTTTCTATGGCGAGCAGGGAGGTGCTGCCCTCTGCCTCGCAGAGGTAACCGGCCTCTGCCGCACAGCCCGCTGCAGCTGCAGATGGAAATCTGCACTCAGGCTGGGGAATTCCACTTCAATGAAAGTGCTGGCACATTCGAGGCGGTTCAAAGAAAAGTTGAAGAAGGATGAGAGGGCTAGAAGAACCGGCTCACAAAGGGAAATGACAGAAATTCAGCCAAGGGGAAAACGTGAGGCTGCAAACACATGAGGGTGTAGATAGCGCCGAGGGAGAGGATGACTGATGCGGTACGGAGCTGGGCTAGGAGGGGGTCAGCTGGAAATGGAAGTCACAATTTAGGCTGCTTAAAGGAATGCTTATCAAACTGCAGCCTTGTGGGCTCGAACGACGCTTTCCGTGCCTCCTCACCCTCATCTCCTCTCCACCCCATCAGTGCAACATCAGCGCTGCTGCTGCTGCTGCTGCTGCTTGAGGGTCTGTGCAGTGAACCAGACCCAGGGAAATGACTGGAGTTAAATATAACCTTTTTCTTTGGTCGGGGTTATTTTTAACATAGATCAGTTTTCCGATCCAGTTCACCACCCAGCCCCTAAGAGTCACGCCTGTGCAGGCTGGGACATGGGGCTGTGGAGATGGGGGATCTTTGAACTGGCAACTGCTACCCAAAGCGATCGGTCAGGCAGCACAGGATTAGCTCTGGAGGAAAAAAATGGTCTCAATTCTTTGAGGTTGGGGCATAGTCTCTCTAGATGTAATGAAAACGTAGTGTACCTGGTGTTTCGTCAAACCCTGGGAAATCAGGCTGCAGGGAATACGCCCTGTGAGCCTGAGGTTCCCCCAAAACAAAGGAGAAAGTGCAGTTCCCCCTGCAGTAAATGTGATTACTTAGAACTTTTAGATAAATAAAAGGAAGGAAGAACCTCTCATCATGCTGCAGATAAAAGCCTGCTGGGAGGAAAATAAGACCCCAGCGATGGTCAGTTTGGGGCCAGAATTGCTCTCTGCAAAGCCCACCATGCAGGAAGCACAGGGACACGTGTTTGTTCACAGGCAGCAGAAATCCCAGAGGAGGAGGAGGGGAGTGGGAAACACATGGAGCCTGAATGATGCTAATCAGTACCGCAGGTGCTCCAGGTCTGTGGCGGCAGAGGGCTGTTAATTGCTGCCTGTGGGCCACTGAAACGTTCCCAGCGAGCAGGGGGCCCTCCTGGCACCCCCTGCACTGGGACACGGGGAGCCAGCCAGCACCAGAGTGCTGATGCTCCCCAGCAGGATGTGGCAGCCAGGGAAGGTGCCAGCATATGTCTGATGGCTTGTTCCTCAAGCCAGGGTGGGCAGCTGGCGAGCCTGGGGGAGAACACCTCAGCCCCGTGCAGGTGACCCCTTTCTCCTGGCCCGCTGCTTGAGTTGGAGATGTAACTGCTCCACGGGCTCCCCATCCTGATTTCTCAACAGGTGGTTCAGATTAGCTCCTCATTAAGAGCTGCCTGAGCAGCACCCTCATTAGGAGAGCGCTGCGGAAACCTGAGCGGGGAAGGTTTGGCTGACAAGGGGCCAGGGCACTCAGGGCACTCACGCCTTCTGCCCCTGAAGTCTGATACCCACTGCCTGGAGAGCAAAGCTAAAGGCAGAAGTTTGGCCCTTTCAGAGTGCCAGGGCCAGGGGACAGCAGTGATGTTGTGTCCTGGAGTGCTCTCTGCCGGAGGGAAGGAGGTGGTGATGCCTTGGTCACCGTGGATTTTATCCTCCGAGTGGGGAGGAAGCTGGAGAGGCGTCCTTTGGCCACCTCTGTGGTCAGGAAGGAAGTTTAATTTGGGTTTGGTTCTTGCTTTTGTCGTTCCAATAAGCGTCTGCTTCCACCAAACCAGTAGGAGTTTACTGGTTTGTGTTTGTGTATTTTTTTTTTAAACCCTGAATTGAGCACGCTCGTCCCCAATGGACTTAGGTGAGAGACCAGGCAGAGGGTCCCTCTGAAAGTCAGGTTGTTTCTATGTCTGAAATGTCTCAGAGAGCCCATGCAGCACTATTGCTGCCCTGCAAGTGCTGTAGGGAGTAAGTGCAATTGTGGGTGTCTACTGCAGTCCTTGGGGCTCACTACACCTTTTGTGGTTTTTGCTTTTCCCTTTTCTTTGCTTTCTAGATCTGGTAGGATGACACCCTTTCCTTTGTTTAAAAAGTGCTTTGTTGATGCCATATTTGTGGTGGGTTGATCTGGAGCCTGCTGTGGATCCTGCGTCCTGCTATTAAAGCACAGCGTGCTGAGTGTGCCCTGCAGGCTTGGAGAGCCAGCCCTGGTGTGAGCACTGCAGCTTGGATGGTGTGTTCCTGTTTCCACAGGATAGGAATAGTGGAAGTTGTAACAATCCAGGGAAAGGGAAGGTCTCACCTGTGTACCAACAAGCAGAGAAATCCTAACATGCCAGGCTGGCTTACATCTACTGGTTTGAGAATGTTAAAGGCTGATGGTCACATCCTCGTTAAAATATCTTGGCATACCAAGTTTGGTGGCTGGTTCCTGCTCACTTCTTTCTCTTACTGCAGAACCTGACTCTTTTGGTTCCTACTGCAGTTTAAAGATTTATCAAGAAAGTCAGAGGAAAAGTGTTTGGAAGTGGTCAGGGTCAGGTCTGAAAGGAAGTTGTTTGCAGCTCATGAGTAGCAAATCAGATGGCAGAGCTTTTGAGAAAGGGATATAAAAAGAATCAGAAGTGGAAATGTAGAACCCAATTCTCTAGGTTCTTGACCTGTTGTCCTTGTCATAGTACAATCCTGGGCATCCTCATGTTTGGATATTGATCAGGAAGGAAAGGTCTGAGAGACAACTGGAATAATCATTCCAGGGAACTGAAAGGATTGCTTTATAAGAAAACATTTATCTAACTATAGAAATGTGGGAGTGTTGTGTGCCTGAGGAAGTCTGTAAGGTAAAGGCTGGAATGTGACTGAAGAAAAGAAGAATTTATGTTCACCCAGAAGAGCATGACTAGGAATAATTGGATGGGATGAGGAGCTGAGAAACAAGCTTCAAACTGATTGTAAGGAGAAGCTGGCTAATCTCAAGGCACCTGAACTCACAGAATGATTTCCCTAGGAAAGAGATAGACAAGTAAAGTGATAACATTTTGACAGAGATATAAAATGGAAAAATAGAGAATGGTTCCTTCGTGGTGAGATGAAACTCTGGGTTTCACCTTAAAGGATCAGCACAGAACAGGTGGTTTTTATTGCCCAATCTGTCCCTAAATGCATGATATGGTCCTAATTTTGTCAAGAGTTCCATGACTCTCTCTTGGACATGTCTCTGTCACTGGTGGTGGTTGAAGCATAATTCTCTTAATGTATTGTTTCTGCTGGAGATGATGCATGGTGCAGGAGTTTGCAGGGCAGCACAGGGCTGTGTAGGGGAAGGGAAGGCAGAGGGGGAATGAATGTACAGTGAAACCAGACAACATTTCTAGGCATTCATCAAAGCACCCCCAGGTTCCATTCCTGGGCAATGAAACAAGGACAAAACAGTAATCGTGGTGCCAGAACTTTTTCCTTTCCTGGGGATTAATAATGGGCCTGGAGAAGTTGATGGTCTGAGCAGCAGCCAAGGGACCCCGGCTGATTGCTAATCCTCAGGAAATGCCTTCTGCCTAAGTGGTGGTTGCTGCTTATTCCCTGAAAATGAAGTTGGAGCAAACTGTGTGTACGTGGTTCTTTTCTGGTTGATATTCCCTGCTGATAAGGCACACGTATCTTGGTCACAGGGGTAGGAGTGGCTGATGGATGACTGATACATTTTTGTCTTATAATTAAATTAAGGTAATAAAGATAATTCTGCACTTCCATATACATACCTCATGCTTTGTTGGAGAAATAGGAGCAGGCAGTCCCTGGTCTGGGAAGCCTGCAGTCTTAAGTAGGATCAAACACAGCCTTGCAGCCTGCTGGCAGTGGGGAGGTGAGAAAGTGGGGCAATAAAGAGCCAGGTGTCCTTGAATGAGGGAACTGGTTTTGGGACCCAGCAGGAAAACTGTCCCAACAAACCAACGAGAGCCGGTTCAGGGGAGATTAGCACGCAGAAATTTTGAACAGGAAAGGAAAACATTCCTAATGATACCTTGACGCAAGGCTGTACCAGACGCTTTTCTGTTGAAGTATTCTGTGCTTTGCAGCAGAGACAGGTTTGGCAAAGTAGTCCTTTCTTCTCACACTTTGCAGTCAGAGCTCTGCTAGCTGGAAGAGGTAGAGGTGTTGTGGAAAGGTGTCAACAGCCTGAAGCCTTTGCCCAGAAGGGAAGAGAAACGCGCCCGGTGCATCCCTGACAGAATGGCAGCTTGTCTAACCCATCGCTTCTCCTTCCATTGTCCTTGTATCAGTAGGATTTCATTGCTTGACAAATAACTTCCCTTTCCATCTTGCTTTTCATCTAGGAAATCATACATAAAAATCCTTTTTTTTTTTCCCCTTTCTTTTTTTTTTTCCCTTCCCATTCATTCATTGTAGGTGTGCTTTAATCATCATAGGTGTGCTTTCCTCACAGTAAACCTGCCTCTGCTGGGCTTTCAATATGCCAGTGCATTACAGTTTTTGGTGCATCACTCTGTTACAGGTGAACCCAACTGTGCTGAGCTCCATGGAGAAGCAGAGGCGCAGAGAGGAAGAGGAGGAGCGCCAGATCCTTTTAGCAGTGCAGAAGAGGGAGCAGGAGCAGCTGCTGAAGGAGGAGAGGAAGAGGGAGATGGAGGAGAAGGTCAAAGCAGTGGAAGGTAACGTGCAGCAGGAGTGGAAGCTTTCAAAGGCAAGGCTGAGATCTTGAATTCAAGTCTGCCATTTGCATTCCTGCCCTGCCAGACTTGCTAATGAGAATCTTTTCTTGCACTTACCTCTGATAAATTGGTCTGGCTGTAGTTTCTTTTCCTTCGTCTGCCCTCTTAGCGTTGGTGGCTGTTCTCTAGGGCACCTTTAGACTGTGTTGTCTTCTTCAAATCATGCTAATTTTCTTCCTTGCCCCAGCTGTCCATTTTTTTCTCCTGTTATTCATGTTGTTTCTAGGCTCTGTCTCCTCATGATTTCCCTGTGTACAGGATTAGCTGGCTTTGCTCTCCCTGGATAGCATTTGGTTCCTTTTGGCCCAATGCACAATGAAAGAAGAATTCCCTTTGAGGAGAAAGGGAATGGGATAACATGGGAGTAGCAAGAGTAGTGTTTTTATATTGCTACTGGCCTTATCAATTGGAGAACTAAAGATGAAGGGACCAGGCTACCAGAGCACCAGAGGTAGCATTTTCAGGTGTTGGTCTAAAATGTTTGTGGTATGAATTAAATGCTGATTTAAGCTGTTCTGGAACAAACAGCCATGTTGTGTTTAGTACATCAGATCAAGGCACAGACAGCAGGCAGTCAGCCAGTACATGTTGGTGTGGGTGTGAGAGAAAGCTCATTTCTGACCACCTTCTCTCTGTTGCCCTCCTTTATGGGAGATTCCTTTAGCTGCTGCTTTAGCCACAGTGACTGGCTGGGTTGTTGTAATTCTGTGGAAAGGCTGAACATCCTCAGAAAACTGACAACGTGGGGCAGTATCAGTATCGTGAATCCCAAAGCAGATAAAGAATCAGAAAAGGAAAAAACCTATTAGGTTCATGCAAACCTTGTAAACTTTCCAAAATGAAACAGTTTGCTACCAGATGTTTAGTAGGAGGCCAGATGTTATCTAAGAATAGCTTCTTTTACCTGCTTACCTTTCTAACCTTGAGAAAAACCCATTACTTCCTTGGCCTTTGTGTATTCCTGGTTGCTAGTCCTGGCTAATCAGGTGCTTTAAATTGAGACTTATCCAGCTTCCATATCTGCCACAGATACATGTTTCCCTTGGCAAATTGCATATTCTCTGTGGTTTAATGCTTCATGTCTATAGGCAAAATTAGTCTTGAAGTTCCACAAGAGCTGCAAAGATAAATGTTCCTGTGAAATGGTTTTGTTTTGGTATAAGCCATTTCCTTTTCTGGGTAAATGCAATCATTACATCATCAGATTCAAGGGCACCAGAGCCATGCAAAGAAACTGGCATGGTTGAGCAGTTGAGCCTCTTTTAAGCCAAGTTAGCCTACATTCATGCTTTTATTGGCAGAGGTGCTTTAATTTTGTTTTGTGCAGTTTCTTTCAGTTAGTATAAACTCTTCCTAGTCCACTTAGGCTTAGTCAGGAGAAGTCTCCTTTTAGGCTGGTGCAAAAGCTGTTTGCAAAGGTTATGTTCATTTGTTCAGTTAAATAACTACAGTATTTTTTACCCCTAGAACCAGCAGCTATCCAGGTAAAACTGGCTTTTTAATGATCTTTTCTTAGTGCCATGCATTTGCTGTCATGACAGTTCTTAGGATGGAGAGGATTTGAAAATTATGTCATTTGTTTTACTTGGTTCAGACTTGTTAAAACTGGACATCCGAGAACAGAAATTTTTGGGTGACAAAGGTGATTTTCAGTCTGTTTGGAATATAATATTTATTTTATATGGTCTTCTTGTAGAGGGGGGATGTGAAATGTCTTCTCTGTGATGAATTTCACCTTCTTCTCAGTTTTGGATGGTGTTCCTTTTTTTACATCACAGTCCTCTTTCCAGCTTGAGATTACACTTCCCCCAACTCCAACACACCCCCCAGGTAGCAAGTTTCCTGCTGGGCCCATCTGTACTCTCCTGAATTTGTAAGTTTTTATAGATTCTAGATTTCTACCACAACAGCAGGTTAGAGTTTCCCTGTTCTCTTTCCAGATGCTGTTTCAACATAATCTCTCACATACATGACTTTCTAGCTGGTTGAGGTACTTTTTGGGGCATAATTTAGATTTTTGAAAGCTTCTGGGTAGGACTTGACCCAGGCCAACAGTATGAGAATGAGCTCTGGCAGTGATCTTGAACACCCTGTGTTAGTCACTGGCTGTGGTAGAGGCTCCTGCTATTAATCCTAGCTGAGATCTGGTACCAGGGTAGCACTCCTTGATTCCTGTCCATTTACCAGGACAGATCCTTGGCAGACTGGTGGATTTTTAAAATCTACACAATCTTCACCTCTTGGCTGCTGTTGCCACGAGATTGTCCATTTGCTGTCCAGATAATCACTTCATGTTCTCCTCAGCTTCCTTCCTCACTTAGGCATCCATTGCAATGCCATCTAAGGATTGCTCATTTTATGAAAGAAGCATGAATTCTGAATAGTGCTTGGACAGACTCAGATATTCTTTGTTACCTGAAATTGGGTGTTGGACTTCTGGTCAGGCAATTCTCTTAGATTCTGTAGGACACCTTAGATGCAATTCCTATAATCCTGACTTCAGTGCTACCCTGAGTCTTCTAACAGGAAATTTGGGCTTTGTTTTTCCAGTCTTTGACATACCTGCCAATGGATGTCCCTACAAACACTCACCTTGTAGCTATTTCTACTTTTCTTGTGCTCTCAACCCCCATCCCAAATTTGTTAGAGTAGGACTTTAATAAATATTTTCCCACCAGAGCTGGTACCTCTTGAGTAGTTGGCGTTTTCCAAGGCAGAGCCTCTGCTAGAGGGTGTTAGCCAAGTCTCCCTCATCTTTCTTTCACTCTGGGTGTTCCCTGATGTGGCCTGTTCTGTGACATCTCTCCCTGAACATTACTTTCACAGAATTCTGCTCCTACAGAAGGTTGGTCCAACCGCAGGTGTTTCACAAGTCAAATGAATTCAGATTTCCTATAAGAAAAAGGAAATGAGGTTCATAAGAGCCCATAAACTTTCTATTATGAAGCAATCTGTTAGCCAGCTGTCTGGTTGCAAACCACAGGTTATATTACCAGCATTGCTTCTTCCTGTGTCTCACTTCTTTTAACGAAAGCTGTCCCAGTGGCCCTCGTGTGTGGCAGCTTGCTCACTCTGGCTGCTGGCCATGAAGACCTACCTGAGCAATCTTTCCAAAGCCAGCCAGGGAGGATAATAATGACCCCAGCTACTCATTGCCACTCAGCTGGTAGAACTTCCCTCGGCACTGCTCTTCATCCCATTCAGTGCAAAGGCAGCTGCCTCAAGTTCACCTGCCTGAGGTGAAGCCCCTAAAGGAAGATAACAGCAAGCCAGCTCTTTCCATAGTGCTGAGCTCTGCCTAGGGCTGGGTGTTGAACTTCCCTCTTTGTCCCACACCGCTTCTGGAAGTTGCCTAAGGCAGCATCTGTGTCACAGTTGTGCTTCAGCATTGGTGATTGTACCCAAGGGAGGATGATGAGGCGTGTTGATGGTGCTCTGTATTCTCACCTCACCTGCTCCTGTGCCGTTGCTGGTTTTGCTGAAAGAGCAAGACCATCTCACTGGAGTTCTTGAGAGCTGCAGGAGCATCTTCTGTTTCCCTGCAAGATGTGGGCAAGGAGTGCTGAATGGTTTTTCATCTCTCCCCACTGCAGAACGGGCCAGGAGGAGGAGACTTCGTGAGGAGCGGGCCTGGCTGCTGGCGCAGGGGAAGGAGCTCCCCCCAGAGCTTTCCCACTTGGATCCCAGTTCCCCTGCCAGGGAAGAGAGAAGGACCAAGGATATGTGAGTACACAATGGGGCATTGCAGCACACAAGGGTACTGAAGCAGTAAGTATGGCAGGGAGAGGAGTGTGATCATTCACAGGAATACAGAGGGAGAAGCGAGGCTGGAGAACAGTGAGAGGAGGAAGCTGAGAAACATCTGGGTTTGGTCCATGTGAGAGGAGTGTTTGTGATGAGGCCTATTTGCCAGCATTATGGCTCTGCATGGCTGGAGGAGGAGATGAGGTGCAGAGCATATCTTATCTATCCTCAGTCTGCATATTCACTGTGATGCTTCCCATTGCAGCTTTGAACTGGACGATGAATTCACGGCCATGTACAAAGGTTAGTCCCACCCCAGCTTTCTCAAAGTGGAATACTTCTCTGTGTGTGTGAGTGTAACCATTCACCTTTCTCTTGCTGCTGCCAGTTCTAGATGTGGTGAAGGCTCACAAGGACTCTTGGCCCTTCCTGGAGCCCGTTGATGAATCGTATGCTCCCAACTACTACCAGATCATTAAGGTATGGGAAGTGGCCCAGCCATCTTGACTGATGCCCTTTGTTGACCAAGATGCAGTTTTTTGGAAGTGTTTTGAAGTTTTATGGGCTGTGTTACTCTCACAGTCAATCTCCACGATTCTGGCAGTCCCTTCTAGCCTTATGAGTCAAGAAAACCAAAGATGGATGGCTGCCTCTCTGGAGAGCGTCCTCTGCTGCCCGTGCCCTCTCTGAGCTCTAACTTTGTAACTATGCTTTCTGTCACTGAAGGGAAATGTGGTTGTGTTCCAGGCCCCCATGGATATCTCTAGCATGGAGAAGAAGTTGAATGGAGGTCAGTACTGCACCAAGGATGAATTTGTGGGTGATATGAAGACCATGTTCAGGAACTGTCTAAAGTACAACGGTGAAGGCAGTGGTAAGAGCAGTAAGATGCTAAATTGGTCTTATTTGCAGTGCTCAGCCAAAGCAAGCAGTGCCCTCTTCCTCCTCACCAGTACTTGATTTGTGCTTCTTCTCTTTCAGAATGTTTTTGGGAGACCAGAAGAAAGGGTGATAGTTACTGAGAGCTGTGTTGGGTTTTAGTGAGGCTTTTAACACAGTCTGGTCATGTTGAATTGGGGCATGGCATACTGAGGACTGCCATGTTGGTAGATGGTGAAGGCAGAACATACAAAGAGAGGAGAGTCCCTTTCTGAGCTCATTCCTTCATGTGCTTATGTGTGCCTGTGTGCCCCTTTTCTTCATAGTAGCTGATACAGACTTGGAAAAACATTGGACTCTGGTTAACTCCCAGTGTTTGTTGAGTAACACAGGAAAGCGAGGAATGGACCACTGTCCTTTGGATGGAAAATGTAGTTTTTAGGTTCTTTGGCTATCAAAGAGACAACCTGACTGTGCAAATGGGAAATCCTGGGTTTAATTGCCAAGCCAATTAAAATTCTATGTGTTGCTTAAATAAGAAATCAGTTCCCATATGGTGGGTCATCACTGCAGACTGTCTCACCAACAGCACCTGGTGAGCAAGGAAGAATGATATTAAGAGCGAATCAGCTTGTTGCTGTTGGCTGCAAGTAAAAGCATACCTGCACTGCCACTGGGAGAGTTCTGTTCCTCAAGGAATTTCAGGGTTAGTTTAGTGGAAACAAATGGAAAGTCACTTGCTTTCAGGCCTTGTCACCAACACGTCTCACGTGTCTTTTCCTTCCTATCCACTCAACAAAAAGTAAAAGCTCATCTCAGCAGAGCTGTCCAGTGGAAAAGATGCAGTGGGGACACTGGTGTTGGCAATAGCTTTTGTGTCAGGGTCAGCAAGTGCTTTGGAAACTACACAGATAAATGTGTTTGCTGATTTCCCTCTGTCTTGTGGCCCACAGCAGAGATCCAAACGAGTCCCAGAAAAGCCTCTGAATGTAATCAAATAGCATTACTGGAAATTTCACATTTCTTCTCTCAGCACTCTTGCTGGCTAACTGTGCAGGTCCCACATCTCTGCAAGCAGAGGTGGTGCTCCTCCTAATGTAATTCTTGGCACTAGGCTGGAACACCGAGTTAATGCTGACTCTGCAGGCCCTGCTGCCAGTGGTACTTTGTCATGCCTGTGTGCCTGTCCTCTGGTGGGGTTACTGAACAGAACTGACACCGTGTTGCTTATGGAGTTTAGGAACCAAAGCCAAGTAGTTAGAAACAAAAGTGTTCCTTGGAGAAACTTGGCAGAGGGGAGATGATTTATCTGACGTTGCAAAATCGCTTCATTGCTTCTCTCTGCGAGGCTCTGATGTTCTTGGGGCTTTTTGTCTGCAGAATATACCAAGATGGCTTACAACCTGGAGAGGTGTTTCCACCGAGCAATGATGAAGCACTTCCCTGGGGAAGATGGAGACACGGATGAGGAGTTTTGGATCAGAGAGGACGGCAGACGAGAGAAGAGGAGCCGGCGGACCGGCCGCTCCGGCACTGGCAGTGTCTGGACTCGATCACGAGACCCAGATGGGCCTGGCAAGAGACAGCAACGCCTGGAAAACGGAGGAAAACCTCCACCATATCGAGCTACTTCCAGGGCTCCTGCTTCTTCCTCCTCCTCCTCGTCCTCAGTGGATGACCCAAGTGGCAACCCAACGCAGGCTGCTCGCGAGGTGGGCCCTTCCAACGGGCGAGGCTTCCCCCGCTCCCTGCAGTACGGCGGCATGCCCAGCCCTGTGCCACACCCTGGACAGATGGTAAGGAGCAGCTCCTGCTGGCCTTCCTTTGCCCGTCAGAATGAGGGAGAGAGGGAGGGAAGTAAGGAGGGGATGAAACTTCCTACCATGGAATCCTTAGTGGATGTCAGGAACCTTTTCCCAGAGATAAAGGATCAGAGCTGTGGTTCCTCCAAGTGAAACTTTCCAGCGCTTAGGTTTGAGCTGGGACAATGTAGGTCTTTGCCACATTAGGTGGGGGCAATCTCATCTGGCTGGCATGTCCCAGTGTAGGTTTGCACAAACTAATTTCTCCACTTCTCTCCTTGGAGAGTAACCCCAATGTGCATGGAAAGCTGTAACATTTCTTCCCTTACCCCCCGGTTTATGAAGCTGAACAAGCTGGTCTTCTTTTGTCTCAATTGTTCACAGATGCCTGGTAACTTCTTGCCATCTGTGTACTACTGCATTTCGTGCCTTGAGTATTTATAAAAGCAGTAAAGCAAATCAAACAAAGGCCACCCTGGACTGCAGCAGTGACCTATCTTTAGCCCAACATTTCTTTGAATGCCACCTGTTCTGCCTCCCTTCTGGGCTGTTCCTCACCCGTCCTTCACTGCCTTTTCCGTTTTAACCAGTGATGACTTGTGCTGTGATGTATCTGCTGTTCCCCTGAGGTCTAGGCTATCCCCTTGCCCTTTTAGCTAGAGATCAAACAAAATTTTTAGAGTGATTCTTGTGCTGCAGATAGTGGGAGAAGGCGGCAGGAGAGCTGGATTGAGTATTTCCTTCCTTTTTGAAGGAAATCCAGCACATTCCCATACTCTTGGGGTCCGTTACTCTTCTTGAAGCAAGACTGGCCCCTTCAGTCTTCTTGCTTGCTCCCCAGTATTTGGGTGGCAAGGGAGTGTATTGCAGCCTTAAGTTCAGGGGTGAGTGGCTTTGATAAGGCCGTGTCACCTCGTAGAAGAGAGTGTACAGGTTTTCCAAAACAGTCTGGCTGCTTATTCGTGTGCTTCCTCCAGCCTTGCTTTCCCCTCACTGCAGTATTTCCGCTGCTTTTACGCGCTTTCACAAATGGTTTTATCTCTCCCCGTCCCCCAGAGACCAGCGGTGCCAGGAACGTTTGGTCCTTTGCGTGGATCCGACCCCGCCAAGCTGTACGGCTCTCCGCGAGTGCCTGAGCCCCATCCCGGAGAGCCGGTGCAGCAGCACCAGCACTTTGCCATGCAGGTAAAGCCCCTCCTGCCGAGGGCTGCGGCCTCCCCAGCTACCACGGCTCTCGCTGACCCCCATCCCTCTCTCTGTCCGCAGCCGGCCGTGGGACTGAGCGAGCACCGCGGGCACCGGCTGGGCACTCCGGAGAAGCAGGCCTGCGCCGCGCCGGCCCACGTTGGCGGGCTGGGGCCCCGGCTGGGCTCCCTGCAGCTGGGCCGCGGCCCCCCGCCCGACGCCGTCTACCCGCCCGCCCAGTTCCAGCAGGGCTTCCTCCCGCCGCGCCACAACGGGCCCCCGGGGAAGCCGCCGGAGGGCTCGGAGGTGCCCCCGGGACACATGTACCGGCCCTACAAGTACCTGAACCGCGCCCATCCGGCCCTGTGGAACGGCGGCCACGCCGGCCAGGCCGCCGTGGGGCCGGAGGAGAAGGCGCCCATGGGGCCGGGGCCCTCGCTCCAGCCCCGTGTCCTGGGTCATATGATGGACCCCCGGGCCATGAGGGCGCCGCTGCCTCCCGGCCAGTGGAGCGAGCAATCGAATTTCCTACCTCACGGCGTGCCTCCCTCGGGGTACATCCGACCGCCCGGGAAAGGCGCCGGCCAGAGGATGCCGCCGCAGCCGCCGGCCGCTCTCTTCGGGGCGCCGCCTCAGGTTCCAAGAGGGTGCCAGGGCGGGGACTCCATGCTGGACAGCCCGGAGATGATCGCCATGCAGCAGCTGTCGTCCCGCGTGTGCCCGCCGGGCGTGCCTTACCACCCCCGCCAGCCGCCCCCGCCGCACCTCCCCGGGCCCTTTCCCCAGCTGGCTCACGCCGCCTCTGCCAGCGGCCAGCCCCCAAAACCCATGGGAAACGGGAGCTCCCAGGATCCCACCGGCCAGACCATGGACATGGACAGCAACCAAGGTAATGCCCCGAGTGCCCGCTGGTAGCACTTGGCCCTCCCTGCCTGCATCTGTCGCCTGCATCGCTCAGAAAATAGTTCAAATCTTGATTAAGTATTTGGCAGGGGAAACAGAGTTCTTACTGATAGTTTTATTTTTTTTTTAAATCTAAACTGGAATATGTTTTCTGCTCTGGCCATTGGTTAGATTTTTCTAGGACTGTTTTGTTTCACTGTAGCCTGCCAGACTCTGTCCCAGCTTTACCTGCAAGTTATATCAGCTTGCCACAGGGTGCAAATGCAAAGCACAGGCTGTGGTGCTTCTAGAGCTGGCCTGGAATTAATATAAAAATTGGATCTGCAGAGAGTCAGGTTATGTGAATAAATGCCTTAAGTACACTCCTTTGAGTGTGTGTCAGTATGGCTTCTCCTCTGAAATGCACATCTGCCTTATGAGCTCTCAGCATCTTAAAATCTTCACACACCAGGGCTGCCCAAAAGCCCCTGAGCATCTGTATCAGTTCAGGTGGGATGGCAGCATGTCATGCATGCCCTCACCAGTTTCTTCCTGCTTGAATTTCATTTGTTCTATCCGCTTAACTACAGATAATAATAATAAAAAAAGAACCTTAAAAATAAAACCTAATGTAGAGATCAAAAAAATTCAGAGATCAAAAAAAATTTTTTTCATTAATTCTAGCTGGTAAACTAGAGATCAAAACCCTTGTATCTTTTATCAAACCCTTGTGTGCCTTGTACTAAGAGGAAACTCTTTCCTTGTGTGGCATTGCTTAAATTATCATCATAATTTAGCTTGCTGGATATAGAACAGAGACAGGGGAGAACGTTGAGTGATTGCAGGACAGAGCAGTCACATCTCCAAACCACAGTTGGTTAAAATATGGCTGTGATCAGCTCTGCAGCATCTCAGGATGTGGTGGTGCTTCTGCCCAAGCTGGATGCAAACGGAGTTTGTGGAGGGTGGGCTTAGATTTGATGTTAAGAAGAAATTCTTTACTGTCAGGGTGGTGAGGCACTGACACAGCTTGCCCAGAGAAGCTGTGGATGCTGCATCCATGGAAGTGTTCAAGACCAGGATGGAGGGGACTTTGAACAATCTGACTTAGTGGAAGGTGTCTCTCTCCATGGCGGGGGGGGTTGGAACTACATGATCTTTAAGGTCCCTTCCAACCCAAACTGTTCTATAATTCCATGACCAGAAGGGATAAGGGGAGCCTCAAATCAAGCTGAGACCAACACCTGATGTCACTGTCATGTGGACCCCTACCCTGCCTCTCCTTTGGGCAGCCTCTGCACACCCCTGTGTCAGACCAAAGGTGTGCCACGTTGCTCCAGAGGGGCTGTGACTCGGTGGTTGACTTGCAAACTGCAGCGCCCGCTGTGCCACCTTTCAGAGAGAGAGAGAAAGAGAGAGATGCAACCTCAGGAGCAGTTTTTAAAACCGCACTTTTAAAAGAAGCAGCTCTTAAAGATCGCCCAAATCTGCAAAAGCTAGAACGCGTGCGTGACTTTCTCCCCTCTCTTCCAGTGGACGCGCCGGCAGGCATGGACGAGAAGGCTCAGTGCATCAGCATTCCCGACGGGGCCTACGCCAAACTCCTACCTCATCCCAAGCCCCCGCCGCTGGCCATGGAGTGCGCCAGGCGCGCCCTGCCCCCGGACGGGGAGGGGGACGGCCCCGGCGTGAAGGGCGACCTGAAGGCAGGGCAGGGCAAAGGCGCCTGGTCGGCAGAGAGCGGCTACGCCGGCGACCCAGGCTGCGTCAGGGACCTGCTGCCCGCCTCCGAGAGAGGAGGAGGACCCCTGCCTCAGAACGGGGCGGCGGGCGAGGGGCCGGCGGCCGGCCCCGAGGGGAAGGGGCTGGCTGCCAGCCTGCTGGAGAAACCCCTCTGCGGTGGGGGAAAGGCTCTGCCCGAAGCAGCCGTGCCTTGCATGGGGCAGGGCACCGGCCTGCCTGGCGTGGATGCCACCTCCATGGGAGCCACCCCCAACCAGTTCCATCCTCTCTACATGTCCGGTCTGGAATACCCGAATTCAGCCGGGCGGTATCACATCAACCCGGGCCTGCAGGGGTTCAGCCCCGTGATGGGGGGGAAGCCACCTCCTCCTGCCTCCCATCCCCAGCATTTTCCCCCGCGGGCTTTCCAGCCAAGCAGCGCCCACCCCGGCGTCTTCCCGCGGTATCGGCCGCCCCAGGGAATGCCGTATCCTTACCAGCCGCAGCCCCAGCCCTCCTACCACCACTACCAGCGACCACCCTACTACGGCTGCCCGCAGGGCTACTCGGACTGGCAGAGACCTCTCCACCCCCAGGCCAGCCCCAGCGGGCACCCCGGTGCCCACCCGGCCCTGGGCAGGCCCCCTTTCCCCGAGCGGGGCGCCGGCGGCCTGCAGGGCTGCGAGGCACTGAGCGCCGCCCTGGCCTCTCCCAACCGCATGGACGTAGCAAGTGCCAAAGAGGTTTCTCCGAGCGACGGGCAGGAGCTGGGGCCTGAGGATGAGAAGTCTGAAGAGTCCCAGGAAAGAGCGGAGAGTCCCAAAGAGTTTCTTGATTTGGACAACCACAATGCAGCCACCAAGAGGCAGAGCTCGGTGGCGGCGGGGGAGTTCCTCTACGGAGCGCCCCCGCCACACCTGGGTGCGGGGATGGGATTCGGCCCCTCGGCCTTCCCTCCCCATGGGGTGATGTTACAGACTGGCTCTCCTTATGGATCCCGGCATCCTGCCAGCCACTTCCAGCCCAGGACGTATGGATCGCCCATGAATGCTCACCTGTCCCATCATCCAGCCTCCAGCCAGGCCAATGGCCTCTCTCAGGAGGGCCCCCTGTACCGCTGCCGAGAGGAGAACATGGGTCACTTTCAGGCCTTGCTGATGGAGCAGAGAGGCAGTGGAGGTGGCATGGGGGGCCCACCCCAGGACTTGTATAGACCCTCGGGGTAAGATCGTGTTTTCTGCAAGAAGGCAAGGTGGGAGGGGGGTGATGCCTGGGTGGCCATCAGTGTTGGATACCCTTGAAGGGATATGGCTTCAAGTCTCAGGAGATGGCAAGTCAAGTTGAAAGCCTAAGAGGTGGTTCTTGGACTCTTGGAGTAAGGGTGCTAAGATGGAGAGAGAGTCTCATTGCATCTCCTTAAAACAAGGAGCACTCGCTGTCATGGAGAACCCGTTAGCCTGCCCCATCCATCCCCACACCAGTGCTGAGTTTCCCCTGACAGTGTTGTGTTAATGTCTCATCCAGGGCTGAGCATCTCTTTATCACTTACTCTTGCCATTTTCTTTGCAAATGTTTTATTTAATCTTGCTTGTAGTGGGGCAGAGTCACTGACTAAAGTGGGAATTTGCCTCTTGTTATGAACATCCTTAATGTTGCCCTCTTTTTCCCTCCTCTTGCTTTGCCCCTTCTCTCTGTGTCAAATTTCCATCCCAGAAAGTTACTTCTCACTGAGACTGCATACCACGTTTTGTTCCCACGTGGAAAATACTGCAATTCCAACAATTTCCTGTTCAGTTTTTATGAATGTGCCTCAACTATTTACTGTTTTGTCATCATCACAGCATCAAGTCCTTCCTTCTTCTAGTATTCAGAGAACTTGGCTTAAAGCTAAGCCATTGGGGGAATGGCATAGGTTGAGGGCTGTGTTTTGGGGGGGAAGCCAGACAGAATATACAAGACAAATGCTTGTATGCTAATGTTGTATGTATGCCTTCAGTGAAGTAGTTTTAACCAAGAGTGGGGATTTGCTCCTGACATTCATGTGCTAAAACTCTCTCCATTCAACCTGACTCCAGAATGCAAATGCATCAGGCTCAAGTTCCTTTCCCGAAGATGCCTACAGCAACCATGTCCCGGGAAGATTTGACATCACAAAAACCATCAGCCTTGCCTCTGGATCAAGTAAGGGCTGCTAGAGAGAGCAGAGCTGAAATGCAAGTCTTTCTCCTCCCAGTGGTTAAAGGATTGAGGTGTTTGGTGAGGGTGGGAAGGACTGGAGGCAGCTGTGACCTTGGGCAGATCCATAGCTGTTAGCTTTGAACTGGCTGCATGCAATCGCGAGATTGCTCCTTTCTAAAGCCGCCGGTTAAAGCCTCCGACTCTTTGTTCTTCCTCTTCCAGAGCTAGTCCAGGAAAGGACAGACTTCACGAAGACGAAAGCCACACATGATTTGGACAAGGTTGAGGAGGGGCAGGCCTTGCTCCCAACCCTCCCCTCGCCCGAGCAGCATGGAGCTTCCTGGGTCTGTGGAAGGCGGCGCCGTGCCGGGTTTTGTGTGGGAAAGCCTCGGCGGTGCCGGGCCCCGGCCAGCCGAGCAGCTGGCTCCCCAGCCATCACAGGGCACCCCAAACTAGTGGCTTTCCGTGACCGGAGACTGCGTCTCCTTCAGGGTTTGAGGGATTTTTCGGGTGGGGAGGGCGGGGGTGGGGGTGGAAACTTTCATTGACTGCTAAACTCAGGTATATTTTTCAGGGTGGAAGAGGACGAGGATGGAATTTTACTTGTAGTATTAACGTGTGTGTGTTTTTGGAGCTGGATCCAGTTTACAGAATTTAACCTGTTGCCTTTCTGAATAAATTTCTGTTGTTGGTGAATGTATTGTACATAACGGGGGAGGGGGTGGGCCCAGCTCGTAGTGGGCTTAGCACTGGAGGAATCGTTAACTGTTTACAATCATATCACACTGAAATCTTTCAGGATAAGGGTGAGGGTTTGGGGGGACTGGGGAGAGGTGAGGAAATGTGTGATGGATGACTTGCTGTCCTCCTTCCTGTCCTCTGCAACCGAGACACGACGCTTGGTTGACTTAATAGCGGGAATTGCTCAGGAGCATAACATGTCCTCCTCTTTCTCTTGCCTTCTTCCTCCTTCCCCTCTCACCCCCACCTCTGCCCCTCTGGATCCAGGGCCTGAGTGCACTTCCAGCTCCTGTCATCATGGGGGAACAAGGAAACCAGGACCAGGAATTGAAACCAGGGCAGGACACCCATGGCATTGTCCCGTCTGCTAGTATAGTACCCTTCTCCCTGCCTTTCTGATAGAAGAAGTGTGTGCTCTAGAAAACAGGAAATGGCATAACTGGCCATCTTAAAACTTATTCTGGTGAAAGCAGTGCAGCTGCAGGTGGAGCAGCAGCTATCCAGTAGAACAACTTTTGTGCAAATCTGTACTGCCCTGCTGCCTGAGGAGAGGAGCCAAGTCCCCACCTCTTTCTCTGACCCTGGGCTGTATTCACTTCTTAGCAGCAGTGAAGCAGAAAGTGCCACAGGCTTCCTGAGCTCTTGCTGAGGAGGAAGAGCAAGAGGCTGCCTTGGGGGGGTGGTAGGATTACTGCAGTGTGAGTCATTTGTTGGATTTGGCATTTGCAAGTTGCAGGTGAATTGGAAAGCACTCAAGCATTCATTCCGAGTTAGATGTTGAGGTCGGTTGGCTCAGAAGCTGAGGAACAAGAGGGCTGCATGCTCAAGTTGAGTTGGTTTAACTTTGTTGTCAAGCAGCAGGTTCTACAGGGCCAGTGGCAGCTTCCCTGAGTACAGTGGCAGTGGGAAAACCCCTGTGTGCCAGTGCTTGGACAGCCACTGCTGTTCAAGTGAGTTCCAGAGGAATTTCAGCTGCATCTTCAAGCAGTTGATTGCTCTTGGGGAAGCTGGAGTAAAATAGCACAGTGGTTAAATTATGAGGCTAGGCAGCAAGAGCTGCTGGGAGCATAGCTCTTGTGAGCAGTGCTGGTTGCACTGGGAGAGGACCATGGTTAAAAGGAGGATCTGCCAAGGAGTTGGACAGAGTGTGGCAGCAGGAGAGGGACAGAGGAGCATGCCCTTGAGTCTGTGCCACCAGCTAGAGGAGGGGTATTGTCTCCAGTTTCTGGAGAAGTCTTCTCTCTGCTTTCTTGTCTTGGATGGTGCCATCACCCATATCTTTAGCTGGATTGCACCAGGATGCATGACTCTACTGCCTTTGTCCTGCTGTGTAGATCTACCACAAGCTGACAGAGCTGTACAAGTAAAGGGCAGGCAGCATCTGACTGAGCCATTGCTCCTTCTGTCCTAAGCTTTGGGAAGATCAAAAAGCTTTTGGTGTGGTTTTTTTTTTTTCATTTGTATTCATCTCTCAAGGAGCAGTTGTGAGTGGTGGATTGATCTGAATGTGAAGGGATTATCCTGAAGGTTAACCTTTGACTGAGAAATTGGTAACTGCTTTGCCCAGCCAAGAATTATGTTATGTCTCTTCTAAATTTGTCCCAAATCTGGCTCAGCTGGTGGTGGTGGTTTTCAGAGGTGCCACAGAGGCTCCACAAGGTAGGCCTAGATCCTTCACTCAGCAGAGCCACAGAAGCAGTAGGTAGATATTAATGAAAAGTTGTGCAAGTATAACTCCTCTTTAAGACAACAAACCTGGGACAAACACAGTTGCTTCTCCTTGTAAAGCAGTCTTTAGTTCACTGTAGATTTAAAAAATAATTGGAAATAACAGATTTAAAAACAGAGCAACTGGAAAATATAACTTGTAGCAAAGCATTGAAAACTCTGGAAATCTGAATGTAGATTCTGCAAAGAAGCCCTGCCATACATACTCCAGCCTGTCCTCTGTATCACAGACAGCTGAATATTTGAAGTGCCTTTCATTCAGCCCATTGTGAACGTTGCAGAACGGGAGGTTTTTAGAAGCTATAAAAACCCTCCAAGCAAGCTGAAGCACACTTCAGCTGGAACAGGCACTGAAAACATGGTTCTAGTGGTCATGGCCTCTGGATGAGTACCAAGCCTTGACCAAAACAGGAGACAACTAAGGAGGGCAAGAATTGCTTGTGGTCTGTCTGGAGAGGGTAGTGGAGTGTTGGACAGTGACAGATACCCTCACCTGACATGAGGCAAAGCCAGGAGGAGGAGGATTTGACTTGCAGGTGGCAGATAAAATCAAGTAGTGAAGTTGACTCCTCCTGGGAGGATTTCTAGGTAAATGGCTTTTGATGTAGTCAGTAATTTTTATTAAAGTTGCTAATAAGCTGCTGTTGTGAGGACAGATGGTTTCTGTTAGAAAAGTGCTCATAAAGAATACAGGGAACTGTGGCTGGGCTTTCCTGAGGACACACTGAGGTGGAGAGATGCTGGTGGAGTCTTAGATCAGACTTTCAAATGCTTTGTTCATAAGGGAGGGTTGGGGCTTTTTCTTTCCCTCTTACAATATCTAGGGATCCCCTCAAAATCAGAGCTTAATCTCACCAGGTACAATCTGAGCAGATCACTGAAAACTGCTTCCCTTCTGATGGCACAGTCCTGGGAGAGGATTGCTGGGCTGGAGTACCCATGCAAATGTAAGGAGGAGCAGCTGATGTGAATGTTATGATTTCCAAACCACGCTGCTTTGTAGATATTGTTGAAGACAGGTTTGAGGGATTTAGAAGAGTAGCATTGCAGCTTTGTATGTACAGAGTGGTGTTTTGTGCCATGGGTTGGCTTGCAGTGCAGGACAAGTGTAGCTGCATTTTAAAGTGACATGGCTTTTGAGGGCCATTCTTTGTGCCACTACCTTAAATCTTTAACACAATAAAACTCTTGTGCATCCCCCAGCATTGCTGTGGTACAATATATTACCAGGTGGTCCTTTTTCAGAAAGCATCCTGAACTAGTGACTTTGCAAAATTTCCTGTAGCTGTTACCTTTCCCATACGGAGGATGTGTTTTTGCTGTATTTATGGATTTCATGTTAAATGAGATTATATAATACACAGAACAATTATGGAGTTGACCATGCTCAAGCATGACAAAAATTTCTGATATTCTCAGAAGAGCTTTGTATGCTATTCTGCCTTTTTAGCTTCTTGGTCTCCCCACCATTTCCTCATTTCTAAGTGGTTTGTGGTGTTCCCAAGCTCCTGGGATGTCGAGTTGCCTTTGCAAAGGCCATTGTATAAAGATCCCCCTGAGACTCAGAACCTTTGGGCATCTTAGGTGATACAGGCCCTGGTAATTCAACTGGAAAGGGCAGTCACTGAAGCTTCACTGTGACTTTTAGCTGTCTTTAGAAGAAGTTTGCTGTCTATAAATTCCATGGCGTGACCCACCAAGCCACTCAGTAGCAATCCAAGGCACCAGCCTGCAATGAGGAGGACAAAAGAGGAAAGGAAATGTGAAGCTTCAAGGCCCAACTGGTTTGATTTGTGACTTTGAAGTAGACAGAGACACTTTTCTTGGAAGCTTCTGGTTCTTTCTTCTCTGCCAAATGCCTTTCCCATGCAGACTTTCCGAAGCAAATCGGCTGTGTATATTTTTGTAAGTGTGGTTTCTCAGGGTCTTGGAGAGCTATCAGCTTTATGATGTCTTATCTGAAAGCAAGTCACAGAGGCTGTCTTTCATTCTGCTGACTGAGGCAGCTCCCCTGCAGGTTCTCACCCCAGCACTTCTCCATTTAAAATGAAAGTATAATTAGAAAACAACCTTTCTTTATTTTCTCCACTGATCCCTCTCAGGCTTTTGTTCATCTCTCTGTTCAACCAGGGCGGTTTCTTTGTTCTTGATGGCTTCGTTCTGCTTTCCTTTTCTGAAAAGACTGTGTTGCTGTGTGCTCTGTGGAATTTCAGAGGAGGTGCTGAAATGAGTGACAGGGAAGTGTCATCCCAAAGGGTGGCTTGGAGAAGACCAACTGTGGAATCTGTGGTGCTGTAGTTGGTCCTGGTTGCCCTTGCTGCAGAGCAGCCATGCAACTGGGTCTGCACTTAATCAGAGCAACCCCTTAAAAAGTTTTTATCATGGTGCATCAGTGGAGGAATGGAGGAGTTTGCTGCTCTTGTGTAATTCCTGTTTTGCTTTGAGGTGGGTGCTGGTGGTTGCAGAGCAGTAGTGTGAGTGCCAGGTCCTTCCTGCAAGGCCAGGATTGAGACAGCAGGCTGTGCAAGGAGGGCTGCAGCTGCAGCCTCTGTGAGCTTTAAGAGCTTTTTGTGAGGGAGAGAGCATCTCAAGGGTTGCCCTTGCAGCCTCTCCCCATCTGTACCTGGTTAATGAGATGGGGGGAGCACTGTGAAGGAGAACTCTTCTAAGCAGCACATAATGGACTGCATGTTCTGGTTTGCACTCTGCACGCATCCCACTCTGAAAAAGAGCTGGGGAAGGACCCAGTTCCAGCACTCTCCCAACAGGAGCTCCTGTGGGACAACCAGGGCAAGGCTCAGTCCCCACCCCTAGGTAGGGAAATTCAGGACAGGGTTTGATGGATTTGAAACTGGATAGTGACATCCAAGTGTACCTTTGGAGCGAGCTGTGTTGTGCCCTTCCCTTTTTGGTCACTGTCTCACCTTGGCTCGCATGCAGGATTTGAGAGACCATGGAACATTTTGTAGATCTAACACTGCTGGCCTTGCACTGACTGAGGGCTTTTTTCCTTCATTTGCAGCCATGGCCTAGATTTCTTTTGGCAAAGGTCTTCTTCTTTTTGAAATGTGGATATCAGAGTGAACAGTGCATGCAGGAGAGAGCAAGAGCTACGTCCACCAGGGAAAGAGGGGACAAAGGATTAATTAAGACTGAGGCTTAGTTGGGATTTTCACCAACTCTAGCAAGTCCCTCTGTCCTTTGCCCCTTTTATTTGGAAACACTTGGCTCACTTAGCAGAAGGGCAGCAAGTGGAATATCTTCTAAACAAAATCAGAACTGACTCTGTGTGAGCACAATTCCCTTGTTGTGAACAAAGTTAAACCAGAGAGCCATTGGGGGCTCCTTTGGGCATCAAAGGAGTGAGAGGCTGGCAGGCACCTGGTGCACTCAAACACTGGAGCACAGCAGGGGAGCAATCTCCCTTTCTGAAGCCAGCCAGGCAGCTACAGGAGCTCAGGCCTCAATTCTTAGTCTGGAAAGTCCTCTGATCCCCTTTTTGTATCACATGCCAACACCTCCCCTCTCCTTGCTTCCCAGCTCTCAAGTCTCTTTCCCTCTGCTGGCTGGGCTGCAGTCTGTGGCTGTCAGGTGCAGAGATGAAAGCTCAGTGCCCACAGGAGCACCAGGGCACAGGGTTGGCCTGGCCAGCTGCCTGCTCTGCACACACAGACAGCAGCTGGGGAGGGCACATTTCCTCTCCCCATGGAATTAGGGTGTCCTCAGTGGCTCAGGGGGGGTTCTCCTGTGTGCTCCTGGTGCCAGTGCAGGGCTCCCACACGTGATTCTGGCATTGTCTACCTCCAGGAGGGCTGAGGGTAAAAAATGCCTGTGCATATACTGTGTACAACTGTGAAAACTCTGGTCTCTCCTCCTTGATGGATCAATGAACTGCTGCCTGATCTTTTTCTGAGCAATAATAACGTGCAGCACTGCAACTTTGACCTCCCTGTACTGTTTTAGGGCTAGGATGGCTATGGAACACCCTGGGGGGGGGGTCTTCACAGTCTCAGCGGGAAGCAAGGTGCTCTCTGTGGCTCTCTGCATTTTATCAGGCCACATTCCTGCTTTCCCAGAGACTGGTGGGTTGGTTTAGGTAGCCATGAGAGAGCTGGTTGCTGCTTCTGTGTTTGGGAAGGCCGAGAGGGAAGGGAGCAGTTGGGTAAAGCTGAGCCTCATCCATCCATCCATCCATCCATCCACAGAGCAGAGCACATGGAAGAGGGGTGGGTGGACCACTGATTTAATTCCTCTGGGGGAGGAGAGTGACCCACTGCTGCTTCACCTGGCATTGCTGGGGATGGAGAGGGGGAGCCTATGCCACTACATCCATTCATTTTTCCGAAGTTGGGTGACATTGGGGTTGTTTTTGTATTATTGTAAGTTTGTAAAGAATGTAATCTGTCTGTCGGGGGCACAAGGAGAAAACGGGGGCCTTTCTCTTTTTGGGTGAGGCTGTTCTTATGTTGCTGTGCTTTTTGTTGTTGGGCAGGGAGGGGGTCTAGTGGCCATGGGGGCAAAAGCCTGGCCCTTTTCAACGGCTTGCAGCTCTCCCAGGGTGACAGGAGGGAGAGCTGAGGCTGCAGCAGAGACCTCCCACACCAAGCTGTGAAAATGCCTCTGCTTGTGTCCCTCAGTGGAGGAAATCTGACCTCTGCAGTGGGGCTCTGCACTGGCGTGTTTTGCTGGGTGCTGGGATGTAACGCTGGAGGACTGGGCTTGCTTGCCTTTAGCTCAGTTGGAAACTGGGCTGAACAGCTGTTTAGGAAAGCTTGGACTGGATGGGCTCAGTTTATCAGCTCAAGAAGGAGTTCATGCTGGAGCTGCCTGTCCCAGCTCTTCTGTCCCCAGCAGGGCCTCAGGGGCTGCACCTCTCCATCACCTGCTGCCCAGGAGCCCCTGCCTCCCTCCCCAGCCTGTAGAGCACAGTGTCAGGGATCCTCTTCTCTCTCCTGCTGCTGCAAAGTTGTGTGAACTTTCCTGGTCAATACTGGAAAGGGGAATGCTATTTATTTTTATATTGTGTATATTTTGTCTTGGTCTGCTGATTACCTTTGTTCCCCAAGAGCGACAGTTACCTCAATAGTTAGTTTAATACTGTGTGTTGGGTAATTTTTTTAAAGAACTTTTTTAAAATCTTGATCCTTGGAGGTCTGTAGATTTTATTTCCATATGAATTGGTTATTTTGTATAAAGTACATTCTTAAAATAGCAACCACCCTTGCTGTATGTGTGTTTTCTTGTCTCCTGGATGGTCTCCCTCTTCCTTTGCAAGGGGAAGCGGATGGGGGTGGGAGGGTAACACAGAGGGCTTTTTTTTTTTTTTCAGAGAGACAAAGCCCTGGACTGCAGTCAGACAGGGCTGTACCACCTGTGATCCATTTACAAGAGAGCACCTGGAAAGCTCATGGGGATCATTTCCCCTTCAGCAGCAGGGCTGTGTGCCTATCAACAACCCAGCTGTGGAAATGAGATGGTGTCACTGCTTTCCCCACAAAGTCCCTGGTGGGCTGTGGCTTTCCTGCAGCCCAGGTGTGCTGGGAAGCCTGACTCCCTCCCCAAAACACAGCGTGCTTTTGGGGCACAGGTAATCTGTGCCCCCACAGCCACGTGAAACCTCTCTGCTTTAAAAGTGATGACTGCCCTGAATGGAGCCCATGGGGTGATGCTGCTAAGGAGGAGCTGCTGCAGCCTCTGTGACTCCCCTCTGTGCTGCTTTAATGATGGCCCTCAGGGGCTGTTAGAGGAATGGAAAGCCTTTCCAGCCCGTGTGTGGTGGTCCAAATGAATATTGGGCCCAAAAGGGCACTTGCTGTTTGCTGTTTATTCTATCTGCCATGTGAGATGGGGCAGGGAGATGTTTAAAGACAGCTTAGCTCCTTCTCACTGGGTTTTCAGCATCACAACCAGGAACTGGCCATGCTGTTTCATGCTGGAAGGTGCCTGCTGTAGGTGCATGGAAGCAGCTTGCACTTGACCATTGCACAGCTGCTCCCTGAATAAATAACCTGCTCAGCTCTGCTGATTCCGCAGCTTTGCACCAGGACAAAATTAAGGTGATTTTCCTTAAAAGCTGGTGCCAGCAAGCAGAGGCGTGTGGGGGTGAACAGCAGAAGGCTGGGGGCACAAAGGCTCCCAGGTGCATGCTGCAAGCCCTTTCCTTCTCCTCCTCAGCTCTATCCAGTGAAACCTCCCTCTGTTTCCTCCAGGGCTGGTAACAGACGCTGGTGTCTCCTGCCAAAACAGCCCTGCAGCAGAGCCTGCCTGCTCCACGGGCTCCATCTGCCCCTCCTGTGGGATCCTCACTGGGCCTGGGGCTGCTCCCAAGCTGAGCACGCTCTCCTGGCTCTCAGCACCAGAGCTGCCTCTGCAAAGAGATGCCCAGGAAACCTTTGTCCATGGTGCAGGACTCCAGCCATGCTCGCTGGCCAAGCCAGGGGCCAGCCTCTTTGGCCACAGAAGATCACAGGAGCACATGCAGGCAGCTGCCCATCCCGGGCCTTTGGAGGAGCCTGAGGTGTGACCTGCTGCACCCTGACATCCTGAGCACCCCAAACTCATCAGTGCCAGGACTGCCCCTGCTGTCCAGGGCAGGCTGATGAAGTCAAACCCATCCCAGCAGGGCTTTTCCCAGCATGGCTGCAGCTCCTGGCCCTGCAAAGGCTTCTGAGGACCTCAGCTCCTTGTTCCTGGGAGGAGGAAGGGCTGCTCTCTGTCACGTATCCCCCCCTTCCCCTCTCCCCTCCACAGGGGCCAGAGTTTGGGGTGACAAGAGCAAGCTGTCCAATTTAGGAAGGGGAGGAATTCGGTGGCCCTATCAGTCCCAGGAAGTGTTTGGGTCAGAGGGGATTGGCACGGGCAGGTTTTTAATCCTGGGGCTAAGCCAGCACAGAGTGGAGTCGGCACTAATTGGAACCAGTCCTGGGGAAGGGGCAGATGGAGAGTTGCTCCTTTTAGAGCTGCCCTGCAGCCCAGGCAGAGACAAAGCTTATCTGTGCTCTAGGAAATGCCACCTCCTGATCTTGACAAGATGCCATCACCAGTGTAACAGGCGCTATCAAACCAAGCCACGTGTCCCCTTATTTTTTCCTACATTTCTTTCTACTACTATCCACAATTCTTGATTCTTCTCCTCTCCCCGTACTTCCATGGGCTGGCAAAGCTATTCCCAACCCCTTGTACAAAGGGAGTTCTCCTGAGCTCTTAGGCTGAGGCTTTAAACACTCTCTAGCCTCCTTCTCCCTGAAAACAGGGATGCTTCCCAAACCCAGCTTTTCCCCCTCAAAAAAAAAAAATCATTTCAAAACAACTTATTTGTTCATGTAGGCTTGAATTGGGGATGGGCTTGATGGATCAGTTTTAACAGGGACCAGTTTAGTGCCCAGTTTGGTTATAGAAATAAATGGCAGCCACTCACCCCCAGGATGGGGCAGACCCCTGGGGAGAGCTCTGATTTCAGGCAGGCTTTGCTACAGCTGGAGGATGATGCAGCTGTAATGGAGCTAAATGCAGCATTTTGGAAATGGGGAAGGAAGAACCAGAGTGTCTTTGGCACCATCAGTGGTTTTGGGGGGATTTTTTGGGTTTGGGGTGTTGGGTTTTTTGTTTGGTTGTTGTTTTTTTTTTTTTTTTTTTTTTTTTTTTTTTTTTTTTTTTTTTGTGGGTGTGGGTGTTTTGTTTTGGGGGTTTTTTTTGGTGGTTTTTTGTTTTTTTTTTTTTTTGAGGGGGGAGTGTTGGTTGGTTTTGTGTATTTCTCTAGAAAAATAAAGCATCTTACAGGTAAAGTTCCCATCTTAAATTTTCGTGTTCCTGTTAGTGACCCCCCTTTAGCATGAGAGAGACTACCTCACAAAAAAAGGCAGGACTAGGACATTTGGAATAGCTCAGGAAGGCTCCGTTTTAGGCTAAAACAAATTATTTCTAATGGCAGAAATGTTCACTTATAGGTCTTAGGAAAAATAAACGCACCCGTAAGTTCAATTTTTTTTTTTTTTTTTTTTTTTTTTTTTTTTTTTTTTTTTTTTTTTTTTTTTGTCCCACATTGAAATGTAAAATGCAACTTCTCCAAGCAGATGGGGACCCTGCCTACATCTCCTCCAGCCCACAAAGCTGCAGTTTCTGCTTGGTGGAGAAGTCAGAAGCACAGGAGGGCAAAGCAAAGCCTTTTTGCCTGGTGAGAATGGACCTGAACCCCTTGTTCCCAGCCACAACAAGCTTGGTGTGAGGCCCAGCGTTGGTGTATTAGGGTCCCCCAAGTGCTAAAATAAAAGTGAACTTGTTCTGGAGCATAACAAGAGCCCCCAAACGGGGATTCCCTTTCTTTGCCCAGCAGCAGAGACAGAGAGGTTTTGCTGGAGGAGGGGGAGGAGGAGGGCAGGGGGTTCGCCTGGGCTGGGGCAGCGTTTCAGGGCTGCCCCCTCCTCTTCTGGCAGCTCCCGGAGGCCTCGTGTTCCCCGGCCACTTCTTAAAAATTCCTTTCCCAAAGAGGCTGCCGGGGTGGAGGGATCGTAAAAAAAAGCTCACCCCCCTCTCCTTGTCACGAAATGCTCCCGTTCTTCCGGGGCCGGTGGGCAAAAAGTTGTTAGCAATTTCCTGGGGCCGTGACCTTTTGTTTTGACCGTGGCAGAGGAGGATTGCAATCCATCAGGCCTTGGGGAGAGGGCTGAGCAGGGAAGGGGGAGCCTTTCTGAGGGGCAGGGGGCACAGGGACACGGCTTTGTCCCTCAGGTTTGCTGAGGTGGCAGAGGGGGGAGGCTGGAAACTCCAACTTCCCGGTGTGGGATTCTGTGGGGAGACAGATGGAGATGGTGCTGAGGGCAATCTCGCCTCAAATATCTTGCAGCTGTGTTAATTATCCAAAAAGGGGGAACAGCCTTGCCCTCCCAGCTGTGGGTTGATAAAGGTGAGTGAGCTGGGAGGGGGTCTGTTGGGGTTTGCTGGTTGTGCTGTGGGGAGGAAGGGACAGGAGGGTGTGAGAGGGACAGGCAGGGTCAGATGGTGTACAAGGGACAGGCAGGAATGAGCTGGAATTGCAGAAAGAAGGGAGAAAAAGGAGACAAAGAGCCAGAGCTGTGTGGAGCTGCCCATGGAAGGCTAAGGAGAAAAGGTAAGAAAGGCTTCTGGATAACAAGGTGCTGATGCTTGAGGCCTTCTGGTGTGTTATTGAAGTCCTCTGAGTGTCGTGGCTGTCTCAACAGCGACAGGATTGAGTGAGGAAGCTTTACTGTGTGGGCCACGAGAGAGATTTGAGAGTTTGCTTTCATCTGCTTTCCCAGGAGGGGCACTGGATTACTGGAGTTTGCTGCATCAGAAGAGAGGGGAAGGGTGTTCTGCAGAGCTTGTGCCGAGAGCCAGCCCTGCAGACCAGCCTGCTGCATCAGCACCCTGCTTCCAGCAGGAGCTTGGGCAAAATGGGAGATGCCAATAGATTTACCACCTCCCAGGTGCCAGCCCCTATTAGTCCCTGGCTTTTCCAGGGTTTTTTGGGAGGTCCTATAGGGCCGTGCTTTGTTAGGAAAAGCAGCGGCAAACTGGAACTCCCCCCTGGGGAATGGCTGGCTCCCACAGGCACCTGCCTCTCTGCTCAAGTTCCCAGGGGGGAAATTCATCCCTGGAGCATCCCTGGTGCTCCCCTGCACCCTGGTGTCCCCTTTGAAGACATACCTGCATATGAAACAGATCTCCCCTGAGGAAATGCAGCCTGTGCATACCAGTCTGCTCTGCTTCCCTTGGCTGCCTGCCCCTGCCTCCCCTCCCTCTGATCCCAGCTTCCCTAGGGAAATGCATCCTATGGCACTTCCCGGCTGTTAAATACAGATTCCCTTGGGAAGCTCCTCTGTCAGTTATCCCCTGGTGGGGCCCCCTAGGTTTTGGGGTCAGCAGGGAGGGTTGCAAGGTTTCACCTGTCCCCTTTGTGACACCAAGGCTTTCCTTTCCAGCCCAGCCACTTTGCACAACAACCAGGGTAGTTTTTCTTCCCCTAGGAAGCAGCTGTGTGCTCACTTCCAGGCACAGCAGAGCATGATATGGAGAAATGTGCTGCTGATTTCCTTGTTTGACAAGGATCTGTCGAGCTCAGGGAGGAGAAGGGAAAGACCTTTCACACCTCAAGCTGAGAACCATAGGGCTGTGTGAGGTAGCTCCTTGGACTGAGAGGTGCATGAGTCCCCCAGAAAGTCTGGAGAAGGCAAACCAGCCCTCTCTGTAGGAATGATCCTCTGTCAGTTGCTGCTGTGCTTGATAGCCTGTGTGCCTGAATGCCCACACCACTTCCCTCTGCATCTGTGTTTTATCTGCCTGACTCACATCAAACCCAAACCTCTCTCTGTCTGTGTGTGCTTCAGTCAGCAGCGCTGGGGTCTGATGTCTTTGCCATCCTCCCACACCCTGATCAATTGTGCAGAGACTTTGTACACTGGGTGTTGACCCCAGGCCTGCTGACATTTAGCATTTGCCACCACCAGGATGCTAAGCACAGCCCTCTTGCCATCCTGTGTCCCATGCCCATCTCAGGGGGTGTGTTGTGCTCTCTGGGCTCAGAGCACCCGTTCTCAGACCCCACTGAAATTAAAGCCCCAAAGGCTGCTGTCCTTTCCTTCCCCCAGGCCCTGTTTTAGTTGCTCTCCCTGCAGCCCAGACACCCCTCCATGCCGTGGCCATAGCTCCACGTGGCTCAGAGAGGTCTGAGGAGCTAAAGCCAAGCACCAAAGCACTTGCCCCGGGCTCTGTTGGGTGTGGGAACAGTGAGGAGCCAGGGTTGGAGTCTTGTCTGCCTTTTCAGCAGGGCTGGTGCTGCCTGGGTGCTTTGAAGGAAGAAGGGCCGTGGAGCATGGGAAACAGCACCAGGCTTGGGGTGTGCATCCCCCTCTGCCAGCCCCATGGCTCTGGGGCTGCCCCACAGCCCCGTGCCCACGGAGCAGATGTTCTGGGAGATCAAAGTGCCTTGCTGGCTGCATCCTCTGCTCACGGGTGTGCACACACCCCCCTGCTCCTCCCAAGAGACTCCCAAGGCTCTCTATCTTCTCTCCAAGATATTCTCCTTCCCTTCCTTTGTTTGCTTTCCAAACTCCCGTTTCTCCTTTGGCACTCCCAGCAGGGAAAGGCACATCCAGCGTTGGGGTGGGGGTGAGCAGGGAATGCCTCAGGGGTTCTGCACCCTGCTCCCCTGCCTCTGGCATCTGCTGCTTCTTGGGTGGGAGGCACAGGCACCTGTCACCCAGGGGGTGCTTTGCAGCACCCCTGAACTTCCCACCCCTGATGGCTGGGAGGAGCTGAGGGGTGTCACAGCTTCCCACCAGGGACCAGGAAACCCCCTGGAGATGTCTCCCTGCAAATTCCTGCAGCCCTCTTCTCCCCTCAGAGTCCTGGGGGTGTTTCTCAGCCTCTGCCGAAGTCCTGAGACCCCTGTGGATGCACTGGGTGTGATACAACACCTCCAGCACAGAGGTTATTACTATTCAGCCTTTTTGGTATCTCACAGGTCTCCAAAGTGAGGTGCACGCACAAGTGTTGGGGTGCAGGAGGAGTCTACAGTTAGCACTAATAGCAAATAATATTTATTTCATATTTTTATAATCCTTTTTTAAATTCTAGTTTTGTCATGCTTTATAATACAATTAGGACAGTAGTCCCTGCATATAATGTATAAATCATTTCTCTGGGGCATATGCCCCTAGTATATGATTTTTTTTTTTTTTACTTTTACCAATATGGGTGCACAACCAAAAGGGCTGGCCTGAATTCCCAGCCAAAAGGTTGAAATCAAAGCAAAGGGTGATGCCTGCACACCAGAAACCCACTCAGCAGCACAGACACCTCTTTGTGGGGATAAAGCAGCCAAGCTTTGCTGAGCTCCAAGGGTTTGCCCCTCTCCTCTTTTTTCCCCCCTAGCACAACACAGCCAGAGAGCTTCCAGTCACTGCATGTAGCTGGTGCTCCATGAAAAAGGGAAGCACAGGATGAAAAAGGAATGGTTAGCACAGAGCAGTAAAACCATTCAGATGCAGGGAGATATGGTAGCAATATATTAAATGGGGAACAGAGGAAAAAAAAAAGCCAGATGGTTGATCCAATTTACTTTACAACTCCAGATGACTTCACAAGAGGTCACTTGGTGAAGCTGAAAGGCAAATGCTTCAGCTTGGATGAAAGCAAGCAGCTCATGCCTGCCAACCTAACATGGAGGAGACAGAGGAATGTCCTGCTGCAGAACAGCATTGACAGAGCTGGAAAAGTAACATTTTTAAAGGTTTCTAATAGGTTATCACCTTTAGCCTGCACTGCAGCTGTAGCCACTGTTATGCTGGGATTAACACTTCAAATGCCAGGATTTTAGAGCATGAGTGATGAACTGCTGATGATCTTCCTCAAGAATGGTTCCCCCCACACTCAGAACAGCAGCACTTCCTGGCACACAGAGGTGGGATGTGGATGTCTTTGGTGTTAAAATTCTCATGTGCCCATTCCTAAAGTCCAGCCACTCAGCAGTGCTATCCCACAGAGCCCACCAGTGATGGCAAGGACACCTGGCAAGTCACCCAGGCTGCAGGTAAAAGGAGCCTCCCAACTCCTGGTGCCCCAGCCCTGGCTAGTGATGCTAGCTAACACTTCCAAGTGTTTGGAGCTGAGAGCAGAAGCATGGAACAACTGTCTGTGCTTGAACTGCTTTATTTCTTCTGCATGTGGGGGGGGAAAAAAAATCATAATCTAATTTTTTAGACATTAATCATTGTCTGGTGCTGCCCCCCAAGCACTGCTTTGGGATTAACTTCTGGCATATTGCTGCTGGTAGTGAGGCTCCTGTCTCCTTTTGAGGAGAAGCACCAGCCTTTCTCCAGAAGATGTTCTGAAGATGTTTTGTCTGTGACCACCTGAGTAGAAGTGGAATTGCTGGGAGAAAGGAGTTACAGTGGCACTGCAGGCAATGGTCCCAAGGGAGCGAGGCAGAGACTGTGTGGATGAGAGAAGTTTTCCAAAGGGTAACTGCCCCTCTCAACACCAGGAACACTCCAGCGCCCCCCTCTCCCTTACCTGTGCTCAGCTCTCCAGCCAAGACAGTTGTTCCCTTCTCCTGTCCACTTCCAGCCACCTGCCAAGGTGCTGCCTCTGTGTTTGGTACCCTGCAGCCACGGAGAGCTGAGCAGCCCCAAGGTGTGCACTGGGGGTTGGCTTTGTGCAGTCCCTTGGTGTTCAGGCAGGGCACAGCCTGGCTGGGAAAAGGAGCTGATCCTCTGCAAAGCCTCTTGGACACAGGAAGGAAAAATGGCCTCTAGAAATGCTGGGGTGGGGTGGGGGGGACCACCCTTGATAGTTTCTTTGCAGTCTCTCCCAACAGATCAGCCTTGAAGTACCTAAAATAACGTGGTAGCCTTGATTTCCATAGCTTTTGATTGCCAGCATGTAACGAGGGCTGGGAAATGACATTTCTGGCACGCTGTCAGAATGATTTTAACCCGAGAATGCTCCTGTACAGATGTTTTTTCTTGCTTTCTCTAAAGCAAAGCCAAAGAAACGGTATGGGATGCTCTGAATGAGATGCCTAGGAAGACAGATTTGGGGTTTCCCAGCCAGCTCTACCTTGGCTGAGAGCAGCAGGAACTTCCCAGCCCTGGAAGGGCCTTCTTGTCACGGCCTGTTCCCTGCAAACATGTTGGAGAGGCAGGATGGGGCCCCCACCTGCCTCTCTGAGCTGCCTGTATCAAACAGCACACCCAGCCAAGCCATGCTCAAGTCTGTCTGGGCTCTTGCTTGGGGCTAAACACCTTTTGCCAAGTTGCTTGAACTGCACTATCAAGCCTTTGCTCCCCAGAGTAACAGCTCAGAGTTCACTTAACTGGAGAATTTTTTTTTTTTTTTTTTGCTTTGAGTTTTCCCCTGGGGTGGTTCACTTTTATTTCCAAATTTTTTTCTGTTCCTCCTTCACTGCACTTTTCTTTGGAAATGAATAAATGGGTGATTTTCTTTTAACATCCTCAGCTCTTTCAGGCTGTGTGCCCGTGGAGGTGGCCCCAGCCTGGCTGTTGTGTGTGTGTGTGCTATTGGGCTGGATAAAGGTATGAGCTTAACATTTTCTATTTTCCAGGAGATGCATATTCTGCTTGCTAACATCAGCAGGTCAGGACAGGGGCAATGCAACAAGCAAGGTACCCTTCCCTCTGCCAGCTTCTGGGTTTTCTTCCAGGCTTTCTCTCCTCTTGACACTTGCATGTGCTTCCAGGGATCATGCACACAGCCTGATCTCCTTGATTCATGTTAATACCCCTAGGTGTGAAAACTGCCTTCTAAAACAGGGCTGTGATTCAGATGTGCAGGAACATTTCAAGTCCTCTGGTGACCACTTAGTGTCAAGCCCACTCTTAAATTTTCCACTGCCAACTCTGCAGAACAAGTGCAATATTATCCATTTCCCTGACTCCTTTAATATAAATATACAGTCTTTATATTTATGGTACAAAAACCATAACCACCATCTATGTGGAAAACAAGAGCTGGCACCTAAATGCAAAGAGCAGTAAAACCAAAAAGCCCCAACCCTTGCTAAATAATCTTATTTCCTAAGAGCAAATTTAAAGCATTTCTTCCAGACACAGATTAAACAAGCTTGGAATCAGGATTTTCTTAGCAGTCGATCTCCATTTGAGAGGAATGAGGCAGTAAAAAGCTTATCTAGCATTTCGAGTCTACTTTACATGAGGGCACACACATGAGGGCCTCAGGTTAAAATCACTGCATAAAGCAGTGTTGCTGCAGCTTGGCAAGTGTTCTTCGTGGCACAATGCAAAATTTCTACCATCCCTGGTTCACTGCAATACTTAGAGAAGATGATTTCAAAGCATATTTAAGTAGTAATTCATCAGCTTCTGTTTTCCACAAAAGAAATCTCAGACCTGAGCATCAGGAATAGTCAGGGAGCAGTTTGGATCTCCTGCACAGAAGCAACAACCTTGTGATGGGAAATGGATTGTGTTTGTTTTATCTAAGTAGCACAGTTGTGTCACTGCAGTTCTCTCCTGTGACAGAAGACAGAGGGAACAAAACTACTGACCCATTTTTCAGGGAGAATGATGCTCCAGAATCCTGGAGTCCTATTCAAAAGCCTTGCCTACAATCCAACATGATTCCTGCAAACAGCTTGACTACTCCTTGCACTTGAATTCCAGCTTCACAGAACAGTTCATGCACACAGCTCAGGGTAGGAAGTCCTTACATAAACAGTCCCATTTTTCAATGCTCCAGAGAGAAGTGACAAAGAACTCCATACACACACGCATTTTTATTTTAATAAATAGACTTTCACAAGCTCAGGCTTTTTTTTTTTTTTTTTTCCCTTAAATCACATATACAGAACAGGAAATGCCTGACCAAGTAACATGAACTGAACTACTAACCCTGGGAAGGAATACATGCCCTCTATAACACTGAAGACCATAACTGAGAGGGGATTTGCCATCAGCAGCATAGTAAATTCACAGATCAGACAACTTGAGAGATGTGGCCAAAGCAGAGAGAGTGACCCTAAATGGACCACTTGTCTTTAGAGTCACAACAGTGGAAGGAAAGCCAAGAGCCCAAGTGCCTCCATTTTCTAGTGCCACTTCTGGATGAATATGTATGTCTTCACATCCTTTGAGCAAGGCATTCTAACCACGAGCAGAAAGGCTAAGCACAGCAGGTATGCAAAATTATTCGATTGAAGAACAGATACTGGATGACACAGTTAAATTTCAAGATTTTAAATTAGCAGATGCTTTTGCATCCCCTTCAGTATGGCAGTGGAACAGATCCCACCTTCTTTCTCTCATAAAGGTTTAGTCCAAAAACTTCCTGTTGGCATTAGCACCAAAGAGAGCCACTCTGATTTCTGGCATCATCTGTAGGGAAAGAGCACATCAGTTATGTGAAATGGGCAATGAAACTGCTCTGTGTTCCTCCTGCAGGCACGGGGGGATAGTTAGGTTGGCTTCAAAATGAACAAATCAGTTCATCTGAGCTTTCTGAAGTCTTTCTCTGATCACACATTGCCTGCTACTCATAAACTGAAAGCACTGCCTGTACTGCAGCATAAGAAAGAGATGCCAGAGCTTGGGGTTTTTTTGCACTTGAGTGCAATAGGTCTCAGCCAAAGTTTGTACTCAAGCTAGCTTCAGTAATTCAAGTTAGCCTCAGCATTTCAGCATCTTGACTGCACAAGGCTTTCAGTATCATAATTTATAGAGTTTTATGCTTCAGCTTAATTCAAAAGGAATCGTTCTGGGGAAAGCCATGCTTTTTTGCTGCACAAACAGTGGGTGATTTGCTTCTTTCCATTAAAAAAAAAACCTTCCTACTTGTCATTCCCAATAAAATCTGATGCCATGCACTATTGTGACACTTTGGAAACACAAGGATTTCACAACAAGAACAAACTAGTCAATTGTATTTTGTTTACCTAGCTTGTTGGAGAAACTCACCTGCTGGGCTACAAGGTCCAGCCGACTTTCCAGGGTATTGGAAACTTTAATTTTACCATCACTGTTGTAGATTTCAACACCTCCAGCACTAAAGATGGACAACAAAAAAAGAAATGATTCAGTGAAACCCATGGGTCAGAGTCAGAATGTGGCAAACATATCCCAAATCAGCATTTCTAGGCAAGTCAGACACAGGGTTAAGATTTCTCTTTTTTAAAAAAACAACCTTTTTGAGGATGTCTTAATAGGAATCAGCACAAAGAGATCCAGTGAAGCAGCAGTGAGACCACAGCTATGTGGTAAGGATCCCCATTAGCATGTTTTAAATGTAAATGGAGCTATGCAATTTGTCCCTTCAAAACAGCTTCAGACTCTGTGTTATTAAGACAGCTGTCACATTTTGGAAAGTGAGGAGAAGAGCTAGAGGTATTTGTTGTTGGCCCATACATAAAGATGACAGAATAGACAGCTTTGTCTCTGGTACCTCTGTGACACCATGTGGAAATGGAGCCTTGCAGACAGAACAGACATAAGCCCCATCAGGTGATTGTCCTGCAGCACCTGAAGAGTCAGTTTGCTTTCTCTTGAGACAGAAAGCATGGCTACATCCATGTTCTCTCTCCTTAGAAGACCAGTGGTTCAGCTCCTAAGCACAGTTATCCCCTACTCTAGTACTGTCAATCAGGCTGGAGGCTGCACAGAACTTTTCCTCACGTTTCTGATGGAGACAGTGCTTGTCTGGAGAACACTGCAGAGTCTGTGTCTGATAAACTCAAAGAAGTGCCAGTTCCACAAGAAGAGCAGTGGCCACTTTGAGGACACTCCACACTTAATTTTCTGACACTACTGTGAGCTGTGGCTTGAAAAGTTACATTAAGTTAGTGCCCTGTACAAAACCATCCCATTTTCCTTACATATCTTCTGGCAGGAAGCTGTCCTGGTCAATATGAACATCCACATCCCTTTTTATGGCATTTTTGTAGATGGGAATGCTCTTCTGTACAGCAGTCTAGGACACAAGATAAACCTCCAGTCAGCACTGACAAATGCTACTGCAGCACTCAGGTTTGATAACTCAATCACTTCTACTAATAAAATGAAGGGATTGAGGCCTTTTCTTTTTTTTTTTTTAATTAAGCAAATGCATTTCAGTTTGGCTCTTCAGCCAAACCCAGTTATTATTTAATACTGTAGCCATCTCTAAAGTTTCCAAGGTAATATCCAAGCAGAGAAATGATCCCCAACTTTGGAAGCACGTAGTAGCTGCAACAGAAATGCAACAAGCAAAGCTTGTTTTCATTTCACACAGAGAGGGGGGGTCTGAGCAGCAAATATCTGCAGTCAGGTCTCAGCCTCTGTCAGCAGGGCACTGACAAAATATTCCAGGTGTCTTACCTTAACCATGGGGAGATCCTGCTTCCTGCACCGAACAACCAGTTTGGGCTCAAGCAGCTGGTAGAATCCCTGCAAGGAATAAAATCATTTCAGTTTCAGGAAGTCAATGGTTTCTTTGTCAGAATTATTTAACCCCAAGAAAGGAAAGAAAGCTGATCACTTTGAACCCCAAGCCCCAACAATATCAGCCTCACTTGTTGAGATCTTTGCTCACAGGTTCACCTCACACAGACGTTCTGAGAGGGCAGCACCAATATTTGGGGAAGGGCCCAAATATGGATGATGGTTTTGGAACTCAAGTGCAACTAAACCTATGGAATCTCAGCATTGTGTTGGCCAGTTAATGTCCATGCACACATAAGGATCACTGCTGTCTAAGTAGACAGAACATGCACCCAAGCTCTTGAAGACATGCAGCAGTCTCAGATGCCTGTTCTAATAAATCCTGCCTTGCAGTTCCTGTGGTAATACCTGAGGCTAGAACAGAATAAAATAAGTTCAGTTCCACTTTGAAGGGACCTACAATGATCATCTGGTCCAGCTGTGAGCACAGATCCCTCACTGGATATAACACAACAGAGCCAAGACAAGTGTGGCCAACTTGCAAGAACGAGGTTTGTTGGATGTACTGCAACACCAGACCCGAGTGTGACAAAGACACAACACCCAGCTGGAGGCAGAAGCTGGTAGGAGACACTGCTGAGAAAACTCTGCCATGCAAGTGTGACAGGAGAGCCCGTGGGTGGCTCCTGGGAGCTCAAAGCAACAGGACCAGCCTGTGCCAGAAGGAGGCACCAGAGCTCACAGGACTGACCTGCCCAACGCTTACTGGACTTTCAGCCACTCATTTCTGGGCCTTGAGGATGCTCTCCTAGGCAAGCAAAGCTCTGGTTTCTGCTTTCTGTGCCTGCTTCTGTCACAGGCACATTGCACACTACAGTAAATTTGTCAAAGCTTATAAAGTCTCAAATGCTGGAAAGGTTTTGACTTGTGGGTTTGGAGAAACAGCCTCTGACAACAGTACATTTGATCCAACTGATCGCTACAGGAGCTTAATGTGTGCACCCTAAAACGTGTGTGTGCACATCTGCAATTATTCTTACAATGGACCTGCTGCTGGTACCAGGTTCTACACCTCAAAACAAGCCACAGCCTTTGCTGTTCAGAATCCAATACTCAAAGATATTGAAGTGATGCCTAAAACTCACAAATCACCCAGCAGCATTTGATCCAGACTCCAATACAAGTGTAACTTTCAGAGGGCTGCTTCTTGTGAGGAGACAGATTGTGGGGAGACAGACACAGTGCTAAAGGCAATCTTGCCCTTGATTATCTTGCAACTGTGTTAATTACCTAAGAGTGGGAACAGCCTTGCCCTCCCAGCTATGGGTTGATAAAGGTGAGGGAGCTGGGAGAGTGTCTGTTGGGGTTTGCTGGTTGTGCTGTGAGGAGGAAGGGACAGGAGGGTGTGAGAGGGACAGGAAGGGTCAGATGTTGTACAAGGGACAGGCAGGAATGAGCTGGAACTGCAGAAGGAAGGGAAAAAAAGGAGAGGAAGAGCCAGAGCTGTGTGGTGCTGCTCATGGGAGGCTACGGAGCAAAGGAAAGAAAGATTTCTGGATAACAAGGTGCTGCTGCTTGAAGCCTTCTGGTGTCTTATTGAAGTCCTCTGAGTGTTGTGGCTGTCTCAACAATGAGAATCTCTGACACAAGTAACTGAGGGGGCTAGGGCAGCAATGATCCCTTTTTTATAATTGAAATATTTACCTGTAGAACTAGTCCATCCAGCAGCGTCTGGTACCTGGCAGTATCCTTCACCACCTTGGCAAGTCTCTGCTTGGCCTCATTCAGCAAATCCTACATTCAGAAGAAATCAGATCAGCAGAGCCCATCTGTTTGGCATTTGGTTTCATGCCTACCAACTTTCTGTAATTCTTTTATAGCTCTCACACCCTGCCAACACGTAAATGTACACTCCAGCTGGTGTTCATCCAAGCTAGACCTCCATCTCTGTGCATGGCACACTAGCCCTGCCCAACACTTCCCTTCCTCCTGCCCTGGGCTGACCTCATTAGAACCTGACAATAATTCCTTTTGTGTGAAAAAGGGAGAGCTCAGGAGTCAAAGGATGATGCTGAGATAAACGAAATATGTAGTGAATAATTGCTTAATGTAAAAGCATACAGTTGTCCAAATAATTTTTTTTTCAGCTTTATGGTTGAGCAAAGAAATCTAATCTATTTTCCATCAAATAATATCCAGGTTAGGTATTCTTTAATCATAAATAAATACAAGTCAAAATTTAGATGAGAACTTATTTCTAATTTGAAAGATTGATTATCTTTACTCAGCCAATCAGTATTGGATGGGACTGAATTTTTAAGAAATTTTTAATGAGTCAAGTCAAAGCTCCTAAAGCTGAACTGTCAAAAATGCTTCTGATAAAGAAAGTCTGTGATCTGGTACAAACCTTTCTTTCCTGTCCTACCTCATGGTGTTTAGAAAAAGAGTGCACAGTAACACAATCAGGATATAAAACTATCACAATTCACTGTCATGGTCAAACCTAGTTATTCTGTCCTCCCTAGAGTAACACTGCATTTCTGGAACTGCTCATTTCTCTCCATGAAAGAAGCCAAAGATCTGATAAGGGAAGAAAGAGTGAGCAGCATGTGACTTTAAATGTCTTAAAATGAGGAAGAGTGTTTAGAATTACTCAGAAGCATGAGGTTGAGTCAGCAGATAAATGAGGAAGAGATTGCCCAGCAGAGACTACCACAACAGAGTTAGCCCTTGAGCAATCCACCTTCCTCCTCTCTGGGAACACAATCTAAAGTTTGAAACTCGTTTTAAAGAGTCAATAAGCTGGTGATTTTCTTCTGCTAACTCCTCTTTTTTTCATGGTAGCGTCAACCTGAACATTTAGCCCATCTTTTATTTTTTGACTTCCACAGGCCTCTCAAAAGCTTTTCCAACAGCTCAACAGCCCCATCTAGCAGAACATGGAACACCCAAACTCTCTCTGAGAGGGTGGGGTGGGAGAGCACAGCAAACCTCAGTGAGCAGAATGGGGACACACTGCCCGAGGTGAGAGATAAACACAGGAAACCCAAACAAGCCTGGATGTGGCCTGCTCTGATGAATGATTACTCACCCTCTGGGTCAACACACACTCTGGTCACCTACCAGAGCAAGAAGCAAAACTTCTCATGTACTATGGGCCACTGAAGGACACAAGAAATCCCAGCTTGTGGTGTTTTAAGCCTCCTTGCTGGGTTTTTCACACAAACGTTGCTTCAGGCAAACAGAATTTCAAAGTTCTACCAGCTGTGCAAGAGAGCTGCTGCTCTTTAAAGAAACAAGCTACTGTGCAAATGACAGATACAACACTGCCTGTAATGTTCCTGGCAGACCAATGTATTTCCCCTAAAAGAGCAGGTAATGGAAACTGTGAAAATAAGGAGATTAGCAAAGCTGGATTAAAAACTCAAGGCCTTTTCAGAGCAGCTTGGAAAGCCATTTTTTTTGTGTTGAAGCAAAAGTCACTCAGTCAAAAATGGTATTTTCTTTAGAGTTCCATTTCCTAACATATGGTGGAAACAGAGACTGTGTGTTTACTTCAGAGATACTCACTGCAATAAGGTCATCCCTTGCCTTGAGCACCTTCAGCCTTGCTTGATTCATCAGGTTGGACATTTGACTGCAAGTTGCATGATAAAGTTGAATCAATCAGTCAGCCTTTGACAGAAGAACTGTAACATTTAACTTCGTGCTTTGCATTTAAAGATAATTCTGCAACACTTAAAAACAAGGTCTGTTCACCTGTTGGAATCTGTTTTTGGATTTGCACAAAAGATTAAGCTGCAGAACCCCTTTCTTGGTAAAGAGCCAGCCAAACTAAACCCAACGTGATCATTTGTCCCAGGGGAACAGACCAGGGTAGAGTTCTAGACATTAACTACATAAAAAAATGTGAAAAATTCTTTCATCACTAAGTTATACCATTGTAGCTCAGTGTTGATGATTTGTTCCCAGAAAAAAACCCAAAAACTCACAATTAAAACTAAACATTGTTGTCTACAATCTGCCTGTTTGCAAGGGAAGAACAATTTTGTATAAAATTAACAACACAATGCAAGCTCAGGCTCTGAAGTCAGCTGTCTAACCCAAGCAACTTACATTTTCTTTTGCTGTTCAATTTGCTTCTCCTTCTTTTCATAATACTCCATGATTTTCAGCCTCTGTGTCTGAACAAGGCGACCCTTCTCGATGTTGAATTCTTCTTCAGCCTACAGTAAAAATTAAATAACTGAAGTGGAAATTGATTCCTTGGGCTGAAAAAAACAGAACCAAAATGTAACAGAGCACATTCACAGACAGGACAGGATGATACAATTTATGGTTGCACATAAAAATGCTTCACCTCTGTAAGAAATTCTTACACAAAGGAGGGTGACAGCACAGCTCTTACTTTTTTTTTTTGTAAAGCTTCACCAGACAGAATATAAAAACACATGGATAATTCTCCTGTTTATACCTGAGAACCCAATCTCAACTTCTCAATTCTGTTTGCAGATCTTCAGGAATACCTGCTTTAGCAGTGATTAAATATTTGTGTAAATCTAAATGTTTGAGGGAGATTAAATATTATCAGCAACAGATACACTGAATTCAATACCAACAAGGCATTTCACTAGTGGTGTAATGCAGATTGTTGGGGCTGGAAGGCACCAATAATCCTTCTTCAACAAACATCTATGCTCTGTCACCAGGTTAATATTAAACCCAGTCTCTTGTGGCTTAACCTAAGTGGAGCATTCTGCAAGTAATTAAACTCATGCCTTAAATACTAATTTAGTGGAGGAAGGTGTTCTGCTTAATCCAATTGAGCCACGTTACCACTCAGCTCTCCTGATTGCTTAAAAAGAGGGGTGAACTTTGATACCAACATATTTATATTCAAGAACCACTAAAACATTGAGCAAAACCAGCTCTGAGTCATTTTCATTAGCCAAAAGCTAAGAAATGCTAACTTTTTTGGTACAACATTTTTTGCTGTGTAATAACTGAACAGAAATCAGCTGTAGCTTACAAAGGTGCTCTAGTTCTCTCTGGCTGCTGCTTTCAAAGCAAGGTGTGGGATGCAGCTTTCCTTTTGCACTTACTGACAGTGAACTTCCATTTTTACCTTTGCATCTATTTCTTCAGCCTTTTCATTGGCTTCCTGCTCGATGAAAGCCATCATGTGCTTGATCTGTAAGGAGAGAGAGGAAAGAAAATCATTTCTGTCAGAAAGGACATTGACCAGAGGAGGTAGGTGTGTACATAGCCTCATCTGTAGGTCCCCCATATCCATTTAATAATTCATACAATGTTGTTTTGCAAGAAAATTTAATTGAGCATACACACTAAAGAGTCAGTTCATCCTGACATCTATTACAAGCAAACTGTTTTCCCCAATAATTCTATATAATGCTGTTTCACTAGCTGCCATTAGAAGAGTGCACATCAGCTATGCACCTATAAAAAAAAAAAACCAAACCCAAAACACACCAATCAACCCAAAAGTAAATTTGTGTAAATGTGAGGCTGGGTATTTTTGTTCTTCATTAATGAGACCAACTTTTTCACCCCTGGGATTATTAAAAAAAACAAACCTCCCAGACTTCAAAAATCCTCACATAGCAAAATGAGTCTGTTTGTTATTATGACATTTACATGAAACAAAAAGATTAACTTTGTTGGCCTCTGAATGAACCTTGACCTTCCAGGGGTGAAGAGTGAAGCAAAGCAAAGTGCTACTGACCACTCTGGTTGGATGGGAACAGCCAGAAGTTCCTTTGAACACCAGAGACACTTCTGAGAAGCTGTAATAAATCCTGTGAGGACTTATAAGGTGAGTTTGGAGGGGCTGGGGAAGGAGACAGTGCACCCTGACCACATCAAGGATGTCACAAGCTGCTTCAGAGCCCCAGATGAACCTCCAAGTTCTACTTGAAAAATATTTCTGAAGCCATCTCAAAGCACTACAAAACTGAAGTCCAGGAGTTCAAAGAGGAGAAAAGCAATCAGGCCAAGTCCTGCTCATCCATCACACGCCTTTCTGTGTGACCAGAGCTCAGTTCAGGTTCCCATTTGGGGCAGACTGGCAGGACTCATTCCCAACCAAACTGCAACTGGGATGAGGTACAGACACCTCCATGGCCAGATGGAGCAGGCCATAAAAACCTACTGACTTTTTGCTTGCACTTAGTGATGAGGTACACTTTGCAGAAAATCCAGTCTGGATAAACTCACAGAAAAAGGCTCTATTTATAGAATCTCATGTTAAAATTACATATTTTAAAGAGATTAGAAAGGTGCCATGGTGAAAACTGAGCCAAGGTTCAGAACAGCACTAAGCCCACAGAGATAAAAAAAAACAGAAGTGAAGGGACAAGTGGAAGATTTTAAACATGTGTTAACACAGTGGAAGAAGTGAACAGAACATCTACATCCTCAAAATCAAATCAGCAGGTTTTCTTTTAATTTGTATCTGCAAAAACTCTCAAGTGCTTGTCTACCTACAGCACCAGCTTCTTACCCTGCATTTCAGAAAGGACAAGAGAGGCATTTAAAATAAGGATGTTATTTTGCTGAGTAGCCTATTGTTGAAGAAGACTGAGAACAAAGCAGCAGCAGCCTTTATGTCACTGAGTCACTTCTTCCAGTGTAGTCTGCTTTCTGAATTTTGGAAAAGCACTTTTGACAGCTCTGGGTGTTCAGGAAGCATCCTCTGCATAAAGAAAAGGAATGAGATGGAAGCAAGCTAACATGGAATCCCCTTCTCCTAGACTGGTAAGACTGAACACTGTTACTTCCCTCAAAAGCTGCTGAAATGCCCTTTTGCTTTTTATTGAAAATAAGAGAGAGCCGAAATGAGAGTTCACATCTATAAACAGGATTAGTTTTAATAACACTGACAAAAATGTATTTTGAAATGAGAGGCTTATTTTAAAGCAATATTTCCACAGAGTATTTCCACAGAAAGGATGGAGCAGTGTGATTAACCTTTCCAAGGGAAGTTCTAGATGTTAGATGGGCTTTAGAAGTGACCAGATGGAACAATACATCAAACACCTTCGACAGAACCAAAAAGCAAGTCTGGCAGAGGGAAGCAGTCACAATCAGAGATGATTTTCAAAGTGACAGTCATTGGAAGTGTGGTGGCAATGAGTCAAGAGGACCAGCTGGCCAGTTCATGCCAGGTTCACCCACATGCAGGACTGTGCACTCTCCAGTTATCAGGATCATCCTGGGCCCAGGAGTGTAAAGCACTGACAGGAATGCTGCAGATGTGAAATGTTGTTAGTATTACATCTTTAATGCATCACCAGAGCCCAAACTAACCTTTGGAGTTCAGGTCCATTCTGGCTGAGCAAGACCACCCTAATGTCAGCTTTATTATTTTCATGGAAGAGGCAGGAAAAAAAAAGCCCTGAGCTTTGCAGATAAAAGGAATCCAATGTAATGTTACAAATCTCCTTCTGGAGAAAGGCAAGCCACCAATTTTACTTTCATTGTGATGCTTCCTTGCCAAGAGACTATGTTTACTGAATGAGAAAGTGAGACACAAGTACTTGTGATGCAGAGGACAAAGGGAACTTGCCTGATCTGCCTGATCACCTGCAAGAAACCACCCAGACCAGTGCTGACTGGATCCCCACGGCCTTTAACACCACACACCATCTCCAACCCAGCTGAAAGCAGCTTTTTTAGCTGAGGGCAGTGTTTACTGTCAACAGGGACAGGGTGTCCTGCCTCTGGAGGAGTGTCCACAGCCAGACTTCAGGGCTGGAAGTTTCCATTGCAAGCCAAGCCCAGGCTGCACCACTCTGCTTAGGATGTAAAGGATCCTGAAAAGGGCATTCAGGAACGCTGAGCAGCCCACCCAAATGCTAAGGTACAGCTAACTGCAGGTAGCACAGCTACAAGCAAAAAAGGAGATGGGAAATCCTTAGGGAACCACAGAATCATGAAGGTTGGAAGAGACCTTCGGGATCATGCAGTTCACCCATCAACGTAGCACTACCACTGTAACCTTTAAACCACTAAATGCTTCAGATGCAGACATCCCCTAAACACCTCCAGGGATGGTGGTGACTCCATCACCTCCCTGGGCAACCTACTTCAATGCCTGGCCACCCTAACAGGGATATTTTTTTTCTAATATCTGATGTGAATCTCCCCTGTCTCAGGGCCACCTTCTCTGGGTCTCCCACAGCAGGCACGGAAGAAGAGACTGGCCCTCACCTCTGAACATCTGCCACAGCAGCATGTAGAAACACAGCACTCGTCTAAGGCTGTGCATTCACCTGCCTTGGGGTGCGATTAAACCCTGCAGAGAGCACACACGAGCCTGCTCGTGAACCCTCTCGTGATAATCTGCCGTAACATATCAAACCAAAATTCCTCAAGGAAGTTCCGCGGTGGGGCCCATCCACCCGGGCAGGCGAAAAATCGCTTTGTCTGGAAACTCCTCTTTCCACGCCAGCATCCTTCCCCTCCCCCGGCCTTCCCTTCGCAGGGCAGCGGCCCGGCAGAGCGGCAGAGCCGGGCCCCGGCGCGCTCAGCCCCGCTGCCCACGGCCCTTCGGGGGGGCTCCGCTCGGGCCAAACCCGCGGCCCTACCTGCTTCTGCACGTCGGCATCGCTGAGCGCCATGGCGGCGGCGGTGGCGGTGACAGTGGCGGTGACAGTGGCGGTGGCAGTCGCGGTGGTGGTGGCAGCCGCAGGCCCGAGGAGACGCGCCCGGAGCCCTCGGTGGCCGCGGAGGGAATCAGATCCGGTTCGTGTCACCGCGGGGGCGGGGTCGCCGCACGCCCCGCCCACCGCGCGGCCGGACCTATAGGACGGCACGGTGCGTGTGACGTCACAGCGCCATATATAGCGGGCGGGTGCGCGTCACAGTCACTGTGGCTGTGAGCACGGAGCCGCCTCACAGGAGCACCGCAGTGAGCTGAACCCGCAGCAGGCAGAACTGAAACACGGGGACCAGCTCGCTTGTAAAGCCCTAAAGTAGCTTTGTTTTGGCAGTGCCCTGGGCTCCCCATGGCCGGAGAAGCAGAAGGATGCGGCAAACAGCTGGACAAGGGGAGAGGAAGGGCGGCCTTGCAGGAGTTCTGTTACTGCTGCCGTTCTTTTCTTTATGGCAGAATTTAGGCAGAGTTCACAATCTATAGTAGTATTCGTTTGTTCTAATTGGCAAGAGGCTTCCATTTCCATTCTGTAGGAACATTTGGTGGAAAAAAGGGAACCATTCCAAATCAGCCTGAAATGCGGTGTCACATCCATGCTACTTCCTGATTTATTTCCATTTCCTTAATTTTTTCTGGGGTTTTTTAATGTGAAAAACCTTTTTATAAAACTATGTGTGTAGCTTTGATGTCCTTTCATATTGCCGTTACAATGCTGGAAATCAGCTTGTACTTTGGGTCTGGAGAACGCTTTACTATTACTTCAGGCGCCATCTAAATAACATTAAAACCAAGTTTTCATAAAGGAAAAATAATGTATAATAGTAAATGATAATGTATAAATTCAATAGTACTAAATAAAACAGCAAACAGAGTTGGAATTATACCCAGACTCTGTTTCTTTTCCGTGTGCCCCCTGCATTGCGGGGGGGTTCGGTTTGGCACTCGGACCCACCTAATCCCTGTAGCCGCGTGACCTGGAGGTCAGGGCGGCGGAAACTGACCTGCCAAGGGCTCCTTTTCCCCCGAATGCATGAGGAAAACGGGAGAGGTTGGCACAAACCCCCCCACCCACGTTTTCCGCCGCTCACCGCGTCCCCGCGCCCACCGGGAGCGCTCCCGCCCCACCCCGCCCAGTCACGTGACGCGGGCGGCCCCCCCCCCCCCCGCCGGGCCCCGCCCCCTCCCCGGCGCGAGCCGTGACGCGCGGCACGCGCCGCGCCCCGCGCGCTCCTGCCCCCGCCCCCTCCATCATGGCGGCGGCGGCGGCAAATTAGGGCAGAGCCCGCGCACCGGCCGAGCGCGCGAGCGCGCGCGCGCGCGCCCACCCCCCTCCCTCCCTCCCCCCCCCCACTCCCCACACCGCCCCCGGCGGGAGCGACCCGGGAGCTGCGGCCGCTCCTCCGCCTCCTCCACCACCTCCAGTTCCTCCCCGCGGCGCCCGCAGGTGAGGAACGGGCGTGGGAGCGGGCGGGCTAGGCTGTTTATTTATTTCTTTACCTACGTGTCTGTCTGCATTTACTTATTAATTCAAGGGTGGTGGGGGAGCGGGTACCGGCGGGGCCCCGCGCGTTCCCGGCCCCCCCCCCCACTCCCGCGCGTCCGTGAGGGGCGGGCTGGGCTGGGGGGGGTGTGGGGGGGGGGGGGGAGTCGGGCGCGCGCGTCGCGGCGGGGGCGCGGGGGGCGGCGGGCGCGCCCCCTGGCGGCCGGTGCCACTCCCGCCCCGCCGCGGCCGAAGGACGCGCGGACCCCGCTCCGCCCGGGACACCCCCGGGACACCCCCGGGACACCCCGGACCCGGCGGGCAGCGGTGGTGAGGAGGCCGTGCCAGGCCCCTGTCGGCGGCGGAGAGCCGGCGGCTCCCCCGCTGCAGGGCCCGCGGCAGCACGCAGGCTGCGAGTCCCGCACGGCCCCGCCGGTGACTCATCCCGACGCCGTGCCCGCCCGCCCGGGTATAAATATCTCATTCATCGCCGTAGTAACTGAGGGGTTCACGCTGCGCTCCCGCCGGCGGCTCCGGCGCCGCTGAAACTTGGAACGGCTTTTTTTTTTCGCATTGTCAAACCCAAATAGGCACGTTAAGACAGAAAAGTGAATGGAAGCTCGTTCGTAAAAGCTGTGTTTCTCATAATTTAACGTTGTGGTGAGATGGTTGGAAGCTGCAAAGGATTTAGGACCTTTGTAGTGGATAACGCATGCAGCTTTTGTTTTTCTTCCTAGAAGAGAAATCTCACCGTTTGCCTAGAATGCTCACTTGATGGCATTTCTGTCAAAGGTCAGCTACAACCACTGTCCAGATAAAGAACAATTATGTTTTCCAGTATTTCTATCCATTAAGTGCCACCAGGGGATCAGTAGTGGCCGCAGTATTGATTCATTTCCAGTAGGGACTGACATGTTTGAACTGAGTAGTTCTCAGTTTATTACAAACAATCTCTTAGTCATGCCCTCGTACACAGTTGGAAAAGTACTCAGGAGAATTTATCTCCCAAGCTGATCACAACTGGGTGCTTTGGGTAGTCCTGCCTGTTACGGGAAGCGTTTCCAGAGACAAACTGCTGCAAGGTTTAACTAGCCCACACACGCAAGTCTCACCCAAAATCCCCACACAAGCCTTCTGCTAAGGCTGGAGAGTGCCTGAATATTTTCCATCTTGTTGATAACGGGGTGTGGCTCCACAGACCTGCAACCCCTTGAAATTCAGAAGAGCACCGTGTAAAACCCGAGGCTCGTAGCTGCAGCTGAGCTGAGCGTGGCTGCCTGTTGCAGAGATCGATGGCAGGAGGATGACCCAAACCGTGAGCAGATGGGTGTCAGGCAGCCCTAAAAATGATTTGAGCTGCGGCGTGGTGCTGGCCGTGCGCTGGGCTGAGCTGCAATAATTCAGCAGCAGCAGGAGGTGTTGTGCCACAGAGGCTCGCCGGGTGATTGGGTTTGTGGCTGGTAAGTGAGGCCTGCTGACCCACGCTCTGGGTGGGGAATGCATCCAGCTCTGGAATTTTGGAATTTTGGAAGCTGAGGGCCGTGGTTTGGAAGAAGCTGTGGCAGTGCTGATGTTTCTGAACCCCATAGGTGACATCGGTGCTGTTTTGTTTTATAAAAGCAGCTGAACTGCTCCGGGCAGTAGAGCAGTGCTGTTGCATTTTGGGGTTTGAATGACGTGCAGTCGACACATCTCGATGATGCACAGTGTAGGGTTTTACAGGCAGGGGCTGAAACGCAGCCCGGCCTCCTCGCTTGGGATTATATTCGCCGTATTCATTGGTAGGCTTGTGCTGCCCATTATCCAATTTATAACTCTGCCGTGGATTAGGACGTGACAGATGGGGAAATGTCAGTCCTGCTGCAACTCCTGCTCTCAGGTCGCTTGAGCAGCTCAGCCCACATGAAACAAGCGACAGCAGGGCCGGAGGAGTGACAAGCTAAGTAAGCTTCAACAGGTATAACCTTCTGTTCCCCAAGGGTGCAGGAACTGGGAAAGGTGAAGGGTTTTGTAGGGAGTAATTGGTAATAATGTTGATCTCTGTAGCTTTTTAAGGACAGTATTTCTGCGGGGAACCTGTTAAACCAGAAACAACCCTCTGGCCCTGGCTTTGAATCTTGGGGAGTCTGTGTAATGTCTTATTTCCTCTGCTTCATTGCCTCTCCTGTACAAGCTGATCCTCTTAAACACTTTCTGGACTCTCTTCCATTTTGCTCCTTTAGTGGAGAGCTTTCTTTCCTCTGATCTGGTCTCTCAAGCTGTGTGTCCTTTTTCAATCCTGCTCATTCCAGAAAAAATGGCCTTTTCTGAGATATTTACAGTATCTGAGTCAATATTTCTGTGTTTCTCTTTGTAAACAAAACCAGTCATTCACCATCCAAAACGAGTCATTCAGTTACTGTGCTGTGGGCTTCTCTCAAAGGAAGGCCAGTGATTCTGAAGTGCACTTCCACTCATCACATTCTTTTATGTGAATTTGAAGATTTCTTCCATTCAAGTTCTTAAGTCTCCCTTCTCATTTCAGTATAAAACTGCCTCTCAAAATATATCCACCAAGGTAATTTTTTTTAATCATTCTTTCCCCAGGGAAACCTTAGCCACTATTTAAATAAGCAGTGGTCTGATTCTCTCTCTCTCTCTGGTTTTTTCTTCCTCTCCTCCCCTCAGAAGTGCTGAGCCAAGCACTGTAATTTTTGTGAATAAGGCCTCCCTGTTGCACTGTGCTGCTTTAGATATCATGCCTGTTTTGATCAGCTTTTTTTAATTTCATTTTCTGCATTGATTTGGAATTACATTTTGAAGAACAATCTCTGTTATATATTCAGACTTGTTCTTTGGTCCACAGTTTCTGGATGTCTCTGGGCCATCTGTCAGGCTGATTTTTTCAGGAGAGATCAGTTCAGGTTGTCTGGAAGGGCTCCCATTCACTGTGTAGGCACTGCGAGAAGCATTTTGATTTCAGGGCTGTGGATCTCTGCTGAACAAACCAGAGCTGAAACATGATGCTGGGGAGCTTTTGCTTTTTGGTGAATGGCACCTTTCACACCTGATGATGTGAACATGTGATGTGGTGATTGCGTGTGGAGGGTGTGGTCTAAGAGCAGATCTATTGTTAAAGGATCCTGAAGTTTTCAGAGCAGTTAATTTTTTCCAGATCCTCTTGCTCTATGAAAATCTCAGTTATGGAAGAGGCTCAAGGTATTGTGCAAAAACTGTGGTTCTTGTCTGCTGTGATTTCTTAGGTTTCTGAAGTAGGATGTGTTGGCTGTGGAGCACTTTGGGATGGAAGAGGCAGCATAGATGAAGTGTTGACTCCAGGTTTATTGTTTCCTTTGTATATAATTCACTGCTTTGGTTCAAGCTGTAGCAAAGACACAATCAAACCTTTCTGCTAAAGGCTTTCAGCCCATGGATTTTCAAATACACTGAGCAAGAGGCAGGGCTGGCATAGTGTGGTCTTCATGAGAGAGCCCTTTTCTGTTTTCAGTACTGAATGAGCCAATTTTACACCAGTTCTTTTCCTTTTGCAGCTTTTAGTTTGGTGGTAACTTTTTCTTTGCCAAGCTACCTACTCCCACAGCAATGCCACAACCATGCCACAACACAGTTCTAGTTCTGTTTATCCACGGTAACCAGTGTACAACTGCTGCTAATCTGAATTCCTTCTCAGGGAGGAGGGATTAGAAGTTAGTCCAGACATCTTGAATGGCTAGACAAGCACGTGCTTTTCATTTGTTTTCTCAGTTTATTATTAGTATTTTTAATCTTGAGGCTGCATTTGCAGATTGTTCTTTGGTTTTGGAATCTGATTCTTTCTTTCAGTCCCAAGGCATTTCCAGTGCAATCCATAACTCTCTTGATTTGGTCCAATTTCTCTTCCCTGTATATAGCATTTTGCTCATTCTAACTGCTTTAAACTTTAAACTTGATAAAATTTTTTCTTCTGAATGTATCTGCAGTTTCACATTACTAAATTATCTGGCTCTTTCAGGGCCTATTCAGCAGCTGTTCTGTACCACAAACTTTCTTGTGTGCCTTTCATTTAGACATCCATTCTGGTGGCCAAGAATGGGCTACTGCTTGTTTGGGAATGACTCTTTGAAGTCCTAGAGAACTTAACTTGAAGAATTTGTCAGAAACCCCTGGATAGTACTATTTGATCCATTAAGTTGACAGTGTGTTGGAAGTAATCCAGACTTTGCCAAACAAAAAGAAGTAAAACATGTTGATTAATCTCAAACATGCTTTTCATCTGTTGCATGGCTTTTTCCCCACTTCCATGTTGTTGTTTGAGATTTTACTTTTTACCATGTTGTTTTTAATTTCTCTCTACCTTAGTTTTTCCTGCAGGTCTTATTTGGCTGTTTGAAAAAAGCAACAAAACAATTAGAGTGAAACAGGGAGGAGTTCTTTGGCCAGATGTTGCTGTTAGGTGTGGATTTATGGTTTATACTTAATAATGTGTGGGTGAGAAATCCAGGACAAACAACCATCTGTTCTTCCAATCCCTACAATGAGTGTGGAATTTACTCTGTTGACCATATGTTTTCCATTGCTGTTGGAACAGTAAAATTAATTCGAGGCAATTGTGGTCACTTTTTGCTGCATTACAATTTTTTTCAGCAAATCACAGTAGCGAATCTGAGAAAGCAGAGAAAATATTCGTGGGAGGCTTTGGGAAAGAGAAGCTCCCCGGAACCTGTCTTTTTACCACATATTGTGGTTGAGGAAGTGTTCAGAATCAGTCAAAACACGAACACGTGTGGTTTTGCGTGTGGTTGAGATGGGAGGTTGTTGGGAGGAGGGCACGTGGTGAGGAACTGCTCCTTTGGCAGGGCGCTGCACCGGCGCCCGGTTGGGTTTATTCTGCATGGTTCTCGTTAAAATAAGAATGCATAGGATATCAGGGCAAAAAAAACCCTGGATATTGCTTCAGGATCGTTACATAATTCCTTGTTACGTGTGGGTTTCGTGACCTGTTGCAGCTTTATAAACCAACAAACAAAACACTTTCCTCTTCCCTGACAGCCTTCCCCGGGCTCCCCAGAGCGCAGCCGACGTGCCCCACGCCAACACAGCCAAGCCGATGGCGTCCGCTGCTGCCGTGCCTGTAGGATTTCACTATGAAACCAAATACGTAGTGCTCAGCTACCTGGGCCTTTTAGCACAGGAGAAGCCACAGGGGCATCCTCCTCCTCCTCCTCCTCCAACTCAAGGTAATACTTGCATATCCGTCTCTAGACATTTATATGTGCAGCTGTATTTGCAATTAGTTCTTCGGGTTGTTTCTGCAGGGATGTGGTGTGAGCCTGATGTTCACTCTTGGTTTATTCAGTGAGAAAGGAATAAATTTCAAGTGAAAGATGGCAGATGCTGATGGAAACAAGGCTGTTTGTATGTAGATTACTGTTTTAATTTGAGCTATGCCGGGGCTGACTGGTGTTTAGGAAGCAAGTAAGTGGTTTTAGTTGCTGTCTGGAGGCTAGGGGGATGGATATATATTATCTTTGTTGAGCCATCATGAGAATTTCAGCCCATGCTTGCTATTTTTTTGGGACACAGGTGGAAGTAAGCAGGGGTGAGGTGGTGTTTACTGGCATAAACTGAGTGGTGTCTTGAGCAATCTCCTGTGCTAAATAGTTTTGCCCTATTACGCTGAGGCTCTTGTTGTTGTCAGTCAGTGCTGCTGCAGAGATGGGGCCTGTGTTACTTCTGGGTTTTTTATTTATGTATTTATGAGAAGTCAAGGACTGCACAGAGTCAGATGTTTCTTCCAGGACAGTTTTATGGATAAAAGAGGTTAAATAAATAAATAGAAGGCAGAAGAAAAGAAGTTTGGTAGATTGTATTTCACATAAACCTAGGGGGTAAAACTGTTCTTTATTGTGTGGTGGCAAGAACTTAAGCAATGTTGTTTGTCAGGATTGCCAGGGTGACTTGTCACTTCTTAATGACATTTTAGTCACTGCTAGTTCTGTGATTCAGAATTTATTCTGATGAAAGGATTAAAAAAAAACTCAAAGCAAGCAGAGAAGTCTTCAGAATCTTTTTTCTCTTTGAACAATCATTTAAGAGTGCATATGCTGTCATTTACTGAACTTACCTGTCATGAAGTGAGAAATTCCTGAAAAGAAAAGATTACATCAAAGTTATGACAGGATTGCTTTTCAGTTTGACACTAAATCATATATTATACATAATTCATTAACGTTACTATATTTAATGCATAAAATTATTCTTACTATGTTTAAGGATTGTTTGCTACTTCCACTTTGACTGCATTTGTGGTCCATGAAAGGAGAAGCAGCTGTTTCATAAAACCCCTTGTTGAAAAATGTGCTCATTTTAGCAATAACATCTCATTCTGAACATCCCACCCATTTATAACTGGGCTTTAACTGGAAATGTGTTGGGTACATATAAAGGTTCAATTTATAAGAGTCTGCTTTCTGTTCTATAAATAGAAGGTTCAGAAAGGAAAATGTTAGTCTTAAAGCTTTTTAAAAATAATTTGGCTGTAGTTACTTTTGAAGTATTTGCAAATTGAGGTGAAACCTTTCAAATGATTCTCATTACTGAAACGTGTAAGCTTCCAATCTGAATTACAGCAGTAGATTTAAACTTTCTAAAGAGGAAGCTACAAAGGCTTAGATGAAAATTTTGTAGTCACTTAAGAGGAGTTTACTTCTCAGATATTGTTTATATGTGTTAGCTTGTGTGACAGCAGTCTGTAGTTGGATTTGCTACTAAAATACTGTAAAGCATTCATACTTTACAACTTCTAAAAAGGAAATCTTCCTACATTTTCCCCACTTCATTCCCCAAACCAGACAGTGGCCACAGTGTCTCCTCTCCTGGTTGTGTTTCACTTTAATTAGGTCTCTCTTTCAGTGTTTTTGCTGCTTTCTGATAAAAGCCTCTGGATTAAATAATTTTGCCTTACTTTTAATTTGCCAACTTGTTTCTCACTCTGTTTTGTAATGCTTTGAATGGACTTCAGGCTGTATTAAACTAAGCAAATGCTTTATCCTTTTGCCTCAGGATTTGTTTCATTCTTTCCCAACTCACTTTTTCTGGTGGTGGTTTTCTGCTTTCCACACTTCTGAGAGGTTTCTTTTGTCTGCTAGCTACTTTTTAAAAATCCTTTCTGCTACTTTTTCTCACCTGACTTGTTATGAGGCAGGGTTTGAGCTGCTCTCCCAGGCTGTGTGTGGTTATTTCAGGGTGCTGTGTGCATCTCCAGTGACTGTACAGCAGTTCCTATACCCACTGTATATGGGTATTTGAAGGTATCTCGTTGTTTGGCACGTGGCTGATGCCTGCTTGCTGTAATCTGCAATCCCCTGGGAGGAGAGCACAGCTCATAATGGACTTTTCCTGTCTAATGCACTGCTGGGAGGTCTCTGGGTGTTACAGCCCCCAGGGTGAGCTGAGAAACCTAGAAGGGAAGTTTTAACTGGAAACCTATCAACCTTTCTTAAAGTTTTATTCTTATCTCAGTTTTTGAAACAGAAAGACCTACACCAGAAAAAAACTAGTACAAAATGCAGGAAAACAGGTGGAAGGAAGGAAGGAAGGAAGGAAGGAAGGAAGGAAGGAAGGAAGGAAGGAAGGAAGGAAGGGTAGAACAAGAGAGATGGAAGAGCTGGGAAATGGAAATGAGCTGTTGCTGTCAGGAATCCCATCCTGAGGGGGAGACTCCTGGCTTTGGTGACAGACACAGGAGGGGTAACAGCAGCACAGCCTTGCTTCCTGCTTGTCACTGTGTTCTCCAAGCACCTCACCTGTTGTTGACACAACACTTTGAGTGATCCCAAATTCCTTCCATTGTGGATTTCTGTGGTGCTTCAAAATGCTGGTCAGGAGTCTTTCTACTCTATGGCTGAACACCAGTGGTTTGTGAATTGAGAGGATTCCAATAAAAACCACCTGTCCTTAATCTTATTTTGCTTTGATTTGGTTATTGTGCTGACAGACCTTCCATGGGAAACAGCAAAGCAACAATTTTGCCTATTGCCTGTTCCTCTCCAGTTGCAGAACACTCAAATATTTTGTGTTTCATTCATATGAGGCCTTGACTCTGGTTTGCAGTACTTTCCTTTCATTTATTTTTCTTACATCCAAATAAGACTGTACTCCTGGTAAGTTTTCTGTATCATATTCAGTGTAATGGGGGGTATCCAAGTTGCAGCTTGCCCTGGTGGTGTTAACCTCCTTGTCTGTCCGAGTGGGACAGTGAGGGACTCCTCTAGAGGGCAGTTCAGTGCAGGATCCCAATTCCAGCCACCTTGTGTCACCCTCTGGAGGATCTTCTGCCTTTCCATTGAGTGTCTACAGAACATGGGAGATGAGGAAAAAAGGCACACTGGCTGTTGTTAGGATTTCTGTATTTCCCTTGAGTCTCTTTCTACTGCACTCTCCCTGATTTTAGTGAAATTTCAACATTCCAGTTAAACCAGAAAGCACATCTGGTGGGTCAAAAACACCCAACCAAAAAAGTATCTTTCCCAACAGGAGTGGTACTATTTTATCTCTGCCAGAGCTGGTAGGAGAGATTGAATGCTTTTGTTTGTTCCCCTTCCTTCCTTCCTTCCTTCCATCCATCCATCCATCCATCCATCCATCCATCCATCCATCCATCCATCTATCCATCATCTGCCTCTGTTTTCCTGCATTTTGTACTAGTTTTTTCCTGGTGTAGGTCTTTCTGTTTCAAAAACTGAGATAAGAATAAAATTTTAAGAAAGGTTGATAGGTTTCCAGTTAAAACTTCCTTTTTTTTTTTTTTTTTTTTTTTGCAGGCCTAATGTGCTTTGGAAGACTGATGGGTTTTGGAGGGTTTTTATTCAGTGACTAGAAAATTCAGAGAAATTACATAGAAAATTGCTGTGTTTCCTTTTGAGTCTCTTGGTTGGTGTTGGGTTTGTTGCAAGAAGGATGGCTTCAGTTGCAAGCACCGAAACCACTTCTGGCTTCAAGCAAATAAGGTTGATCTAAATCAACACCTGATGAGCACTTGGAAATTTTTATTTTGCTATCTTCTTTTCACCACAGGGACTAAAGAGAGAGCCATCCACAGTATTCCAGACTCTTGAAAAAAAAGACAGTTTTACTGGACAAGCCAATCTTTCAACATTATAGCTCTATAATGTTCTGTAATGGATTTCAGTGTCTCCAGAGGTAAATCTAGCCAATTTAACTGGCCAGTGCTTTGAAAGATTTTTCCTATTAGTTTTGCCAGAATAATGATTCTGCATAACAGTCACTGCAGTTTATTTAAAGGCAAATTCCATTAGCAGTAAATTCTATTACTTTTTGGTAGGTTTTCAGTAGATGAACAAATCAGATAAATTGATAAAACACATAGAGTAACATCACCTGTGTAAGGTGATGTGGTGTGAGGCCACAGATGAGTAGATGTATTTAAAATGTGTGGAAGCTCTCAGTTGTCAGTTCATTAGATTATGGAGAGATGCTTTGTATTTTTTCAGAACTCTTGTCCTACCTAGAAGTACTATTCAGACACAAAAAATTATTATAAGTATTGGAAAATATCTCTACACTTTTCCCCCTGAAGTCTCTCTTATTATAGAAGCTTCCACTCTGCTGCAGTTGTTAGTATTATTAACTTTTCAAGTGAGTCAAAGTACTTTGGATTTGTGATTCAATGTATTTGTATTATAAATGGTTTTTTTGTATTTTATCAAGGAGTGAATTGTAACGTGTTTCTCTTTTTTAATCTACTTCCCCATTGCTTGACGCCACCCCATGAGCTTGTGGCTACAACACACACTCTGAGGAAAAGGAGTTCTTCTGTGTTGTCCTTGACAGAGTGAAAAATTTTAAATAAGCCCTTAGTTTACAGAGCACTGAAAGATTTATGGTCAGTGCCATTACTGCATGGTGACAGAGATTAGTCAAGAGGTGAGCAAGGTTTTGACAGTTTTACAGTTTCCCTGAGGTGCATGCTATCCATAGTACTTTAATCCAGTTATCATGCACAATGTCCTTTTGGCCATTTATTATCTTTTTGGAATTACCATATGAAGTGCTGTATGTGATTGAGCCATTTTTCTGGTTTCCCACTCACATGGTACCTGCTGCTGGCTTGTAGGAAATTGAGTTTTGTAGGTTGTTTTATCTTAGATGATGAACTTACTTGTTAGAGACCTTCATCCTGGGGAAAACATACTTGTTTGGGCTGTAAATATTCACATTGTAGGTCAGAGCAGTCCAGTTCATGGTAATAAGGGAGCTGTTCCCTCGACTGAGGCAAGGAAAGGGAGCTTTTTGGGGTGTGAATTCCCACTTGATTGAGCCTCCTCTCTGCCCACAATAAAAATAGAGTGCTAGTTGGCAATATCTTGTCATATATCTTTTCTTTAAAGCTGAGCATTCTTATGGTTTATAAAGAGCTTCTTTTAAACATTTCTGAAATCGAGGGCTCCATCTGTATGTGACAGTCCATGGTTTGGAGTTTGCTGGTGTAATAGATGTACTTCTCATTAAAGAAAACAGATAAATACATTTGTAAAGGGATTTTGTGCATCTTTGTCACTTCTCAATGCTTACAGTAATTTTAGAGTCTTACTTAATGTTTTTAAAAGTCTGAGATGTTAAATACTACAGCCATGCTGAAAGTAAATTTTTAAGTCAACTATTGAAGTTAATATAGAGACCTAGGAGAACTCAAAAACAAAGATACTGCTAAATTAAAATTACAGACATGAAAGAAAAAATATCAGGAGCAGTCTGTGACATCAGTGGTTTTCTTTTCCAGTCATCCTTCATTCCCTTGAACTGAAAAGGCATAACATCTTTTCAGTCTCTCCTTATGGTTGCTGTTGTCCCTTGTTAGCTGAAGTTTTGGCTCAAGCACTGTTAAATGAGATGTGCAGACTCTGTAGCTCTCTGATGAATGACTTCTCATCCCTCCTCCTCCTGGGATCAAACCTGGCAAATGGGTTAATCTTGTGTTGTTACTGAGTTTCTGGAGTTTTACTGAAGTGTTACATTTATTTAGTAGTCTGATGCTCCCCGATGCCGTGCTTGATAGACTTTCAGAACACATTTTCCTCTACTTCTTAGGTTATTTCCAAATACCTGAAACCCAAAATCCTAACGGGAACATAATTGTGCCAAAGCAAACCTTTATTCCATAAACAGAAAGTAGAATGCACTAACTTGGTTGTGTAAGAACACGTAACAGAGGTTTCTTGTGCCTCTGGGTTGGGGAGAGGCCTTGCAGGGTTGGTTTACCAAAAGCCCAGAAGAGGCAAACCCATTTCTTGAGCACAGGAAAGCATTCAATTCTCATGGCTCCTACAAACACCATTTCTGGTGTGACCATTTGCATCTTTGATGATGAAAATATATTCTCATCTAAAATAAGCTAATTATACTGTTTTCTTCAACTTGTTTTTGACTTAGAAGTTGGCTAATTGAGAAAAGTGCCGTGTGCAGTGTTTGTTGGTAGCAGTCAATATCCAGGAGATGCAGAAAGCTGAAATCCATTCTTTATTAGGGGAATCAACAGTGCAGAGTCACTGCTCGGGGAGGGGCAGGGTTTTGATGTCCTGGCATGACTGAATAGTCAGGTGCTCTCGGAATCAGCAGCTGCTGCAAAGCTGTGGGTGCTACGAGATGGAAACCATTGACTGCAGTGCTGATTATCTAAACAGCTCTTTTGTACCCTGGCAGCAGTGGAATTTCTCTTCTTTCCATTTTCCAGATGAATTCTTATCAAGTATGACAGCTTGTCCTGGGTGATCATCGTCACATCAGCCCCGTGAGAATGGGGGCTCCTCTGTCCCTTCCACACACAGGTTCACTCAGGGGTTGGCACTTGCACACACTTGTTGCACTTGACTCTGAAGCAGTGCTTCAGTTCTTCAAAGAAGCATCTGACAGGTTCTGACAGGGCATGAACCAAAAGGAGGAACAGTTTGCTCCTCTCTGGAATTTATTACTCAGAGTGGCAAAGAGGCGCTACTGGGGAAGGGATTTAAGAAGCTAAGTGAAGTTATTCTGAACATGTGTGGTTAAGGCAAATGGAATTAAACTGCCTATCATTTGTTCTTTTAGACTGGTCACAGAAATATATGAAAACATTTTATACTGACTTAAGCATACATTGGTTTAGAGGGATTGTTGTACTGAGTTTTTAAGCATTAACAGACGTTCAGTAGTTGATTCTGTGGATTTTTTCATATTTTTTCATATTTTTCAGTTGTAGGAGACCTTGAAAACTTACTGTCTAGTGTTTTTTTAAATACAGAAAATGTACTTCACTAGTGTGTAGTTAATTACACATCTCTGTGTGTTAAGTGCTTTTATGGTTTTCACACATCCTTTTATGAAATTTAGTGATTATATGTGTCCATTGTGGAAGAAAAGGAAGGCAAGACAACACTAAAGTTCCAGCAGAGGAACAAACCAAAGAAAACAGGCCTCAAAGCTGTCATTCACAAGACCACCAAATTATGATTTAGTGTCTTTGAGACAGGAATGAAAAAAGATGTGCCAGAAAGCTCCACTGACTGTTAGAAGACTTAGCTGAAGATCTGGATGTGAAATGGAAGTGATGAGGAGGAAATTGAGTCAGATAATACCAACATTACAGATACAAATCCTTTCCCTTTTTTGTTTCCTTCGACTGAGTGAAGAATGTCTGTAGAGCAGAACATTGTCTGACTCTCTAGGTAGAACTGTAGCTTTTGGTGTAGGTGCAGAAAGGGTGAGAAATTCAAATGTCCTGGATGTGCTGGGTTTGTTTGGAAACAGTTTTGTGTCTCTTGGCACAGCAGAATGATAAAGATGATGGAGAGTCTATGTAACCCTGGCTGATATGGCTGAAACAACCTTTTGTTACCAATATCTAGAGTCAGCACATAGAAAACATATTTGTGATCCCAAACCATGGCATGTGAACTTCTGGGGATGTGTAGCCATTTCAAATTCCTGAATTTCTTAGTTAGGAGAATTAACAACTGACTGACAATTGTGAGGTCCTTTGCCTCTAGTCTTACCTGTGAAGCCAGTGTTAAATTGTGGCCTGTAGACTGCTCCTGACCAGGGAAATGATGCACAGTTCACAGGTTTCAGGATTCTTCATTGATGTCATTGCATAGTTGCTCTGAGAATATTAAGATTTTGCAGGCGTCAATACAAATTCTGCAACTAAAAATGAAGCTTATGCCAGTCTGCTTTGTTTTGGTGTAGTTTGATAATAAGTGTATTAGGTATAATGGCTGATTGTTCATGTGCCTTGGTTAGATTTTGGTCTTGAATTGAAGATACTGCTTTTAAAGTTCCTGTGTGTTCTATTTGTAGCCTTACAGTTCTTTATTTTATTTTGTTTAAAACACCAGTTCTACCTTGAATAGACCTGGAAGTTTGTCTGTTTTTGGGTTCATGTAATAAAACTTGAAATAAGTCCTCTGGAGGAATCATACTTTTTCCTGTCTGAAATTGAACTTTCACTTCCAATTCCTTTATACTTAATATTTCAATACCATGTTCCACTATCTACCTTGTTTGAAATATAAATTAATTAAAACGTTTGAATGATTTCTTTGGTTTCTTTCAGGGACTCAACAACAGCTTATGGCACAACATGCTCTGGAGAAAGAGGCTTTGGAGAAGATTAAAATAGAAATCGAGGAGGAGCTAAAACGTCTTGATGAAGAAATCTTGGAAGGTGCTCTTCAGGTTTTCCAGTTTCAATCCATAGTCTCTATGCACTGTAATGGTGGTTAATTTGTAACAGGTACTCCAGTTAAAGAGATTTTTGAATCTGTTGAATCTCTTTATCCTCCTCCCCCCACAAGATTTGTACACATTGTCACATGGAGTAAAATAGTTAAACGTTACCATTTGGAGTAGTGGAGCCTGGCCAAAGCAAACAGCTGGATGACATTTAATAGGCTACTATAAATAATGAAAAGTAAACAGCCCTTAAGCTGCTGCACTTGATGGCAGAAGTCCTCAGGAGTTAATATTTCAAGGAGTGTGGACTTAAATTGTCAGATTTCTCCCTTCCACCAGGTTTATTTTTTTTGTGGTGTGCTTTGACTGTAGATGTGGCTTTTATAGGACTCCCAGCAAGGAATGATTTCAAACCCATCTTTGCTTTGCATGTGTTTTGCAAATCAGAAATCTGAAATAGAAAGACTCTAGAGCTGTTTAAGTTCATTCATACGGAACTTTTAGAAGTTGTAGACTGAGAAGGAAAAGTTTATATGAACAAAATAATATTAAAAACCCAATATTCTAGTACTGCTGCAGAGATGTCTATGTGTGGGCAATTTACTGTGAAAAGAGGCTCTTCTGCTGCTCCATCAGGGTTGGCATCAGCTTAAAATGGGAGAATAGCTGCACATTCAGCAAACTTGCTGGTTAGGATGCAATTGTGAAACAAGAGCTGGTGGGGAAATGGAGCTCAAAGCCATCTCTGCCTTGTTAGTAGCACTTCCAGAATGTATTTGGACATTTTTTACTGTGATTTGTTCATTGCATTCTTTGACTACAAAGCTGTGATTGGTTTTTGTCCCTCATTTAAGCTGTGGAAATTGCTAGGATAAGGAATCTGAGACTGCTGATGTTCTTCTGTGAATCTCCTTTATTTTGTGTACCTTCTTCTCTCAGCATTTACCACGACAGGGTTTGACTGCCACACTTCCCCAGTGTTCAGCCCTGCCAATCCAGAGAGCTCAATAGAAGACTGCCTGGCTCATCTGGGGGAGAAAGTGTCCCAGGAGTTGAAGGAACATCTGCACAAAGCCCTGCAGAGCTTGCTTAGCAAGTGAGTTCCCATTTGCTTTTTCAAAGGTGTTTCCTTTTGCACTGTGACTCCTGCTGAAATGCTAAAGTTGGGACTGCATCTTTTATTGCATTTCTTTCTTTTTCCATCTTCATTTATCTGCCTGGGTTGCTTTTTTTTTTTGTTGTTTTGTGATGTAACGAGCAAATACTTCTTTGTGGTATTTGCCCTTTGCAGCAATGTAAGTTTTAAATTTTTCTAAGCTTTTGTTACTGAATTTCTGAGGCTGCTTCAAGCAGTTTGAGTTGCTGGTGAAACTGGCAGCTGCCATTGCCAGTTTTGTGAATGCTGGGCTGTAGCCACATGAATGCCTTTAGCCTTAGAGCAAAGAGTGGAGCTGAAGGTTTGTTTGTGGTCTGGCCCATGATGAGTGGGAGAGTTTCTCTGAGAGGATGGTGGTTACAGATCTTGTGACCACCCTTCAGGTACACATCTGAAGCAGGTGCCTCAACAGCTGTCCTGCCAGTTTAAACTCATTCTGTAAATAGCACATTGCAGTTGGCATGCTGGTATCTTAATTAATGTCTTTGCAAATTGGTGCAATTGTTGTAGTCATAAATTATCAGCCTGAAATTTAATGGATTCACATGTACTTCTTGAGTGAGTGACCTCTAAAATGTGTTGGTAGAGAGCTGGAGTTGGAAGGTGCTGCTGTAGGAAGAGTTGCATAAATGCAGCCATGCATTTAAGTGGTTCTAGCTTGTTGATATTCTGATGTTTTAGGCTTGCTATGTTTTCTATAAGAAAATACTTGCTTTCTGAGTAATGTTTATGTATGTACATACATAAAGTCAGCAATGCCTGTCAAACCATGTTGCCTTTTTCTAAGACAATCTAGAATTACTGTTTAATCTCTTGATAATATCCTTCCTGCAGCTGTTCCTGCTCTTCTCATCCCACTGATTGATTTAGATTTGGTTTCAAAGAATTAATGTGCCAAGGAAGTCTAGAGAGTGCCCTTAAAATGACAAAACCAAATTATGTTTTCCCCACTGTGCTTTACCTCTGTTCTTTTCCCTCTGTTGCTAGTGTAAGTGCTGTTTGATGCAATCCTTACTAATTTGGCTTGTATTTTCCTGCCCTCTGACATGCATATAAAGAATTGTTGGGGTACAGTAGGCTGTTAGATCACGACAGGTTCCTGCAGTTCCATAAGCAGTTTTCTGTCCAATGCCAGTTACCACTATTTCCATTAAACTGAAGTCTGAACTTGCCTTTTGTGATGATCTGGCTGAGGACAGCTGCTTTTGAAGCAGTGCATCTTCTGCTGTCACTTGGCAGAGAGCCTTTGCTGTTATTGACTCTTAGATGCCAAATGATCTTGGAGAAAAGAGTATGGAAGAGAGGAGTTTCATCATCTCAATTCAGAGAAGTAGAGATGTGATAAATCTAGAATAGAGGTTTCTACTGAAGTATGAAGGGGTTTTGTGATCAAAAGTGCTGTTTCTTGCAAATAAAGGTTTCAGCTCTTAACGTAATGCTAATGCAGTCAAACAGTCTGTGTTAGTCCATAGCCTGTATTGTTTACAAAATTTTACTCTGCGTTGGCCTCTAGCTCGGGTAGGAATTTCTTCATGGAATTTTCTGTCTTTAAAATCTTAGATTATTAAAAAAAAATATGCAAGAGCTTAGAAATTTTCTAGCCTATCAGAGAACCTACTCATCTAATGTTTTTTAAGTTGTAGAGTATCAAATTATGAGGAAATCCACTTAACCAGTCACATCCAAGTGTGTAAGTGGGAGAAGGGCGATGCCTTCCTGACCCTGCCTGGTGCTGATCTTTTCTATCCTGAAACACAAGCCTTGCTAGCCATTGAAAATTACTAGCTGTAACACATGTGAAAATACTTTGTTCTCTGAAAACCCAGAACTTTCTTTTATTCACCTTCTTTTGTTTCCTTTTATAACTTTCAGTGTTGGTTTAACTTCTGCAGGCCGGTGACGTATCAGGAGTATCGGGAGCGCACGCAGGAGGCAGCTGCTTTTGCCACTGGATGGAACAAGGTACCAGACCAGTGACTTGCATTTGGAAATGTCTCCTGTCTCTTTGATGTCTGTATTGTTTGTACTGGGTGCAGCTGTGCTTTACAGAGGGCCCAGAATAGAAAGAACTTGGTTTTAGTATGGAATAAATTGCACTCTCAGAGTGGGAGATGGCCACAGGGTGGGTAGTTTTGTAGATAATTTAGCTAAAAGTTACTAAATGCAAGTGTTAGGTCAATCTTCCTTTAGTTGGTGAAATGAAAAGTTAGATGTGTTGCTTGACTTAGGTTTTTTTTTTTTTTTTTACATTCCCAAGAGAGGTTAATTCCTGCAGCAGCTTGGGAATGAAATCTGAGACTTTTTTTTCATAATACTTCTCTGCTCTTCCCCTCCTCCAATGTCAAGTTTAAAATATATGTAAAAAAGAGTGCTGAACGTGGTGAAAATAAAAATTGACAGTATCTTCATGATATTTAAATTGTTGAGAAAACGTAGGGATGGTGTTCCTGCCTGGTTTCAAGAGTAGTTGTCTCAAATGATAGGAATCCTCTTTTTTAAACAAAATGCAAGTCTGTAAGTGAATTATCTTAAAGTGCTTCTCATGTGGAATGAGTAGATTACTCTTCCCAGAGTCATCTTTCATTAATCATTCAAATTCATCACCTTAATAATTCTCTAATGGGTTCAATGGGCATCAAAAAAAGAATGAAAGAACTAAATAACTACTTGCAAATTTAATCACAATTCGAGTGTTAAAACGTAGACTTAAATTTAAAATAGAACAAGAAATCTTTTTCCCTCTCTACATTTTTTTCTTCAGGAGGACTTTTCCCTGACTAGATTTCCCTGCTTATTTAGAATCTGTTCATCTAACCAAGGGTGTGGGCACTTGTAAAGCAGTTTAATAAACACTGCATGACAAGTTACTGCCCATGGCTCCAGCAATTATCATTGCTTCATGTGTGTGCTCTTTCAATTTGTCATCTTGTGATTCACAGCACTTTGGTTTGAAACAACCATGAAATGTGATTATCAAGAAGGTGGCTTAAGCTAGCACATTTCACTCTTCAGCTGGTGAAAGCTAAAACCAAAGCATAAAACCAGTCATTGTGGCTCAGCTGGCAAGGGAGGAGGTGCATGGGGCTTCTCAGGTCGATATGTTCTGGGTCTCCACCTCCTGAAGATGCAGCCCTGGGTGGATGAATGGGCTGCTTTGGGGGTTTGTGATCCAGCCTTCATTGCTGCTGCATTCCTGCAGCCCCTGGAGCTCCTGGATTTCAGTCCCCATCAGCTTCTGGTGGAGAGCATCATCCAGAATATCTTTGTCATCAACTCTGCTTGCCCATAAGGTTTGTTGCTACAAAACATATAGTCCAAAAGCAAACCAGAGTGGAAATTTCGTACCCCAGCACAGCATCTGTTTGTATTGTTTTTGTGGTAGCTTGGAGTTCCAGGAATGCCCAGCAGTTCCTTCAATAATCCTTGTTTTGAGGAGATGGAATACATTTGTGTTGCTTTCATTTCCTTTTAATTTCCTTTGTCATCTTAAATCAGAACTGTGTTTTATAACAGAAGAAATCTAGGTACCTTTCCTGCTATCTCAGCTCAGCTTAATTTTTACTCTAAAGAAGCTGTTAGAAAAACACATTAATGTTGAATTCTGTAAAGGAAAAGGGTGTCCATGTTTTATTTGAAATAAGGCTCTCATTAAAAAAAAAAAAAAAATTCCAAACCACCTCAGATAGGTCAAATTGAATTTCTATAATAAAATTGACATAATAAAAAAATTTTAAATACTTCATTGCTGAGTTTTTTTACTCTTTTTCCTTTAAACTGAATATTATACATATATCCAAAATGCATAATCCCACTGTTGTGCAACATGTGAAAAGATAACAGATATTGTTATTGAGAGCCAGTTGAACTGGTGAGTAGGGTAGCAGTCCATTCTTACTGATTAACAGGGGCAAAGAATAGGGCAACAAAAATATAAGTAATAACCATGGGAAGAATTAGATTAATTTTAAGTTGAAATAGTCCAAAGGTACACAGAACTGTAATAATTTTGGATATAGCTTCCTCAAAAAAATAATAGCTTCCCCAAAACCTCTTGTGAAAAACACGATTCACTTATTATGTAAAATTTATAAGTTTAATAAAAGTAAAATAAAATAGACAATTAGGAGAAAAAAACCCAAAGCTCTTTTTGGCCGAGTGCTGATACCAACAAGATCAGCACCTCGTCTCTTTTCAGATCCTTTGTTTTAAGGACTTCTGTGTGACATATTTAAATGAGCTAATGCATGATTCAAATATTCATTTTGGTTTCAAGACCCCCCCCTTAAGTACACAGTTTATTTATGGGGCTCTGTAGAGTCTGGATGGAGGTGGTAAATCTGTCTTCTTCAACCAGGCTCAATTGTTCCTCATCTTCAGGAATTCCAGATGCCCCTCCTGTCTTCTGTCTATTTGAGGAGTTACAATAATCCCATCTCTACTTTGTTACAATCTAAGAATATTCATCTATCACATTTTTCAAATTCTGTTAATAAAAGAACATGCAATACAACCTTCCCATATTATACATAAAGCAGTCAGCTTGTTATATGTGAAAAGCCAACTCCAAAACCTGCATTCATAACACTCTGAACTTTCTTTAGGTTTTTTTGTGTACATTTAAATTTGTACAATGGGATATTGGAATAATGTAATGGACACAAGTGTTTCATTTACACAATCAGCTGTCTTCTGATAGGAAAGTGGGGTTTATAATGGTTCCCGAGGAGTTTTCTCCTGCCAACTATTTTCTGTTGTGTGTTTTTCTTCAGTCAAAATATAAATAGTCCCTTGCAATCCTTCCTTGGTAGAGGGACTTGCAGTTGCTTTGAATTGCAAAGGCTGTATTTTTACTTTGCTCTAGTTAAACCTCACCAGTGTTCACACAGCTGCTCTTCTGTACAGAAGGGTGTTGTGACCTTCCATGGAAGTACCGTGAGGTAATTCCTTTCATGAATTTAGGGACAGTCTTGTGCAAACCTGCTCCTGCTGCTCTCAGGGGCAGGAGTGTCAGTGATTTCAGCAGGGAGGGAAAGCTGGGTGGTGTTTGTTGGTCTCTGTGGGACTGGATGTTAGAGTTTGAGTCTGGTCCCTCACTCTGAGGCCTGAAGAGGCTTTGCTGAATTCGGGAGGAAGGGGTGGATTAGGCAACAAGTTGGCAAAGGAAGAAGGCAACAATCATGTTCACTATGCCAGCATTTGATTTCATTTCCCAAGCAGCCTTTCCTTGCCTCTGTTTCTCTTGCCTTCAGCTTACAGTAAATGTCAAATATTTTGAGATCTCCGTGTTCATGCTGCTGTGGAGTTGTGTGGGTGTGCCCAAAGCCTCTGAAAGATGTCTAGCTTTGACAGTTTGGGTTTTTTTGATCCAAAAAAGGTTGAAGCTTCCACTTGACACCTCATCTTGACCTGTTCCTTATATCTGTGCACTGTCATCTTGCACCTCTTCTGCTTCTGAGTTGAGATTAATTGCAAGAAGCTCAAAAACCCCAACACTTTTAAAATTCAAATACTTTTAAACTTCTGACACCATGACATCCCTAGTGAAGTGTTAGCAGTTACCAGTGTTAACTTTCATCACAGCACCACAGTGCTATGACCTGTCTGCCACAGTCTTGGGCTCCTTTGTTAATCAGCTGGAGCATCTTAAATTTATCAGATTATGGGCATTTTTTAGGCCCTGTCTGGTTTTAGTAGTGAGTCTCAGTGTGATGCCACAGTGAATTTAGTACAAATCTCAATTTCAGCTTGCTTTGCCTATTCATCTTCCTCCAGCTTTGTACCCTAAGGTGTGATTTCTGGTAATATAGTGCAGGATTTTTATAGAAAAGAAAACCAGGCTGATGGAGGGAAGAGAGTGGAAAAGGAAGGAGGCATTAAGAGTTGAGTAGAGCCTTCATCTCCCTTGTGCAGCTGGAAACAGCATTCCAGTCTGCACAGTGAATAGATGTGCAGTGCAGTTGCCTCAATTAAAATGCAGTAAAACAAATCTTTTTCTCTTGTGTCATAATCATGCTTTTTCAGATGCTAATGACTTCAGTTCATACCAGTTTCCTGACCTTGGCGAGGTGCTGCATATAAACATTGCCCAGAGGGTCACTTGTGGGCTCTAGGAGAATAAATTTAGAGTTTAAAAGTTCAACTGCATGTTGGTTTTTGTTTAAACAAAAACATAATTTCAGAAGGAAGTGTCTAGAACCAAATACTGTGAAGGAGGTGGATTCACAGAGTCTTGCATCTCCCAGAGCAACTTAGGTTAAGGCTTAGCACTCAGTTAAAAGGTTTCTAAAGAGGAATGGGAGTAGGAAATGAGGGAGGAAGATCTCTCTGTGTTAAATTTGGCATCAGAGGGAGAGTTTGACATGGAAAGGGGCTTTGTGCTTGTCATTTTAGACATGCTTGTAATGCTAGCTGTTGGGTGGAGGTGTTTGTTTCTGTCCTGCCTCAAAGCCAAGTGTGAACTTCTGAAGAGAGTGCCCAGTGCAGTGTTCCTATTCAGGAATGGGTATGAATGCAAATTTGCTGTTTGCATTTGAATGCATATCCCTTCGAGCTATTTAGGAGATTGCATCTTTCCACTTCTAGGGTAGCAAGTTCTGGACCTGCTTCTCTACCTGAACCCTGTGTTGGGAAAAAAGTGGGGCTTAAGAAAACACTTCAGTGCTGTTCTGTCAAATTCTCAAGTTGGACTGTGCATTTTTGCTTACCAGATGAAGTGCTTCTTTTTAAATGCATTTTATTGTGTGTTTGCCTTGTGTCTTCTCAGGAATGAAGTGTATAGTCCCTGGTGTGTTTGGACTTGAAGGTTCAGACTTTTTCTGTGGACACATGAATTCTGTTCTAGCTGCAGAGTGGTATTGATGATGCTTTCTGTATTTATTCCCAACTCTTTTCTTTTGAAGGTCTTGGTGCCCCTGGTTCTGTTACAACAATTTCTGATGGAGCTGACCAGACGGGGCCAGGAACCACTGAGTGCCCTTGTGAACTTTGGGGTGACTTTTCTAGAAGATTATTCTGCAGATTATATCATTCAACAAGGAGGATGGGTAAGAAGACCTCATTTCTATGTGTGATCCTAGTAGGAGTGAAAGCTAAGAGGGGTTGCTAGAAGTAAGCCAGATGCAAGAAGGAATGACTCAGAAAAAGAAATTAAAAAAAAATAATGAGGAGGTCAGGACCACAAAGGGATCTTGGGCAGTCATCTATTCCTCTTCTCTGCCCCAAGGCAGAACTGACTTTCACCCATTCATTTCTGATGTTGATATTAAGGACTCGTGTGACTGGACTCCACAATTTCCCCAGGCAGTCTGTGCCAGTTCTTTGCATGTCTGATTTGTTGCATTGCTGTTGAAATTGAAGAGGTCCTGAGGTGTCAGATAACAATTAATTTTCATACAGTGTGTGTTAGGGTGCTAATTTGTTGCAGTGTGGTGAGCTTTGTGCTTCCCTGTTAATTAATGTCCATGGAGCACTGCATTTGGAAGCAGACACCTGTAACAAGAGATGACATACATGCCTGAGAGGCTCCTCTTTTTAATGGCATCTTCACCCTCTGGTGACTGCTGGAAAAGGTATATGGGTTTTTTCCTCCTTAAATTTCAGAGTTTCTTAAGGGGTAAGTACCTGGGGAGCACTTCATACAGAAATGTCAATAGGTACTAATTTATTTTTATGATAAGATAAGATAGCTAATGCATATTAGAGTTTATAGCTGAATAGTTACATGCATAGAATAAGCAATCAGGATTTTTTTTGTGCTGCATTTTATCTTGTAGAAATCTTTAATTCATGGTTCAGTGTTCAGACTCAGTGTTCCTGAGTCATGGTGTGCTGAGAAAGTTGCATTTAGAAATACTTGAGAAAGGCAGCTCACAGCTGATGAGCTGGGTCTTGAAGGCTTGAGCCTAAGATTGCTGGGTTTGGGAAGAATGCCAGATTTGAATGGAATTAATCTGGGATTTGTGAAATGGCTCCAGCAAGCTGATTTATTCTAAAAAGAGAAGCTGTTCAGGAAAACCCAGCGATAAAAAAGTACTAGTAGGAAAAATCTTATTCAGAAGCTTCTTGTATTTCAAGAGTTCACCTGAGGGGGTTTTTTTGAAGAGTAGCTTGTTGCAGAATTTCTGCACATCTGCACCTCCTTTACCTGTGCCCTTCCTGGCAGTTGTGGAGAGCAGTCCTCAGGGCCTGATTGTTTGTCTTTAATGGTCAGAAGCACTAACAGCATGCAGCCAGATGACCTTAGGTCATTTGATAAATGCACTCACATCTCAAAGTATTTTCATCCCAGGGCAGGCCCTTACTTGCAGCTTTTAGACAGATCGATGGTAGTACTTTTTTTGCTTTTCTTGTGGCTTTTTGGGTTTGTTTTTGTTTTTTTTTTGACCTCCAAAAAGGGCTGTGCTGTGTTCTCCAGCCCCTTTTTGTGGCCTGCTGTAAACACACTTCATGGAGCTCAAAGCTTCTGAAAACAAGCAGCTTTCCAGCATGGCCTGCGAGGGAGGGGGCTGTGCTTTGTGTTTGGGTGGCTGTGCATGGATGTACAGAGCTGGGTGGTGGTGTCCAGCATGTCTGTGCACATCCAGCCAGGCAGAAAATCAGACTGACACAGGCAGTGCAGCAAACAAGCCGGAGCTATTTTTGAAACAGCACAAGAGGCGAGGAAAGAGACAAGGTGATGAAAATCCTTTCCAGATGAATTAATGTAGCTGCACTAACCTTTGTGACTCGCTCTGGGGATGGGCTTAGGGACCCACTGGGCATGTGGCTGTCTGTGGAGGAGGGGGATATAAATGGTTACATTGTATTTTTTTCCTCCCTGATAAGGAAAAGCTTCATTTTCACGCTGTGGTGTGTTTCTGGGTTTGTTCTGGGGCTGTGGGATGGCAGTGCTGGGAGCAGGGCGTGGGGCCAGGATGGGAGAGGTGATGTTCTGAGAAGGGGCAGGAAGAGCCTGGCAGGCTGGTAGCCAGACTGAAGTGTTGGGAGTGTTTGCATTTTTTAAGATAAGCATCTGCCACAGGGGCTCTGTGTGCCGGATCAAGTTGTCAGTAACAATTTGCTGGAGCCATAAGAGCAATGTGTAAACCTGGGAGTTTCCAGTGACTCATGTGGCTGTGACAGTAAGACGTTCAGTTTTTGTGTTATTTTGGAGCTGTATGAAGTTAGGTCTTTCCTGCAGCTGCTAAGAGCTTGCTTAGAAGTGAGATGCAAGAATAGCCTGTCTGGTTTTCTGTGGATCTGGAGCAGAGGAGAGCTTCACAGGAGTCAGCTTTTCAGGGGCAGACCTGAAAAGCTCTGTAGTGTCTCAGGTGCTGTCTCATCCCTTGGCACCATGTAATTTGGGATCTTCCTCAAGTTTTGTATTGAAGTCAGCCTTTGCCAGGAGAGGAGTAGCCAGTCCAAAGGTAAGGGGTCAGCTGAGCCCTTCCTGTGCCTCGCTGCAGACCTGTGGAGTCAGGATTGCACAGAGCTGTCTCATCCATTTGCTGCATCATTCTGTGCAGCCACAATGCGGCTGGAAGAGCTCCCAGGGTTCTGCATGTGTGCAAGACTTGAGGTTCTCTTGTGAGCTCAGGAGGCTTGTAGGTCCAGGAAAGCATCTGAGTGAGGATGGTAGACAGCTAACTAGGAGCAAAATTTCCAGCTCAAGGGAATAAAGGTTTACAAATTGGGGAGCTGTGCAGCAGATTTCAAGAAGCTGGCATGGCTTGTGGGAAATGAGAAATTTGATATACTGGAGGATGACAAGTTGCTTTTTGATTTTCCATGCCAGTCCCACAGAGATATGGTGCTGAAATGGTGTGCTGGAACAATGAGTGTTCCCCTCCCATTCTCCCTTCAGGCACTGGAATTGCTAACTTTTGATGGCAGTGTGGGGCTGGGATGTACTCCTGGGTTGGTGAGGGGATGGCTGGCATAGTTTTATGTTCCCTCTTTCACTGATTGCTCTGACAGGTTTGGCTGCAACTCTTGAATTTACCTGTTTGACTCTTAAGTTTTAGTGTGATCTCTCTTTTGGAGCAAAAAAGCATGCTGTGCATTCCAGGTTCTCTAAACAGACACCTGTGGGGATACACATTCCTTCCTCCTGACTAGTGGGTCCACTGGTCCTACTGAGACCTTCTTCCTTTATCATCTTGAGCCATTGCAAGACAACACCTAGCTGGATTTACAGGCAGCTTTGTTCTTCTCTTTCCCAAAAACGATGTTAGGGCTCGGCAAACAGACACGCAGTTTGCTCTCCCCACCCCTTTCCTCTTCTCCCCACCCTTTTCCTCATCTCCCCTCCCCTTCCAACATCTCCCCTCCCTTCTCTCCTCCTACCTCCCCTGCCTTTTTGCTCTGACTTCTCCAGGGCTGAATGCTGCTGCATCAGAAGCAATTCTTGGTCTCCTGGAAAAGTGCACAGTAAGACCAGTCAGTTGGTAAGGATTTTTTCCCTCTTCCTTTCCACCCCTTCCCAAATAATTTCTTTCTTCTCAAGTTCTGCAGATCCTGTTTTCCATGGTTAGGTGTCATCTTTGTAGAAGTATCTGGGGATGTCTATAAGGAGGAAAAAGTGTAAGTTTTCTGGGAAACTAGCTGCCTATTTTTTTTCTCTCAGGTTCCCATTCCTGTTACCAGCCCCTCTGCTTTCCCCTTGTTTGAACCTTTTTATCAGAATGCAGTTAATAACCTTTCTTCTCAGCACAAGCCTGGGAGTTATATTTGTGACCCGTGGCAGAAATTGTCTCTGCCTTCCCAGGGGTCTGTCTCATTGAGTTCAGACCTGGATTTGCATTTAACTAGTTAACTGCCCATGTTGAAGGGAGTAAAAGTAAATTTGCTTGAAATCTCCACAGTGTTTACAGTTTCCTATCTCAGCCTTAGAGGAGCTGTTTTCTCTGTGTCTCCAGTGTTTTGTCTTGGGCTTTGCAGCTGGTTTAGCTGTTTTCTTTGCTGCTGGTGATTGAACAATCCGCATATTAGAGAGTGTTAACAGTCTGGAGGAGACAGAGAGTTAAGAGGCAGTTGTCATCCTAGGGAAGGGAGGTAGTCAGTTTGTGCTTTCAGAGATGAAAATCTCCTGCAGCAGTCCAGGTGTCCTCCCTGGGAATGACAATGCAGAAATAGAGAGAGACGTGCTCTGCTGGAGGAGACAGAAGTAAGTTTAATGTGGCAGAGATGCAAGAAAGGACAGCTTAGTTAGAGGAGTCCTAGAAAGGAGTTTTTCCTTTCACAATAATTATGCTTTATGCTTATATCATGGAATACTGCAGCAAAGTGTCCCCTTTTATTTATATGTAACTTCTTTGGTACAGTAATAGAATTTTTTTTTTAATTTTTAGGCACTGTGGCTGAAGAAGGACATTAAGTATTAAAGGAGCAACTAGATCTCCTTTCTCTTTCCCCTTCCAACAGCTTCCAATCTGAAGAAGTTGTCTATAAATAACTGAATTTACCTCATTTTAAACCTATAAGACTGAAACCTTAAGGGTGTTGCTTTGGTGCTGACTCTCTGCAGGTTGTAGAGGTTATGTTGGAAGGCAGGGATGGAAGAGGATCATTTCTGCAGGCTGTTCTAGCCAAAGCATTCCTTGAAGGGAATGAGAGCAGTGGCTGCAGCATCACAGTGCTTTGGTGTGGTTCACTCAACCTTCTTTTCCTTTTTTTTTTTTTTTTCTTTAATGAAAAGTGCAGCCCTATTTGTAAGAACTCTGCTCTCTTTTCCTTGGCTCCACCTATCTTGACAGTTTCAGAGCGATGAACAGAGAGTAAGTGCCTGAGGGCTTTTAGGGACTTCTTTATATTTTAGAACGTTTTGTTCTGGATCTGAGTGTTGCCAGCAGCTCCTTTACGATCTGTTTCTCTGAAGGATTAGCTCAGTGGTGCTGTCAGGTGTGACTTCCATGGGTCTGAGGAGGTTTGGGATAACGGGAGCAGACGGAGCCGCAGCCTGGGCACACCCAGGTGGGAGTGAAGCCGTTCCTGGGTACAGGCACCCCTGCTCCAGCACACGGCTGCTCCTCTGCCACAGCTACAGAACACGTACATTCCCAGCTCTAGGGAACTTTGTTGTTGTGGGAAGTTTGCTTATTTCCCCGTGGGAGATGTCTTAGGATCCCTGGACATAGGCCAGTTTGTCACTCCTTGCCTCTTGTTTTTCAGACACTGGGTTTTGAGCACAAATGCATTTGATGGGTTCCTGGTGCTGGTTGCTGTGACATTGTTGGTGTGGGGAAGGTGGCCATGGAAGCATAGAATATCCTGAGTTGGAAGGGACCCACAAGGATCCCTGAGTCCAAGCCCTGAACCACACCATGTGCCTGAAAGCATTGTCCAAACACCTCTTGAACTTCATTTCTCTCTGGAATAGGTTGTGTTACAAGACAGTCAGTGCCCTCAGCTAAAAAAAAAAAAATTCTAGCTGAGTTGTGTGTTTGTAATTTTTATTATAGCAAGATTCCTCTCCTGGGACACTGTGATCTGCAAGCATTTCCTCTTGAATCTCAGGATACTCTTTTTCTCAGGGATTTTATGTGGCCCTGTTTAGTTTCCTGTTGAGGGGTTGAAGCTCAGGGAACATGGAGATTTTTTCCCCTGGTGGTACTCTCTGACCTGTACAGAATTTTTGCCTGTGTCAGACAAAAATCAGGATCTGGGGTGTCCAGGTGGCTTGCTGGGCTGTATATTTTTCAGATGGGCTTTTTCGTGCCTTCAGAAATGCGTTTTGTGTGAGTTGCCTATCCCCATCATGCCTTGTTTATACTTCTAAGAACTGAACCAGAGAGACCAGTTGAGCATTTAAGGACACTTAAAACCAAACCCTGAAAGATTCAGTTAGACACAGCTGTTTTGCATTTTCCTGGTCTTTGGAGTTTACAGGGCAGGGCATTCAAAGTCTGCTCTAAGATGCAGCAAATGCTCTGTTGGACACCTTAATGGGGATCTCTTCTCTTCTAATTTTACCTCATCTCCATTATAGATGCAGTGTGTGCTACTACAACTATTTTGTGTTGAGAAAAGAGCTGCTTTTATCTTTGAGACATTCAGAATTTTGATTGGAATAGCTCTTGGCACCAGAAGCAGCTTTGCATAAATCATGCTGAAATTATTACTTTGTTAAATAAGGATTTTTTTTCCTTATGTGTAAAGGTTTTGCTGTTTAGCAAATACAAACTATAGGTAACGAGCTTGTTTGTTTGTATACACTTAAAAATAGACATATTGGGAAACTAAGAAAGAGAATATAGACAACATAAGGGTCAGTTTCTATGTTTTGAGGGAGGTTTTGTTATGTTTGCTGTCTTTAAGTCATAATTGAAAGTTAACAGATGTTTTTAAATAACAGTTCTGTACTATTGTAGGAGCTTTCAGACCTTTTTTTTTCATTTTTTGTTACCATCTTGCTGTTGTCCAGTGTAGCTCATCCTGCAGCAGGCTGGCTGTAGCCTCTCCTGAGGGCAGGTGTGCCACGTTTGTTCCCAGTGCTCCCTGTCACTTGCAGAAGCATCCTGGAACATGCCTGGGTCAAATCCCATAGGCTGAGCACAGTGACTGATATCAGGAGCTGATCTTTTCCCCAGGACTGTCTCATGGGATGTGACCATGCTTGCTGTGTTCTGGCTGAGCAGGGAGATGTGCAGTTCTCTGTCTCCTCCTAAGTTGTGCCAACTCTTCCCTCAAGTGGCAGTGGCTGGGATCAGGAGTGGCAGGAAGCTGCAGTGAGGGACTCCAGCTTCTCTGCCACACCTGGAGTGGTTCTCTAAGTGTGCTGGATGAGGAAAAGCACTCCCAAGGTTGCAAGTTTCCAACTGCAAATCTGAAAAAGAGCAACTCTGATGTTTCTGGTTTGAAGCAGTATACTGTCAGTATATTGTCTATTTACAATAAACAAAGCAGATAAAGAAATGCTTACATGCATTCCTTACTTGCTCTTAAATCTAAAGTGTAGGGCTTATATAAGGCCTGCTCAGGTTATTAAAAATCCTTCCACATGTTCCATCCTGTCCTGAAATAATCTGCCTGTTGGAGCTTTGCTTCTGGGTCACATCTGTAGATGAATCAAGAGAGTTGTCCTAAATGTCATTCAGTTTTTTATCACAGCTGCTTTAAAAGGAAAAAAAAAACCCAAACCCACCAAAGTGCAAACCTCAACTGAACCGGCACAAAATCCGAGCTTTATCCGCTTGACTTTGTGTATTAAATCTTAATTCAGCTCAAGAAATATTAATCACGTATCCTAAATAATGCCTATTACTGTCTGGATTTTCAATTAAAGCTCCGTAAGCTTTTAACGAAAAAAAGTGCTGGAATTACCCACTGCCAATGTGTCAGCTCTGCCCCAGCCTTCCCAGCACAGCTCTGGAGCTGTGTCCCTGAGGCACTGACACGGAAGGTAAATTGTCTGTAAGGACAGAAAGGAATCAGCCAGGCTGCAGAAGGCTCTGATTTATAGGGAGCCAGCAGCTGATAACTCTTTTGAGGTCAGTGCAGTTTGCGTGAGAAAAGGAACAATGAAACTCTTGAGCCCCTTTGGCCTCCTCCCTGCTGCCTGGGGCAGGCTGCGTGTGTGGAGTGTTGGTACAAGTATTAATGAGCTATTGGAATTGATGAGGATGTTCCTTGGATAATCATGCCTTCATGTCCCCTCCCTGTGCAAAGCAGTTTATCCTGCATGTTACCCTCTGGATGTGCCCGGATCTTACCTGTGTTTTGTGAGAAGCAAATCTCCAGTGAAAGTAGGTCATTAGAATTATCAGGATGGTTTTAATTTCAGGGCACTCTCTGTACCCGCTGTCCCCACTGACTACAGGTGGCTCCACCCTCCCCTGTGTGAGCTGCTGAGTCATGGCTCAAAGCCTCCTGGCTTTCACCAGTGCGGTGTGTGTGACTTCAGGGGAATCGAGGCCGTCTCAATGTAGCCCCTGTTGGTGGTTTTGGGGTTGTTTTTTTTTTTGCTACAATCACCAGAGCTCACAAATGCTCAGCAGCATAGTGTGTTTTTGGGATATTTTTGTATATGCTTCATGCTGAGTGAGTCACAGCAGCATGTGTGCACTTCCATTGGAATGTTAAGAGCAGTGCTGTTATCAGTGGTGTGTGTCCCTGTTCTTTCTTCTAATGTCACACCACAGACGTGGTCTAGTGTGTTGTGACGTGGTGTGGACAGGAAAAAATCCATCCTGGTTTGTGGAAGTGGAGAGCTGAACAGACAGCAGTATAGTACAGAGGTTTTACCCCTAATTATTTTGTTAATTGCTGTCTTTCTGTATCACCTGTGGAAATAAAAAAATAACTTTGGTTGGTGTCTGAACTTTTTCACAAATGTAATGCTTTACTCATTTTTATTGCATTCGGAATTAAGACTCTGTGGTGATCCTCAAATGGTTGGTGAGAAGCTTTTAACCTTTTTCCCTGAGGAACTCTTTGCATTGTTTCACTTCAGTTCCTGAACATCTTACCAAGCTGGATGATGTGTCCCACATCCGAGCAATTTAAAGGCCTTTATGAAGAAAAGTTCCTTTTCAAGTGTTCTGTAACATTCCTTTGCCCATGTCCAAACATCTTCCAAAACTCCGTGGGCCGAGGGTTAAAAACATCTCCACAAAATGCAAAGTGTGTTAGTTTTTAACTGGGTTGAGTTCCTGACACAGCTCACTGTGTGGATCCATTAAAAGTTATCAAACAACCAAAGAGGTATCTTGGAATGGGAAACTATAGGTAGGAATCAAGCCCCAAATTCACAGGTGTTGGGAAGGGTTTAAAAAAGGGACAACTGCTCAGAGTGCTTCAGGAGAACTATTGTGTGTGAAGGGAGCAGGGAGAAGGAGAATGAATGGAATTTTTTGTTACGATGGACTGTAGAGGAAAGTTTGGAATTTGCACAGAAGGGGCTCCCAGCACTGCAGTACTTGATAGAATGTTCAAACAAGAAAGTTACTGGATCTTTGTTCATTATTTCACAGACTTGTATTATGTAGCACAGGAAACTTTGGAGTTCCTCTCTGCCCCCATTTCTTTGTCCTTGTTTCAGCTGGAATAGTTAGTTTTCTTCCTGGCTGGTTCAGAGCTGTGGTTTGGGTTTAGAATGAGAGTAACATTGATAACACGCTGATGTTTTAGTTGTTGCTGAGCAGTGCTGCCCCTAAATCAAGGACTTTGCAGTGTCCCATGCTCTGGCAGTGAGGAGAGGCTGGGAGGGAGCATGGCCAGGGCAGCTGACCCAAACTGGCCCAAGGGATGTTCCAGACCATGGAGCCCAGTACAGGCACTGGGGCTGATCAGGCAATTTTAAACTTGCAGTTTCTCCAGCTGAAATTTTTAGGATGCCTATAGATTTTTTTTCTAGCTAAATATAAGCAAGCAAAGCCCTGTCATCATCTCTGCAAGTCTGTGCTTAGTTGTCTGTTTCAACTTCAGTTGTGTTACTACATTTATCATGGCAGTCTTCAAAAGTGAACTTGTTTGACAATAGCTAAACTTGTAGTAAAATACTGGAATTACTGTAGATTGCAGCTTGTTGGTACAAAGTAGAAATACAGGGTTCACATAGCACTGGAAATGGGGTAAAATTAAAGTGAGAGGAACACTGTTAGATGGAAAGCAATAGAGAGCACTTGCACAGAAAGGAGTGGGGAGTGGTGTTCAGCTGGGATCGTGTACTTGCATTTCCTTTCTTTTTTGTTCTGTAGCAGTTTGGTTTCAGACTTCAGTATCTTGTCAGGTTCATAATGGCCACGTGATGTGTTATGGTGATAAAGTAACATCAGGGAAAGGGGGAACTCCCAGCAAAGCTCCTGCAAGGGGTTCCATTCTCTGAACATGCCAGCTGGGTTCTGTAATCTCCACTGAAATGTAGGTCAGGCAGCTGCTCCTGCAGAGGCCTTCTCATCTTTCTTCCAGCACACCAACACTGTAATAACTGAGCTGAGACCTCATTCTCTTCATGAGGAAAAAGCCAATTTATTCACATCCCTTCTTTGATAGTTTGATGCACAGACCTCATGTGCCACACCCATTGGCTGGGAGTTTTCTTACCACTTTATTTCTTGGTCAGGAGGTGATTTGTGTGTGTGTGCTAAGATTGAGGTTGTTTGCATTTTTCCTTTACGGGTTCTCCTGGAACAGATCTCATTGTTTACACAGATGCACTAATTTTTCCACCCCAGAATAAATAGGTTGTTGTGTTAACCAACCTTCCATACCAAGATTGCTTTCATATGGGAACCTGCAAATTGCTTAATTGCATTTAGAAGAGATGACAGGCCAGCTGCTAATTTAATAGAGCAGCCCTTCTTTTATAATCCTTCTACCTGTCACAGCACACCAGTTTCCAGGTGTCTGTTCTGCTCTGTCCCGTACAGGGGAGGGAACACTGAAGGCATCACTCACGTGTGTCCTCCCTTTTGTTCCCAGGGAACAGTCTTCACTTTGGAATCCGAAGAGGAGGAGTATCCGGGGCTCATTGCAGAGGACAGCAATGACATCTACATCCTGACCAGTGACAACTCAGGGCAGGTGAGCCCCCCGGAGTCCCCCACGGTGACCACGTCGTGGCAGTCGGAGAGCCTGCCCGTGTCCCTGTCGGCCAGTCAGAGCTGGCACACGGAGAGCCTGCCAGTCTCCCTGGGCCCCGAGTCCTGGCAGCAAGTGGCCATGGATCCTGAAGAAGTCAAGAGCCTGGACAGCAACGGAGGGGCTGAAGAGAGGAGTGAGAACAACTCTTCCAACTCCGACATCGTTCACGTGGAGAAGGAAGAGATACCGGAGGGGATTGAGGAAGCGGTGGTGCCAGCCGGTGCTGCAGAGACCATGCAGGCAGCCTTTCCAGAACCCTCTGCTTCTTTACAGGAAATAAAACCTCCTGAAATTGCTGCTGCTGAAAAAGCACACCCCTCCACGCTTCTGCGTGCAAAACAGGAGGAAAAGGGAAAAGCACCTGAAGAGCTTGTTGAACCTGAAATCCCCGCGTTAAGTAAACCTGTCCCAAAGTTGGCCCCGTCAGAAGAAAAGGCTGCACCAGAACCGGAGAAAATATTGCTTCCAGGGGAAAAAAAAGTGGGGAAAGAGGGCCATTTGGAAGAAATAGAAGAGAAATCCTCAGCTGCAGAGGAGAAGCCTATCCTGTTGCCAGAAGGGAAATCTATACTGCTGTACGGCGGGGCTGCCGCAGTCGCTATCTTGGCCGTGGCAGTCGGGGTAGCGCTGGCGCTTAGGAAAAAGTAACGGAGCTCTCTGGAGGAGGAGGAGGGGGGAGAGGAGAGAGCACATCCAAGTTTTGTAGTTGTGTTACCTAAAGGTTGAGCTGCCTGCTGTTGAATTGGACATTCGAGTAACTCAGTGGTGATGAGGTGAGGTTGTTCAATAAGCCTCCAGCTACGGACAATCATGTTTTTAGTAGAATCGGGGTGGGGACTGGTTTTTCGTGATTAAAGTACGGGGGGTATTTTTAAAAAAAAAACAAAAAACAATCTGCAAATTTAAGAACTTAAAGTGCAGGTGCTGAAGAAAGGGGTGCTCATACTCTAGGAACTGGAACAGAGGATTCCCAGGGGAAGGGGAGAGCCAGCTGCTGCCGGCCCCTGGAGATTTTGGCTTCTCAGATTGACCGCTATTGCAGCTGTGCTGTCTTGTCACTTCCCCGTTGCGCCCCCGAGCCCCTCCTAACAAACATTAGCCAACCTGAGTCCTGTAGCGAGAGGCTGGTGTCCCTTTTGTCTCAGCTTCCTCTCAGGTACAGCACTGCTCCTCATAACCTTCCAGGTTCCTCTTAAGCCCCAGTGGGACAGTGCTTATTCTTACCTCTTGGCTCACACTGGTTTTGGCCCCTAACGTTTACTGGAGCCCCATCCTGTGAAGATGCTGCCTCTCTATAGCTGTATTATCTTTGAGCATCCTGGTGTTCCTGGGGCAGAGGTGCTGCCCAGGAGGGTGGGAGGGACACTGCTATTTGCTGGTTTGAGAATCCATTTGCTCTGCTCCTGCCCAGCCCACTTTACTGCAAACCCTTCAGTTACCAGAGGCACGGAATGGATGCTGGCCACGGTGCCCTTGGGATCAGCACTCTGATCTCTGGGTGTACTCAGCAAAACCAGAGCAAAGCCGTGTGCAGGCAAGGCCAGGGCCTCAAGTGCAATTCAGAGGTTGAACGCTCTGCTGTCCTGTGTCACGCTGCAGTCTGCATTGTCCTTCCCAAGTTAAGCACAGAGTCTATTTAGTCCTAACTTGGTCTTGCCTCTGACAGAATCCCAGATATATAAAGCAATGGATTCTAGTAACTGAGCAAAAGAGCATTAAACATCTCTATCTGCTTGTTCCTGACCTGGCCCGGAGTGCTGGTCAGTGCAATTTCTTCCGTGACTGTGAATCTGTAATGAGCTAAACTTCCAGGTTCACAAATGATGAGCAGTTTACTTGGGCAGAGTAAAAGGAAATCCCCCTTCTTGCAATCACACCACTTCAGGTGTGTGTGGAGAGAAGCCTTTCTAGTACTGCCCTGCTCCTTAGTGGGATCCAGCTGCAGCTCTTCCAGCACGTTTGTGTGTCTGTCCTTGTCCGTACTGCAGCTCTGTGGGCAGCACCTTGGGCTTCCCAGGCAGAACTGTGGGGCCTCTCTGAGGGTTGGTGCTGGCACTGTGGCTTAGACCAGATGGAGGAGGGTGAAAGGGAACTCGTGATCATGTAAGAAATGAAACTTGAGCTTATGGGAGTCTTCTCAAAGCACAAAGACAAGGTACTTTTTATTTCTAAATAACCATATCAAGAATGCATCTCCTGATGAGCCTGTTTCTTAAGGGATCTCAGAATGAAGAGATCTTAGCATATTCTCTGTTTTAGGATATTCTTGCTGCATTTTCCTATCCCAGAATGCTGGAAAGTTAGTCGGAATGTATCAGGTCCTGAGGAATTATTTTTGTGTAAGCTTTGGTGAAATGGATTTTCTAGAAAACTTACTGGATTTTGAACTCTGTGTGTGTGAAGTTGAATATTAAGAGGAAGGGTTGTGTATATACTGCTGCTGTGGACGTGGGAGTTCTGCAGTTCTGAACTGTGCTGTCGATCATTGATTGCTCTTCTTCCATGTACAAAACATAGCAGGTTGGCCTTATCAGAAAAAAACCCCGAATCTTTTATCACGTTGCAAAATGGAATGAACTCTTTTTTTTTTTTTTTTTTTTTGCCATTTTCTGGTGCCCTGCTGGTACTCACTGCTGTGCTGTGTCCCCAGAAGGGGTCGCTGGGACCTCCTCATGCCACGGACGGTGTAGTTCCCTCTCCTGGCCCCTTGCAGGAGCTTCCCCCACGTGCAGGAGAGGTCTCTTTATGCTCCATCCCTCACGGACACGCAGGAGGGGTTTTGCCTGGTTTCACCTGTTGTATTTATCAGAGAAGGTACAGTCTGAGGTGCCAAGGGCAGCTGTATTGCTTGGTCAGTCAGGGCAGGGCTGCCCCTCTCCTGCTGCTTTGCTGATGGCTTTGGGTTCTTCTTCTGAGCATCTTCTCTGTGGGAGAGAACTGTTCTTAACCCACATCCCCTCTTTACTGAAGACAATGAACCTACTTTTGGTGCATCCCCACCTGTAGCCACACAGCAGGTTACTCTGAAGCAGAGATGGGTTCTCTGGATAACTTGTGTACCAAGGAGGGGAAGGTGCAGGCAGGGCTGGTGTTACTTCATCTTCTCTGTGGATGGGGTTGTTTCAGCAGTAGTGTGGAGATGGGTAGAGGACAGACAAGAATAAATCCAGGCTGGCAAGAGAAGAACTTCCAAACTTACTGCCACAAGAAATAAAAAGCTTCCACACACAGCAGTGAGAAGGTGGCAGCAGCAGTAAGGAAAATAAAAGACTGTTAGGCATTTTTGTGGTCAGGCACTGTATGTTTTGGTTGTTTGGTCCTTTTGTTATGTTCTTCTCCTTCTGGGGTCTTCTAGATTTGGCAAGTCATGGGAATTTGAACTGACCACGTGTTCAGAAAATTCATTGTATCTCTTTCCTCTGGAACACTCCACTAGTTAAAAAGGTCAGCTGTGGGGTTCAGTTCTGCAGTTTGGAGTCCTGTGGTCAGAGCTGGGATCACCAAAGAGTGGAAAGCTCAGATGGCAGTGTTCTACAGACCTGAGTGAGAGGCTGCTCAGTTAAGAGGTGTGAATTAGAAAATGGAAGTTTTCTTCCCCCCATCCTCAAGTATATTACAGTAATCTTAAACTGCAAGGTCCAGTTACCCTGGGAGGTGTGATGCAACCTCTCTGTAGTGGATCTCTCACAGCTGGCAGAGGGAAGCTGTATACTTGCAAAAGGGCATATAGAATTACTTTCACTTGTATTCTCATCCCCTTCCCAGAAGTGCCTCAATATCTGTCCTCGAGTGGCCTGTACTTTAACAAAATATCTACCTTAGACCCGTTCTGTCTTCACTTGATCCTTAGCATACCCTAAAGCTGAGATGCTAAAACAGCAGAGGACTGGATCTGTGCAAAAAGTGAGAAATACTTAAGGAGCTGCAGTGCGCAGCATGCCCAAAAAGGAGCTGTCAAGGGAAAGGCTTTGAAGAAAGATTAAGGTGCAGCTTAAATTCAGCTGTGCTTAATTCTAAGCTATGCCTAGTTGGGCATTGTGGCTGGGAGCTGGGCAAGGACTTTCTTCAGCTGGCACTGCAGAACAAGAGGCTGAGAGCAAAGACAGAATTCCTGTTCCCAAAAGCCCCCAGTGCAGATGCAGAGCTGTGTCCCAGCCAGTTGCAGCTCTTGTGTGCTGGCTGGAGCCTGCAGGGCTCCCGAGTCCCTGGAGCTTCTGAAGCTCCAGGCTGTGGGGAAGTCAGTGCTACAGGAGTCAGCCTGGAGAGGAGGAGGCTCAGGGGAGACCCTGTCACTCTATAATCCCTGGCAGGAGGGAGCAGCCAGGTGGGGGTCGGGCTCTGCTCCCAGGGAACAGCAACAGGGTAAGAGGACACAGCCTTAGGCTGTGCCAGGGGAGGTTTAGTTTGGATATTGGGAAGATATTCTTCACAGAAAGAGAGATTGGACATTGGAATGGGCTGCCCAGGGAGCTGGTGGAGTCACCAGCCCTGGAGATGACTGGAAAAGCTGGATGTGGCACTGAGTGCCATGGTCTGGTTGGCAGGGTGGTGTTTGGTCATAGATTGGACTTGATCTCAAAGGTCTTTTCCAGACCTAGGGGATTCTGTGAAACATTGGAGGGGTGGGGCACAGTATCTGCTCTCCCCAGTGAGGGCAGAAGCTGTGCATGACTTTAATTTGGCTTGGACTGCTTAAATTCAGCACGAGGACAAGTATTACTTTGACTTCATGTATGTACCTGTGCTTTAGAGTGCAGTCTCTGTATGGCCATAACAAAAAAAACAAAAAAAAAAAAGGGGGGGGGGAGGAGGTGTTTATAAAATTTAAGCCAGCAGTACTTGACTTGGGTAGAGCAAGCTCTCAGGCCCAGAGGGAGCAGGGGCTGCAAGGCAGCAGAAGTGAGTTTGTGTCTGGTACAGTGAAGGTACCTGACCAGGACTTGGCTGGGGAATGACAGCAGCTGGGAAGGGTCAGTAGTGGTAAATCCAGGGGAACCACAACACATCACTCAGCTCCACCTCCTTAAGTTAAATAACTTCATCACTTTTTTTTTCTACTTAGAGCTGAACTTCTCTCAGTCTCTTGGGTAGGCTGACTTGCTTCCTCCAAGCTAGAGGTCTATGGTCATGCTGTAGAAGTGGGGGAGCTCCTGTTGGCTTCCAGTGGAAGCTGCTTTTGATCTCCCTGCAGTATCTGCAGGGCAGGCAAGGGACACTGTCGATGTGGACACAACAAACTGCAGAGGATGCATCTTACTGCTGTACCTTTAGGGGCTTTGTCCTCAGTTTTAACTTGCAGGATAAGCTTTTATTTAAGTACAAACCTAAAAACCCTCAGACCAAAAGAATGCCACTTGATTTGTTAAGTAGCAAAGACTAATGGGACTGACTCTGAAGTTGCAGGTTAGGGATCTCTTCTGCTAGGCTGCTGCTGGGTGTAAGCAAATAGTGAGAGACTTGCAGGGATTTTGGATTCTGTTCTCAAGAGGCCTGCCTGGGGGAAGAGACTCTGACTGGTCCTCAGGTCACCCATTATCCCAGGAACTTGTCACGATACTGTTCCTTCCAATATGCAAGTGCAGCCCTCTTGGGGAGAACTGTCTAAAGCTTCTTGTGCCATTTGGTTAATAAAAGGGTTTCCACCTTGACAAGAACGTTGTTTCCAGCTTCATTGTTCAACATTCAGTTTGAGTGAAGGGGTATGTCCATTTCTTCCCTCTGCTAATGGGACACTGCTGTAAGACCATGGCCCCAGGTTGCACTTTAATAAATGGTACAGTTTTCAAAAACAACGTGTAGACTACTTCTGTGCTTCCCCTCTCCCCCCTTTTAGTGCAGGCACCAGAAGAAAAAGTGGTTTTACTTACAGGAAACTTGATTATGCAAGGCACAAGGACAGGACCAGAGTGTCTCTACTGCTGCCAGCTGCATCACAAGCCATGGTGAATTAGAAGAATGCCACGAGTACTTGCACAAAAAAAATGTCAGGAAGAAACTGAAAGCCTGCAGAGCTGTAGTAGCCATCAGAAATGACATTTTTATTTAAGTTAAAAAAACCTCACAAAATATTTACATTCTTGGTATTGAGGCAGCTGGATCACAGGTTTTTTGGGGGGGGTTTTGCTACATTGTGTCATTATGTATCAAACCTGAGTCCAAGTTTGTTCAACCTGAGATGTTACTCATGATATGCTAATTTTTCCTAAACATACCCAGGCTGCATTCCCAAAAGGACTTGCCCTGTGCCTATCCTGCCCTTTTCTTTACAATTTTCCCATCAGTTTTATTTTTTCAGGAGGTTTTATTTATGTTTCTGATACTAAAATATCCTCCTGTCAACCTTCTCTGGTCACACCCCCCTCTATCACTCAGGGCTCTGTTCCCTCTTGCTGCCAGCTTCTCATCAAGATAGACCTGATTCTCACCCACCCCTGCTGATGATTCTGCTGATGGATCACCCATTCCACAGCCTGAGGCCTTCCTGGGAACAACATTCAGCATGGCTCAGCTGCAGGAGCAGGGCTGGGAAGTGAAAATAACTAAAACAAAATACTACAGCTGCTTAGAAAGGACACTTGAGAGGGGCAGGCCCTGTGCCCATTGAGCCTGTGGAGGTAACAAGGCAGGCTCTGCACAAAGATTGCTGCAGCTAAAATAGAAACGATTGTAAAAAGGAGCAAGGCAAGCACTAGTCCCTACAGGACCTGGCAGAGGTGGCAGGCAGTTCATGCTACTATTACTGCTGTGCTAGTCTACAAAAGCCCATCTATAACCTGCCAGCCCTTTCACAGATGCATGTCAGAAGTTTAAAAAGTAAATCAAGTGAACTTCGTCCCTTAAGGAAAATCTTCAGGAATCCACACGGGGCTGGAGAGCTCATTCGTGCAGCTAGAGGGAGAGAAACAGAAGGGGCATTACCACCAGCAGCAGGGATTCTTCTCCCGCGGCCAGCCCTGCCCAGGAGCCCGGCTGCTCCAGCGCTGTCACACTGCTGCCACCTGCCGTGTCCCTCCTGTGCCAGCAGCAGGGACACGGCCCATGGGGACAGTGTGGGACAGCCCCGCTGCCACCTGCCGTGTCCCTCCTGTGCCAGCAGCAGGGACACGGCCCGTGGGGACAGTGTGGGACAGCCCTGCTGCCACCTGCCGTGTCCCTCCTGTGCCAGCAGCAGGGACACGGCCCATGGGGACAGTGTGGGACAGCCCTGCTGCCCAGCTCCAGCTGCCCTGCCCTTGGTGCTCGGAGCCAGCTGGGGCAGCAGCAGGGGCCAGTCTGACACGGGTGAGCCATTTCTGGCATAACTCAGCACCCTGGAGCCAAAGGGAGTGAAGGGAAGGGCAGTGTTGAGGGACAGGGACAGGCACAGTGCCCAGGGTGCTGGGCAGTGACAATGTGAGCAGGGCCCCTCTGCAGGCTGCTGCCAACACTGTCCCTGGCAAGGCTGCAGTGCAGGAGTGTCCCACAGGCCTGCAGCACAGCACAGCTGTGTCACCCCTGCCTCACAGGGGGCAGGGTCACAGCCCTGCCTGCTCAAATCTCATTCTCAGGGACACAGTGTCTCAGCAGCAGTGAGTGCATCCTCTCCCCTGCCCAGACCTGTGAGTTACTGGAGCTGCAGCCTCGAGCCTGGCTCGCCTGTGAGCTGCACAGCCTCCCCACCTCTGCTCCAGTGCCAAGAGAATTGACTGAATTTCTCACTGTTCCTCTGCTAGTGTTAATTCTTTTTACAAGGGGAAAGGCAATTCCTTTCCCCTTCCAGTTCTCCCAAGCTCTGGGGAGCTGAGGAAGACAAGAGCAGAGACCTCAGGGTCAAGACACTGGGGAAATGCAGCCAAGAGAGCTCAGGTCAGGCCTTCCTTCCCTGAGGGAATGAAAGGATCATTAAGCAGAATCTTACTGGTACAGCTCCCTGAGGGAACTGCAGGGAAGAGAGGAGCAGGCACAGCTCTCTCTGCCCAACAGAACAAATGCCCTCTGTTCACTGGCTGCTGTGTGAGGGGGCAAGCAGAAACACTGACATGACCCCCCCAACCAAGCACACTCCTCTCCAGAGCTCTGCAGGGACAGACATTCCCTTCTGGCCCAACCTCCAGAGCACTCCAGGGAAACCCACAGGCCAAAGGCAGTTCAGAGGTGGGTCACCCCTCAGGGAGTAACCCAGGACAGCCCAAAGGCTGGCTGGGACTCCCACAGAGCTCTTTGACTCACCATACGGACAATGTAGTCGTGGTGCTGGTTCATGTAGTTCAGAGTGGCGTTAAAGACACGGTGGAGCAGGGAGGGCACTGTATTCATAATTTTCTTAGCCAAGACCATTGCTAGCACCAACATGGCCTTCTCCTGATCCATGTCTGAGGGGATGGCTCGTGTGAGCTGTGCCACTACCCTGGACATGTGCTGGGTTATCTCCTGTATGGAAGGAAGACAGGGATCTCAGTGCAACAGTGGGGCAGGAAGGGGTCTCAGCACAGCCTGCCAGGACTGTGCTAGTAACCGATGTGCTTGTTGTAAAACTGCACAGGATACTGCTCCCCTTCCTGCCAGCCTTGGCAGCCAGCCTGTTACATAAAAAATGGCCCCAAAAAACAATGGCACTTGATCCAGATGTAGATCTAAGCCTTAGACAGCTTTCTTTTTCCTTTTTAACACAAGAGACCTCAAACTCTACTTCCCCTGCACAGCAAGGCCTGTTAGATGCTAGGCCAACTGCATCCAGGAAGAGGCAGGTCACCCAGCCAGGCCTAAACCCACTGCTACTCCCAGAACTGCACCTGTGAACACACTCACAGCACCAGAAAAGGCTCTCAGGACTTGCTCTCTTCTCAGTGCTCAGTAACAAGCACAAGTTAAGCTCCTGTCAATAACCTGCTTAATTTTTACCCACATGATGATGAGCAGATATACAGGGCTTGGCAAAAAGTCCAGAGATCTTAAGTACTAAAACTAAGCCTTAGCCAGACTGCTCATTTCCCAAGATAAGCCATGGGGCCATCAAAAGGAGGACAAAATGCCTCAAAGTCAGTCCTTTTCCACAACCCTTTCACCATCTGCAGAAAAGAGATGAGCCCAAGGAACCCAATTTACACATTAACTTCTGCCTCTGAATCACCTCTAACAAATCTTCAAAGGTGAGAGCTTGGGATGAATTTTCAGATGCCTTCAAAGCCACAGCAGGAAAGATGCAGAATATTTAAGAGGAGAACTGCTTGTCAGGCTGCCTTTCACTCACCTCTCTAGACAGACTCTCATTCCGAAAGTGCATCACTAGATCATTTACGTCTCTTGCTTGGATTTCTCTATCAAACTGGTCTCCAATCTCAGCCAGCTGAGCAGCAATGAGCCTGATAATCTCTTCATTTGTTGGAGCCACCCCTGCCAACACAAAGAGTAGAATTTAGTTCACAGGCTGCAGTCAGACCAGGTTCAGTACAGGTCACAGCATTTTGCTCATCTCCATTGGCACTCCCTGAGCGTACTCTGACAGGTCTAAGCACGATTTCTTTTTCTTGCTTCTGGCAAGGTTGCTTGCCAGAAGCAGTGGCAAACCTGTAGTTTAGGTAAAGTGCAGCCTCACCCTGCCCCAAAAAAAAAATCACTGCAGGGCATGTTAGAACATCTCCAATCAAAATTTGAACAGGACAGTTACAGCCAACATCCTGCCCAGAGAGGGGAATTGAGAAGCTGTGCATGACCTTGAAGGTCTTTTTCAACCTGATGATTCCAGAATTAAGTGACTTGTCAGGCCTTGTCTCTTAAGCACCATCTAAAATACAGCACCTCCTAGAAAAGTTGGAGTTGGAAAGGACCTTGAAAGGCCATCTCATCCAAATCCCCTACAATAAGCAGGGACATCTTCAACTGGATTAGATTGCTCAAAGCCCCAGCCAAACTGACCTTGAATGTTTCCAGGGGTGGGGCATCCATCACCTCTTTGTGCAACCTGTGCCAGTGTTTTACCACCCTCATTGTAAAAATCTTCCTTACACCCAGTCTGAATCTGTCAGTTTTCAGCTGAGAACCTCACACTTTGTCCTACCTGCTTTTGGCATGAGACCTATACAAATTTGTGTGAGAGGGCAATTTACTGGAGCAGTTCCTCCTCACCCTGCTTCAGTTGAGGTCAGTGTGCCAACTGACACACCCTGAGCAAAGGGCAGTAGCCACCCTGCAGATGGCTAGCAAAGCAGGAACAGGACCAGAAGCTACTTGAGGAACAGTTTCCACCACACTGGTGGAGCAGAAAGTGATTCAGAGTACTAGAACTCGAGTTGCTCTAAGATCCTAGCCAAAGTATTGATACTGCCTGAGGAGCAGTGTGAGGCCTAACTTAACTGCCTTGTATCACACTCCTTGAGGGCAGCTATCACCAGTACCAGCTTTGTGCCCTTGTCTGATGTGCTGCAGACAAAACCCAGTGATGGTGCTCAAGAAATCCATGGAGAGAGAGAGAGTACTAAGCACCAGCTGTCTTAACCTAAGTGCTAAATTCCCAACCAACAGCCACACAGTAAAGTTTCTCAGTAGAGAAAACATCACTCCTCTGAAACAGGCAATAGCAAAGATAGGAAATGGGGAAAGAAAAGGCCTCTGAACAAGTTCAGAGAGACCTGTGGGGTGGAGAAAAGGCTGCTCACCTGGCTCACCGTTCTGAAAGTGGCCACTCCGATTGCCGTCGGTCTGAAGCTCATCGTCGTCACTTGCTTGGAACCACATGATCTGCTGGCTTTGCAGGGAGTGCAGCTGCTCTCTGAACTTACAGTCAGGGGATACCTCCAGGAAGGTGAACAGCAGTGCATGCTCCATCTGAAGAGATCCATTGATCTGAGACATAAGGAGATCACTGTTAAACCCAAGCCTAGAAAATGTCCAAAGCACTGTTTTCCAACCCTGAACACGTCTCTGTGGCCTCCTCTGAGTACCCTGAACAGCAGCAGCCAGGGGCTCCACAAGGGCTCAGCAACTGCAGACTGACTCCTGCATGTGACCCACACAGGACTGTCCCACGGTGAATGACAGGAGGCTCTGCTCTTACACACTGGTGGTGCAAAGCCAGCTCACCTCCTCACATTTCCAGCTGTGGCAGCAACCCCAGTCCAAGCTCCTCTTTTGAAACAGGTGTATTCACAAAACCCATCCATTTCCCTCACTCACACCTGTGTTTGGAAGGGTTTTAGCCCTGTTTGGGAACTGGGCATTCTGCTTGCTGTGCATAAAGAAGGCAGCAGCTCCCCACGTCAATGTAATCAGAGCAGAGCAGTAACAAGGTGGGAAATGGAGATAAGAGCAGAAGCCTGCAAAAACCCCCAAGGTTCACATTTTCTTCTCCCTCTCCAAAGGAACCTCAACCAGCTCCATAATAAACCTGTTCAGCTCCTTGTAGAGAGCCAAGCAGCTGCTCACAAGAGAAGTGACATGAGATGGCAGATCACTGCCACCTCCAGTGGCACATTCACCCCCAGTAAATGGGCATGTGCTGTCTCCATGGCCACACAGCCTGCAGCCTTCAAGCAAGGCAGCACAGAGTGCCCGAATTAATTAGCTTGAGGAGGTCCCTGAGGCAGGCAGACTGATGGGAGCAAGAGGCCCCACTGGAACATCAGGCCTCATAACCAACTAAGGCCTCCAGAAAACCAGGAGGCACTCCAACAATTTTAGTTAAACAGGTTAGAGAGTAGGATGTGGTGTAAGCAGAGACATAAAGAAAGAAAATCCTTACTCTGGTATGCAGATAGTCTGTCTGTAAGAAAATACTTAGGCCTAATTTTATCTAGGGAGAAGAAAATAGTTAAAGAAGAATGGTTTGTTATGCCAACAATATGCAACCAGGATGAACCTGGTCATTGAAAGGGAGTTTTGGGGAGTGGAACCTTGCAAAACCTCAACATAACCATATCTGACCAGGCAGACAGAAGGAGGAACAAAGTCAACAACAGGCAGGGTTCAGAAATGGAAACAAATGGCAAGTGAAGTATATGATCAGTCAGAGAGGAACAGAAGGCACATTTTCCATCATCTGAGCATGCATGTTCACAGACAGGAGTGCAGGTCACCTGGGGACCCGAGCTCACTGCGGCACCAGTGGCAACTGGACTGGTCACTGGGTTTATCACTGATACATTTTTTAATCAGATTGTGTTCCAAAAGCTTGTGGGAGGGCAGAGTAGGGGGTTAGAATTGTATCCTGACATGAGGTGGGCTGAGGGAGGATGACAGACATTTCAGTTACAGTTCAATGTGTAAGGTTTAGGTGTGCTAAGTAACAGCATCATAATTATGTTTAGCATTGCACAAACCAACGCAATGCACTGATCACAGGGCTGTGCCCATTCCTTTATTAGCTCTTGCACTTTGTAGCTTTATCAATAAACATTGTAGTCTCTTACACAGTTACATCTCCAGCTTGCAACCTAACTGGTGCCATCCACTTCCTTGTATTCAGAGCAGTGCCAGGAACACTGCAGAAAATCTGGGAAATTCAAGAAGGACATGAGCCAACACTGAGACACTTATCCCCTGCAAAGTATCTCAGGACAAGTGCACCAGAGAACCACTGTACACTGTGAACAGGTGACTTCAGACACATTTGACTCTTACCTGTTCCATGATGGATTCAGGAACAGAGCAGCTCAGGTCACCCTCTGCTTCAGACCACGAGTCCTTGTCCTGTGAAAAAGTAAGAAAGCAAAGTGTGAAAGGAAAAAAATTCCCATAAACCCTCATCTTGCAGCTGTGTCTGGCCATGTCTCACAGTAAATGTCTCTTTTAGTGAAGCATATCCTTGTTTCTGGAGAGAGCTGCCCCTCAAACACCATCAGTTGTTCTAAAGGGCTGAGGAAACCACAACTCCACGGTGGAGTGACACAACCTACAAACAGGGCTTTAAAGCCAAGAGCTGCTCTTGGGGAAGGGAGGGACAACCCTCCATGGAGCCAGAGGCTGGGATGAAGAGCAGGATGATCAGAGAGGAACTCCTGAGCACCTCCTGAGAGCAGGTGAGCTGATGGGTGTGCATGCACAGCAGAACACTCTGAAATGAAAAGCCCAGCTGACATTGCTACACATCTGCAGGGCCTTGAGGGTGCCTGTCCCCACCCTCCATGCAAGCGATCCACGTGGATACTCAGGCTCATTTCAACATTTCCCAACAAACATCTGTGATGGGGAAAGTTGGATCAAGTGCCAACAGAGGCTTCCAGTCACATGAGTGCAACTCTGCTAAGCCTCCAGGGAAGCCTAGCTAGGGAAGAAGGGGAAAAGCAGGACAGAGCCCAAGGGAAGAGACAACCAGCAGGGGAGGGCACAGGGCAGCCCCCCTCCCTCCCAAAGGGGAAATGTAGGAGCACAGTGCTCCCTCCTCACCCTGCCAGGAGCAGCTGATGGGTGGCTCAGAACCTCCCATTTGCTGCCTTAGACACAACAGTCCCACAGCTGCACACAGAAGTCTCTGGCTCAACTCTTGATGAGCAGGGCCTGGCTGGAAGTGGGCACTCCAGGCAATATCCTGGTTGTTATGCAGGCACCTTCTAACCAAAAATGGGCTCCTGGAAGCACAAAGGAACCCAAACAAAAGGCCTGCTAACCATCAAAGACCTGGGCTATTGATAAATGACTATTTCACAGTAACAACCCCTCACATCTGTGTTTTAAATGACTGAGTGTGATGGTACAAAAGAGAGAAGTGAAAGCAGAAAGAAATTCAAACTCTGAAGCAAACCACAGTCATATTTCAAGAGATCACGAATCTCCCAACTTTTCAAAGGCTCTTAGAAATCCAAGACCAAAACACAGTCTCAAATACATCTGAAACACACTACAGCCCACAGGAAGCCTCTTAACCATGAGCTCTTCTTTTCATGGAATTGTGTCAGACAGCTACAACACACTTATCCCTTGCTGCTTTGCTTTTTCCTCTATTCCATTCAAATCCCTACTCCTGCCAGTCACCTCTACCCCAAGGGGAGTTCTGGCTGGGGAGAGCCCTCTGTCCTGTTCTTTGGGACCTGAAGGGGCTCTGAAACAGGTCAGGGTGACCTTTCTTCTGGGCTTGATTTTGCTGGAAGAGACACAGATGTGGATTCAGGTTTGAGAACTTGAAACAGAACGCTGAGATCAAGAGGAAAGTGGGGATTTAGAATTAAGTCTGTGGCAGGACTTTGGCTTTGTGTAAACTCCTCAGGAGTTGTCCACACAAGCAATATTCCTGTAGGTTAGGTAAAGCCTCAGTTTTTAGAGATAACATTCCTTTTCTATGCCATTTTTCCCACTCTCTGCCTTAAGTGAAGAGGCACAGACTGCTCCATATGGCAAAAAATGAAGACAAGGGAGCCTGAACGTGGTAACTTCACAAACTGAATTTCCTAAACCAAAGACTGACCACCCATGCAGTGAATGCCCCTGAAGGCAATACCTGCCCTCAGCTAAGTAAGTTCTACTTGGGTGGTCAAAAGCAAACCAGAGAAAAGGAAAAATGATTTCTCTCACACCCCAAAACAGCTTCCTACTTCTACAATACAGGGCAAATTATTTTTTATTTTAGTTAACTAGTAATTACAGGAACCTCAGGTTTTACATAACTATTTTGAATCAATGCAAAGGGCTATGAAAGTCACGAAATTCCTCCTGAGAAGTCAAATTCCTTAATGGAGTCTCAAAAAAACCCAAAAAACCAAACAAAAAAAAAGCCCCTTAAAGAACAAACTTCAAACAGTCAAATGTAATCATGCTGATACAACCCAAATTTTTTGATCATTAAGACTTTGGAATCTCGGTAGTTTTAGATTCAGATTAAGACTGTTTCTGATGGAGGGAAAAAGGTTACCTTATATTGGTAAAAAAAATCTTTAGCTGGAGAAGGAGAAAAGATGGATAAAGGGTACAAATATCATCTACACTGAAATTCAGAGCCAAACTAGATCATTTGCTAAGGCTGCCTTAGGGCTGCTGAAATCTTGGCATGAATTTTTACAGAATATGATATTTTAATTGAAACACCAACTAATTGTAATACATTATTCATTTTTACTTCAATTTACTCATTAGACAAATGAGCTTTGTGAGAAGCTCACATTTCCTTGTGAGAAATGAGCTGCTTCTGAGAAACCACTAAATGCCTTGAAGTGTTCAACACATAAGACTACAACCAGTTTCTTAGACCTGCTTTTTCTCTCTTAGAAAAAAATTGAAGGGGGTACTTTAAGCATAAGTTTAAGACCTCTAAATCAGGTCTACAAAATCAGGGGAGGGCATGTTCATTCCAACTCAACACTGTATGGGATGCAGGACTGTGGAGAGGCATATGGTAAGAAAACATAATTACAGTTAGAGAAGCACATCCACCAGCAGCCTGTCAGTGCAGTAAGAAAGACCTTATTCCATCCACACCCAGCAGTTTTCACAAGTGAATCTGTGGTTTTTCACAGGTGAACTCTGTGGGTGCTTCCTCCAGGGCAATCCTGGCTCTTTGATGGGGCTGAGTACCTGAGGGATGGTACTTAACTGCTCTCCAACAACACAGCTCCTGCAGGTATGGTGTCCCATCTTCTGTTTCTCCCTCTCATCCCCAAGTTGCATTATCCTTTAAATCTCACCAGAGGAGCTTTTCCCACCTCTGCAGTCAGGGTGGCATCACTAGAGGCAAGAGCAGGCAGGGCCAGAACCCTCAACTCCAGGCCTGAAGGAGAGATGGCACTGCAAGCTTGCAGAGTGGGAAAGAGGGAGAAGCAGGACTGCAGGACAACTGGCACCCCATGCCTCTCTCCCACTCCTCAATCCAAAGGGAAAACCTCCTACACTGCATTACACTGTGGTTACCCACAGCTCTCAGGGCTGCCCTAACAGCAGCAGGTCCCAGAATCCCTGCAGCAGTGCTAAGCCACGCTACAAATCACTTTTCATCTCCACACTTGTCCTACATGTCCAAGACAGCCCAGAAAAGAAGCCACTCCACAAACAGTGTCTCTGCTTCTCACCATCACTTCCCCTCAGATTCTTCACCTCTCCTCACAGCTCAGCCTGGGAGTTACTGTTCTCAGCTCAGGCAGACACAGGTTAGGAACACCCTGTTCAGCAGGGAGGCCCCAGGCCTGCAGGATTGACTCCTTTAAAACCATGTCTGGATTCTGAGACACCTCCCATACAAACACCAGACAGTGACAATGTCTGGTCAATGGGCCTATTGTGTGAGCTGTCAAGATGTTTATGTCTCACGTTTGAGTTAGGAGCAATTAAAATCTCCACAGCAGAAACCACAACAAAGTATCAGTCACTGCAAAGTCAAAAACTTCCAACCTGAGCCTTGCTTTCCCTGTGTGGCAGCTGAAAGGTAAGAACTTTGGGTGTGACAGTCAGGATGACATCATTATTGGGAGAAATAAAACAATGTTTTACTTGTCCCTTGCAGGATCCTTGTGGCACTTACCTGTCCTGTAGGCAAATGTTTCACTGCTGAGCTACAGAGCTTTTCAGAGAGCAAGGGCATCACTTTACAGGCAGGAAAACCAAGTATTTGGTATGTCCTAACATTTCAAATCCACATATCAAACCATAACCACTCAATTATACTGTCTTCATGAGAACTTGCCACAGGCACAACTACTTTACATAACCAGTCACTACTGGAAGATAAAGAGAAACAGCATCACAGACTTTGGAAGTTCCTTACTTGAGGATATTCTGAGCTGTGCCACTGTTGCCTGCAGCACTGCAGGTCAGGAGATAAGCAAATACCACACCACAGAGCCCAAAGTCACCAAAAGCCCCACCACTCTGCAATGCTCCACTTCTAGTCCATAAACCCAAGAGGAACTAAACAGCCCAAGGAAGGTAGCTTGTTGATGTGCAAAACAACAGTGCTGACATGAGTGAATAGGATGTTGTTATTACCACAGGAAACCTGTCCCCATCACTCCTTACTCTGCAAAGGATTTGCCAGCCTGGAAGAGTGTTTAGAACACCACAAGATTTTGCCTTATTTGAGACTCATTCCTAAAACAGAATTTGCTCCTGGGCTCCAGAAGGAGAAGCAGGGTGGTGGGAGAACAGAGGCATTGCAGTGTGTAAGCCAGGTGAAGGCTGGGCTCAACAGACCCTCTGGGCACATATGGATGCACACACACAGAGCTGTGAAATTAAAGGATGCTTTGGTACATCTGGTTAACACCAAAGCTGTTGGCTTGGAGAGTGTCAGGATTTTTCCTGCCACAGGGAACACTGCTGCCAAGGTAAGGGTATTTTCCACCCATTTGCCTCTGAGGGAGGATCAAGAGCTCATTTCAGAAGTGGCAAAACTGACAAGCCATGAGGAGCATACTTGGAGATACCAGCAGCTCAGTGGCCCAGAGCAGGACACACCTCCTTCCCCAGTCGCTTGCAATTTATTTGCTTTGCTCTTGGGAGGAATGCCCTGTTAGTCAGGAATCATGAGACTACTTAAAATCCGACCAGGATAACCTCTCCTAAGTGGGACAGCAGATTGCTTGAAGGTTTTCAGGTTTTGTTTCTCTTCCTTTCAGCTTCAGGCTGCCTCCTTCTTTAGGGTGCAAATAATGCCACTACCACCACTCCAGCAAGGGAAAACAAAACCCAGCACAAACACAAAGCCATTTACTCCTCATACCTTTTCATGCAAAACATGCTGAACACTTACTACTGCCTTAGCTGGGGCATTTTTACCTTTGCTTCTTTCTGCTGCTTTAGTACAGAATTACCATCTCAGACTGGACACCAAGCACTCTCAGCTGTGTATTTTGGCTTGGAAATACAATGCATTTTGTTTAAAGGCATTTGTCTTCCTCTTTGGAAGAAAAACTTCATTAGAGACAATTCTAAAAAGAAGCTGTCAGCTGGCCTTTCTGACAGAAATTTATTTAAGTTCCTGAGGGTCTTTTGCCTTTTCAGGATGACAGGAATTGCAGCAATCTTCTGGTTATCAGGGCAGTACTTTGACTTCTTAGGAAGAAAAACATCCAAATCCCTCATCAACCACCCTTCTCACTTGGCTCAAAAAGCTCTGGTGACCAGCCCCCACGCAGCACATGAATGAGTAAGAAGAAGCACTGCCATATTACTAATGCTCTTAAAAACCAGGCAGGCAGGAACTTCTCATCAGTGTGGTTTCTGTACCAGATCACTGACAGAGGCAGCACAGCAACACTTTGTTCTTCAGCAGCCAGCCTACAGCTGAGCTTAAACTGAGTCAGCAGGAAGCCTGCAGCTGGAATTTGAATTCAGCTAACTACAGCTAGACCCAAACAGAATTTCCACATCTCCATGTTTTGGGCATAGCCACGCCTAAGAGGCAAGGGCAGGACTTGGCTGTCAGAATTTCTTGGACCTGGCACTGGGTGAGTTTTTCCCCTCTGGTGTTGAGCAAAGGAACTCCAGCCCAGTAAGCTCATCCTGCACTTTACCTCCTCAGTAAGGTTAGGCAAATACTTCTATCTTTCTTTGGGATGTGGCTGGAGGGAGCAGAGCAAACCCTGGTGAAAAAGCACCATCAACACCATCACACAAGACTGCTGCTATTTACAGGGCTAGCTTCTTGTTCAAAATCTAACCATTTCAGCCCAGCAGCTGCAACAGACCCCTGCTAGAGCACATGCAAGCAGTTCTTATGTTTGCCTCTCAGAAAGATGGTAATGCTGGAGGCACTGAGGAAATCACAGTTCCAATGTTTTGACATTATCAAGGAAGGACAAACAGAGCAGGCAGCACTGGGACAAAAACTCCAGCCATGACTGGTGATGTGCAAGTGACAGTGTCCAACCAGAGAAATGCAAGACTTGCTTCTGGATTTAGAGCTGGGCCATGGGCACTGGATCCCTGCACCCTGGCAAAGCTGCTTTCACACTGGAGCAGCGACAAAGTGCTCAGCTCCTGCAGCCAGGCAGTCTCAGCACTTGGCACCAGGGCTCTGAGAGCTGCAGGTGCCACTTGGACAGGCTCTGTCAGCCCTCAGACTGGATACAAGAACTGCCATGCCACCTACAGGACAAGAGAATCCTCCTGGTTTTAGTTTTAATACATTTACTACTGTTCTGTGCCAGCATGAGCACGGACCAGCCATCAGGAATGCCACGTCATTTTGCAGCTTGGATGCATTTCACAGCTGATACCAACAGTAAGGAGGAATGTAAATCTGTCTTTCCTTTGCCTGGCAAGTTAGATAAGCAAAGCAAGAAACTGGTAAGAAGTAATTAAAAAAATAATTCAAAAAGGCAGCTTTATGGACACAGGTGGCCCCTAACAGCAGCATCTCCTCTGCCTTTCAAGCCATATGAGCAAGCAAGAACTCCCTTTTCAGACTGGTAAGCACCAGGAATATCTTTCTGGAATAAACAGAAGCTGTAAAGATGCTTCAATGTGAAGTTTAAATACTGGATCAGAGTGGCCCATCAGGAATTACACATCCAGGGAACAGCATTTCAGGAGCTCTCTGCTTAGGTAAAACAGCCAGGATGGCACCCAAGGAGCTGCTAAGGAACAATTCAGTGCACTGGACAATTTACTGTCAAGGGAAGTCTCACAGCTGGTATTCCCCAGAATGACTTCAGTGGAGCCTGCTCACCCTCTCAGACACTGAACATTCATCATAAAAAGACCCAAAGCATTTCTAGAGGAAGAGGTACAAAGACAAATCTTCACAGCTTCATGCTCACGTGCTCTGAGAGCTTCCACAACCCTGTGTCAATATTTGACAGCTTTTCCAGAACGTGGAAGTGAGTTTTCAATGGGCTGCTCTCCTCTTAAACATCCAGTGTATCAGAGATGTAAACATCTCTTACACTCCTCACTTTTATGAAACAGCTGTGCACCAGCACAGCCAGCCAGAGCTGATCACCAGAAGGAAAGTCTGACACAGATCCTTTGATTCCCTTCTCCCACTGTGCTGCACTGCAACCTCCATTCCCACCATGACAGTTAAAATTATGAAGCCAGTACAAAAACATTAAAAAAAATATCAAGATAATCTTGAAGGAATCTCTTATGACAGGAGCCCAGAAATCCTCAAGAACCTTAAAAAGAAAGCTGTGCACCAAACCAGGCAGCCAAAAATGATAGTAACTCAAAGCCTCATTCATCACCCTGATCAAAGCTGTTTGACAGCAGCACCTCATACACCGTGAGCGTAAAATAAAGTAACATCTCTTTTAAACACCTTTCACAATGATGCAGAGCTAAGAAAATACTCCCTCACAAAGAAACGCTGCAGGAGCCATTTGGGAACTGTGACAGGAAAATTGTAAATAGATGCCTGCAGGAGTGCACATCTCCCAGTGCCAGGCACACAGGAGATGCCTCAGCAGGTTGCTTCTTCCCCTCAACACCTATGGGCTCTCTTTGCTGTAGGTCTACAAGCACAATGAAAAATGTCTGTTCTTCAAGGAGAAAATACATGACTGTGCATGAAACAAAGCAAAACAATTTCACTTTCAATTCTACCTTAGGAGGAACAGGTTGATGTTGAAACACAGGAAACACAGGAAGAGCTTACAAATTACAGCAAACTGCTGATCTAAGTGGATTTGTTTTGTGTGGCTGTCAATCTAAAGGCATTACAGCAATTACACTGAACAACCAGAAGCTACACTTACCAAGGAACATGTGTCCTTTAAAGATGAAGGAAATAGCCCAAAATGTTTGAGAGACCTCGGTATTGCCCATTCTATAAACAGCAGTAGGAGCACTACAAACCAGCCAAAGGTCACAGCCACAGCATTTTACCAGGAAATAGAGCAGGTTTGCAGACATTTAAACAAAAACCCAACATCCACGTGTGCCATGACTGCACACACAGTTCAGTTCCCCTGCTCATACTTCAGTGAAGCTGAATAAAAGCTCAGAGAGTTCAAAGGAGAGTGGGGAGCAAGCTACTGAGGTAGGAGGAGTCTAAAGGCACAATGACACTGTCCTCTCATGGGAGAAGGAGCAGAATTCCCATCTTGCATGGAGGGGCACAGCCCTCTCCTCATGTCTGCCAGCCAGGCCAGCCCAGCCAGAGCCCGCCGGGGCCAAGCAGCGCCTCCAAGCAATGCCAAGTGGTGCAAAGAGACAAGGAAAGCAGCAGACTGGATCAAGAGAAGAAGCCAGCAAGTGCCTAAGGCAGTGCTAACAATGCTCCCAGCCATGGGGTTACTCAAGGGGAGAGGGCTGCAGGATTCTTGGAGCAGCTGTTTGCCAAGAAAGAGCCATCAACACAGTTCTGCACTGAGCAACTGCTTTAGGAAGCAGCCAGGAGGCAATCCCTGCCACCCCACCCAGGTGCAAGGAGGTGCCTAATCTACACCACTGGCAGCTCCAGAGAGTCCTGTTCCCTTCCCATATAAATGGGATAACAGCAGAATGCCAGGACATGGCTCACTACACACATCTGGTACAAATCAAGGCAATCACAGAAGCTTAACAGATTGCTACCAAACCTAAAGAATGACTTTAGATACTGTGTGACTCAACATTTCTTTCTACATTTTGCCCCTCATTTCCCTATATCCTTCCTATCTTATCTGGGTCAAAAAAATCAGACTTGTAAAGTCTCTGAGGAAGGGACCACCTATGCACATACCACAATCATAACTGATTAGCTAAAGCTGAACTCAGCCCCTGCATCCTCCTCCAACCCCAAGCAAAGCCATCCAAAACTAAAAGGGGCTCAGACTTCAAGAATTTTGCACCTCTGGCTAAGCAACAAGCTCCACTGGCTAACTAGAAATACTTTAACGTGATTGGCTTTGCACAGCACATAAATATGCAGGTAATTCCAGCCCCAAAAGTCTGTAACCTGACACAGACAAAAAGCCATAGCATGCAAAGAAAAAAAGGAGACGGTGACTCCTTGAGGAAGAAACAACCCCAAAGTAAATTCTATCTCTGTCACTCATCCAGGAACTGCTAAGCAGTGAAAATGAAAGCTGCCCATCAGCATGCAATTCCCCTCAGCAGAGAAACCACAGACCAGGCTGGCTCTTTCCTGCTGGGGAGTTCATGCCCAGCGACCAAAGGAGCTGCCTTATCAAGGAACCAACACCTCGAGGCTGCTCCTCCACAGTCACACCAGCAGTCCTTGCACCAAGCACAGAAACCTGTTCAGAGTTATTAGAGACACTCCCCTCTCCCCCATCTGATGACCTCCAAGCAGCAGGCTGCTCCAGACTGCTCCAAAGCTGACAGGCACTAGATTTATGTGTCTGCCTGCTTCTACTCTAAACATTTTCATTCTGTTACAGAAAAAAAGACACAAACTCTGTTGGATCTGTCAGCTCCTCAGACTCCTGCTGAGTGTGGATGACTCCTGTCATCCTGTTACACAGGAAAAACACAATAGAGAGAACCATGGCATAAATTACCTCAGGTGTTCAGTGAATACACACACCCCTCATATAATTCCCTAATTATACATCACAGTTCTTACTGGTTTAGGATCTAACAGAAATAAAAAGCCACACTAAGCACCTTAACAAGGCCCTCACATTATCCAGAGGTGCAGAGCCCTGGTTCTGGGTACAGGCATGTCCAAATCCCAGGAGCACAGACTCCAGGTTTGCACAGGCAGCCCTGCTGGAGTGCTGTGCACTGCTCTGCCACCCGTGCACAGCGACAAACTGAGCTGAACTCGCAGTCTCAGCTGGCCTGATCTGGTTTTAAGAAATTGGGAGGGCAGGAACCCAACAAAACCACCTAACCAAAAATCAGTCACATTTTTTTCTTCCTAAATTCAGCAAATGTCACCAGATGCAAACAAGAGAGCGCTGCCAAATCAGAAGGGGAGGTTTTTCACACCAGCCTTCCTTGGTACAGGGCAGCCTATCCACAAGGTTTGCCATCACCTGTTACACTCTGAACATGCACAATGGAAATGCTTTGCCTCAGCAAGTCCCTAGGCCCTGCCAGTTAATAAAAGACAGGAGACCTAGAAAGGAAGACAAGAAAATGGGAAGAGACAGGTTGCAGAAATCCATGCAAATAACAGGGTGCTAGAATGCTACTTTTTATACAGTGCACTCCCCCAGTGTTTTTGTGTAACACCAGTGGCACAGAAGAAATCTCCAGGAAGACGTGTTGCAAAGTTATCCTAAAGACACTGAACAGCACTAAACTCACAGAAAGAGGTTGCAAAGGAGAAGGAAAAAAAAAACAAACCCCCACAGAAAACCCCTTCTTTTTAAATAACACCTTTTAAGATGTTATGCTTCCACAGGCAAGTGAAAACAGTTTCAGTCTGATTAGTGACAAAAAGTTATAACAGACCAAAAACCACTCTTCCCCACAGGTGGACTTTTGCAAAAAGTCCTTTACCAAAAAAAAACAAAACAAAAACTTCAAAACCAATTTCCTGTCGGGGAATCACTTTGCTCCTTCTTCCACCAAAACACTTAAACCGTTTCAAACAGATAACAAGTATCCCATGACAAGATTATGGCCCAGATGCTCCAAGAGACATAAAGAGAAGTTCACCGTTTCTGAAATAAGCATTGTCTTTCTGAATGAAAACTTCAGTGATTTAAATAACTCTGAGGTGCTATGTGTTCTTTTTTTTTAAAAAAAAAATTAAAACTACAACATATTATCGTTTAAAAGAAGACAAGAACATCCGCCTCGCCAAACGCACCAGTCTCGGAACCACCGTCACTCCAAGGTACAGAGTACAGAGACAATCACCAGAGCATGAAACACACTTCTAAGGAAGGAGACCTGCTCACTCCGCTCCCTTCCACTTCACACACGACCCAGTCTCCTGCTCCAGCCTTCACTCACCGAGCCCAACACGTCCGGCGTTCCAGGGAACGTGAGACAAAGGGACAGCCAAAGGCGCTCTCCACCTCACAGGCACCTACAGCTTTGGGGAAGGCAAGGAGCGGGGGGAAAAGCTCACACTGAACTGACTCATCCGCATCAATCACCTGCTCTTCCTAAAAATGTTGGCGCTATTATTAGAAATCCTTCCTTGAGAGCCTGGCTTTCTGCTGGAGCTGCCACTCCCACCCCCCCGTTGCTGGAAGGCTGAGGCGAGCCCGCGTCCCTCTGGAGTGGCCACTGCAGGATTAATTCCTTCCTCTCTCTCTCTCCCCTGCCCGGCCAACACCGCCGGTGTCTGACAACCCTGACCAGAAACTCCGGGCGAGATGCTGCACTTGGCCACGCGGCCCAAAGGCAAAGAGAACTTTCTGCGGTTTGGTGAAACAGCTGAAGCTGAGCGGGAGGGAGGCAGGCTCACGACAGAAGCAGCAGGGACGAGGGGGAGGCGGAGCGGCTCCATCCCGCCGGGGGAAGCAGCAGAGGGGCCGGAGGCGATGGCAGAGCCGGGGAGTCACCCCCAGCACGGGCGAGGAGGGACGAACGGGACAGCGGCTGAGCAGGAAACAGAGCAAAAGAAGAAACGACCACACCGCTGAAACGCGAGGCGGGATTCGGCGGGCAGAAAGCAAGCAGGAGATCGGCCGGGAGGCAGAGGAGTTTCCAGCACCCAGAACAGAAAGCAGAACGCGCACACGGGACCCTCGCGGGGTCACTTCACCTCCCCCGAGGCTTGGGGGGGGGATGCGAGCTGCAGCCAGCACCTCCGGCCCCGGCGCTGATGTCCCGCGGCCCAGGAGCCAGCGGGCCCGCCGCTCGCCCCGACACCGCCGCGGCCACCGGCGCTTCCCGGGCGGGCCCTCGCAGCACCGACTTTCGGGGCGCGCCCGGGACGCCGCCCGTGCACACCCCGCCAGCTTCCCGCCCCACGCCGTGTCCCCGAAGAGCCGCTCCCGGGGACCCACAGGAGACACTCACCTGGAGCTCAGCACGGCGTGGCTGCAGCGCTCGCTCGGCCTTGGCGGGCGGCGGCTCCCTCGGTTATTTGAGCGCCGAGCCGCGCCCACGGGAGGCGGGGCGGGCGGGAAGGAGCGGCACGCGCGCGGCCTGAGGGCCTGAGGGCTCGGGAATTTCCCCGGGCCTCGGGAACCGCCTCGGGAATCGACCCGGGCCCCCGGGCTCCACCTGGGCCTCGGGAACTGCTTCGGAAATCGCCCCGGGCCTCGGGATCCGCCCGGGCCTCGGAAATCACCTGGGGATTCACCCGGGCCTCGGGATCCGCCCGATTCGGGCCTCGCCACAGCGCTCCCGACAGCGATCCTCATTCTGGAATTCTCGTGGGTCCCGACCTCTGGTGCTGCTTGGCCAAAGGCTCCTCATCACGCATCTACAGCCACTTCTATCCTTGCCAAATAAATGCGGATTTTTCGTTTAAGAATCGTTTTATGGGCTTAAAATCACAGAATCACATAACTAGTTAGGTTGGAAAAGACCTCTGAGATCATTGGCTCCGACCTGTGACCAAACCATCGCCTCACCGTGTCACACAGACCACAGCGCTCAGTGCCACACCCAGCCTTTCCATAAACACCTCCAGGGACAGTGACACCACCACCTCCCTGGGCAGCATATTCCAGTGTTTAATCACCCTTCTGCGAAGAAATCACTCCCAATATCCAAGCCGAATGGATATTAAAATGCCTTGGGGCATTTTTAAGGCTTTGTGCTCTCATTCTGTCACTTGTTGCCTGGGAGAGGAGGCCAGCCCCCGCCTTGCTGCACCCTCCTTTCGAGTCTAGTAATGCAGTCCTGCTTCAACTAATTCCTATTTAATACAGCCTTAGACTGTTTGGAGCCACGTTTACCTGGTATTCAGTACAGTGTCCTTCTTGTGACGTTTTCCCTCCTAACATGCCCGGTCACGGTGCCAGTGCCACGCTCAGGCTATGCATTGCCCCACAGGGGCAAGGGTGCCTGACCTGACCTTGGTTATTAAAGTTCCTGGATTCGACAAAATAGACTGAACCAATTCTCAGGTTTGAGTCATGTTGGTCTACTCAATGGGTGGCTTCCTGCTAGGAAAGGACACGCAAATAGATAGATATAGATAAATTTCAAGGAACTGAAGAGAAGTTTCTGTTTCCTCAAACTTTTTAGCTTTGTCTTGCTGAGTCAGTATTGCCCCAAGTAGCACTGCCCCTCTCTCTCTCCCTTCTGCCCAAAATGTATTTTTTTTTTTTTTTTTGTTGGAGAAATCACTGTGAAGTTTCTTCTATCTTTTTGCTTCTGGTGTCTGAGTAATATGGATTACATATGCCTATTAACATGTGAATAATAAATAAGAGATGTTATCTGTTGCTTACAGAAAGCCACGTGATTTCCTGCACCTGAGACATGCAGAAAAGCACCACACTCTCAGTACGTTAGGAAATACTAGTTTATCCACTTTCCTGGTATCCATAGGCATTCATAATGTTCCCAAGGTGCCAAGGCAAAATATCACCTTTTCCCAGAACTAGTTTCTGGAGCAGGGGGCTTTTTGTTCCTTATTTTGAGTGCTGTGTAAAAGGATACAGGCTAAGGAAGGAGGCAGCTCTTCATCATATCCCTCAAGTAATATGCATAAATTGAAGCATGAGGCTCCCTCTTCCCCGTGGCTCCAGGAGGAGATGCAGCCACATGCCAACACTGCTGCTTTCACCCATTGCCACCTGTGGAGTCAAAATTGCCACCTGTGGAGAAAAAGTTACCATTTTTCTGGTAACTGCTCCATTGCTGCTGAGGCTTAGGATTTAAAGCAGGATTTACTCAGGGTCTGCTGGAATTCTTAAGGGATGTGTGGCCAGGTAGAATCCTTACAGGATTTGAATTCTCCAATACCTGGGACTTAAAAATGCAATTGCTAATGTAGCAGCACTGATGGTGAGGACTTTTCAAAAAAACCCTATAAAACATGAGGGAAGCCAGAATGGCAGGGGGTTGCAGGCATGACTTTCCCTTTTAGTTATTTTTCCTGACAAGTTACATTCATTGTCTTTAGCCAGGCCGAGTACAGCCAGGAAGGCTGTAGAAGATAAAATATATCTGCTGCTGCCAGAAAGAGGCTCTGCAGACTTCTTAATGAACCCACTGACAAACCTTCCTTCCTCCTGTGCTCCCGAGAGCCGAGGGAACATTTCCCACCTCGGTAACTTCCATGCTGTTCCTCACCTCCACGTGCAAGGCAAAAACGACACAGGGTGGGCATGGAATGCCACCTTTGGAAAGGGTCAGAGGCTTCTGAAGGCTACTTTCATTATTGAGGGGAAAGGAAAGCAGCAGCTGCCACCAGGCTGGGCTCCTGGGATGGGGTTCACTTGTTAGAGGGTCTTTTTCTGGTGCAACTTCTCAGACACGTGTAGCTGATCTGTGCAGGAGCACTCATCTTGGAGGGCCAGCGTCGGTTTTGCCCAAGCTAGCAACAGATAAAGTTCTTCCTAGACCCGTTGTTCCATCCACAGTTTATAAAACTGCAGAATGTCTTTGTTCTTAATTGGGATTGAGGACTAACAAATTTGCAGTGTAACTTAAAAGCCAGGATGAAATACTGCAAGACCAGTTGGTGTCCTAAGCTGTGGATGTGAGCCAACTTCCTGTGTCCCAGAGTCCCACAGGCACTTTCCAGACATTCATTTTTCTCACTCATCAAGTGAGAAATCCTTGTGGACTGGCCACAGCAGAGAGACATCCTTCCATCCCTGGTTAACCACAGCTTTCTCCCACGATATTTTTATCCTCACCACTATCTGGGATCAGGAGACCAGAAGAATGACCAGGTTTGAAGCTTACTCAAGGAGCTGCTGCCCTACTGAGCTGTGCTGTCATTCCTGCCACCTTTGCTCAGCCCCCAGGCAAAGGGGAATCCCAGGCCTGTCATCCCTCCTGCTGCAGCGATAGGCTTCCATTCATCACACCACCATAGCAACACCGGGGGGTTTAGCCTTTGTTTTTGGTTGAGTGGGCAGGAAAACAAAACACATTGTTTGGGATTTTCCCAGCTGGGAATTCCCCTGCCATCCTGTGTGAAGCTTCTCCTTCTTAAAAAAAAAAAAAAAAAAAAAAAGGCATAAAGGCATTAATGCAATTCTCCCATTATTTTACTGAATGCTGCTACACCAGCACCAGATGTTCAGGCCAGTACTGCAGGCTGAGGAAGCGAGCTTCAGCTACAAAAATGAAATGCTAGTTTCTACAACCCAATTTATATTACCTTCATCCCTTCTTGGCTATTTACAGTAACTTCACTGAGAATCTGAAGAAACAATGCAGAATATGTACATGTACTGGGGGTGCATCACTGATTTCTTTGCATCAGATAATTCAGGGTGGCTGAGAGTGAAAAAAAGAGAAATTGAAGAATTTTTAACACCCAGATTTATCTCTAGATCAGCTCCTCTCAGGTCCTCATCAATCACCCAAGGAAGCGACAACAGAGAAAAGAAACGACAGCGCCACCAACAAAAAAGAAAAAATAATTAATGACTTTATTTTTTTTTTTTTTTTAGTTCAGTTGGCCATCTGAGGTGCTAAAATCTCAACACCAATGAAGCAAGTGTGCATAAAAACAAACGATAGAACACAACCAAATAGAAGAAAACAGGCTGGAACAGAGTTGGTTTTGTACAGGTAGGGTATTTGCTTTTCTGTTAACGCTCCATACATGCCAACCGTAAAAGCCTTGAACAATCTGAATATCAGAGTTCACGTTCATACAAAAGGGCAGAAGCCAAAGCAACTCCCTTTGCCTGGATTAGACTTCACACACACACACGCATGCACCCACAGATACAGAGTACTTAAATTACTGCAATGCCATCAGAACATGGCATCCTCCCCTTCACACCTGCTTTCGGTGACATCCTCATCTGCCTGCCACCCTGCCTAGTGCCTGCCAAGCAGTCCTTGAACAATTCAAAAGCAGGAACTTTTGGAAGGCTTCTCATTTCCGTTACTTTGCAAAAGGTCAAAAGCCAGCGATCTCTTGCTCTGTCAACTATATACAGGCTGGTTTTTAGTATGTTTTAGAGCTCTCTTCCTTGCAGACAGTGACAACTGAAATTCCCACTGCAGCTTTTCAGTTTGCACACGGGAGATTTTACAATGCAACACCTCTCTCGACCCACTGGCGTGTGGTGTAAACACTTAATGGAAGGAAAACTCAGAAGAATGTTAACCAAAACAAGGTGTAGCTGCCCACAAAAGGGAACTGCCGGCTGCTCTAGATCATGCTGTCTAGACCACTTAGAATACTTCATAACGCTCAGGATTAGGATGTATAAAAATATTAAAACCCACCAGAGTGCACACAAATGTGGTGGCTAGCTCTACGCAAGCACCGTGTTCTAACAGAGGCCTAGGCATTGCACAAAACTCAGATTCTCCACCGTGGGGGGTAGCCCAAGGATCCACTGGTGCCTTTACATACAAACAAATATTTACAGAAAATGCAGAAACGGAGAGAGAAAGACAGACTTTTAGAACTTGCTCTGAAATATGTCCAGCAATGCAGTTTATAACGTGCCCCAGTGAGACCAGGGGGTATTGGTTAACTGAAAGAAGGAATATGTCTGCAAGTTGGAGCTGAAATGTCTTGTCATCTCCCCACACATCAGTTCTCTGAAGCTCAGAATTTTTTACAGCTAGTTGTGACTTTGAATGAGAATATGGTTAAAAGGAACAGAACAGTTTAAAAAAAAAAAAAGGTACTGTGAAAACAGCAGATTAGTTGTTCTGGCAATCCTCACTCCCCCATCTCCATTGGCCTCCTGGGCATTTCCTTCCAGGAGTGGGTGTTCCCCTCCCTTCCCCTTAGGGGGCTGAAGTGCTTGCCCCATCCTCAGTGTGCCCATTTCAAAGCGAACACGGCTCAGGTTGCAAGCTCGGCTCCCTTCCCACCTACTGCAGCGGCCAGTCCCGGGTCAGGAGGCCAGCCCCGGGTCAGGAGGCCAGCCCCGGGTCAGGACCGTGTCACCTGCGGACGGCCACCCTTGCGTGCCCACCTGTGGGGAGCTGAGGGCTCTCCTCACTCACACCTGAAATGAACACACGTCATTGAATGGCTGAGTCACTGCTGCTGCCCACACGGGCAGCGCCAAGAGCTACAACGTCCTTGGGCTCGGATACAAAGGAGGAATCTTGTGCTCACGAGAGCCTTCTTCAGCTTTAAAAATACAAAATTTGAATTAAAAATATTCCGAGAGTAAAAAAAACCCCACTGTCTGATATGCGAGTTATATTCTTAAAGTGCAACCGAACAGCAAATAACAAGTTGTGCCTTTTCCAACCATTTTGATATAAAAAGGCCTTTTAACATTCCCTTTTGTGTGTTTTTGATCAATTTGTATGTGCGACGTTAGCTCTGCGTTTTCATTCTTGCTGCTGGAGGCCTTCAGCACAACCCAAAGAGTTTAGGGTTGGAATATGTGGGGTTTCTGTGCAGTAAGGTATTACGCCCTCAAGTGATCTCACTCTTCAGCATTGCAAAGGTCTGGCCAATGTCCCCCAGCACGAAAAGGAGAAGAAACCAGCTGGTGTTTCTTCTTCAGGATTTTTTTCTGTTCTACAGCTCACATTCAGTGACCTTTTGTTACAAGTTAGATGTGGTCCATATACCCAGTGCACTATAAAATGGACTGAGGTCAATTCTCTGCACAAGACAATTTACAGTAAACTTTCTTCTATCTTTCTTCCCTCTTCCTGCACTCTGGCTTCCACTGGCCCCTCAAATGCAGACTGTGTGAGCTACCATTGCCAGTTTGACTGGGGCAGGAGGCCCTGCACCAGCAAACAGGAGGGAATTCTGTCTGCTGGACATCCTGGTGGTAAAGCCAACTCTCCAGGATGGTATGGCAGGTACCACTTGCTGAACACACACAGTTATGAAGTAGCACTGCAGCTGCCTGTCTGTCTGCTTGGTTTCACGAGCATCTGGATTTAATTTGTAATGCCTTAGCATTAAACACTAGGTGGGATAAAGGGAGAACACTTTGGGTGGAGAACACATGCTTCCACAGTTAACACTGCTCAGAGTCCCCGTGGACACTCCTACCCCTTCTCCCTCAGCCTGGGGCATTCTCCCAAGTGTCAGAGGTGAAATCCTAGACCTTGGCTTACAGGAGACCCCTCTGAAGGAGGCAGACAGCCAACAGCAAGAAACCTTGCAAACTTCTGTGCCGGGGCAAAAGACTGCAGGATGTTCAGCCCTGCTGGGCTGCCTCGCACCGGCAGTGTCAATTCAAGCTGGCAGAGTCAGGGCGCTGTACAAATGTGCTTGGGAATGGGACACCTTCTCCAAGAGGTCAGAAAGCAGCCTTGTACTTCTTCAACAGGAAAAGAACACAGTCAGCATCCCAAGGAGGGAAACCCTCTGGACACATCATGTGAAGGATGGGATGCATCCCCAGTGCACGGTGCTGTTTCAGCTCTGCAGGACAGGTTAAGGGCATGGCTTGCTCAGTGGGAGTCTGTCCCACAGGGAATGGTGCTGAGCTGCTCAGTGCATGTCCTGCTCATCGGTTATGATGGATTTACCTTCAGGAGCCTCCTGGCTGAAAAGCAGCAGATTCACTAACTGGGCCAAAAGGAGCTTCTTCCAACAGATGCAGCAGGAAATGTGCTACTTTTGTTTTCATGAAAATCCCTCGAAACTGTATCAGGACTGTGAGGATCCCCTCTTTCGGTGAGAAAGAGACACGTGGGATATTTCTACCTCACAGTTTTGGCTTTCTTGTTATAAAAATGTAAAATTTAAATAAATATAGGTTTGTTAGTCCGAAAGAGAGAATCTGGGATGTGGAAGAAAAGGATGCTAAGAACACAAATAGATTCTTAAAATCCATGAATGCAGAGGATTTTTTTTTCATAGAGGAAAACTCCTAGGGCAGGATGCATCCATGGGTACATAAAGGCTGCCCTTGCTGTGAAGCAGGGACCAATCTGCAGTAGTGTCTTTCTCTAACAGAGTTAAAACACTCCCTCCACAATCAAATATGTGTAACAATCAAATTATTAATAAGAACACTAATAAATAGCCACAGGTAACAACGTCCAGTAATTTTGAAGTGGAAGTTGTAGGATGCAGCAGGCACACACACCCATCACTCGTCCATTTTTTTTTTTTTCCTAAAAGATACAAAAATGAATCTTCTTTCAAGTATTAAAAAAATAAGTTAATTGACATAAAAGGGTCAAAGTGACTGAGGGCCCAGGCAGGTCTTAAGCTTTGTTTCCAATGTGCAAAAACAAAATACAAGAAAAAAAAAAAAAATCAAAACACTGAAAAGTCTTAATGGTGGTTCGGTCACTTAAGGGCTTCTCCCTTTTTGGGGCCTAATAACCAGGGAATGCTGCCTGGGAACACCCCTGCCCCAGCACACACTTACCACTGTCCCACAGCAGTATTTTCCAGTGTCAAAACAGTCACAATAAAAACAGAACAAGGAAGCCCACCAGCCTCTGAGCTCTGGCCATGAAGACTAAGGCCAGCAGTAGCTGTCTCTCCAGTGTGTAGCAAAGCAGGTGGGCATCTTCCCTCTCTCTTCTGCTCCCCTTGCTCCTTACAAGAAGATTTAGGAGGCTATGGTAGGGAAAGAGTCCATTGATGCCCACTTCTCTCCAAACCCACGAGGCAGAGAGTTCCATCACACATAGCAGTATCTTCTCCATCTTGTATTTCTTCATATCCATTCATAAGGATCAACTGCAGGTTTCTTTGGTGGGGAGGAAGACTAAAGCAAAGAAGATGTTGCCCTGGGCTTCTGGAGCTCTCTTGGACAGCTGACTCCACTGCTACAGGCTGCTGTGGTTTTTCAGGAAGGGTTGCCACTTCCCTCCCTTTTATTAGAACTGGTGTAGTAAAAATGGGAAAGGAATGGACTGCCTTAAATCCAGTGTAGTTAAGGGTACTTCTTCCCTTAACCTCCTTCCCCACACATGGATTATTCCCCCCTCCCTCCTACCACACACACAAAATACGGTCCCATCGTACAGGACCTCAAGGAGACTCCACAGTCTCAACTCATTTCTTCAACTTGGCTTGCAGACATGTAAAACTTAAGCTTCTGGAACCAACACACTTATCAAAAGGCTTCTGAGTGCTTCACACCAAATCCCTGCATGCTGTTGGACCCTTCGGAGGTTTCCCCTTCAACATCTTCCTAGCCATGTTATTCTGGCAAACTCAGGGTAGGCCAACTGGACAACACAGACCAGCAGAGGTAAATGTACTAAGCTCAGGACCAGTTCAAGCTAAAACCTTTGGAAAGCATGACTGCCTCCAGGTCCTTGTCTTCTTCTTTTTCTCGCAGCCGCTGCTCCTCAAGGAGAGCCACAAGGGAATCTCTCTGCTCCACCACTTCAAGCATTTCGTTCAGGATCCTCTTCTCCTCCGAGAGCTCCTCATCTGTCTTCAGATGATCTACAGAGATATCAAAAGCCATCAGCATGCACAAGGCTAGAAATACACACACACACAATCCATGAAATATTCCCTTTTGCTCTCACCTTCTACTGCCATCCTCTCACGGAGTTCCTGCTGCAGTCGACTCTGCCTGTCTTCCAGTTCTAGCTCCCGAGCACTGAGAGGAAAAGAGCAGAAATCCAAGTTCCAGATGTATTAAAATACTGCATACATTGCTTCATATTCATTCTCAGTCTCTGCTCCCTCTCTAGGTATCTGCTGTGCATTTTACCAATCTTGTTTGGAACAACTCTGAAATAACTTAAGCTATATAACTGTATTTTTAAAAGATTTAATTGTGCTTTTAGCATTTCAGGTTCTTTGCCTGGAGCTATGAAGTGCAATGCCAAAAGTGGAGAAAACTAAATATAGAGCAGAGTCAAAGAGCAAATAAATCTGCAGTGCTTCTCCCTATCCCCTGCTACTTCCCACTCTAAAACCAAAGTTACTTATTAACAAATTACTTATTACTTAAGGACTTGTCAAGCCATTGCAAACACCACCTTGGGACTTCCCTGCCACTAAAGCCATCAGCTTCCACACTGCTGAAGTAAGCTGACACACACCAAAATGAATTTCAGAGAATTTGCACAATGAGAACAGAAAAAAAAAAAAAAAACCCAAACAAAAAAACCCCAATTTTATTAACAGGAAAACAGCTTTACCATCTGAGCCCACATGAGAGACAGTGGGGTCCCACTGCAGGCAGAAAAGAAAGCCACATGGCAAAGGTGACTGCATTAAATGCTTTTGGCTATGCTTACTTTACCAAAACCAGGAGTCCCACATTATTTCTGTCAAAACCACTTGCATAAAAGGATGTGTTTTATACAAGAGCAGCATGAGAAGGGCTCACATGCCTGTACTTCTGCATGTGCACAAATAATTGGAACTTTCACCCCTCATCACTATTATTCCTCCTTCTACCACTCCTTTAAAACATACTTGGATTCCTATCTCACCCTAAGAGGCTGCTGACCTCCTGGCCTTCCAGGGAAGACAACACTGACAGATCTTCCACTACTACTTGTGACAAAATCCCCATGTTTTCCACATTCACTCACAATATCATCAGCTCAGACTCGTAGCGAACCAAGGCATTCTTCTCCTGCACCAGCTTGAACCACTCCTGCATCAGCTTGGGGTCATCCTTCTTACCCATGCCTGCCAAGAAAGAAACCTGGTAAATTTTCAGGTAATGCCCCACAATCCTTAACAAGCCCAAACTGCAAAAACAACAATGGGGCAAAATGTGCAAAGAAAGCCGAGCAAGATGCTGCCAGAGCACTCCCAAGCCGGGTCCATTCAGTTTGCCTACAGCACTCACTTGAGTGGAAGTCACCTCCAAAAGGATTTTCTTCTCTTTGGAGCCTCTTATTTTTTGTTTCTGATATTCTCGTGATTGCTTGTTTCTTACTCACTCTTACTGCAGAAATGCCCCAATTTCAATGAGTATTTAACTTTTCCTTTCATTAGAAGAAATTTAAAGATGCCCATGCCAGCTACTTAAACATATGCTCATCAGACAAGGATTCAATTGCCACTCCGTGTGTTTTACCTTTATCTTCTTCAATTGCATGTTCTCAAGTTTTTCTTTTACTAGCCAAAAGTAACATCTTGTCTCTTCTTTTTCCAACAGTTAAGTAAATCTTTTCTGACTGCTCCTCCTAGCCACACATATCTAATCATCTTGAAGATCCCCCTGCACAGTGAACACAGAAACTAATTCTACTGTACTGCATACCAGCGCTACAAAGAAAAGGAACCCTCAGACACATTTGCTAATATGAAAGAAGAATAAAGAAACCTTGGGCCTTGACCACCTGGTAGAGAACTCTTAGCTGGTCCTTTTATTTTAGAAAGAACTCCTAAACTTATTCAATAGTCCACTGATGAGTCTGTCAGGAGTCATGTGGAATAAATGCAGAATGCTGTTTCCAAAGCCTTCTGTTGACATTTAGCAAACACAAGAACTTACCAAGGAGGCTCCTCTTGGCAAGCTCTTGGTCTGGGCCACTTATTCCACACTGAACCACCTGCATCTGGATGCTGTGATTTACATCTGAGCCCATCAGGCCAGTGGCAAGGGTCCTGCTATATGGAACAGAAGCAGGAGCAAGGCCTCAAATCAAGCTCAACAGCACTTTTGGATTGCTGCATCCCATCAGCTTGCACTGCACATAACCTAGGCATCCCAAGGGAACTAACATCCCTGTCTCTGCCTGTTATTCTGGATATGTACTCTCTGCATCACAAACAAAAGCTCTCCAAGAGTCCATCTAATGCTAAAATAATCAAGCAGCAAGCTTACTATTGGAACTCTATGACACAGACACATCACAAACACCACATTAACAACTCCTTAACTCAGACCCGTGCCCTGCCTCATCTTCAGCGTGTCAGAGAAACTCTGCAGTTACACCAGGGAGAGCCTACAACCCCTAGTAAGCTGCAGCTTGGGCTGCCTTTCAGCTGCCTTTGGCCACGTGTCATACCAGCCCCTGGGGGAATAGCAGGCTCTGCTGTACCACCCTAAGAGCCCCTGGCTCCGTGCACTTTAGACCAGTGTGTTGCTCAGTTCCAAGCATTCCTTTCTGAGCATCTCTGCACAAAATGCCCACGTGGCGACAGGAGAGGGAGACTGTACATGCAGATGTCCAGTGCTGTGGCGCCATGGAAACACTGGGAAGTCTCCCCTTCCTTTCCGATGCCGGGATGTACAGAAAACAAATGCCTCTAAGAAAAAAAAAGCCAAAAACACAAGGCGACTGACCTATGGAATACAGAAGTATTGTTAAACAGCCAATGAGTAGAGGAATCATGGGAGGATTGGAAAGGGAGCACTGACGACTGATGTGAGGGAGGAACCATGGAAAGCAGGGAAGTGGTTAGCAAAAATTACACCATGAACACACAAAAAACAACCCCTTCCCCATGCCTTGGCAATGGAAACCCTACAGCAAACTCCCATTTGGGAAAGTTAAAGAATGCACTCAGCAAGACAGATGAGGGAGAGCTAGTCTAACTTAAGGTTCTGTTGGTTTTTAAAGTTCAAGGATGTTTTTCAAATAATCAGTCCTTATAAAGACACAGTATTCCTTTAATCCCTATATGCTAATTAAAAGGCCGGATTTAAGGAAACAGATTGTCACCTCTTGCCCCCACCTTCCAAACATCTTTCAGGAGGAACAGGGAAATTGAAGCCACCAAATGAAAATCGGAACTTTTTGAGTGTGACACTTGTGGTCCCACAGCTGCTGCCCATCGTCCCTCCCAGCCACTGCACCTTCTCTTGCACAGCTGGGACGAGCAAAAGGGATACTGTACCTTGAACAGCTTGCCACAGGCTCAGAGAAGCTGGTTACCAGGTAGCTACAGACAAAGGTTGGTTTGGGGACATGGCAAGAAAAGGGGCTTGTGGTCACTAGCTGACTAGTGCTGCTATGAGAACCCAGCTGTGGGTGGGCAGGGAGGACACGAGGTGTGGGAGGTTACGTTACCTTCGTGGGCACAGCAAGGGCAGAAGGAGAGAGGTCTACGACGTGGTGTCCCGCCATTGGGCTCAACTTCAATAGGACCAAACGAGGAAGAGGAAGAGGCAGGAGAGGAAGAGGAAGTTGGAAGTGGAACGGAAGAGGAGGAAAGGGGTGAAATAAAAAGACAAGCAAAGGACAAAAAAGCGTAAGAGTGAGAAAGAAAGGAAACACGAGAAGAAAAGAAAAGGAAAAAATACAAGAAATGGAGAAGCAGAAACAAGGGATACAGTCTACAGATGAATAATGTCCCTAATAAGCACAGATAACAGATAAAAGGTAGACTGAGGTACTGGTGAACTCTTACTGAGCTGTACAAATACCAGGCAGGAGGTTACTGTCACTGCACTTTTCCTAATGTACAGTTTTCAGGTGCAAGGTCTTGAACCCAAAGGTTTGTGACCCAGATGTCAGGACGAGTAGAGACACAGATTTAACTTCTGCTGATAAAGGTCAGATTTCGAGCAGGGTCACAGTAAGTCTCACCTGCATGCATAAGATATCAGCTGTAAGCAGCCACCCTACCTTAAGCCCTATCAGGACAATGCTCTTACCACCGTGGCAGCATCCACTGATGGTAAAAGTGTCCTTTGTCATGGAATAAAATGTCCAAAGACAGGGAACATCACGGGGAGAATCTGATTACCACGGAACCAACCTGCCAGGATCTGCTGTGTCAAGTATGGTGAGTGCACATGTACCCCACTGGATTGTTGTGCTTAGGGAGGAAAAGGCTTTTACACAGATAAAGTGATTCTCATCAGGGTCTGCAGAGGCAGTGACCAACTGAGGACTTTGCAGAGTTAAACCAGCAAATTTAAAGCTCTCCCTTGGCGTTCTCATTCCACAAAGCATTTTAAAGCTTACAAGTCCTGTTAGCATCAGTGACTTACTGAATCTTTATCATCTTTTTCCATCAGCCAGTGAAGGACAAACATTTCTCACCTCTCAAAAGGTTCAGCTGTTTTAACACCAAGAATTTGCTTTTCAGCTGCACTTAACATCACAGAGATAAACAGGAGGCAATAACCAATATCACTGATAGTTACAGGAGAACGTGCACCAGGGAGATGATGAACTGTGGAACTTCAGAGCTACCAGAACAGAACACTCACTGGGCTCAGGGCACAACTGCATTTATAAAGAGGAGGCACTTCTGTGCTGGGAAAAGGCACAAACTCCACAACAACAGTATGGTAAGAATAACGCTCATTTTGGAGAAGTCAGCAGAGTTGGATGTTTGTGGTTCAGAGAAAGCTCTACAAAATTAGAGTACCAGTGAACTGGGAAGGCTTTAGAAGGGACCATCACAGAACTAGACCAGCACATGGAGGACACACTGGAGCAAGAGGGAGAGCACACCAGCTTCAAAGCCTGTGACTGAGCAGCATGGCTTTCTCAGAAGAAGAAACCTCTGAACTGGAAGCAGGAAGGGGCAACATTAGGAGAGGTGCCACAGCTGGCCATGGGACTAATTACAGTTACAAACAAAGCTTCCTACCAACAATAGTTGAGAAAGTACCAGAACATTAAATACAGCTGTTCTGAATGTTCCAACTTCTTCGTTTAAAATAGAAAAATACTAAAGCTTTTTTCCTACAACTGCCATTTCACAGATCAGGTTACAAAAGCAAAAACAAACAAGGAAAACCCCAAACCACAAAGGTACAGTGAAGATTATGCTTCCACACAAAGCAGAGCATTTAGTGCCTGATACTTGTTAAATATTTTTAAATTAAACATAGCAGACAACTGGAGATACAAGCATCATAAAGTCACCCTAGGACATTTTGCCATCCTATCTTATTCAAAACTGATTCTTTAAGCTAGCAGCTTTAATACTCTAACTTGGTCTGACCACTATTTTGAGGGTGGTCAGGGAGATGGAGATTTAACTGCATAGAAAAATCCACTTCTTTCAGTGTCTGAGATTTCATTCAGAACTGGGGGCTGGGGGATCTGAAACATTTCAAGCCATGGACATGGAGACTTGGTGAGGAACTTCCAGTTTTCCATATTTGAGCTGAAAATAAATACCCATTATGTGAAAGTGTCATTCATCTCATTGTGAAACAGCCACAAACTACCAGCTTTTGTCATCAGTAATCAAGTGGTCTGATACTAGGAGAGGATCCCACCTTTGGTCTCCAGTAAAAAGCCTCAGGGATCACACAGCACCTAATACAGAGCTCACTCCCCACAACTGTATTTTCCTCCCTTGCTCTCAGTTATCTTCCCACTCTTGTCTAAAAAAAAAAAATTGTCCTTGAATCAAGTTACAAAGTCCATGTTATCTACACTAGTCCTGCTACTAGAAAAGTCAACATGTTTTTTCAGTAAGATAATAAACATAACCTTTGCAATTAAGACCCTTTCCAGCTTCTCTAGATGTAAATTATAGTTAATTACATTGGTGAATACAGGTTATGATCAGTGCAATTACTTTGGAAACAATTTCTGTCCAAAGTAGAATGATTAGCAAGGCTTTAGAAAGTCTTCCTTATGTATTGGAGGTCCTTAACAGCAAGAACAAAGTGTAACCTGAAAACTTACTTCCCATGGTTCTCTAAAGCTTATTTCATGGCTTATTGCTCCAGAAGCCATTACTAATCCTACAGTTATTGTTATTATTATGTTGTTGTTGTTTAAAGAAGAGAAATCACCACCTCCTAGCCCCATTAAATTATAAATAGGATCATCACTGCAAGACAAGTTTTCTGGATGTGGAGCCAGGGCCAGATAGGGAAAAAATCCATTTGTTGTGCAAATTAAAGAAACCTCAACAAAGCTAACCCTCTTTTCTGTGTGAGTCTCCTTCACCACCAAAAATATACTCACACAGGTCTTCACCCACAACATGGAAAGAGTGCTGCTGGCAGCAGCAACCCTGCTGAAGCAGTTTGTTTGGAAGGAGCTGAAGGGCAAGAGATTCCTGTGACTATTCCCTTCTTAGGTTTTTCCTGTGCTGCCAGCAAGAGCCTAAGGTGTGGCTACAGCCTCTGGACAAGAAAATTACTTTTTTTTTTTTTTCCCCAGAGGGATAAAGCTGCCAACAGACTCTGTTAGTCACGAGTTGCTCCCTTTCAGTGCCACAAGCCAGCTCTTCCTCTGTGCAAAGCCTTGGCAGCAGAGCTCAGCAGTCCAAGCTGCTGGCAAGCCAGGGCATGGCTTGCAGGCAGGAGCTGCAGCTTCTTAAGGAAAGGAGCGTGCCCCAGTTCACTAAATAAAGGCAGGCAGAAGCTCTGCCTTGCACACCAGATACATGCCATCAATAAAGTGACTGGAATTACCCTCCTTCTGTGTGAAAAAGCCACAAGAATGTCCTTTTTTGTCACAGTACTCTTGAGAGATTGCAGACTTTGGCACAGTGGTGGAAACCAAGAGCCGGGTCAAGAGTAAATACCAGAGCTTCAAAGTCTCTTCAAAACAAGGGTCAGAAATTGTACAGCCACTATGAAAACACACCTTCACTGTCACTGTACACTGTTCTTTGTTACAGAAGCTACACTGGAGTGCTGCATTCTTTCCTAATCTTTATTTACCTGTTGATTAAAGAGCAATAACTCAGACTGGTTTTGTCCTTCTCCTCTCTAGCTCCATAACACTTCTTCACACTCAGAAGCCCAGTGGCCAAAAAGATCCATCAGGATGAAGAAAGCACAGCACAAAGTTTGGGGTGGCAGACCCCATTATCCCCAAGCTACAGCTCACACTGATCCCCTTCACTATCTGCCCCTGTTTTTTACAATGAGGGCTGTGATGATTTACGAGATGTGGTGAGTCACTGCAAGTTAAATTTACTTGAGCAGCAAGTGAGTTACATCCCTCACAAGGCTTTGCATCTGGAGCCTTTGATTCCTGTATTGTTGACTAATCATGGTGGTTTGGAAAACAGCAACACTGACAAGAAAATCCAGCTCTGAGGTCAATCTCAGTTCTGTGGCACTTGCCCTCACAAGCTAAAAGAATGACACTTGGGAAATTTATTCTACTAACAAATTTCATCCCTTATTTATCAGGAATACTAAAAGCTCTGATTTTAAATCAGTGCTTAAAATATGGATCAGCCCAAAAGAGATCAAAGTAAGTCAAACAGCACTGATCACAGTAAATGTGTTCCATCCTTAAAGAAATCAGGTTATGGTCAGAAACCCAAGTACTGAAAAATAAAACATTCTGACTCTACTAATTGGTGAAGCTGTTCAACAGCAGCGTTGTTAAAAGCCAAGGATACAGAAAGCCAACTCCAGGAGAACACCCACAGAACTGCAGGTTCAGAGCAAGGATTTTCACAAATGTCCCACAAGCACATCCCAGTTTATTAAATCTGGGTCAAACTCAATATTCTCTACAGTACAATCACTAGAAGAAACCTGGGGGAAACTCACAGAGCACTGAATTGTCATGCAAACTGAACCACTTTTATTTATCCAGCAGAAGGGAAGGAAAAAATATGGGGAAAGCAATGATTGGAGCAGAACACACACACAAATGACTCCAGAGAAGTCTTCTGCTTCTACTAGACCTTGAGGCACTTCAGGAATGCACTCAGAATGAATACAGTCCTCCACTGACCCAAGAGTGTTGTTTTTGTGTGCAGAAAGAAGCAGGTAAATGGCAATTGCCTAACAAGTACTGGTACTTGACAAGCTCTGCTTATCAATTGCTCTTTCTTGCTCAAAATTTACTGCAAAGAAAACAAGCTACCAATTCACTTCAGTGTCAAAAACAGCTGCAGGCTTCGAAAACAATGTTTTATCTTACAACTCCACTCCCCTTTCAGCAGAGCCACGTTTGCCAGTCACAAGAAATAAGACTGATCCCACTTGAATATATCAGACTCCAGCCTTGCAGAATTAGACCTGCAAGACTTTAAAGGGCAAAATAAGCTCAAATGTTTTAAATAAGTTTAAAAGTAAAATAGGTAAAAAAGGGTGAAGTTGCTGTAGAGTGTGCTTTAAACAGAGTACAAAGATTTAAAAAAACCCCAAACAACTGCACTTCCCTGCCCTGTTTACACCTGATGTTCTAAGGCTCTTGTCAAGAAGGGAGAACCTGTGTCTGAAATCAACACTATCAAACGTACCAGCTCTCTTCCCTACATCCTTCTTGCCTCTCTTGGCATACTCCAGCCAAGAAAAAAAGCAAGATGGGAGTGTGTGGCTGTTTATTTAATGATTCCCTGCTGGGTGCAGGGAAAAGGAAACTGCTCACTTGAATGCAGTGGTGCAGAGAAAACCATGGAGGTAGTTTCCAGAGGCAGACAAGGAGCCAGTGGGTTAGGAGGAACTGGGACTAAGGAGGCAAGGTGACTAATGAAGAGCAAAGGAGGGGGGGAAAAAAGGGTAAGGGATGAAAGCAGAAGGCAGATTTGAGAAGAAAGCAGGACCTAAAATTTACAGACAAATAATGCTGGGCAGAAGAGGGAGCAAAGGCCAAAATCTTTGGAAGAAGTCCAAAGGCTGGGATTTAGACTGTGGAGACTGTGTCAGTGGGAAGACGAGACCAGGAGTAGCTAGTGGAGAGAAATAGGAGGTCTGAAGGGTAGAATGCTGGGACTTTCTTTGTCAAGAAGGCAGGATTAAAATTAAATGCCTGAGAATGAAAATGGAAGTGGGGTACGGAGCTCTGGATGAAATAAGACAGGATCAGGACAAGGATTGTCTCAAAAGAGGTAACAAAAGGATAGAGTCTATATCCACCAGACCAGTGTGTCCTTCCACTGTCTGGCTCAGAATCCATATTTTCAAGCCTTACTATTCCACAGCTGCCAACAAACATCTATAAAATCCACTGATTGTGTCCCATTTCCTCTCCATAAGGATCCACCCAGAAGATGACAACCTGGTGTGGTTACTAATGATTCCATAAGGACATGAGACAGCTCTTTGGGGTGGATCTGAAGGTTATAAATCTGTTGATATATCAATACAATAGAAAGTCTTCATTTCAGTTGACTTTGCAACCTTGGGAATGTTCTTTTCAGCACACCACTCACACGATACACACAGAGGAATAATTACTCAAAATTGAAATGTGACCATCTGTAGCATGAAATGAAACATCTGCGTTACAGCAACGGTACAAAACATTTCAGAACAGGAAGAGAGGATTATGACATCTGAGCACACCAACAGAGCTAGTTAAGATAGCAATCTGTAATCCTGCACACTGCAAGTTGACCAGGATGTCAGAAGTTACCACTCCCCTTGCAGAGCTTGTTGTGCAATCCATAACAACTAAATATTACCAGTTCACAGATAACTTTCCCAAGTGCTTTGCAGGTTTTGTTATTATTCTATGGCAGCATGGCTAGAGTCATGCCCATGCCTCAGAGACATGGCTTGCTGATAGAATAATTAACTTTGCAGCATCCAAGCTGCCTGCAGCGCTCAGCAGGCCCTCCAGGGATTTTAATGGCACTCCACCCAGATGCAGCATCCTGCAAAGACGTGTTAATCTTGAAGCTGAGCTCTGTATCTGCCACTTGAGCTGACAAGTATCACCAGAGCAATGTATCCATCCTGGCAAAAGTGTTCTGGCAGCCCCAAAAGCAAATATAAAGCAAATTACAGAGGCAACAAAATAATACTAGAAAGCCACATACTCCAGGCTATACTGGCTCACTGCATTTAAAGGGATACTGCCCAATGTGGTTTCTTTAAAATTTGTCTTGAAATCAGTGGTTTCGAGATGAGCAGAAATTTGATGGAGTTTTAAGATGCATCTTAACGTTTTTAAAATAACCATGAATATTGCCTCTGACTGTTGGAAGCCCAAGTGACTTGAGTCACCATATAAATAAGAGCAGCCTGTTCAAAAATAACCACTCTGAGATGACTGAGCTCAGAGAAATGGGAAAGCAAACACGCAAAGGGATAAACAGTAAATTCCGTTTCCAATTCAGATTTTTCTGCAACGCAGCAAATTCTTTTCAGTGACAGTGTCCCTTTAAGTGAAGATGATTTTGCTTTTCTTAAAGGCACTATTAGTGATTTTGATGGGATCTCTGTGTCTAAAGAGGCATTAGGAGCAAAGGCAGGAGGAGGGAGAGGTGTAGTGGAGATAGCATTAAACAGGGATAAGGGTCTGTTAAGGGTAATTCAGCATCAACCCTTTTACAGCTCCTACTCTATGCACATCAGTATGGGCCAGCCCTGGTGGATAAAACCAGCAAGAGGATTTCAAAGTCTCTCTGCAGGAGATAGCCCAGGAAAGAATGCCAGAGGGACTGAACAGTGAATGAAGCACAGGGCTAGCAGAGGACTATCACATCAAAATTAGCACAGGGGAACTGTGGCAACAAAACAGATCTACTAAGGAGGAAAGTCTTCCATTCTGAAACATGCACTTGGGTGGACATTCTGAACTCAGGTGGATGTTCTTCAACAGAAGTCTATTGTGCCATGAGTAATTCACAACAGATTGGTGCAGGTGGATACTACGTGGGACAGCCTCCCTGGAGCAGGAGAAAAAATGTTTTTTAAAAACCTGGGCAAGATTATATTTGAAGGACCAAATACAGAACACAATGAAATCAGGGAAGACTTCCAGGGAGGTGTCTTGGATCAGGCCTAGAGCGTGTGGATCTTTCCCTCTGCAGAGCTGGTCTGCAATGCAGTCCCTCAAAAAAACACAGCTTAGATCAAGCAACTTTCTACTCTGAAAGAGAAAACTAAATGAGACCCTCAGATAACAAGGCAACAGAGCAGAGTTTGCTTTCTCTTGCATCTGCTGACAGACAGACGTGTTCACCTCGTAAGAATAGATTCTGGGTGGTTAAACGAGCAAAAGGAAATTTTAATTCTCAAGATAGGCAAACTCTAATCAAATGTCATTTGCAACCCAGAAGTTAATCACCTACTAAGGGACGTGGGAAGTAACATTAATTATAAAGTAAGGGCAGAGCCATGGTATAGAGTGGTGACCAGATTCTTAAGGGAAAATGAGAACTAAACACTGTAAAGTGTGTTTAGCACTAAATGGGATATTCAAGCAATAGCACAGCAAGAAGCTTAATGGCTGTGTAATGATGCAAACTGGATTCCAGCAAAAATGACTGGAACTCTTAACAGCAGATTATTTTCTAACCTTAGAGTAAGAGAAAGCAGGAAAGAAGACGTATCTGCCATCTGCAAGTGTTTCCAAAGTCCCTTGAGGGAGCATTTTTGTTTTGTTAGATCAACAACACACTCTGGCTTCTTTGGAAGGAAAAAAAACAAGCCTCAGAAGGGCAAGACAGAGGCAACAGCATGACTAATCCTTGACAGTGCTGTTTGCTCTTGCTGTCCCCCTTAAAATATTTTCCTCAAGAAAACTTCAGTGATAGAGCTGGACTTTTCAAAGGAGAAGCAAAAAAAAAAAACCAACAAAAAAAAAACCCAGAACGACCTTCCACTGCTAGCAGGGAAGATGGCTGGAGTGAAAACAGTAAGCAAATTTAGAAAAAAAAAAAAATCAGCACTGTGAAAAATAGAAGAGGGAGCCCTACACATGGTTTGTGGAACATGCCAGGATCTCCTGCTCCTGAGCTGGAAAAGGGGTTCTGCTATCACCAGTCATGTGCAAGGGCTGTTTCTTCTTGTTTGTGAGCCAAGGATGGGAGAAGTAGGTGAAGGGAGGGTGGGGAGGAGTGTCAGCAGGGTTAGTGCCAGCAGGAGGTTCAGCCATACATACCACCCAGATGCAAGTCGATGAGGTCACTGTAATAAGACTCTCCCCAATAGTCTACAACAAGGAATTGGTGAAGACAGAGTTATTGAGTCAGATACCCACCCTAGCCCCATACAATCAAAGCAATATATGAGAAAGACACAGAAACAAACAAACAAAAAAAAAAGGCCAAACAAGAGACAGGCAGCTATACAGGTGGGCACACACATATATATATATACAAACACTCTACTCCTCTCTTTCTCTGTATATATACATATATGTACACACACACAAAAATATATCACAAACATATATATTGGGAAGATGAAGAGAAAATTTCCAGCAGGCAGGCAAGGACTTCCAAGGGGAAAAACCAAGAGGTTTACACAGAGACACTTCACCTATTTGTGTTTGCAGCGGTACCTGTCACTGCTGTCTCTCCTGCTCTTGCTGAGAAAAGCAGAATTAATCCTGTGGCTTTGGAGCTGAGCAGTATGTCAGAAGGGAACAGTGTGATTTCTTAGGGGAGCTGCAGGGAAGGTGTCAGGGTTGATTTCTGGGGGGTGAGTGAGTGAGTGGAGGATGGTGCATGGCACACGGGTGGGAGGCACTGAGGAAGGGCAAACACTCAGGGGTAGGAAGATGGGATTGTGTGCTCCTGCTGATGCAGCCTCTGTGCCAGGGAAGAACTGCACAGCAGTTTTCAGGACACAGATGTGCATTTCCACAGCTGCTAGAGACAGTGCAGCACGAGTCTAGCACTGTGGAACATTTCATTGGGAGGAGACAGATGAAGAACTGAGAGCAATATTTCTCACTGCATATGATTCATTTGATGTAAAAGAGGTGGCTCTTGAACTTTTCAGTATTGATCTGACAGTAGATGTTTTCTGAGCTCTTAAAAATGACTTATCCAGGTTTTATGCTAGAGGGAATAAAAGAAAGATTCTGGAAATTTCTGATTTGATATATATTTTAAGTTAATGATTGAAAAAAAAAGAAAAATTCACAGAGGAAATCCAAGTCATTAGCATGTCCAAACAGGCGAATGCACTTATCATACAAAGCCCTGTGGCATTAGTAACGTTGTATTACAGGAATTAAGTCATCCAGAGTGTCTCTGGGGACACCACAGAAAACTGAGAAAATTCTTCACTGAGATGCTGCTTTGGCATTGTAGTGGAATACCATGATGCAATAGGAAGGGGGCAAGGGAGGGAAGGAAAACAAGGGGTGACAGGAGCTTAGAGCACCTGGGCATGACAAACTTACCCCTGAAACAGAGCTTCCCCTCCTGATCAGTCATTCTTGCTATGAATGCAACTACCAAAGGCTGAGATTTTCAAAGATAATCACAGAGAACACATTAAGGCAGTTAAGTCATCACATGTTGTGAGATTTTCTGAATCAGAAAGTAAATGTTAGATTGAGCATTCAGCTTTGGAAAGAATAAAAGACCAATTGTGCCATGCCTGAGCTAATTTTAAAATAGAAAAGACAAGGAGGTAGCCAAGAAGGTACAATTGTACCAAGAAGGTACAATTATTTTGTCAGAATTAAAGTTGATGGTGACCTCTAAAATGTTTCTGATTAGTTGAAGAGCAAGTATAAATATTCCTATAAATAAATTCCTATTCACCCTATAAATATTCCACCTTGACAAATAGCAGATAATATGTGAGATTCCTGGAAAGAACATTGAGCTGCCTATATCTATTGCTAAGATCTAAAGCTGCAACCTCTCAGGAAAACAGTAGGTCATCCCTGTGAAGAATTCATTGACAATCTTCTCAGTACAAGTTACTTGCCAATAATGTATTAAGGATGATGTAAAATGGATAGAAAGTAGAAACGAAATTATTCTAAGTAAATAATTTTTTTATCTATAAAACTAGTTTTTGTTCTTACCAGCCAAACTGAAAAATGCTTTTTTCTAAAACTGGAAAAGTGGTCCACATGTGAGAGATCTGAGGAATTCAAGTTACTGGAAGACCTCTAAAAAAGAAAAATTTCCAATTCTTCACAGACAGGACAGATGACTAAGCTGCAATATGCTAGAAGATGATAAACTACATAGAGAAGTAGTTCAGATGGTCTTGTCTGGCTTTTTCTATAACAGAAAAAGAAAAGAATCATTGCAAGTTACAGAATTCTGTTTCTTCTGTCTGGATTTTTAAGTTGTAAGAAACTACTATTAACATTGCCCAAAACCTCATATTTAAATTCTGATCAATAAGTGATTTTTTTCTTTCCCTACAGGGAAGGAACCTGAAAATCCCACTCATTACAGAGCCTAATACATTGTCCCAGAACACTTAATACTGGCTGCTATGGAAGAGCCATTATTTTGATGCTTTACTGCAATCCTTCTCTATTTATCTGGACAAAGTAAGTGCACAGCAGATATATTTCCCAAGCTCCCCTATTTTTTCTCCTTGTACAACCTTATAAAGAGATTTTTTTTTTTTTAAGATGGCAACACCACTTTACACACTGCCTTCCCCTTTTTCTGAACTTTTGTTTTCATGGTTTCCTTAGGGGAGGGACTGATCTGAGACCAGAGTATGACTCCACACCTTCACACAGCAGAACTTGCTGAATGTAGTGGTCACTGTTGGGTCACAATGCAGATGACAGAAAAATGATGCTTCCCTCTTGAATAATTAGTGGATATCACAGGCAGAAATTAACTTTAATGGAATGTGATAGTACAGATCTCAAAAAGAAGGAATTCAGTTATTTTTATTGCAAACATATGTAAAATGTCTGGAAAAGAAGAAGCTGAAGGGAAACCTTATTGCTCTCTACAACTTCCTGAAAGGAGGCTGGAGCCAAGTGGTCTCTTCTCCCAAGTGACAAGCAACACAACAAGAGGAAATGGCCTCAGGTTGGGCCAGGGGAGGTTTAGATTGGATATCAGGAAACATTTCTCCATGGAAAGGTTTGTCAAGCCCTGGAACAGGCTGCCCAGGGCAGAGCTGGAATCTCCACCCTGGAGGTATTTAAAAGATGTGTGGATGTGGCATTTTAGGGATGTGGTTTAGTGGTGGGCTTGGCAGTGTTGGGTTAATTGTTGGACTCATGATCTTGGAGGTCTTTTCCAGCCTAAATGGTTCTATGGCCATGCAAGAGAGGTGAAGCATGGAATTGATTTATAACCTTGTGTTTCAGTCAACAGATTAGAACATGCTTTTTTTCCCACCCCAACAGAATGAGTTTCTGGCTAATCCCCTGAAGTAAGGGGGAGAATTCAGGATGGTGAATTGTTTATGTCAGAGTTAAGCTTCTGCAAACATCACATATGACCTGTCAATAGAAATATTTTGCAAGAGCAAAGCATACCCTAGAGCCTTCCTGAAGAAAAGAGATCCCTCTTGCAAAGCAGGACCCACAATTCCACAGTTCTCCTAGGAAATTCACAAATACACAAGCTCATCTAAGACTGCTTCCATCTGGGAGAGCTGGGAGTGAGAAGCTACTTATCCAAAAGTTTATTCTGCAGCCTCCCATATCAAACTGCAGTTCTTACTCTTGATCATATTCTGTCCTCTCTGGGTGTGTTTTAGGCATTCTATGATTCTTCAGTGAGAAAGCTGCATCATGAATAATATTCTCTCAGCTGCTAAGATTTCCCACTTGCGCTGGCATGTCTCACATGAAAGTCATTCAGCAGCTCAATAATCAAGATCGTTTGGACTTCCAGATGAAAAGGAGCAAAATGGAAAGAACCATTAGAAACAATGGAGGTGGGTTTAGTAAGTGCAGCAACTGGCAGGCCAGAGAACAGAGTGGGGCCACACAGGAACACACAGCAGAAGGAAGGAGGCAGCTTTGCAAAGACAGGCGTTCGCACGAGCCTGGGGTTGTTTTGATCCCACAAATGAAAAAAGACAGCCTGATCATAAACATATCAAAGCCCTCAAGACTGTTCTTCACCCTTGTAGCACCTATTTGCTTCGGTGAGCACTCAGTCCTGCACTTTTGGCACACCCTTCTGGAGCACCAGGCATAGCTGATTCTGGCTGAGTAGGAAGTCACAACAGACTTCTCTGCTGCGCCCTCACTGCTTAATCAAGCTCCATCTTCAGAGGCACAGATGTGGCTCTTCAAGCAACAAGCAAACATTTTCCAAACATCTGTTCCACTGCTGCCTTTTCTGACCTCTGACCCGTGTGATCAGGTGCACAATCCTGGCCTTGTCAGGTACACACACACTGCATTTGCCTGTTGGATATTTGACTCCTTGCAAATTGAGGAGGTTGTTTGGTTTGGTTTTTTTTTTCCAAATCGTTACACTACTATCAGCATTATCTGAACCAGGTACTCCTCTGCTCATATGCTTGCCAGATCAGATGATACTCATGTCATTTAATTTCAAGTACACACAACATCTGTTTGAACAGCTTGACATGGATACCTTTCAGTACACGTGTGCATTTCTGCTCTGCACAACTTTGTCGGAAGCAGCCAGTGTGCTGGGCTGTGCAGTGAGGAAGATGTTCTGTGATGGTCCCTTGTAAGGACACTACCTTGATAATCCAACACAATAGAGAGAAAGCACACACAGTTTCACAATTATTTCCTTAACATACAAACAGGGTTGTCTTACTGTGACAACTTTGTGTCAATGGCAGCTGGGAACCCCTGCAGTGTTCTAGCTGTAGGATCCAGTAATATGCAGAAACAGTCAGCCATTAGTAGTAGCTGGACAATTACCTCCTACACCTCAGGCAAGGGTAAATGAACTAAGTCTCTGCCCATAGGGAAGTCCCAGCATTAGAAGAAACACAGGAAAAACAAGGCCTCCAAAAGATAGTAGAAAAGGGAGAACGGATTCACATTGGTCTCAGTCTCTGGGCTACAATGAGCCAATTGCCTCTAAAATCCAAACAGCTATGGATTACTGCACAAGCACTTGGTAAGAAAACATGGGAAACCAGACCAAGTTGTGATGGATACCTGCTTCTCCTCGAAGGGCCTTCTCCACAGCAACTCCTCTCTCCTCGAGTTGCCTCTGCTTCTCTTCCACTTGTTCCAACTGCCGCTGGATGATCTGTTCAGAGAGGAATGGAGCAAAACCTCACCAAAACAGTTCTCCTGCTCTGTCTGCAGCACACATCCAGCACTTCAGTCACATTTGTCTTTTCAAAAACAAGTATTTGTATTCAACAACACCCTGCTTCAACAGCAAGCACCACAGATTCTGGTGACAACATCCTCCCCACCCTCCTGTATCTGCAAACACCTCGATATTCATTTATTTGCTACAACTCCTATCACCTTCCTGAACACTGAACTGAAAGGTGATGCTACTCAGTCAGCTGAGCACCTGCCTTGAGTTTTTGACAAATCCCATCACCTGTAGAGGATGTTCACAGTTTTCCAGCAGACTCTCTGGTAATTACAGGTTAATTTGATGACACATCACCCACCAGCATAACCTAGCAAAGCAATGATAGGTGCAGCTCCATCAGGCATTATCTGAGTCTCACTGTGCCATTCATGGTTCATCCATGTCCAGCTAGAAAGGTATTATGGGCATGATTTTTCTCACTGTAAAACTCTCATGAAAGGTTTCAGCCATCCTTCACTTCTCTGTGGCGTGACATGAAATTTAAAGAGGGAGCAGGAGTGCTCATGTAGAAAGAGAGGACTCTGTTCTGATGCACTGACAGGAGTGTCAGGATCAGGGTGCTTTCACAGGGAGTTATCTGTGTGCCAAGACAAGAGGCTTGTGAGACACTACCTGAGCTCTGTGTAACCTCTTTAGCTCCTCTTGCTTGGCTTGTCTGCGGGCAGCTTTCTGCACTCGCCGCGTCAGCTTGGCGTTCAGCTCCTCTTCTGTGTAGGCCCTCTGAAGGAAGGAAAAACAGCAGCAGATCTTATTTACATGCTCAGAGATATGGGGGCAGGGATGACCATTTTCTCTTCCAAAAATCTCAGAAGGGAGGTGTTCTGTCTTTGCCATGGCTGTGTCAAAAGTCAAGCTTCTGTAGGCAAAGGTGTTTGTTCACAGTGCAGTGAGCGATAATTTCAGGATCAAATCAGGAGTGAAGAAGCATTTAGGCCAGCTGCAAAGCTGTGATTTTCTATGACATCCCACCCCTGCCTTTCACTGCTGTATGAAACCTCTTTCCAAAGATCAAACCAGTTTTTATTCTCAGTAATTTTCATTTCTCAATAAATTTAGCCAAATGGATTTAGATAAATCAATGAGTACCGTGTAGAGGGTTCATCTTGATAGAAGTCCCCTTGATTTCATTTTAAAAGAGGGTAAAGGCTTGTCTACATGAACAGTTACAGCAGTGTAAGCTAAGAAATTACTACAGACTAATGTAGAATATTGCACGACCAGAAGCCATCCAAAAAAAGCTTGTTTTTATAGAAAAAAATGTAAAAGTAATGTTCATAGACATAGAAGGATATTTCCTCTTCTGTCAGTGAAACTGCTTTAAGAGTGTCTTTCTAACATTACTGAAATTTGCTTTAGGACTCTATATACACTAGCTGGATATATCATGGCCTAGAAAGGTTTCCTGTCAAAGAGTTTTAAGAGTGTCAAAAAAACTTGCCAACTGCACTAAGTAAACTACAGTGAAGAAAAAGCCTCTTTTCCCATGTACACGTATGTAAGCTTTAAACATGTGCCTTCCACTTCTGGAAAAAGATCTCCTCTGTGGACAGTCAACTTCAAAAAGAGGATGTTATGTCAGACCACCCTGAAATTTGCTTGGTCTAGTTATTGTACTGCCACGTTGGTCAGTCCACCTCTGTTGATGGTTCTCAGTGAACAGAGTTTAAGGTAGGATCACAGCTTAACTAAAAATCCCTCAGGTAGGTCATTGGCAGGCACCACTGTTAAAGCTTCAAAAAGCTCACATTTTACTCTTTCTTTTTTTAAAGCACAAATCCACAATGGTACTCAAATTAGAAGGGGAAGTGCACATGGACCTTTCTACGCCGTGTAACACTGTTGTGACTGCAAAGATAAGACAATAAGAATTTCAGAAAGCAGCAGCTTCTGCCTTGATTTTAGCTTGAGAAAGAATTTCACTAAGATTTGAGCCAACCCAGTCATTTTGAAAGCTGCTGATTAAAGTGTGATGACTCACCTGAACTCACACTCAAAGCACTAAAAAAGAAGGCTATGCAAACATATTTAAGTGCTTTGAGAACCAATTTGTTCTGAAGCTCATAGCTCATCCACATCCCTGCACAGTGGTGCACTGATACACACATGCATTCCAACCAGACATTTCGGAGCTTAATGCTCTTTTTGGGAGACATCCTCTACAAAGAATTTGCTGCCCATGTCTGCTAACATCTCAGGCATGCACAGTCAGTGTTGATGTTAGTGCACATGTGGTGCTGAGCTAGGGGATCAATGGGTTAATTTAGAGGGGGACATGCAATGCAACAATGGCCAACTAGTGGGAATGGAGACACTACCTTTGACGAGTATGATCTCTTGAATGCCAAGGCGTGTGGTACATAGATCGACTTTAAAGGGGGAATGGCAAAGGGAGAAAAATAAAAAAAAAAAAAATGCACAAAATGAAGCAAAATCAGTTCAACATTGAAAACAGATGCACAGTAATAAAACAAAGTGGTTTTTACACGAAACGAATTTGTGCAAATGCTGAACGTGTCCCAGGCTGATGGAGCACAATGGAACCTCTGGCCATGAAATCCAAGCTTGCAGCACTTCCCTGAAGGCAATTAGTTTTGGCAGCCTCCTTGAAGATACAGTCAACTTGGAAATACCTTTTTCTAGAGGAATTATTTGGCCTTTGTCTACCTGCATGGGTATGAAATTCTGGCTTAATAATAATAATTAATAATAATGGCTTATTTCTGGAACATATTTGGTTTGGACTGGCTCGGCCAACCATGTATTGCTCTGTCACACAACTCTCCATTTACATTCTGATTTACAGTCTCTCCTAGGAGTTGTGTTTATTCCATAATTTTAGATTATCTCTATTTTGTGGAAATGATAATTGACATTTAACCAACATCATAAATCTTATTCACTGCTTCATGAACTAAGAAACACCAGATGGGCTCAGAGTGGGTTATGTGTCCTGCAGTAATGGAACCTCCTTGTCTAAAAGGAGAGCCTCCAAAGATCTTGAGGAGCTAAAATTGGAGGAGGAAGGGAGCAGGAGAAGGAGGGGGAAATCACTACTTACTCTAGCCAAGGACATTCTCTACTACCCTGTACCCAAATGTAAGGCAAGTCAAACACTTAGCTTTATTTGCTAAGAAGAGAGATAAATTTCCCTTCATGTCATGAAGTCCAGAAGGGATTGTGCCACTCTGGGCAAACACTCTCAGCATTTTGCACTCTCACATCGAATTAACTAAAACCAGTCACAAATGAGAAGCCAGAGAACAACACCAGCATTTTGCAGGCTCCAGGAAAAAGCAAGCTACCTGTGGTGGTGAACACCTGAGCACAACACCACAACTGCACAGGAACAATGACAAACACACACAAGGTGACAACACACCTACAAACACAACACCCACGGGGCATTCACGTTAGGGATCCTTTACAAGATGTTTCTCTTGAAAGACACCACATTAAACACTGAATTAATTCACTGCTGATCACAAAGAACAGGCTAAACAGAGCAGGCTGTTTGGGAAGCAAGTTCACTACGTTACCAAAAAAAAGCAGCATGAACAGGATTTCAGTTTGGAGAAGGGGTTCACATAAAAGTTAAGTAGCACACAGTAAGTCAGCTCTTACCCATATAAAGTAGCAGGCAGGTTATAACTTAAAAAAACACAATTCCCACCCCAAACCAGTCAAAAAACCCAGCTTGGTCAGACTTGAAGTTAGGTTACATTTCTTTTGACAGCAAGGCATTCCAGTGTTTGCATGTACATTCTGCATCCTTGGATAGGATGCAACAAAATGAGGTAAGGCAAGTTTTGAGATCCATATCCTCTAAATAAATACATTCTCAAAACTATACTTAAGAAAACAGATGCTGAGTAAATAAATTCTTAATGCAACTTCAGCAACAGCAAATGGGCAAAAAAGAGACACTACCACCACACCCTTGGCAGAGCTTGTGAGATATTTTCAGTATGAGGATTCCAGGCCACTGTCACCTATCATCCCCTCCTGTGCTTAAGAGATGTGATCTTTATTTCTGCAAAAGCCATTTTAAATCTAAATGGCCCAGCACAGAAAAAAAAAAAAACAAAAAAAAAACTGACCATCAAGGCAGACCAAAAACTTTGTAACTCTTATCTGAACCCCAGGTATTGGGTATCTGTCCTCTGCTGGCCCCAGGTACCTCATTCTTCTGCATCTCTTGGAAAATGCAGAATTTCTCATGAAACGCCTTGAGGGCATGCAAGGGGGAATGGAAGGGGGAGAGAAAAAAGGGAATAAAAATAAAAACAAAATAATCTTCCTCTCAGATGAGATCTAGACCAACTAGGGAAAGAGATTAAAAGAGAGATAAGTAAATACAGAAAATTCCTATTTAGTTCATCAATTTCTTCCACCAGCCTTAAATTCATTCATTAGCTATTCTAGTTCATTCTACTATATATACTTAGAAAGAATTTCATCTGACACTTCAATTTGCAGAACTTCCACATCTTTGCCATCTCAGCCAAGGATCAACTTGGCATCAGAGACTGATTTGTGCACATGGGATGACAGGTTTGAGACAGGAGGCACAGGACACTGTGCCTGTGACATTCCCCTCCCAGAGGCTCTTTTCTTCTTGAGTTTTTTTAACATGTGTACCAGGCACCATCAGGAAAGAACACAGTTTTCATTCTGGTGTAGCAAAAGAGCCTTAGTGTTCTGTGGGGTCAATAAAACCTCTACATATTCCTCCCAAACCTTGCCAATTCTGTCTAGCAGAGCTTAGAGGCTCTCAGGAATGAAAGCAGGATTCTTCATCACTATGATCAAACAGCTCCTTAAATTATTCCCTTGTTTCTGCATTAAGAGTGACATTCTAAAATTGAATCAAATAGTTTAAAAACAACTAGCATTGAAACTTTGCTTTCACCATACATTTTCCACAGATAAAAGTGTGCAATTAAACTCAATCCTTATACTAGATCCTTAGGCCAGTAGGGAGGGTGCACAGCAAGCTCCCCCCACCCCAGATTTCAGCAGAGCAGACTTTGGCTTCTTTGTGGATCTGCTCAGTGGAATGTCATGGGATAAAGCTCTGGAGAGAGGAGGGGCCCAGGAAAGTTGGTTACCATTCAAGGATTAACCAGGAAAGGTTACCAAACCTTGCCTCCTCCAGCCCCAGAAGCATCCTAACAAAGAGGAAGTCAGGCAAAAATGCTGGGAGGTCTGTGTGGATAAACAAAGGGCTCCTGGACAAAATGAAACAGAAAAAGGAAATCTACAGAGGGTAGAAGCAAGGGCAGGTAGCCTGGGAGGAATACAGAGAAATTCTCCAAGCAGCCAGGGATCAGGTTAGAAGAGCTAAGGCCCTGACACAATTAAATCTGCCCAGGGACATCAATGGCAACAAGGAAAGCTTCCATAGCTATGTCAGTGATAAATGAAGACTAGAGAAAACATGGGCCCTCTCCAGAAAGAAACTGGAAAACTGGTTTTCCAGGATATGGGAAAGGCTGAGGTGCTCTAACTTTGCCTTGATTTTCACCAGCAAGTGGCTCCAGCCACACTATCCCAGTCACAGAAGGGATTGGGAGAATAAAGAACTGCCCATGTAGGAGAAAGTCACATTTGAGAACATCTAAGGCACCTGCAGGTGCACAAGTTCTGAGGGAATAGGCAGAGAGAGCCATTATCTATCACATTTGAGAAGCTGTGGCAGTCTGGTGGAGTTCCCACTGACTAGAAAAGGGGAAACAAAATCCCATTTTTAAAAAGAGGAAAAAGGAATACCCAGGAGATTATAGGCCAGCCCATCTCCTTTTTAGTGCCCAGTAAAGTAATGGGAGAGTGAGACAATGGATCCTTCTTATAATAGCAGTGGAGAGTAGCTTGTAGTCATGAAAACAAGAGAATCCATTTTTTTAGACAGGCCAGTCAGCTGACTTACAGGAAAACCTGCTCCATGGAGAAAGAGTAGAAACAACATTAATCATCTGAGTTCCTGATGTGATTCCCTGAGTCTGTGATCTGAATGGTGCTAGATCCATCTAAAATGCATTTCCCACCTACGTACCTCTCGTTTGGATTTCTGGGAGGAGCGTTCCAGAATATCATCACTGGAGAGGTCAGAGTCCTCTGAGAAACTCAGGTGTTGACGGAGCTGTAAATCTGTGAAGTTGGGAATAAAAAGGGGGAGTTAGAGAGGTGCTAACAATCCTTTCTGTAAACTCTTCAGAGCTGGGTTGTAGCTTTATTGAGCACCAAAAATACTCAGTCTTTTTATGTCAGTGTCAGTTGTTTTGCCTGAGGGAGGGATCAGAGAAGCCCTGCTCCACAAAATGACCAGCATGAGTTTGAGCTGTTCTAAGAGTGCATCACTTTCTCCAAATGCTGCACTTGGAATGACAGCAGCTGGCTCTATTTTGGCTGTTTGTACAATGCCAGAGAAATGTAACTGCTTTCAATTACATTTATGGGTCACTTCTTTACTGCATCCCAAATTGTCATCAAACATCTCTGCCTGCAATTGGTGGGCACGTGAAAGATTTACAGGAGGCTGCCAAATCCCTCCTTCAGAGATCAGCAGACAGCCACCAGATTACTGAGAACAGGAATAAAAGCATCTCTGCAGTCTTCAGCTTCCAGGGAGCTAGGTGGAAAGAAAGAAAAGAGATTGCCCAAAGAAAAGATGATCAGATTTAAAGTAGGGATGGAATATCACAAATTCCAACAAATAATGCTTATTTCTCAAATCTAAGATGAACCACATAAAACAGATGTGCCTTGTACGTATTGAGAGTTAAGCTTTTAGTTAGGATTCCATTCTTTTTTTCAGTGGATTCTGTCAATATGCAGACACAAATCTAGTCCCCAGCACTTACCCCACTCTGCCCATCTGACACTGGGGAGCAGCAGCATTCAGCACAGCAGCTGAATGACAAAGCAAACCAAAACTGCTTTCAAAGATACCTTGGAAAAGTAGGAAAAATGCACAGTGCAGAGGGAGTTATCTGTTATACCTGCAGCTGTAATCAGTGGAGAGGGTTTGTGCTTGCCAGAATCCACAGTGGCATTACTTGAGGGAGTACTTGGGCAGGATTTCTCATCAGTCTTTTTCTTCTTGTCTTTCTTATAGCCAGAGAAAACAGACTTCCATAACGACCTAGGCTTTGTTGCTTCCTCTGTCCCACCACTGGATTTGTCAGAAAGTCTGCTATCATTTTTGGATTTCTTCTCCTTTTTGTTCTTACGAGGGGAGAAGAGGGAACTTCTCTTCTTACTCTTCCCACTGGAGCCTTCTGAAGAGCTGACAGAGCCTTCAGGCCCAGCTATATCAGCAGGAGGAGTAGAGTACTTCTCAGTAGCAGAATGATGTTTTCGTACAGATCCCTCTGCTAACCTCAAGGCCAAATGCTTTGGAGAGTCATAAAACAACTCTTTAGTTTTCAAGGGCATAGAAGATGCCTTCCGTGCCCTTGTGGCCCCAGTGGCAGCAGCAGCAGCCATCTCCATGTCCTTCATCTTACACAAATGTTTAGCCATGGCATCACGCAGCGCCGGGCTCTTGACAGACTTCTCCCTGGCTCTCATTCTTTCTTCAGCGAGCTCCTTGGCCTCCACAGAAATATCAGGGAACACTCTCTTCTTTTGGTGAACCCCTCCTTCCATTGAGGGTGGACCACCATTTTCTTTGACCAAAGGCAAAAGCTGTGGTTTCTCCGGCCTCGGCCTGCTGGTGGGAGGCGTGAAGAACTTCTCGTGCAGGCTGGAGTCCTCCGTCCTGTCGTCGTACGTGTCTTCCACGTCGTCGGCGAAGGGAATTTCATCCACGCTCTCGGCGAACGACTTCCGCACGTCGTCTCTCTTGGCCGGGGGGGCCTCCTTGGCAGGAGGGGCCGGCTCTTGGTGTCGGGGAGCAGGAGGTGTTGATGCTGGTGTTGGAGGTGACCTGGCCTCAACCTCGTTGTGCCAGAGCGCCTGGTACCTCTTCCTGCGCAGCGTGGCCGGCTCCTCGTTCTGAGGAGGCGGCGGGGGCGGGCTCGACGGAGGGGTCAGCATGGTGGAGTCGGAAGTGTTGAAGCTCTGGCTTGCCATGGTTCTCATGTTAGATGAGCTCTCCTGAAGGCCAAGCCCAGAGCTGCTGGATACATCTCCCCGTACTTCACCGGAAATCTTCAGCTCTTTTTCAGATGGAGACTTGGGAGTGAGCAGAGAAATCTGCTCATTTTCTAACTTGGATAGTCCCTGTCTTCTTGGGGCAGGCTGGGGTTTCACAGGATGGATCCTTTCATCCCCTGAAATATTCCTGCTGTTGAAAGTCTTCTGAGGAGTTGCCTCCAGAGCAGAGACGGTGAAGTTGCTCTCTGAGCGTCTGTTTCTGTCCACGGGGGTGAGCCCTAAGCTCCTCCGGATTTCAGCACTCTTCATCCAGAACTCTTCCACAAGGCTGCTCCGTTTCAGGGCTTCTTCTGCAGTAGTAGGGCTCCCCAGTTTTTCCACCTCACCATCCTGGCCCCTGAGGGCCAATTTGGCTAAAGGAGTAGATGTTAAGGCCGGGACAGGTTGGAAACATACTGGAGGCTCCACTGGGGATGGAATGGATGTTTCAGCAGAAGGCAAAGGCTGGGAACAGATAGGCATTTGAGCAGATGCTGGGGATGAGGGCAGTGCTGGTGCTCCTGGCTGAGACTCTGCTAGTGAGGGGGGTGCAATGGCTTCTGGTGATGCAACCGGCTGGGACAACACTGGAGATGGTGGCACCAAAGGGCTCTTAACTTTCCTGTCTTTGGGAATTTCATCCTTTGGTCTTTCCTCAGGAACAAAAGGCTCAGGAAAAAAGCGTGGCTCTGGGGATTTTATTGCACGGCATACTTCAGCCAGGGGAGCTTCTACATCCTACAGAAAAATGGAAAAGGGGAATATTAATAGTCACTGGGCACATGAGAATACAATTCCTTTTTTTTTTTCTTTTAACAAAACTAGAAGTAAGAAAATCATCCAAATATCAAAATACTAATTTAATAACCTAAAGTCTGCCTGCTAAACAATAACTGTCTGGTAGAATCATTAGATGGCCAAAAAAAAAAAAAAAAAAAAACCAAACAAAAAACCCAAACTTTATTTTAATAGAAAGTGAATGTTGTCAGCAATTGCTGTCAGCAAACCAGACTCAGCCCACTCTAAAAGAAAACTGGTCCATGCCAAAACTCTCCAAGACATTTTAGCAATTCCTTAAGAAAACAAAACAAAACCAAACCAACAAAACATGTGGAAGGGAAAATTTGAATTGAACATTCTAAGGGTCATGTACTTCCAGCCCTTACACACTGCAGCACACTTGCAACATGACAGTACAACACTGATGTGTCTCACTTCCTTAAGCCTGAACTATGCTGAACTCTGGAAAAAAGAGGCACTGCTTTGGTTCCTACTGTAATTTTCAATTGCAACTGTACAGAATCTGCTTTTGGCACATAGAAGCCAGGCAGAGCAGGCTAAACAGGAAACACCTCACTTAGGCTCCCCACATTTATCATGTATACCTGTTGTTAGCTGCTCACTGAAATTAAAATTCTCTGTATAATTCTGCCTGGGACTTTGTGATGGGAACTTGTGTGGCTGTGATAAACCCACTACCCTCTGAAGATAGGAAAGAAAGATAGTATTCATTGTGTTTTTAGCCTAAATGAAGTCAAAGTTCAAGATCAACATAAATCTTAGAGACAGGAAAGAAGGAGAGCCCACTGCTGTCAGTCCTCATTAGTTTATCCAACAAATTTTTATTGAACTACAGGTGCTAAGCAGAAAATATCCAAGACTCCCTTTCTTACCTCTGCTTGTTTTGCTTTGGGACTAGCAGCTGGAGACAGAGGAAGAACACTGTCACTGGGGGGCTGGATAGGGATGGATGGCTTGCATGGATCTAGGGAAAGGAAAAATGTTCCAAAAATATATAAACCATTAATATTCTGCCTTTTTTAATGTTACACACACAGTGAGTAGTGACAAATTTCTTGGCTTTTTACAAATTTTAGATTGGACATCTGGAACACAACAAAAATTTTTAGATGTCCAGGATGGTACAAGCTTTTTAATGTAACAACTTTAACAAGAAAAAGCAGTTAGAAGGGTTCTCACATTTTACAAAGCTGTAACTAATGGATTCAGAGCATTCTTCTCAAAATGTTAATGCAAGTGCAGACCTTGCCACTGAGACTAGCGAGATGGTTCAATCCACGAGGCTCCCCTAAATCCCATAACTGCACAGACTGCCTCAAATGCAATTAACATCATTCAAGCACTGAAGAGAGAGTAGTTACCTTCTGTCACACTGCCAGAAGCACCTTCTGCTTCTTCTTCATCTTCTTCATCCTCAGAGACTTTTAGTCCTGGCCCTTCTACGCCACCCTGACGTAAGCGAAACTCTGCTTCTGCGTCAGAGGCGATGTCGTCTGAGCATGGGTGGAAAAAAACCAAGAGAACTTGGATACAAGTCCATCAGGACATGAGACTTCCTATTCACATGGTGCTAGCCACTTCAATAACCTGAACACTCCAATGTTCACTCCTTCTTTGGTGTGATAATTAGTCAATTAAGCAAGTCAATGTAAGCAGTAAATGATTGGACTGTTAGTACAAGGAGTTAAATCAGTTACTGAAGTCCTGCCTTATCAGTTTTCTGGAAAATACTGAATGTTTTCTGCCATATGCAGTTAATTTTACAATAGCAAGGGAAGGATTCTGACATAGTATTATGGAACTCTCACAAATTTAATTCTATTTCTGTTATTCATCAGGATCAGTATTGAATACAGACACAAGACACGTGGTGAGAGGACATGAGAAATTCATTACATAATCCAGGACATTGAGGTTCTTCTCTTTCTTTCTGTCCCTCTGTCCTGGCTCTCTCTTGAATATTTGAAACAAACTCCCACACCTCTAAAAATAAGACCAGGTTTAAGTACCCTCATGCAAAGTGTTCATTGCCAATACATTCTGTTCACACAACAGGTTTAAAGGCTGCACAGTGGTACCCTACCATCGTCCAGTTCTGCACCCGTGTCTCCCTCTTCACCTGCCTGCCCTTCTGTGTCTGCAGGCTCTGTGCCCAGCTCATCCTCCACATCATCCTCCTCACATGGAGCTAGAATGTATTCAAATATTGAGGAAAAAGAAAAGAAAAGAAAACAAACACTACACAGTGAAAAAGTTCTATATTGACCTGTACCAACAGTTTATACTGGAGATGTTGATCGATTACTGTCAAAACAAGAAATCCTGAAATGTGTCACCTAGAGAGTCACATGGTGAAGTGACACTTCCAGACAATCAAGGAATGTCACTCCCTGCCCTTGGGGAGTCTCACTCCTTGCAGTGAAAGCTGCCAGGACTTTTCTGAGCAACAGGCATTGTGAAAAATTAAACGAGAAGGGGACTGGGAGGACATCAAACCAGAATAAAGGTTACTGTTCTTCCAGGAAGATTTTGGTTTTTTTCTTTACACAACAGAACAGTTACCACCACTTGATAGCACATGTGTATTAGGTGAAAACTGAAACCTTACAATTAACCAGGACTGTTCACCTTGAAATTGAAATTGGCTTTGAGGGTGTAAGTCAAAGACAGAGTTCAGGTATGGGATTTACCATTATTACACTTGGAAACTGTTTAACTCTGTGCAGCTACAGCACTCTTTGTAATAAGGTCAAGGAAAATGCATAAAAGCTGTACAAGTGACTAGTGCACAAATTGAGATACTTTAAAGTAATTAAAATGACATCTATAAAACCCTTTTTCTGTTACAGATCATTAATTGAGGCATTTTTAAGTAATTCAAATGACATATTCAAAATGTTGGTCTTTTTTCATTTACAGACCACAATTTGATTTGCTGGGTCAAAATAAAGAAGAGATCCTTGAATTTGTAATTCTGAAAACTATGACATCTGACACTACTGCTTTTGATAGGATTTAATTACAGGAGGAGAGACAAGACCAAAGTGTAGAGTATAAATCTCATCATTAAATTATAATAAAACTTTAAAAAAATCTGTGCAATGGATGATTTGTTGCCCCCCTTTTTTTTTTGTTAAACATTTCCATTAAACATAATTTAAATATTAAAAAAAGGTGAGCACTTCCAGTTCCTGATCCTTTTTATTTACTAGTGACGATGTGGCTCTTGGAAATATTTCTATCATTGCATTGCTAATTAAGACAATCTTGAAAACAAACGAGCTCTCCCTGAAACTGAGGTCTTGCAGCCTCTCCTTTAATACAGATTTTTGCTTATTTCAAAAGACAGCCTTCAGCAGGTGGTTTGTCTTCTTCCTTCAACCCGAGAATTTCCTTTTTCCTGTGCTCTGTAGTATTATTCAGACAGAGAAATGTATGGATTTATTTATTTTCTGTCAGCTACTGTGAAAAGGCAGTTCCACTCCTGTGTGATACTGGCCTATTCCTTTTCATCAGAGCATTTTTAAATCCAGACTCTTACCCATGTCAAGCACAGGAAAACTGAATCATGTGGCAAAGGCTGGACTGCCCACAGGACCAAACCATGTCCCAGCCTGATTGTTGCTTAGGTATGCAATAGCTTATGTTATTTTGGAAATGATAATGTCATGGGATGGCTTTATGGTAACAGCAAATGTGAGCAGCCTTAATCAAAACTTGCAAAAAACATGACTGATGTTAAGAATATCTGAATCCACTATGTCTGTGTGGATCTTCAGATCCAGAAACCACGAATGGATGTCACACACAGCAGATTGTGGTGGAGAAAGAGGAAAAAATCAGGTTTTAAAGGGGTTGGTACAAAAAACTCAATGGAAGATTACAGATGCATGGATCAGTAACAATTTGGTGCAAGGGTGGATCCCACTCAGAGGGACACGGGAAGCTTGCAGGTGGCTGGTTACATGATACATATACTGTGCATATACAGATATGCAGTTAGGATAAGGAGCAAGAGGCCAGAAGCTGTCACACAATAACTCAGAAGTTACACACTACTGCAGCCAGAAACCAGGATCAGCACTTGGTTGGTATTAGCTGGCAGCTGTGAGCAGCCTGCATCGTGTGCAGACACCTTGGAAACACTGCTGACTGGCCAAAGCAGCAGCAGAAGCAAAGTTTTAAAGGCAAGCTGGCTATTCTGATGTGCCAAAGCAACTCAGAACTCAACTGCAGATCAGCTACCTAGCACAGACTGCTCCACTAATTTAGACACCTTCACAGCCTTATACAATGTACTTCCCTCACTGCCATCCCAGAATCTTCAGGCTCATCGGTTTGTAATAGATCTTAGAGGACCACGAAAATAAAATCAGCTGAGCTCTGCCATCCTTCAGCATTCCTGAGGCTTTCCTCAGGAATAATGAATACCAGATCAAAAGAGACACAACAACCACTATTCCTAAAGATCTTAGCTTTGACTTACTCTTCTTCCCTGTTTTCTTCACCACTTCATTACACTTTGCAGTTGCTACAGAGCAGTGCAATTCCTTTAAGCACTCTGTCACTTAACCCTTCAACTGCAAGAAAGCCCCACGTTCTTTCAGTCTAAGGGTTGGGGGAAGAAACACTGGTCCCATCCTCAGTTTAGGAAGCGAATCAAAGCTCTCTCAGCTGGCTCCCTCCTCTGTTCCTGCACCCAGGAGAAGCTGTCCTTGGCCTGCCTTGGGAGGGTTCACCATCAGGGTGGAGATCATGCGAGAAGGGGCTGGCTGAGCAAGGCAGGACATGCACACACCCGGCCCCCCCTCCACCTCCACTCATGCAGTAGCGACAGGGCCGTAAGTTCCAGGGTTAAAGTACCAGCTCAGCTGCTGAAGGCATGGAGAAGAGACGGGCAGAGGGGGGTTATTGTGCATTGGAAGACATAGAACATCACCAAACTACCTCCAGGGACCGTCTCCAGCCAGGCCTGAACCGCCTCATGGCGTACGGAGGGAAGGTCGGATGCTGAATTTAAAAAACAATAAATCATAAGAAGTCAAAGTTAGACCATCAGTCAGAGTCTAAAACAGAAGAGTGACAGAGGGAAATTTTTCAGTAGCACAAAACAGGAGTAAAACCTATGAAATTTCAAACAACCTGATTCCAGGCTTGAGAATCAAATGGAGATAACACACAAATGTCAGGGGCCTAATCTTCTTTTGGGATCTGTAGTGTTAGAGGAAAAATCTGTGGCACAGGGAGGAGAACACCGCCTCTGACCAGCAGGCTGCTGCTGCTGTGCTCCCCTTGGAACTCTGCAGAGGAGGGAAACTGAGAGAAGGAAGAGCTGAGCAATGAGAGAGGGGTCCCAGGTGTCCCAGAACCTGCGCTGCCCAGCAGAGGAAGAAGAGCTCCCAAAGCAGAATGAGAGGGATTTCTGGGGACTGTGACACTGTCCCAGGCTGCCACATCAATCCTCAGCACTGCTGCTGCCAGTGGGCTCTCCAAACACCTCAGATCACAGAATACAGCTCCTCAACCAGGAACAATCTGTCTTGTGAACTCAGGCTGCAAACTTACAGCCTTCTAAAAACCCAAAGTGCTGATAACACCTGCACACACCTCTACCATACGACAGAGCAACAGAGGCAGCTAATTCTGAATCAAGATAGTCCTAGCATGGCCCAGGTTCAGGGGACAGAAAGGAAATACTGACTTCCCTCCCAAAGGGATTTGGAAAGATCACAAAATCAATTTTGGAAAGTTGCCTGTTGCTGGGCAACTGTAAGAGTACCCCACAGAAAAAGAAGGATTATATAATACAAATTAAAATAAAAATTTGGAAACTAGAGTGACACAGACCCCCAAGCAGAAGCACAAGTGACCTCAATTGTTGTAAACTTCAGAAACTGTTTTAACATTTTTACTTAGTGCTTTTGAAACATTAATCAACTACTCTAGCAATACTGAAAGTCACAGACAGTTGAAGACAGCCTATTTCCGTGGCTGCAGTGGGAACAAAAATACACATCTCTTATTTGTAGGGAGCTGATTTCACACCAGAAAATCCCAGTGCATTATACAAACTGCAAATATAAGTACTGCCAAACTGATCTGGAATTGTGTATCAAGTTAGACCAGGATCAAAAAAACCCTTCTACCAAACATCTAAAACTGTAAGGAAAAGATAATTATCTGGAATAAAAGAGAATGAAGTATCATGAGGTAGAGCTCCAGCTTTTTAACCTAACTTCATTTTTCTGTGAAAGACACCTCACAGCAGACATACTCCCTCTAGAGTTCTGTCCCCATGGTTGCAGACTGAGAGAAGGCCACTGCTCATCAGCTGCATGGTGAACTTTGATTTAAGCTCACTCTTGACATACTTACCTTAAGGCACACTGTACCATAGAACAAGGTCAGCAGGGACTGCTGGAAAGTGCTCACATGAGTTCTGACTATTGGCATTTTCCCCCTCCAAAGTTCTCCTTTGAGTAACTGATAACTTGCACATCAGAGGTCGATATACTCTCAAATCTTAAACACAGGGAGTCAAATCCCCCCACTGATCAGATTTGCAAGCCCTTTGACTCCATCATTCCCTGCCAGTATGAGATGCAGTTACATACTTGGAAAAGAAGCAGCAGAGAAATATGCTCTATAGAGAAGCTGACCCTGTTCAAATCTTTGCTCTAGTAGCTACACAACACAACCCCTCAGCTTTCCCTAAAAAGTGAAGAGTCCTCACTGCCACAAAAAGCACGAGACTACTACTTTTAGCATCCCACATCAGTTACAGAGGGCTGATTGCCAGCACTACCAAATGGTGCGTGGTGAGGAAAAACGCTATGGAGTCAAAGCAGACAGACAAACAGGTCAGAAGTCACACTGTCACGCAGCTGAGAAAGCAGCAGTTTTAAACAGACACTGACCTGAAAAGCAAAATGTATAACCAAGTGTAATTTCAGTGCAATTTGAAAGCAGTTCCTTTCAATCACTGCTGCCCCTGCTGAAGTCACTGCTCTTGAAGGGAGCAGAAGCAACAGAGTTAAACAGCTGCAACTGTGATCCAAGAACTGACAGTGTGGGGCTTGGGGGAGATTACCTCTGGAGGTGGAGGACTTTGAGGCTGAGACCATTTTTTCCTCCTCCTCTTTCTCACGGATGTGTGTCCAGTGCACATCTGCCAGGATCTCCAGAGGATCAACCGGATTTACAATCTGCTGCAGCCTAAGGTTTCCAGCTAGCGGGAGCGGGGCGTGGCATAACAGGGTGTATGAAGGGCAGGGGAGGAAAAGATGGGAGAACAGTGGAAAGGAAAGGTAGCACACCATAGGAAAGGAAATAAGAAAAGAAAATATTATTGGCTCAGGTCAGTTTGCAGGACAGACAGAAAGAGCTCGGCATTGTGTGCGCACGCGGACACCACCACAGCGCTCCTCACGCTCCCATCCAAGCCCAGTAACGCCATTCCAGAGGCAAGGGGATGCTTTTAAAAACCTCATTAGACATCATCATGTCTATTGCCAGAAGCTTTGCTGAAATGAAAGAGGTTCCCTGGGTGTCCCACGGCAGGTGGTATGTAAATACCAATTTAGCAGAAATTTCCAGCTCCTTCAGCCTATTCGTTATGATTATTGCCAAAGATGTCTTGCTGTTAAAGGTGAGGGACAATCTCCACCTGATTGATGCACCAAGACAAAAGGTTTTTCATTCCCTACTAGTGACTTCTTTCTAGTCTGGGTACACACTTTGTGAATTAAATAATATGATGGATCTGAGAATTTCCTCTGTGTATGTGCAGATGCACACATGGGCCCATGCTAATTTTAGCACCTAAAACACCACTCTGCTAACTCCTGGCTCTTTTGTACTGACTTGTTCAAAGGGAGAATTTTTTTCTGAAGGATAACAGCGTTTAGGTTGTGACTTAACAGCTCCCCAGAAGGGAATTCCTGTCACACAAATTATTCTGTTTAAGAGAAATCGCATTACTCCTCAATTACCTGCCTACACAAAGCTCAGCTGCTTATGGAATGTCAAAGAGAACAATGGGCACCAAAAGCAATTGATGAGCTTGTTTAACTTCTGCAGAACAGAAGTGCCTTGGGAGCACTTACTCTGAGGTATTAAATTTATAGGCCCTGTCTCTATTGCTGTCTGCTCTGGTTCTGTAACTCAGGCTTCACTTACCCATAATAAAATAACTGGTTCTGCAGGAGACAGGTTCACCTGTACACTGTCTGCAGGAGTGATCTTCAAATGTCTCAACCCAAAAGGAAAATGCTCACTTACTTTATAAAGCAGAAAGTCAATTTTCATAACAACTGGATTACCACTGAGTGGGGCAAAGCCCTGTTGCAGCAGTTTAGAACCTCACAAGCAGTTAAGATTTTCATATGGTGCTCTAGTGCTTGAAGGAAACAAGACACATTAGCAGCATTTAGAGCTTGCACTCATTATTTCCTGCTGTCTCATTTTAACAAGTTCCTCTCTCCCAGCCGTGTTTTCCCCAGACATGACAAAGTGTTTGGGATCTCCATTTCAGGAATGACTACGTGTGAGGTTTGGCATTGAAACCGCAGAAGAAACAGGCAGAAGGAACTGCAGGAAGGACAGAATCAGCAGATGGTTATTAAAGGGAAACAGGCTCGGAGGCACAAACTCAAAATGCAGAGCAGGATTCACAATATAGCCAAGTATTCCGCAGCTTTATGTCTCTGTTGCCTCACCAGAGAGGTTTTGGATCCATGAGCAGGACCATGTGGATCCTGCAGGGACAGGAACCTGGGCTGTTCCCGCTCCGTACCAAAGCACTCGCATGCAGGCCCCAGGATGAGTAGAGTTAGCGTTTGCATGGCCACACAAAGATTTGTGTTAAAAGGTTTAGGTTTGCCAGCAAGGGCTGAGAAGGACAGAGTCACTCAGCAAGGCTCGGAAAGAGCAGGTCCCACATGATCTGCATGTTTTAAAATGGATTGCTCGGGGATTTAGACCACTGTAACATACCCACCTTCAGTTTCTCCACAAGCCTCTGGACAGAGGCCTGAGCCTGTCCTGTCCCTCTCACCTTTTCCAATAAATAACGAGCAGCACAGCCAGACATGAAGGGCTGCTGCTTGGCTTAGAGGCAAACCTAACACTTCTTTAATGTCTAAGTGCTTGAGAATTTCAAACAACACCTGGCACAGTCTTTCCTCAGGAGTGCCTACTAAGCTTTGCAGGAAGCTGAGCATTAATTGCTCTTACATTTGGAAGGGTAGCTTTCCTCCTTTTCCACTGCAGCACCCACCAGCCCTTTATAAGCTGAGGGCAAGCTCAGTGTTTTCACTTTATTGGCTCAATGTTTTCACTTTATTGGAGCAGGAGCCACTTGCAAACCACCTCCTTAAGAGTCAGGTCTGAAGCACTCTAGTAACTGTAACAGGGTGAACTTCTTCAGGTATGCCCTTCAGCCACCTTACTAATACTTCTCATTCTTATCACAGAAAAGTTAAATGGCAAAAAAATTATAATGCTTCTTCCTTTTTTTTTTCTTTCTCTTGGAAGAAAAAAAAAAAAAAAGGAAGTTGGAAGCTAAGCTGCTGTTATTACAACCATAAACTGTAAAATATGCAGTTTGACAACTGCATATGCCCCCTTACATGCAGGAAGGCACTTGGGTTTTCCTCTTATACACTCTGGCTCTCATGAAACACATTGAGGGAATAAGGGATTAATAAGCTCCTAGGACCAAGTGTTACAAAAAAACCAACTATCAAAAATAATCTGCAAGAGAATGCATTGTGGAAAATGAGAGAACCAGTTAGATTTGAATGTCTGCTTAATTATGTAACTGTTTGAAGAATCTTGAGGGATTGCTGTAGCTCGATTAGTTTCCTTCCAGACTCTCCCCACAGACAGACACACACAGAGGACAACAAAAAAAGCAAATCTGCTGACACAAGCAGTCTAAAGAGGCAGCACTTCTGATGTGTCCCATGTGTCTGAGACAATGCACAGGTGCATTCTGTTTCTGAAGTGTCCCATGTGTCTGAGACAATGCACAGGTGCATTCTGTTTCTGATGTGTCCCATGTGTCTGAGACAATGCACAGGTGCATTCTGTTTCTGATGTGTCCCATGTGTCTGAGACAATGCACAGGTGCACGTTGCATCTATAGAACAAATCTGATACTCCTTGTTACCTGGAAGTCATAGCTCATGCAAATTACAGAAGCAAATTGTCCAGGTTTTCTAGAAATCCTGAGGTACTTGGCAGCTTTATCACCTTCCTAAAACCAGTGGCAATGACAGATCTCGTTTATGGCACTTGAACCAGGAGATGAACAGTGGCTACTGAATCAGTTTGGAGGGAGCTGCTGACACAATCAAACAAAGCACAGAAACTCTTCATGTGGGACCTGCTCTTTAATACCTTCCCCGCTCCTGGGGGGCCGTGGAAGTGGAGATGGTGCACGGGTACCTTTGGGTGTACCCGAGTCCTCTTCATCTGAGAGACGTTGGAGCCAGAGGCCTTGCTGCAGCTCTCTCTCCCAAGGGTTATACTCCCCCTCTACAGCAGAGGGAAGCACACATCCACATTTAACACCAGACACGCGTGTGTGCACACACAAGCCATGGAGAGAGAGGGAGAGAGAGAGAGAGAGAGAGAGGACAGGATCAGAAAGAGAGACTGCCTGGAAATGCTGCAGCTCCCCGTGCTCCCGCTGTATTCCAGGTGCCTGACAGGGAAGCTGCTTGAATGAAACAACATCCGCCCAAGGACAGCGCTGCTCAGCAGACTGGACACACAACAGGCATGTTTACCATATTTATAAAGAACTCTTGAGTTCCACACACTTCACTCATGGACATTCAGCTCCTACGTTGAGGAAGTAGCCAAGGAGCCTGCTGAGCTCATCAACGACATTGCCACTAAGAGTCAAAAAACCCTGGACCTCTGCTTGTAGCAGGCAGCCAAAGACCTTTACAGAAAAAGCTCTTTGGAGTCTACAAGTCTCCTCAAAAAGGAAATGTGAGTATAAAGACAAAGACAAGAGCAGTGAGAAATTTGGCATGGTGGTGACACACGGGAAACATGTCCATTCTGAGCACAAACTTTGCATTTTGATGACTGAGACAAACACAGGGGAAGGAGTCTTTCCCTAAGGTTTTCCACAGAAAGCTAAAATGGGAACTCCCTTATTTCTTCTCAAGGCCATCTTTTAACCTGGGACAGCTACAAGCACCTTCTTGTGGAATGCCCTGCTGGCAGTGACAGGGCACTACCCCTTAGCAAGGCACTCTAAAACTGAAAACACTGCAACCACAATGCTTCCAGTTCCTGCTGTCAGAAAACAAAGGGCACATTCAAATCTAATTCCAAATAATAATCAAAACCAACCATAAGCCAATACAGCAGCACAAGGCTGTGAATTGACATGTTGGCATGGAGCATGGGAAGCATATTGTGTTAGTACTAGTACTCTAAACCATCCTGTGGGCAAAGTATCCAGAATGAACCACCTCGAGCTTTCCTTGACAGTAACTCCCTCAAAAAATCAGAGCAACAAAGAAGTGAAAGAAGAAGCAAAGTTTTCCAAGGCAAATCTTTCTTATTCTGCATGGCAGATATTCAACTCCCTTTTCCCTGCTGGCTAGCAGAAGGAAAGGGCAAACCAAGCTAACCTTCACTTGACTCCTCATCTTCTTCCTCTTCATATTCCTCCTCCTCCTCATCATATTTGTACTCAATCTCATGATTTTGCTCAGCCTCAATCTCTTCTTCACTTTTTCCCTTCAGGAGGGCATGGATACGCACGGCCTCCTTCCATGGCACACCACCCAAGTCTGAAGGGGGTTGCTGAGGCAGCAGTAGTTCATCATCTTCGTCCTCATCTTCCTCCTCCATCTCAGATTCTGAACTACTGTTTCAGGAAAAAAAAAAAAAAAAAAGAAAAAGGTTATATTGCTAATAATAAATAAGAATATTAAAGATTACAAAGTCAGTGTTTTCTTGATCAGTCTTAGATCACTAACAAGTCATTTCAAAGCACACAAGGCTAAAACATAACTTTGATTTTCAGTTTTCAATGCCACATAGGCCTTTTAGTGACAGCATCACCTCTGGGCTGCAGTATGGTCCTTGCCCTGCTTCTTTTAAAGAAGGTGAGGCAGCAGAAAAGTGCCTGTGAAGCCAAGTCCAAATATTTGTGCAGCATTTATTGTTACAGTTCAAGACAAATGAATACAACAGAAAGAAACTATTTTCTTCGTATCACATTGCTCTTGATAAATCAGTGCAAGAGTTCTTCACAGTGTCAGAATGTAGGAGGCCATGTCTTTTTGATACAGCTAAAATACCTAAGATGATTTTGGCACTTGCTCCTGTAAGCCAGAGGTCTTTGGGAGCAGAAAGAACACAAGCAAAGGATACAGCATGTGAACTAAGGCGAGATGGAGGAAAAAAACCTAAATTCCCCACTTTTCTGCATCACAGACAGAAATATGTATCCAATTAAGTACACAGTGTACGCAGTGGCAAGAAACTGTAAGAAGCAGTGCAAAGATTATTACAATAATGAGATTATTATTCCCACAGCAAAGTCTAAACCATGCAAAGCCATAAATCATTTTGCCTTTCAGAAGTCACCTCTGTTTAATTCTAACAATCCCTCAGCATATGCAGCAGGGGCAGGAAATGAAACCACTTATCCAGTGACATTTAATCTAGCTCACTCTTACATGCCAGACTACCTAGAGGGACTGAGGAGAAAGACTTGCATTTGTCCCTGGCAAATGAATGAGAACTACAACACACTCACAGATCCTCTCTGCAGGGTGAAAAGGTGCTCTAGCTTTGTTTCACCTTAGACCATTGTCATAACAGAACTGCATTTATTAGAGCAACTGTTGGATGCTTCCCTTATAAATCTTAAAAGGCCCAATTAATCTGACTGAAGGAGAAAGCAGAATAATTAAAGTTTGGGTGAATAACCTGAGAATAGTCTTTCTGCTGCTTCCTTATGCCCACTATCACTGGCTAACAGCATTTGGCATAACCCATATGGACAACGAAAGGGAAAACCAACAAGTTGAAAGTAATGAAGTTTACACTTCATGTAGGTCTATAAAATACAACTTGTACAGTTGTAGTATCATATTTACATAAATTTATTCATCTGTTCGTCTGAGAGCCTATTTTTGATAGCAAACCTAATAAGGAAAACACTTTGTTCATGCTCTGATTGTCACACACTTCTGTCCATAGGCTCTTAAATTCTCCTCACTAGTCTGCATACAAATAACATTATTTTGCTCAAATTACAAGCCACTTCTTTACAGCATAAACTCAATAGTTATTTTTAACATGCTGCCTGATTTCCACATGTGAAATACTGAATACAAACACTGTTGGCAAGCCACAGGCTCGGTGCATGGAGACCAGAGCATACTCCAGAGGCTTTATGGAGATATTGTCACAGGGATAAAAAGTGATGTTCCCTTTCTCCCTGATTTACTTTCCCACCCTTTGGTATGGAAATAAACCTGACAGGTGCTGCGTGCTGGGGGCTTGGTGTGCTGTCAATAAGGTTTAGTGCTGCTCCAATTGTTGCCATGGGGGCTGGATGGGGTGAGCTGCTGCTCTTCCACCAGCCGGCTTATCGCATGGAGGAGTGACGACACAAATTCTTCACCACACAGCTCACTTTACCTTCTTTGGCCTTTATTTATCACTTGGCTTTTGTCTGACCTTTGAATCCTGAGAAATGAGAGGCTGAAAGACAGCAGTGAGAGATGGCCTGGTATAGTGAGCATTCCTTTCAGCATGGAAACCCTGTGCCATAGGGATTCATTCAACAGCTGGAATTTTATTTTTCTATAAAGCAGAAATCAAAGACCAAGGTAGGTTGCTCTGTAGAATTTGCATAAGCAGTTGAGTACCTCATTAGAAAAAGGTGTATGTACACAGATTTAGTGCTGAGGAGAGGAACTGAAACCTAAACTGTGGCAATGGATCTCTTCTCTTCCCTTGCCATACAGACCTATAAAGCACAGGCTGTCCCACAACACTCCTCTGAAAGCCACAGGGCATGACACCAACACTGGAGATGGCACACAGGGAGCTACTGCAACTTAAAGGCAATGAAAAAGGCATATAAAAGGTTTCCCACAACTCAGACTACTGTGTGGTCTGGGTTTAGTTGTTTAATTCATCTTTTTTCTTACTGAAACTAAAATAAGATTAACTCTCTTTTGAAAAAAATACACCTTGAATACTGTTTCTCCCATAAACTTTCTCTGCAGTGTGTGCAGGATGGGAAGCTGTGCACCAAAATGTGAGGCCTCTGCCTGATTTCCAGCAGCCACCTCAGTGAACCCTGAAAGCCCAACCCATCCTTTGTAAGACATGGAGGGAACAAAGAGTTCCCCATCTCCTCTGCCTGCTCCTGAGCCTGCAGCACTGCACCAAGACAGTGAAGATGATTAAATCAGGGCCTTGGTTGGCTTGGTTGCAGGAGTCAAAACTTTTTGTTGTTGTTGCTGAAAAAGTAGTCAGACTTCTTCCTTTTTTTTTTTTTCCCCCCATTCTTTCTGTCTTTGCAGTCTATCCATGGAGTGGATATAGCTGGACAGAAAATACCCAATAGCTACATCCCCTAGAAAATTCTCCCTCTGCTCTCTCTGATATTTCCCCAAAACAGCCTTGTCCATCTTCTGAGTAAAATGCTTGCCCATATTTGGATTTGGAATAGAAATTCTTCCAGGTCAAACTGACAAGGAATTTGTTGTATTTTCTCTTTTCCCCTTATGACAGAATGTGAGTTGCCCCCACTGCTTCTCACATGGAAAATTATACAAAGCAGTCTACTACAACAGAAATACTCATACTGATAACAAGTTAAAGGGATGAATGTAGGACAAAAGGTACTAAATGTAACACCCTACAAGACAAAAATCAAATCTGCTAATTTAATATTGTACTGCCCTCCATCTCCACAATCTCACAGAACACCTCTTGGAGATGACCATCAGCTTCATGCCAAAATGTCAAAACTCCATTTTTTTTTTTTATTTTAAACTAACTCTTGGCCTTTGTAAGCTTTCTGCCATTTATTGAGCAGGCCTATTGTGTCCTTGATTTATTGAAATTAAGACAAAGAATAACAGCTTTTAATAGCTCCACACTTTTGTTTTAGAAGTAGAAACATAAAGGAGTAAAACCCCCTGAAATCATCAATGCTATTGTCATAGTTGATATAATTCCTAAAGCTAAACAGGTAACTAAAGCAAGGATGAGTTAAGAAAATATAGTTTTCATCTCCCACAAACAGGCCAAGATTATTCCATTTCTCATACAGATCTGTACGTATGAGTGTATGAGGTACAGGTAATCTGCAGGTAATTCACACATAGAATATGATTGTAGGATCTAAGTTACAGGAAACAAATAACAGCATTTTCTGAGTTTATTTTCAGACTACTGGACAGACTCAGAGCTGAAAAGGTAAGGGCTGCTATTGCTACAAAGACAAGTAGATGAGAAATTGTATTATGAGATCAAGACTGCACAAGTGTGTGACTGACTATAAAGCTCACGAGTGTTCTTCCTCAAGGTTTTTCTCTCAATGATTCTTGGAACAATTGCTTCCAGTAGCTCTACCTGCATGGATGTGGATCCTGGTGTGCTTGCACAGAATTTTGCAGATCAAGAGAAATTTGTGAAGGTAAGACACATTTCTATACCTTCATTATATTGTCATGAAGGTGCAACACATTTTTCAACAGCCACAGCTGTTACTTCCCATTAATACCTCTCAGGCATTGCACCAGCATTCAGTCAGGGTTGTAAGTGTGTCAAGCCTAAATCTTGAAACCCAACGTGGTTTTGAATTGTAATGCAAAGCACAGAGAAAAGAAAGTAACTTTTGAACCCCCTACCATTTGAATGCATCAAGAAAGACTCACTCACCTTTGACCAGTTGAAAAATCAAATTAAAAAATCCCTTCTAATTTAGAACTTAATCTCATGGTATTGTTTGAGTGCTTAGAGGTGTCTTCTGATAGCAGAGAGCTATTTAGAACAGAAACTATGAGATGGAGTGTCTGTGTGTTTCAAAAACGTTAGTAAGGGCAATGGGGAGGGGAGGGGAGGAGAGAAGGAAGAAGGAAGGAGGAGGAGGAAAGAGAAGGAGGAGGAAGGAGGAGGAAGGAGGAGGAAGGAGGAGGAAGGAGGAGGAAGGAGGAGGAAGGAGGAGGAAGGAGGAGGAAGGAGGAGGAAGGAGGAGGAAGGAGGAAGGAAGGAGGAAAAAAGGAAGGAGGAAAAAAGGAAGGAGGAAAAAAGGAAGGAGGAAAAAAGGAAGGAGGAAAAAAGGAAGGAGGAAAAAAGGAAGGAGGAAAAAAGGAAGGAGGAAAAAAGGAAGGAGGAAAAAAGGAAGGAGGAAAAAAGGAAGGAGGAAAAAAGGAAGGAGGAAAAAAGGAAGGAGGAAAAAAGGAAGGAGGAAAAAAGGAAGGAGGAAAAAAGGAAGGAGGAAAAAAGGAAGGAGGAAAAAAGGAAGGAGGAAAAAAGGAAGGAGGAAAAAAGGAAGGAGGAAAAAAGGAAGGAGGAAAAAAGGAAGGAGGAAAAAAGGAAGGAGGAAAAAAGGAAGGAGGAAAAAAGGAAGGAGGAAAAAAGGAAGGAGGAAAAAAGGAAGGAGGAAAAAAGGAAGGAGGAAAAAAGGAAGGAGGAAAAAAGGAAGGAGGAAAAAAGGAAGGAGGAAAAAAGGAAGGAGGAAAAAAGGAAGGAGGAAAAAAGGAAGGAGGAAAAAAGGAAGGAGGAAAAAAGGAAGGAGGAAAAAAGGAAGGAGGAAAAAAGGAAGGAGGAAAAAAGGAAGGAGGAAAAAAGGAAGGAGGAAAAAAGGAAGGAGGAAAAAAGGAAGGAGGAAAAAAGGAAGGAGGAAAAAAGGAAGGAGGAAAAAAGGAAGGAGGAAAAAAGGAAGGAGGAAAAAAGGAAGGAGGAAAAAAGGAAGGAGGAAAAAAGGAAGGAGGAAAAAAGGAAGGAGGAAAAAAGGAAGGAGGAAAAAAGGAAGGAGGAAAAAAGGAAGGAGGAAAAAAGGAAGGAGGAAAAAAGGAAGGAGGAAAAAAGGAAGGAGGAAAAAAGGAAGGAGGAAAAAAGGAAGGAGGAAAAAAGGAAGGAGGAAAAAAGGAAGGAGGAAAAAAGGAAGGAGGAAAAAAGGAAGGAGGAAAAAAGGAAGGAGGAAAAAAGGAAGGAGGAAAAAAGGAAGGAGGAAAAAAGGAAGGAGGAAAAAAGGAAGGAGGAAAAAAGGAAGGAGGAAAAAAGGAAGGAGGAAAAAAGGAAGGAGGAAAAAGGAAAAGGCAGGCAAATCCTGCTGGGCTGGATGTAGAACAAGCTGCTGGGCAGTGTGTGCTGACTGACCTGCTGGGCACATCCTCCTCTGTCCCTTTGTCCAGCACGCTGCTCAGGTTGTGCTCTGCCAGCGTCTCCTCGGGCACCTCCTCCAGCTCCTCCTCGCGCTGCAGCGACAGGCGGTAATTCTCCAGCTCGATGCGCTCCGGAGTGCCCCGCAGCCGCTTGGCCAGGCTGGGCTCCTCCAGCCCGTTCACACTGGCACCTGAGAACAAGCCAGGCAAGAAACAGCAAATGCAGCAGTCAGGAATTGGCATTCTGAAGAAAACTGAGGGATTGGGAGAAGAGGGGGCACGAGGCAGAGGGAGGTAAATAAAAGCGAGAGAATACCTTGCGTCATTATCCTGTTCGCCACTACTTGGGAAGCCAGACTGCAAAAGGGAATCTTAGTGGTTTTGGCTAATGGATGCTAAAAAGAATGTTAAGTGTCCTAGTTGAGAGAGGAAATAGGGCCATCTGAGCTGCAAAAACTAGAGATGCAATGGAGTCTATGTGGTGAGTACTGGGGAAGGCCTGGGCACAGGCTGGATGTATTATCAGAGACACAGGAGGAACCCTGCTGTGTGTTAAAACTGGCACCAGCTAAGGGAAACCTACAGAGCTAAGGAGCAAAACAACATTGTTACTACTTAAAGATGAGGGAAGGAATGAAAAAGGCCAAGTTTTAGAACTTTTAATAGACTTGAATGGATTTACATTTTTTAATCAGAATTTGTAATGAAATGAATCACAGGGACAAATCTCAGAGAGACATCTGCAAGCAAAAATCCCAGAAATTCCCAAGAATTGCAAGGATATGTGAACCAGATCGTTGTAGAAAAGTATTGAGAAGCTTCATTCATGGTTGCACTCATTATTCTATCCTGCTTTCATCCACTTATTTTTGAAATTGTAATATTTTAGCTTGAATACCGCACCACTGTTGACCCCTTACCCAGCTAACTACCCAGAGCCCAATATTTCCATGCTTTTGTTTTGCTTTGCTAAACAAGCCAAGCCTTCTTCTCACTGAAGATAAGCTCTTCAGTGCCCTGATCATCCCCTAGGTCTCTGCACCTGTCCCAGTTTGGATTAATCTTTCCAGAACCTGGGTGATTAAAAGTGAACGTGGCTTTCCAGCGTCACACACAACCCTGCCACAAATCTCTCATCTGACACAATGCTGAGGGCACACCTGCCTATTTACGTGCCACATAATACTGGGGGCTTTTATGATGTTTAGATCTTTCTCCTTCTTTGCTTTCCACTGATGAGCACTTTGTTGATAGCCAAAATTCTCAACATCTTCTTAGTGCATGACCTGGGTATTTTCCACTATTAGGTTGCTAAGTTTAATCTTACAGCTGGCAACATTTTGCAGTTCTTAGTGAATGACGTGCCTGTCCTCCTCTGCATTGATGAGGGTTTGAAACGTTGCCTCAGCACTGAATTTCATTAGCAGATTTTTTTCCTTGGGGTGTTTTTTTGTTGTTGGTGGTGTTGGGGTTTTTTTTGGCTGGTAACCTTAGTGACAGTATTACAACAATAAGTCCCCAGATCACTTTTTGGGACGCTGCACAGTCTGTGACATCCAAGCCCATTACTTCCTCCTAGAAGAAAACCTCTCATCTCTAATTTAGGCCAACTTCTTAGCTACATACGCTTCACATACTACTCCCCCATTTTAGCCAGTTCCAGCAATTATTTCCATGTGTCAGCATTCCTGTGCTTAACTCAAGTCCACACTGCTCAAATGCACTACTCCTTCCCTCATGGAGGTGTCAGTTGTCAATAAAAGCTGTCAAGCCAGTCCAGCACAGTTTCTGGTGAACCCATGCCACATTCTACAGCACTTACCTGCATGAGGTCAAAGGACTTCCCTTGCAGAACTAGCAGATTTTAGTTACTCCTTAAAAGAAGGTGTTACACCTACTGTTTAACTGATATGTACTTGTTCAGATCACTTTTTAAAGTTTGGTATTGGTTTTTTTTTGTGGTGTGTTGTTGGTTTTTTTTTTTTGTTTTTTTTTTGTTTTGTTTTTTTTTTTTTTTTTATCTGCAGGACATACTTCTGTTACCACTCAGTGGTCACACAGTATTTCCTGAATGATGCAAAGTACATCAGGACAGCTTGATTTAATCAGAAAATGTTACCACAAAGCTCACAATTTCATTTTACACTTCTCCCACTCTTCTGAGACAAAGACTATTTGCTTCATTGCACTAGTCTTCATTTCCCAATCTTGCTGCAGGCTGACTCTTTTGCTCCCATGTCCATCTGATTGACACACATAAAATTGCATTTTATGTCAGCTCCATCTGCACTATGGACACATTTCTGCTTTCCCTTACCTTGCTTTTACTTACATGCTTAAGAAATAAATCTCTTTGCTCTGCTGTCCTTTGTAAAGTCTAACCCAGCATAAGCTTTGGTAACATTTACTTCACCCTCACACATTTTAACCTCCAAGATGGTTTTTGTTTCCTTTCTTCATCCTTTGTAGCTTCTCACTTTATTCCTAACAGGTTTTTTTTTCAGGACAGTTACTCAGTACCACCTTCATATTTCACACAAAATTACACAGGTCTTTACATAATTGCTAGCATCTACTTCCAATCCCCCTCCTCAAAGATAAAAATCTCACAGACAACTGCCAGAAGTGCTTTGCTCTCTCCCTCAGGGTGATTTAACCCTTCCATGATGTGGGCAAGTGGCTGCCATGCCTTCAGCTGGAACTACAGAGCTTCCTCATGAGATAAACAAATAAACTTGGCCAGGTGGCAACTCCTCCTTGCTTTTCCAGGGCTACTGTGGTCTCCACCATTTCCTGCTGCTAAGCCTTCTGCTGTGCTTTGATTTGCAAAGTTCAGTGGAACTGAACTGCCTTTTGCACTGGGATTCACATTTCCCTTCGTTCTCTCTCTGATGGTGACACCAACTCGGCCAAATCTACTTTTACTTTACCCAGCCTGAGCTTACAGAAACAGGGGAACTGACCTCGAATTTTGTTCTGCCACTTCAGCTGATAGTAAAAAAACATAGGGTACCTCAGTAACACCAAGGTCAGAGGAAATAAACAAGGAATATACTAAAATAACGATTAAAAAAAAAAAAAGGTTTTGTACTACTCAGAACTCTTTATACACAAGGAGCCATCAATGAAGCTCAGCTACTTTAACAGGAATGTCTTTCTGTTTTTAACTTATTCTCTTCTGATGCAAACTCTGACATAGTTGCAAAGTTCACAAAAAAAAATAAATTCTGAGAACCAAAGAACAAGGACTTTTACCCATCTGATATTATTTCACTCCTTTTGTTTTCTAACCATCTTAGGGACTTTTTGTCAGCCTTTTCAAAGCAAAAAAAACCCACATCAAAACCAAAAAACCCCCCACAAAATAAAAACAAACAAAAACCCCAAAACACAAGACCAAAAACCAAATCCAACAAAAAACACCAAACCCAAACAAACAAATAATTGCCACATAATTAAATTAAATAGAGTTCTTTATAAAAAGGCTGCTTCAATACTCCAATATCTAGTGTGGGGAGAAAGACTGGCAGCAATCACTGTGAAGCAGGGAAGGACTGAAAATCAACCTGACATCTGTGCAGATGCATTTCATGAACATTTATGACCCTTCAGCTAAGTTTTTCCAAACACAAATCATCACTGCCCTTCTCATCAGAAAGCCCCAGTGTAACTGGTACACAGAGAATCAAACAAATCCTAACACAGCACAAACTGCAAGCGGGAGTGACTCAAGGCAACTGTGTTAAAAATCTTCAGAGATGGAAAATCAACCTGAACTTTAATACAAAAAGATGTGGTCAAGCCAAGATGCCCTGTGAGCTTGACAAGCTTGACAATTTCCCTATTATATACTTGAAAGTTCACACCAACTAATTTGATGCTACAGAAAAAAACCAAAAAAACAAAACAAAACAAAAAAACCCCACAAACCCACAAAAAAACCAAAAAAAAACCCCCCAAAAAACCCAAACAAACAAACAAAAAAACCAAACCCACATAAAAATAATAGAAAAAAATATAAATAAGACCAAGGAATTCTGAAGCTTGCTGCTTGCTCTCATTTCTCCCTCATATATTTTTGGTGCTAATGCATGGGCAAAGTCTATTCCAATGCAGTTCTTGTGGACCTGAAGCTCCTCTGGAGGGGAAAGCTGCCTCTCTCCAACCAAGACACTGTATTCCCCAGATGTTCTCTAGCTTGCTGGCAGGAGACAGCTGCAGGGTGCACTCAGCCAGTACCTGACCTTCTACTTGGTCACTGTACCTGGGCCCACAGAGACAAAAGTCAGCAACCATTCTCAAGTGAGAAAAAGGGCTGACATTTGCCAGGAAGAAAAACTGTATTACTACCCAGAGAGGGGAACTACCTCAAAGCCAAGTGCAGCTTCTTGAACATTCAACTGATCAGCTAAAAACCCACAAACAACATCCAAAATAGGACACATTTTAAAATCTGACTCTTTACTTTGGAAGGGTCAGTGGGCCATGAACGTGACATAGATCATCTGAAGGGAGCTGTTTTTCCTAACAGGACAGGCTGCTTGGCTGGTGCATGAAAGCTGCCAGAGTCCTTTATTTATCTTAGCTTTGACAGAGCTTGCCTCCTGAAATGATAAGTGTCTGATCAGAGATAACATTCCTAACAGAATTGCTCCTTGCCTGCAGGAGTGTGCCCTATTCCAGCAACTCTGGCAATCCCTGGAAGGCTTGAGAAGCTCCTCTTGAGAGAGGATCCTATCTCTATTCCCCTCCAGTATTACCTTGCTCTGTAAAATCTACACATTAGTCCCATGAAATCCTGCCAAGGTTACTCCTTTACACAACACTTTCATGCTGAAGATGCAGGAGAGAACTGGGAATCTGAGAAAAATGAATTCTTCCCAAAGGGAAAATATCTATTTTACTAGAAGCTATTTTTCAATAATCATGCAGTACCTCTAGACTTGCTTTTCTTAGCTTGCTATCTTAATATCTGACCAAGGTACATGTCATCTCTTGTTCATTGTTTTGCACAGACTTAGCTGTGGCCTTGGGGAATTCTGGAAATTCAAATAAAGGAGTCTACTTTGAAACACATGCAAAAGGGGGAAGGAATTAATACACTCTCAGGAAAATCTTCATTATGGATTTCCCAAAGCTTGTGGTTTTGTGGTAACGTGAAACACTGTACCTGTTTGTTTTCACTTGCCTTTTCCAAACACTTCAATTACTTCTACCTCCACACAATTGTTTGAGAACTGTGTCAGATAAAACAAACCCTACAGAACCAGCAACACATTGCCTATAACCAAGTACTGAAAAGGAAGATGGGAACTTTTCCAGGGGAGTTTAAAAGTGATGCAGTGAGCTCTGAGTTTGAAGTGCTGGAAGTCCTCATATTCCCTTGCAATTTTTTTTCTAAGAAATACCAGTTGGGGTAGGGTTCCTGAAGTGTGCTCTCATCTCAGCAAACATTATCACTGAGGTATAGAGAAGACAGCAAACGAGATCCAGCAGTATTTTTAGCTTCTCATTTTTCATCTGTGTTCATATCACATTGAGTTTCAGGATTTTTCCTAGAAGTTTCACCCTCACCCACTTCAGTTCCATTAACTGCCTGTTTGTATTCCAACTCCACTTCTCATCCAAGGGCCTCAAAATGCTTTACAAGTACCAGCACACTAAAACAAACCTATTTTGGAAGTAGGTAAGTGCTGCAGAGGCACTGCACAAGTCCAGACACAGAGATTAAATACCAGCAAGGCAATCTCACAAGAGTCTGGTGGCAGTGCCAAAAACAGGATCCAGAATGCACAACACCAAGCACTTCACTCTCCACTTCACTTCAAGGCAAGAAAAAACACTTTGATGTAAGGAAGTGCCCAGCACTGTGAGCACAATAAGAAAGGAACTCTTGGTATCGAGGTTCATTGTTAGATGCTGCACACATTCAAAAAGTCAATTAAGACATCCCATTTAAGTAAGTGCAACTGATTTCTTCTGAAATCCTTTGCTTAATCCTCTCAAAAATTATTATCTAGACACTGCTAGATAATACAATTTCTGTACTGCACAGCAACAGATACACAAACCACGTACATGGCAATTCTAAACTGACTGCAGAAGGGTGTTCAACAGAACGGATCTTTTAAGGGTTAGTAAGAAGTTCAAAGTTTTAAATTTGGATTCATCTGCCCTTTTACATTTATCTTCTCTTTTAGGAACTTTCTCCAGGAAACCCCTGGCAAGAGCCCAGCAGACCTGCTGCATTCTAGTCAGTGCTTGTTCTCACAGCCTCGCATCAGGAGCTGCAGAACTGCACATTTCCTGGTGGGAGGCCCTGAATTTGGATAAGCACATCCTCAAAGACAAAAAGGGCAATGCAACACCTCCTCAAAGAGACACTTATTTGAATTTAAATACTTAATAGCATCCTGGTTTGGGCTGGGTAGAGTTGATGTTGTTCCCAGTAGCTGGTAGCACGCTGTGTTTCGGGTTTGGTGTGATATAACCTTGGTGACAACACTGATGTTTTGGCTGTTGCTAAGCAGTGCTCACCCTGAGTCAAGGACTCTGCAGCATCCCATGCTCTGCCAGCCAGCAGGTGCACAAAAGGCTGGGAGGGAGTGTGGCCAGGGCAGCTGACCCCAAATGGCCAAAAGGATATTCCATCCACAGAATGTCATGGCCAGAATATAAACTGGGGGGGAGCTGGCCAGGAGGGACTGAGAGCTGCTCAGGGATTAGCTGGGAATCAGTCAGTGGGTGGTGAGAACACTGCATAGTGCATCAGTTGCCCTTTGGGGTTATTCCTCTCGTTTTCATTACTGTTATTATTACTGCTGTTGTTGTTTATTGCTGCTGTTATAATATTTTACTTTGTTTCTGTTATCAAACTGTTCTTATCTCAACCCACGAGTTTTATTTTCTTTCTGATTCTGCTCCCCACAGCTGTGTGGGTATGTAGTTGCCAGCTGGGGTTAAACCATGACAAGCAGTCATCAAATGTCAGTGTTATTTTGATACAATACCTCAACTCTCTCTCTTACTATCCTAGAGTATTCCCAAGCCCTCAGGAAACCTGAATTACTCTGCTGTACTATGAAGCCTCACATCTTGACTTTTCTGATGTCTCCCATTTGATCCATAACAAATCCTGCTAAACATAAAAGGCCTGAATTCAAAGAGGGCGTGATGAGAAAAAGAAAAACAAAGTCTATTCAAGATACCCAGTATCTCTGCACAGCATTCAAAGTGTGCTGAACCTGAAGACAGCCCTCCTGAAATTCTTCTGCAATGCACATGTACCAATTCTAACAGTAAATAGTCACTAAGCTTTCTAGAAGATATATTCTACTGTTTCCAAAACTCTTGGAAATTTTAAATGCCAACTGGCTTATGCTGGACCTGATCAATAAAACTGTCCTTAAATTGACAGGCAAACAACATTCTCAAGACCTCTGCTACCATCTCAGGCTCCATCCTCACACCATTAGTCTAGAAATTCTCCCCAGCAAATTGGGGACCTAAACAGAGAAATGGGGAAATTAAGCTGTACAGACAGAAAGGTGTTTAATCAGAAAACCCTCTGATGCAGAAGTACCCAGCAGAGTTACCAAATAATCACTTCTAGTGCTGGCCAAGAACTTTCACAGCATTAATTCAACAGCACATGAACAAAAAACCAGTGAGATGTTGATATCTACTGGTCCCCTAAGCAATGAAGAGCAAAAAGCACCCCACCCCCAAACCATTCTAATGTGTATAGGAACAGCTGACAGCTAAAAAACTCAAGGGATTCTGAAACAGACACCCCAGAAAGGTGTAAATCCTCCCCCACACATTCCACAATGCCCAGCTAGAATTACGTTCTCCATTCTCAAAAACTGCCCATAAATGTGGAAGCTCGTTCTCCTCATGACAGTGAAAATTAACAGGACTGAATACTGAATGAAATTGAAAACTCACACATTTGTCTTATGAGTGTTGTAAGGTTTTGCCCCACTCCTCCCATTATTTTTTTTTTTATGTTGTTAAAACAGATTTCTAGAATTCCCAAAACAGACACTGACAAAACAGTTGCTTACTGCATCAGTAGGGTTGAGCTTCGAAACAGCTGGCAACTGCATTGATCTGACCTTTCTCTGGTTTTAGTGCAAGCAACCAGAAGTGAATATAATTAGCCAGTTTAAGATCAAGGTCATCTGTAATTTATACTTAGGCTTGGAAATAAATAGAAATTCATCTAACCCGCAGTATAAGTTATATTTGAGGAATAGTGTTCCCCATATGCAGATGCATGAAGTAGCAGCATTATGTAATGAAGGTTAGGAGTTCAGTATGTGGTTTAACAATACAGCAAAGTTGCCTTCCTTACAGCAGAGGTATAGAATAATCCAGGACTATGGCTATTTTTGACTCCTGGAAAGTGGCCAGTGTTGTCACTGGTGGGTGGAGAAGGGAATCAGGGGAAAGGAGGTATTAGGTCACCTAACCCAAGCCCCAGGGAACACTGCTAAGCTCAATATTCCTTATTGCATCTCTTCTGGCAGGAAAATCTTTGTATGTTTGTACAGAACTCACTTCTACTGCTGCCCAAGTGGGTTTGCAGTACTAGAGGTACAATATAAGTTATGTAGGGATTTTAAGCCTGTTAATCACTCAGGAGCATAACCTGTTACCAATCATTCTCCATTTTGCTGGTATCATCTAGGATATCAGAGCTCTCCCTGGTATTTTGATCAGCTCTATCATATGTTGCCTGGCCTCATTTCCATTCTCTGAAAGAAGCTGAGTGTGGGAAGGCTGAAGAGAATAAAATAACATTACTTTGCAGGCATAAATTTTATGCTGGAAGCTATTCAAGCTGTGGTATCTCAAAGAACCACCTGGGATGAGGCACAGCCAGGGACTGGCAGGGAGAAAATGTCAAAAAAAAAAAAAAAAAAAGGCCACACTAGATTTTAGAATCACCATGACCTTGGTTAATGAGGCTTCCCACTTTTTGAGTGATGTCTTCTCTTTCTTTTTGTTAAGCAACTTAGAAATTAATATTTAAGACTGATTGTCCAGTTATGATCCAAGCCAAATCAACCTCTTTTATGTTGTTACAAAGAGAGCCTCTGCCACCTTATCTACTACATAACACTTTGTACAATTTATTCATTGTGGCATCTACTTCTTACCACTTGTACATAGCAGACCCCTGCAGGTGACCCCTGCTGTGCAAATCACACCAAGCCAAACCAAGGCTATTTCCACCTAAAAGCAGAAGTGGAATCTTCACTGGCAAACGCTCCAGGCACACGGCTCAAGTCCCAGAAGGCAAAGGCAGGGACTAGGAGGGTGAAGAAGTGCCCAGTGAAGGAGAAGTTTTGAGAAGGACTTGGGGTGTTGGTGGACAAGAAGCTCAACATGACCTGTCAATGTGCACTCACACCCCAAAAAGCCAAACCCCTGAGCTGCATCCAAAGCAGTGTGGGCTGCAAGGGAAGGAGGGGATTTTGCCCCTCTGCTCTGCTGAGACCTGAGAGCTGCACCCAGCCCTGGGGGCCCCAGGGTAAGAAGGATGTGGATCTGTTGGAGCAAGTCCAGAGGATGCCACAAAGATGATCAGAGAGATGAAACATTTCTCCTGTGAGGAAAGGCTGAGAGAGTTGAGGGTGTTCAGCATGCAGAAGCCTCTGTGGAGACCTTAGAGCAGCCTGTCAGTACCTAAAGGGGGCCAGCAAGAGCGCTGAGGATGGACTTTTTACAAGGGCATGGAATGGTAAGACAGTGGAGAATGGAATTTCAGTTTTTAAACTGAAAGAAAATAGGTTTAGATTAGATATCAGGACTGAATTCTTTACTGTGAGGGTGATGAGGCACTGGAACAGATTGCCCAAAGATGTGGAGGTGTTCAAGGTCAGGCTGGACAGGACTTTGAGCCACTTGGTGCAGTGGAAAGTGTCCCTGTCAAGGGCAAGGGGTTAAAACTGAATGATCTTTAATGTCCCTTCCAAACCAAACCATTCTATGATTCATTCTCTCAATCCTGCAGTGCAAATTTTACCTATTTTTTATAGAAACCGGTACTTCTAGTTCCACATGGGATAATGGACAATATTTTGATCATTAAAGAACAAGCCATTAGAAACCTGACATTTTATAATGCATAATAAAAATGTGGAATGTAATGTTTTCAGGTTCCTGCTCAATTTGTGCTCAGATTCAAAACACCACCTGTGAACAGCTGTCTTCTTTCAACCACTGAGCTAATAACCACTATATCTCTTCTGAGGCAATGTCCTACAGATTTCCATAATCACTGGATCTCAGAATATATTTAGATACTAAGCATGTCTTTACCTAATTTCTGCCATTTATGTCAAGATTATTAGCTGCTGCAAATGGAACAGGCTGAAATCTTAGGCTGGCAGTTGCAGGAAAATACAGTGGGGAATACTTGTCACAAGTAAAAGATCTATGGACTCCAAAAAGGAGTTTTTAACATCTCCTCTCCCTCATTCTGTTACATACTTTTCTATTATCTACAATTATACCACACACTCTCGTGTAAATTTTACAAAGCATCCGAATATTCCAAGCAATTCAGAGCTTCACACCTCACTGGAATTTTTTCCTAAAACTAGGAAAATTCTTGTAATTATATATGTAGATAGTTATATTAAAAATCTGACACGGTTCCAGGAAGAAAGCTTCCAAAAGACTTACTACTGATTAAAAATAGTTTACACATCAGTTCTGATGTGTTTTCACATCAGCCTGGAAGTATTCAAAACATCTCTTGAGTAAAAAATTCCTATTTTTAAACACTTCTACCCTCAAGCCATCAGATAAACGTCTGTAACAGCAGAAAGGAGGATTATGAAATTTCCCTAAAAAAGCAAACACAGCCTTCTGGGATGACAGCAAACAGGAGAAACGTCAGACTAAACATACATTTTTGAGAGAAGATGTAAGCAACTAAACAGGGTGCAGAAGTGCCATCTCACCCTTAAAGAGCATCTGCCCAGTTTTGTCTGGAAAACCCAAGCTAAACTCCACATCATCAGGATCAGCTCAGCAATTAACTCACCTCCCTTCATAAACACACATCAAAGAAGCAGGAGAAGAGCTTTGGTGTTGACTCTGGATTATCTGCTCCTTGAGATTATTTCTATTTGTTTTGGGTTTTGTTTTGTTATTTTTGGTTTGGGTGCTGTTTTGTTTGGGGGTTTTTTGTTGGGTTGGTTGGTTGGTTTTTTGTTTGCACGTTTCTTTAATTTGGTTTTCTCCCTTTATGTCTTGCACTTTAAGATACATCACCAACTATATATCTTAATAAATTACACTGCTGATCACAAGCAGGTGGTAAAACTCTAAGTCCCTCCTTTTAATTTGTATTGATTTTTATTCACTCATTATTTTAGAAGTACATTCTTACACTTTTTCATCCCTGTTACAGAAGTTATGATGCTAGAGAAGAACCAAAGGCACAGACACAGTAAGTGTGAGATATCTGCGTAGACTGAAAAGAGAATTGAAGTGAGGGTTGTCTCTCCTACCACTTCTTCACTTGGTTTAAACTCCAAGTTTATATGGCTTCCTACATTGGTACAGCAAGGAAATCTGATTTCTACTCTGATCTCTAGAAATGCACTTCCCTTCATCCTTTATTTTTTTTTCCTTAATTCATGAAGCAAACATTTGATTTCTGAAGAGCATATACGTAGCTGCAGAGTTAACAGCTTTCCAGAACAGTGGAGGCTGTTGGAGTGGCACATCAAAATGACATTTCTAGTTCATGCACCAGCACATGAAGCTTCACACTGACTGCTCATGGCTCCTCCTCAGAACTGAAGGCCCATCTTAACCTCCAAACTGGCAATGCTTAACACAGTAATGAAAAACTACAGGCAATTTCAAAGGCATCAAGCAATTCTCTCCCTCCAAAGAAGGAAATTTCATATATAACAGAACTGGTTTGTGGCTGTGGTTCTGTGACCTGCCATTTAAATGTCACTACTCTGGCCAAATATCGTTCATAATTGAATTTTCAAAACCCATCTGCTCTAACAAGCTTTTAGCTGGGATGGTGCAGTGGGAAGCAGGAGAAGCATGTGAGGAAAAAATTAGGGACAGATTAAGTCCCTAATGTAGACTAACTTGTTGATTTTTTTGAGACCAGGGAAATGCAGCTCAGAACTACAACCCATGTCTGTCTGTCACAGTGAGAACATCACAGAACAGGCTCTTAAGGCTCTTGGGGAAGGCAGGTCACCTCCTTGCGTGCAGCCCTCCTCAGAAAAGACAACAGTCCAGCTAGAGCCTGAGATGCAGGATTTGGCTACAAAGCATAGCATTAACTCATTTTCTGCCTTTCCATCACACCAAAACATCCCAGCACCACAGCAGATCTACTCCAAGCAGAGGAACAAGGCCCTTACCTGTCCCACTACGTGTCCCTGCTCCCCCATGGGTGTGACTGCCTTGTTCACAGGGCGTGACAAACACCTCAAGCCACACAAAACCACCTCCTAAAGACACCAAACTCTGTGAAGCCACAATGCTGAGAGCACATCTCTCCAGAGTCAGCTTTGCCAAGGCAGCAGAACATCTAGCAAGGAGGTCCTCAGCAAGTCCTGCTGTCTGTGCAACGTGTGCCCTGCACTCCCAGCAAACCACAACAAAACAGCAAAATTAAAAAAAAAAACAAAAAAAACAACACCACAATACAGAAAGAGCCTGAAAAGGAGGACCTTGCAGTGATGGCACATGCCATGGAGCTCCCCAAATGGCTGCTGTATTTGAGCCTGCTAGATCTATTCATTCCACTGTCCCCCAGTTCTGTATCCCCAGCAGCATCCCTCACCTGGAACCAGTGGAGGGACAAGGGGGAGGACAAAGAAAAACTCAGAAACCTGAAGTTTGTTTGGAATTTATTCCCTTGAACATGTCACACAGTTGAACAAAAAAATATCTCAATTTCACAGCAACAGGGAAACCACGTGTTACATAATTCAGAGACACACACACACCCCAAACAAAAACAGGTGAAAACAACTGCATAAATCAAAGTCTTCAAAGGGACTATACAGCGGAGACATGAAGCCTTTCTGAGCACTAAATCATCTCACTTGAACATTATCTGTCACTGAACTTATTTTATGCACAGTCCCTCCTTTTCTCTGAGGGAAACAATTTCAAAATAGTATTACTCAGGTTCCACTTTTCAGAAAAAAACCCAGACATTTTAATTCTGCAATTAAAAAAAAATTCCAACTTTCACACAAACTTAATATTATTTTTTCTAAGACACAAAAACATTCAATGAAGCTCTTAAAGTGCCCAGAAAAATTCATATCACCCTTCAGAATACATACACATACAAACAACAAATATTCCAGTGGCACAAGTCTACAGGTCTGAAAGCTAGAGAGAGAAGGAGTTGGGAGCCCAGTAACTCCCAAGAAAAAGTGTTCTTAGCAGGATCCAGCCATGAGCACCAACTCAGCACATGCTGATTTTGTATATACCCTTCTCAGCCCTCAAAATGTTTTTCAGGATTTTTTTTTTCAGTGAAACTCCATCAGGTCAGCTGCATCTCCTGCTCTTAAGGACAAATAACCTTCCCACCATGCTTACTCCTTTCCAAATTTTCTGGGTTTGAAATTGCTGACCCTTTAGCATTCTCCTTTCCTTGATGCCAAAACCACCCAAATCCTGATAAGAACACTGAGAAGGAACATGATGGACTGGGAACAGTCAAGCACTTATCCTAACAGATTCCTGGCTTGTTACTGAGGGATGATTCACTGGGCACTGAACCCTGGCTCTAATCAGGCAACCTGTACACTCTCCTCAGCTTCCAAAAATACAGGGTCTGGTTCTTAAGTTTGTATAGCAAACGTTCCAGAGAGAAGTTAATCTTCCATCAGATCTCTCTGCAGTTGTAGGATAGCCCAAAAAAGGGTTCAGCATCATGTGCCATGTCCTGCTAAACACACCACCATGGCTCCTCCAAACAGAGCAGACAATAGGCACGCTAGTAAGGAAACAGCTTTCATCCCAATTTGGTGGTGCATCCTGAAATATGAACCTTTTTCTTTTTTATTTTTGGCAGGGAAAAGAGTGGGATATATTTGTAAACCTTAAGTGGTTTAAAATGAAGGCACCTCAAACAGAATGTCATGCCACAGGATTTGTTTGCTGTTATCTTCCCTAATTTAATGTTTAGACTAGACCAAATTAAAACAAGAACAAAACCCAAAGGTGAATAATAATGAAAAGAAGTGACCAAGCAGAGGATTTCATCAAGATGTTTGTTTGCACAGCAAACAGTATTGCTTTGAGCAAAATCATTTTCACAAGTAAGGCATGTTCAATGTATGCAGAACGGTGAAGAGGCAATGCTTCTGAACAATAGAGGCAATGTTTATGAACGAGAAGCTTATTCCTAAACAGAAATATATATTTGTATTTTTTTCAGACATAAAATTTAATTGTGTGCAAATTGTATTGGATCCATTCAAAAATATTCCTTTTACTTGTAGAGACACTTAAGATACTTTTCCAAATGTGGCTCAGATAATTTACTGTAAAGGACATGCCCTTTAGAGGAAATAGCCACTCTTTCCTAGCTCTCCAATTCAGCAAAAGAACTTCCTCGTGTATATTGCTTGCTATACACAACAGTACTTGTTTGAGGGTCTGCTGTGAAGGGCTTTGCTCTGAATATTTCTCCCTGAAAACACTTAAGGCACATCCATAAGAGGATTTTAACTTTTCAGATTGCATACCTATACCACATACATTACATATTTATGTGATATTAAAGCAAAAGTCCTAGTACCTCGACTCTTTGTATTGCATTTTTTAGTTTTCCATTCTATTGCTTATATTTGATTTCTTAATCTTTCACAGGTCAAGTAACTAAAGCAAAAGATCTCATGACTTGCCTTTTATTGCTGTACAAGTATGAGTTTCCCTAGGCAGTCTTTCCTTTATGAACTTCCTATTGCTGATAGGGACAGAAATGCATTGTTGTGAAAACATGAGCCTGAAATGGGAAATATTTTACAACAAAACATTGCTGGCTAACATCACCCCAAGGAGCATATCATAAAGCTGATAGGGGTAAAGACTGTTCCAAGTCCATCTGTCAAGAGAGAGCTGAAAATTCAGAAACATTCTTACAGACCTTTAGAACAAACAGCAGAACAGCATTTGCATTAAAAGCACATTAAAACAATATAAAGTACTGTAAATAATATTAAAAAAAAATTCCAAGACACAGCAGTTACAGATTATCAAAGGGAGAGACAGTTGAAAAGCAAAAGTTTTTTTTGTTCGCTTTTTTTTTTTTTTTCTCTTGGCAATAGCAGCATTTTGGCACAAAGGCAAATGCAGAAGATAGAGGAAAAAACAGGCAGACAAGATACAGAGAAAAGTTACAGAATCTACCACAAGCATGCCACAGTTCAGCAGGACCAAAAGCACAGTAAGAGCTGTCCCCAACTTCCCTTTCCCAGAGAGAATGGCAGCCACTGCCCAAAAGCTTGTTGCCATTTCCCAAAAGCTTGTTGCCACTTCCCACCCTGCAGGGTTCCAGAAGCCACTTTGGCCACAACCTCCAGGCCCTGTGAGAGCAGCAGGGCAGAAGCCAGGCAGGCTCTCTGCAAACCCCTCCCAAAAAAGGGGGATTCCAGCTGAACAAACCTCAACTTGCTGATCCCAGACTGTGCCCTGCAACCATGGCTGTGCCAGGGACAGACAGGACTCACTAAAGGCCACTAAAGGCCACTGTGCCCACCCAGGCAGGGACTGACACCTTTAGCAAAGTTAATCCGTGCCAAACAGGTTAGTGACAGCACAAGGAAGGGCTTGTTGTGACCAGTCTCACCTCATCTGACTAAACCTGCTGAAGGCTGTTTTGTGGTTGAATGTATTTTAAGCATTAAGCTGGCTAAAAAAAGGTTTGGTGGTATAGCCAAGGGGGCAGTGAATATAGGGAGAAAATCCATGCAATTTACAGCCAGTTGGGATTTCAGGACAACTGCTAAAAAGCAGGTGACCATCGTGAGCATCATCATCACCTTGCATGAGTCACCATAAAGCCCCCTGAAAAGAAGCACTTTTGGTAACTCAGGGCTGATTTTAACTCTGGGGTATTAAATCTAAAATGGTTGCCTTTTTAGATATTCCACAACGGATGTTAGTGTTGTACACCTTCCCTTTGCCCTCTGAGCTATCTTCACACCTCCACCAAATATCAAACCTGAGCATGTTACACACTGTTCTGGTTTTACTTCATCCTTTTAGAGGCAACTTAAACTCTACACCAAGATCTGCCTCACTACTGAGGACTAGCCCAGACTTCAGGGCCTGAAATTACTATTGCCAAATTCCATTTGGTGATCTTGCCTTACAGGAAGTAAAACACTTTCAGGTGTATGACCTGTACTAGGTGAGTGACCAGCTCTGCCTCTGTCTTCATCTCACACAGGTTTTTGCTCAAAGTATTTATCTAGTCTACAGTGAAAGCTTGGAAGAAAGCATATGCACAAATAATTTAAATTTAGGAGTTACACTGAGATGTAATCTTACAGACTCCTTCTGATTATTCAGGAATAATATCCTGTTCTTCCACTGTATAGGTAAGCTTGGTAATTCAAACAGGTTTGTTTTTTTCAAACCATAAATAACTGTAAAGCCCATCACAGGTGTCCTGACCCAGCTATCCAGCAAGAAGGGGAGTTGAAGGTGGGTACCTATAGGACATGACTCTTACTCTAACAGAGAACTGACCTGCCTTTTAATGCTTGTTTTAAAAGTACATTCCATTTAGCTTCCTCCTGCTTCTTAACCATTGCTAAGTCAGTAGATACAAGATTTACTTAGAACACACTGCACAAAGAAAACGAAATTCAGCCACTAATGGTATTTCTTTAGCACTGCTCACCTCCTCTACCACTGAATGTGCTTCTGCCATGCACACGAGAATGCACCACAACACCCTGCCTGAAAGGTGACCCAGCTAAGCTGAGCATGAACTAATGCACTTGGGGCACTGCAAAGGGCAAAGCTTCAAGAGGTCCTCAAGCTCTAAATGTTATGCTACAGTTATACACTGCTTTAAAAAAGCAGAAAGCAAACAGAAGGAGCCCTAGATTTCAGGTTTTGCCATTAGACAAAATGGTGTCTGTTCCATCTTACTCCTCTGGAAGTACTACAGTGCTGCTACAGGATTGTGCCACCACTACAGAAGGAGACATCTGATTTATGGCTGATTTTTATCTGATTTAGAGAAGTTTATCACAAACTATGCCCTATTGTTTGCTCTACTTAGTGATCCTTTAGGTGCTACTTGCTGAATGTTCCTTTGTAAAAGCAATTAAATGTGATTTGTTGGAAGGACGAAATCATAGGAGTTTTTGATCTGCCAGCAGTTGCTGGGATAAACTAATTGATAAATGTAATTAAAGTCTCCTCCTTACAATTCTCACCACCTACAGCTCCACTCCACAAAACACCTTATGCTCACATCAGCTGCCCTGTGCATCAATAAATATTTTTGCCATGCATCTTTAAGAATATGCTCCAAACTACAAAAAAAATAAAGTTCTTTCACTTTCAGAGAAAGCAGTTTTAAATCTATCCAGTTATGCAAAAAATGCTGTAGTTCACACATCTGTCCATAGCATTTTTTAAATATTCTTCCCTACCCTTTTCTCACTTTTGCCATATGGAAATTGCACATACACAAAAGAGGAAATCTTGAAAGTAACTATACTCCAAGAATCAGTACTCTATTAAGAATAAAGTTCTCTCAGATTGCATTCAGTTACAATCTTAGAAACATTTGTACAACAATATAAAGTCAAAGAACACCATGATTTTTATCTGCTCCTGTGTTGTTAAGGTCTTCTTAACTGGCACTATGAAAACATTCTTTTCTCCAAGTATTGCTCTACCCTTTCTAAAAGCAGCTGATTTAGCTTATTCCTAGTCTTCTGGAACTATGGTACTAGAAATCAATATTTCTACCTTTTTCTGCCATCACAAAATGAGCACTTGGGGGCTGGGCAAAGGAGCATTTGTAGCACAGACACTTCTCTGGTGTTAGAAGGCATTAGAATTCCAAGTTAAAAGGGAAAACTCCATCCCAGTAAGACACACGCATTCACCACCCCATTTCCAAAGCCAGGGCCAGGAGCAGCACAGATGCTGGCAGAGGGAAATGCACCATGACCTGCCAGCACCACCAAAGTCAAGGGGTTTAAAGAGTCCAATCCCATTAGCTGCCAGACACCCAGAGTTCCAAAGGAGACACAATCCAAAGATAATGGGATCTTTCCCATTCAAGTACCAGATTAATAAAGAGAAGCTTGGGAGAACAAGAAACCACACCCAGAATTCAGGAAAACACAGAAATCCAGTTTGAGCTATTGAGCTACTATTCCAGTGCTTCAGAAAAAACTTTTAATTTCACTCACGTTGAGCTGCATACATGAGAGGGCTCTTTATCTGGGCTGACTCAGAGGAGACCCTCAAACTGAGCATCTGTGTTTTCCTGGGATTCTTCCAAATAATATCCTTGAAAGAACTGAGAACATCTAAGGCCCCCAAAGCCACAGTGCAAAATAATATATCGAGATTTCCACGTAACACACAAAAATTCACACGGCACCGCAGAAAAAAAACCACAACCAAACGAGTTACACAGCTCCGAGTCGTGAATTCCTACTGCTCAGCAGGCTGCCCACAGAATTCCCCTAGGATCTGCCCGAGAACTTCTGACTGCACATAGAGAAAGGGAACCCCAAAGGCCAGCAGCTGACACATGAAAAAGGAGTCCAGAGGGTTCTGGGTTACGTGGTGCCCAATGGAGGAGAGCGTGCTGTGCAGGCGCTGGCTCACCACCCCAACTCTGCCCACGAGGCCGAGCGAGTACTGCACCACCCTGCCAAAGAAGGAAGCCGAGCTACCTGGGGCCCTCTCTGCTGAGCTGGGGATGCTGTTGGCCCGTCCGCTCCCGTCGCTGGCCATGGCCTCCTGCACAGCTCCTTTGGCGTCCTGCAAGAACGTAGGGCAAGGTCAATTCATGTTGAGAGAACGTAGGGGAAGGTCAATTCATGTTGAGAGAACGTAGGGGAAGGTCAATTCATGTTGAGAGAACGTAGGGCAAGGTCAATTCATGTTGAGAGAACGTAGGGGAAGGTCAATTCATGTTGAGAGAACGTAGGGGAAGGTCAATTCGTGTTGAGAGAACGTAGGGGAAGGTCAATTCATGTTGAGAGAACGTAGGGGAAGGTCAATTCATGTTGAGATGTGGATTTTATAAAGAAGATAGGATTTTCAAGAAATGAAGATTTTAGTTAGAAATAAAGCCTTCTGGCTGTTGAAGTTAATTAAGAGTTTTGTAGTTATCTAAGGAAGACTGGGCTTGAGTTAACTTTTTCCAAATAACTGATTGCTTGTCAACTTGATGTTTGCTTTGCTGTGCTTGCAACAATAAATAGGGAACCTGGAAAATAGGTTTAGGGACACAGGACAATTGCAGAGACTCCCAATGCTGAAACTTATTGAAAGTCACTGTACCTAAGGAAATGGGAGTCCAACCAAGGCTCATTTGTCACATTTGCATTGAAAAGATAGAAAGTTCAGGGTGATGAAGAGTCATTTTACTTCCTCATTTTAAACCCACTCCTCTTGAATGAGACCACAGACCCATTTCAAAGGACAAACTGCGCATGCTTAATTACTTTTTTGCTAATTACCATACAAAGCAGGGAATGGGATGTACCAGGGTTATGAATATGCATTTGTATTTTGGATATTCAACAGTTTTGTAAATAAAAGGACTCTGTGATTTTCTGTAAGGTGCAGTATGTTTTTGGGGAGCTATCCCACATGCTGCCTGGTGCTGTAATAAGCACACACTTTCTAACTTTAAACTGTTAGAGAGTTTTTTGTCCATCTCAGTTGGACATTGGTATTATTCATATCAATATGAATTTTTTAATTCGATCGATATTCATATTTTTAATAAATCAATGTGAAAATTGACATGGCTGTGTGTACTTGATGCTTTAAGTTGGAGCTTTCATGTTTTTCAGACTCTGTGCTGCCCAGGGTGCAGCTCTCAGCCTCACATTCAGGGTCACTCAGCTCTGCACAGAGCAGGGACACAAAACAAATCCTGTTCCTGCTGCACACCAAGGACAACTTTCAGCCCAACAGCACAAACAAGGGTGGCTGGAGGGAGGAACAAGAAGGATGGGACCTCACAGCCTGGAGCTGGAACTGGACAATTAAACCCCAAAATGCAAATGGACCAAAGCTGATCAAAGTGTGAGACCTTGTGACAACTCAACCATTTTGTGACCATTTTGGGTCCACCTTGGTTGCAGCCCTGGCCAGGCCCTGTCCTGCCCAAGGTGGATCCTGGAGGCCTTTCAATAAATCCCTGCTTTATTCCCTAGTTCTGTCCAGTCTCTGTTCCAGCTCAGCCTGCCCAAGGTAGCATACTGAACATGCTGAGCTAGGAATTGAGATACCCCACAACGTCACATAAGGCAAGGTCTGGAAAACCAGCATGCTCCTTCTCAAGTTAAGGCTTTATTAAAGCTCTGAAAAACAAACTGGATAGCCAAGAAAGTCAAAGCAGTAAGATCCCTGAAGTCTGCTCCTCTGGGAAATATAACAGGTACCATTTTTAGTCTTTACTTTTGGCAGGAAGTGTGGCATATATTGGGATGGATCAATTATCCTTCCAAAAAGGAGTACAGCTTCAGCTTGTACTAATAAAACCTGAGAATCAGGCAGAAGGACAGGCACCACTGCTAGCACAAAGGAAAGTAAAACTTAAGGGAGAAGGGCAGCTGACAGCATGCAAGCTTAACAGAACTTAAGAAATCAGCATGCAACTTCCTCAGTGTATGCAAAAATACTGAAAAGGGGCTTGAGGAGAAAAATTAGGTCCCTTGGACTATAATAACAAAAGCTGAGGGACTTTTCTGTATTACACAATGTCTCTTCATCCTACATTTACAGCACAAATACTTCTATTATGATAGTATAGGAAAGGGCATATTCTGTCTTTTCATGCAGGTTCCTGTTAACACACAGCAGACCTTCAGAAATGAAGGCATGTGATCTTCATAGCTTATGCAAGCGGGGTAGAGCTTTATGTTTTAAAGGAAATGCAAACAATTTGTTTTCATCATAAGTAAAACCATGGAGAAACAAAGCAAAACCAGAACTGGTAACATTATTCATTTAGTCTCGGCATGCACTGAGAAAGTATTTCAGCTGACAAGAAAAACAAATCAAAATTCTGTTTTGAACAGGACAGCACATCCTTTTATAATAAGTACCATGAAAAGAGCAGTACTAAGTAAAGGATTTGCTTTTAAATAAGATTTAGTTGAACTGCAAGCTTTCATGATATATAAAGCAACTAAATGCACTCTGAATTTTTCTACTTTCTGAAAAAAACCCAAACCATCACACATACTTTCTCAATGTTAAGAACTAAAATCTATTAACACAGCATGTTAGATGAAAATAATGAGTTACCTTTCCTGACAGAGGACCCACTGCTGGCCTCTTCCTCTGAGCATAACCAGAGACTCGGTAACAGTAGTGAGGTTTACAGTAGAATTTACCTGCAGATAAAACACAAATGATGGTCAGCAACACAGGAATTCAGCACAATCTAAACGTCCATCTCATTGCAACTTATTTTCTGCTGCCACTCTCGTTGCTGTCTCTTAATTTCTTCACTATATGCAGAGGCAAACACTGGCTGAAGTTTTAGCTCTCTCCCCTTGTAACTAGCCTCCTTTTCCATTGGGTGCCTGACAGCCATTTAGTTTAAAATCCTATCAAACACCAAAGCAAAGCTGTGAGGCTTGTGTGGTATCACATGCTAACAATGCGGCAGTGTGTGAGGAACAAAGAAATCATCACATGAAAAGCTGGCAGAAGCACTTTTGGAAAAAGCAAGAATGAATACAACCAGCAGAGGAAAGTGGGAGAGGACAGTGTTAACTCCCAAAGAACCATCTCTCCAAATGCACAGTGGCTACTTGTAGAAAGGACAATGACTCATTTTCACAAAGAAGACCTTTTGTGATCCTGCTGGTTTTACTAACACCCCAGAAGTCCAGAGAGGTTTTTCACTGGTATCTGAGCACTGTCAGGAAGACAAAGCAGCATTAGCAATACCATCATGCAAATACTACTGGTACTAATAAAAGCAGCAAACTGATGCCTCATAATTATCTTCCACTGTACCTTTGTCAGTGTATCCTGCTTGGCATTTACAGCCCGTAGCACTCTCCACTGCTGGCCCATTCCTGGAGCTTTGCAAATGCATTCCCAACACATATCCTGACCTCTGCCTCCTCCTCTAGTTTCTCTGTGCTGGTATTTGCAAAATGCTTTATGATGGAAAAGTGACAAACATCTCTCTAGAAATCTTTACTTCGCTAAGTATTTCTTAATATTTACACTTACCAAAACCTGCTTTTTGAGATTGCCTGAAATGAGCAACAACTGAAAAGCTCTTACATAAAAATTGTCAGGCTTTGAAGCCTAAAAGCAGACACTGACTGCAGAAGGCTGCAGAATGCTTGTCAGCCCAAACAGCTAAATGAACAGCAACAATGTGTGTAGAGCTTTGGTTTTTTTCCCCTCTCAAAGAAAACCCAGATTGAAAGACAAGCTACATTTTCACAGCCATTACATTACAGATTTCTGTTTAGCCACATCTGCTTCATACAGACACAACTGCTAGGCATGTGATATTTCAGAATGAATGCTATAAGCCTGCTCAAACTCCAAGCTTTGTGTTTGCTTCACTGAGAACTATCTGGCCATAACTGCACACACAAGCATGCTGGCAGAGGGAATCACTAAAAATCTGCTGGTAAAAACTGTTTCAGCCCATAGGGCTGACAGAGGAGCTCAGCCTGTTACTGCTTAACAGACAGCCAGATACTTGTGAGTGCTCTAAATAACAGCACTGCTCAAAAATTGCTTTTCCCCAGCTTTGATTTCTGATAAAGATGTTGCTTTTATATGTTGATTTCAAAATTACCACTGGCCCCTTTAAACTTGTGTGCCAAGTCTGCTGACCTTCCAGCCAAGCAATAAAGGGGCTTCTATTCCTTACTGGGAGTCTGGTTTGATGATTTTAAGTTTCCTCAACTCTTCACAACCCAGCAAGTCCATGACTTAAAGTCATTATATAATGCATTATGAACACACAATTTTAGTTCTCTTTGCCCCTTAAACCAGATGATGTTTCCACAGCCATTTTTCTACCCAGTATACACTGAAAGATTCTTCTTAGTTACAAGAGTGGATACCCATCAACTTCAATCTGTAGTAAAATATCTTGGAGTGTCATCCTGTGACAGCAATTTAAAAATTTTACCTCCTCTTTGCCTCAGTGGGGAAAACTACTGGTATTAACACTTTTGCCCTGCAATTCTGTTTTTTACACCATCATGTCTGAACTAGAATCCTTTGCACCTTGCTTGTCACTAGTTTTACACCATTTTGCACTTATTTCCCCACTGAGATTGGATTAAAGATAGACAGCTGTGTAAGAAAATAAATGCATACCTGCTGATGTCAATCAACATTGACCTGAAATACTTTCTCATACATTTTCTTCAGAGAATGTGAGGTTTTTGTTAATCACTGCTCAAAGATACCCTTGCAAGTAGACCACTTCTCACAAGTGATGGATGATCTCAAATTACTACTTTCAATAGGCACACTTTGTTGATAAACTGAGTTTCACCTGCTGCCATATTGTCTGGTTCCTCAGGCTTGTAAGGTATATCTGAAGCTTCCCTTAATCCTTAGCATGTTGGATTCTTTTAATTGAAGCATCAGCAAGTTTTGTAATCATAGTCTTTTCTGCCTAGTCTATCAGATAGAGAAAATGAGACATTACTGAATCTTCAGTAACTACTGCAACAAGACTCTTTAACACTGACTTACCTCTTCTCAACTTTGGTGTTCCATTTTTTCTATATAAACAGAGCTTAGCTTGTAATGACCTATTATCACAGCCCCTCTTTTATTACATCTAAAATAAACATACAGAGTTGGACAGTTGTGGTATCTTCAAGAAGAACAAGCTGACCACATTTCTTTCCAACTTCTTATTTTCTCTTAAGTGGTAGTAAACATACAGGGGTTTTATTTAAATACTGTCAAATGAGGAGAATAAAAGGTCTAGCCCTCAAACTCAGCCTGTAAAGCTTTTTTAAGCCTCCAGTTATTGTTTCCCTGCATTCTAGCAGCTGTTAATGATGCCTTCAGTTTTAGCTTTCATATTTTTCACATTCTGTACAGCCCTAGTGTGTGACTCTGAACTTCAAAGGAAGTGTTAGCAGGTTCTCCTCACAGTTTAGTCAGACAGAACGATCCTTTTCCAGCCCCAGAACCAAGGACTCCATTGCAGCATCAGGCCCAAAAATCATAAAAACCCAGCAAATTGAGGAGAGCAATCTGGGAGGGTGGGACTTCATGACCTGAGGCTGTAATTGGACAATTAACCCCAGCATGGAAATGGACCAAAACTTAGAAAAGTGTGAAAACTCGTGACCCGTGGTCCATCTTGAATCAACCTATGGCCGGGCTCTTGTACTGCCCAAGGTGTAACCTTTGAAGGCCTTTTAATAAATTTAATTAAAATATAAAAACCTACTTTATTTTTTTTAACTCTGTCTAGCCTCTGGTCCAGGTAGCCTCTCTTGGCATCACTACAATGTTGCCTTAATTCCTTATGAGTTTGGCTGCTCTGCTGCTGCCACGACCCGGCCCCAGGAAATCCACAAAGCCCCAACGTCTTGAGAACGAAGCCCCAACAGCTTCAGAGAGGGTGTCTGGGGACTGGAAATTACTCTCTTCCCTAACTCCCCAAGTCATTTGTAAGCAACAAAAGAGCTTCCAGGGCAGAGAAGAGAGCTGTGAGCAGAGAGCCCCTTCCCTTACCGTCCTCGATGTCGTAGGCGTAGGAGGACAGGCGCAGGGTGGTGGCGCAGTACTCGCACTTGAAGCAGCTGCGGTGGAAGAACTTGCCCTCGGCGCTGAGCCTCTCCATCACGTAGACCCGCTTGCGGCAGAAGTAACACACGTCGCTGCCTCCCAGGTTCTGGGGGAACTCCTTCTTCAGCGAGCCCTGGGCACAAAGAGGGATGGCTGAGTTGGTGTGTGGCCAGCCTCACTGAGATCACACGCCCCCAAGGCCGTGGTTTTCTCGTCGTTTGTGTGGATACGGGAGCACCTGGACGCTGCGGTTCTCGGACGCGACTCGTGTTTTAGCCAGGACACCAAAAACTAACCTTGTTGTCCAAGAAAAAGGGGGTCCTAGGATGCCATGCCTACATCTATCAGGAGTAAAACAAGCTCTGGGTAGATGAGTGGAAACCAGTACTAATAATGATGACCCTGAAATCAGTGACTTAAGGAGGTATATGAAGAAAAGCAAAACCATTAGAGCAGCCTCAAAGAGCAATTCTTAGACCTGCATTACCGAAACCAGTGTCTCCTCCAGAAAGCAGCAGTGCAGAAATGTTATGAGCAGATTTCTCAAGTCATTATGCACAATCTCTGGACGCTGGCATTAGATTAAAATATTTGGCAAAAGAAACGAGGACAAGAGTGAGGGTGGATGGAGAAAGGGACACAAAAATCTCTCACGAAGCTACAACAGATTCCACCAGTGGTGTAACGACTGGACACTCACAAAACTTGAGATCTACATGACATCTAATCACAAACACACACCATCTCTGGCACATCGTCTTACCAGTTCCTTCTTGTCTAGAAGGGTTTTGGGTTGCTCTTTCCTTTGAAGCTGATTGGCTATCTGCTCAGCCAATGAGCTCACTCCGCCTGTGTACATCTTTATGTACTTCTACCAGATGGGTTGAATAAAACAAGAGTGATGTGAGGAAAGAAGAAAAAAAAAAAAAGAATCAAATTAAAAAGAAAAAATAACTAGAATGATGAGAAGGTTAGGTGGTGAAAAGGTGCAGAGAGGTCAAATCATGCCAAGACAGTGGACAACATAAAGTGACAAGTAGTAATAGCAAAGCCAGTGTCATCAGAAATCACCAGTACAGTCCAGGGTCACCTGTAGGAATGGACAGGAAGGCTTGAATTTTGATTTTTTAAGTGTTCCAGAAATACTATGATGATGATGATGATGAAGGGAACAGATCTTGTTTTCACCTGTGGAATATTTTGTGCCTGGAAACTTGAATATAGACACTTCTAAAAGATGAGGCCAAATACAGGTTAAGATCTTAGGTTGCAGGTAAAATTGACATCAGAAGCAAAGATCTTTCAGAAGGCATGTTACCAAGTCTAATGCAACATGCTGATTTACAACAGTATATTCGTATGCTTTGCACCTGGAAAGAATTAATTTACAGAGCATTCACGGAGCAAGGGAGAAGCCCTTAACTAAAGGACTCACAGTGATTCAAAAATATTCATTCTTTCAGTGCTAAAAATATGCAGAGGTTTATATGGAAAAAGATGGAAGAGCCTCATCCAGTGCATTAAAGCCATACCTGCATAGATCTGGAACACGTATTTGTTCAACCCTGAACACGGCTTTATGACTTGGCTTTTCTCCATCGTGGGCACAGACTGACTCCATAACTGGGGATATCTAAAATCCCTGCAGTATTTTCAGCAGTCTGGGCAAGTTGGCTGTTACCTTAGATGGTACCAAATGAGTGCCTGCAAGCCAAGTTCAATGACTGCAGGAGCAGAGGAAGTGTTTTTCACCGGAAACACAACCGTTGGCAATAATTACATGGTTAAGAAAATGAGGTGGTTACATCCATGTTAGCTCAATCACACTGCAAACGCCACGGATTGGACTCAGAGCAGCAAAGAGCACGCCAAGCAACTTCCCTTTCCCAGACTAAGCAGCATTATGAATGTTTCTAGCTGGATTCTTAGCTAATACAGGATCAGAGAGCCACTCAGCTTTTAGCAAGTGTGAAATGCCAAGGATAACAAAAGGAAAGTTGTATCTTAAAAACCCCCTTTACTTGTACAGCAGAACTTGCTTGAAGCACAGTAGTTATTTCCCACAATAATTAATTTAATATGTGTGGTTATTAGCCTTTTAGGAATGTTTAAAACCTTCACAGGTTCAGACATGAGAAAAGCAGGAAGCATGACAAAAACTGAAATTCACCACAGGATGGGTACTTCTTTGGGAAAAAAAGATTATGAAAATGGAGTGCTCAGCCAGAGATTACTGCTGCTGTCACTACAATCCTAATTCCTTAAGCTCTTTGTCCCTGCAGTAATGAAGGGAGGGTTTATTTCTACCCAGAAAGAATTTATACCTGTCTACTGATTCCATTGCAAGAGGCAGAGCACTGGCTGCATTTCTACAGGCAAGGAATAACAAATGATCTGTCTTTCAGAGTTTCCCAGGTTCCAGGTTCCACATACATATGTACAGAGCTGCTTTTCAATGACACGTATCTTGTCAAACACTACATTTTAAATGGTGCTCACATATAAAATTTTCTTCATCATTGATTTTTAACTGGCAATCATAATAATTTGGCCAGGAGTTTTCCATCTCTTCTGACTTATCAGAGCCTTTGAGGCTTTTTAAGTTTTCTTAGAAGAGAGATCAAACATTTCCAGGGGAAAAAACTTCCTTTTAGCTGAACCAGGTTTCCCCTGAGCAAGTTTTGATTTGAAACCTTCAACTGCAGATCCTTCACGATCTTTAAATTTCTACCAGCACGTAAGAATTCCATGCTCAAAAAATGAATATGTTAGTATCAGCTCACAGTACCTTGGACTATTCTGGTGTGAGAAACTTAATTGCTGAATTTTTCATTTGGGGTTGGGTGTTTCTGATTTGTTTTGCTTTTTGACTACATATCACATCTGGCTTAATTACGGGCATTAAGTGAAGCATTTTATTTTTCTTCCCATGGTCTTCAAGACACACAATGTTCTGCAACATTTCCAAAAGGAGGTAAAGAACCTGCTCCAGCTTATGTCAAATCAAGTTCCTGCTGTTGAGCTAGCTGTAACTAGCTCCAATTCTCAGTGATTTTTCAAAAAGCCAAAGCAGTTTTTATTTCGCGCTCTCCGTTAACCGCGTCCGCACGAACACATTCTGTTGTTTAGCCCAAAACTTCAACAAAAAAAGCAGCAAGCGAAACCACGAAGCTCCACTGCAAAGCCAGGAGGGCTATCAGTGCTCAAATCCCTTTGACTGGAGCGTGAGATGCACCACAAACTTCTCAGGGACACGGAAGGTTACAAAGGTTTGGTTTCAGGCTGCCTCTGGCTCCTCCTTTGTGCACCGATCAGCACGGAGGCTCTGCGGGTGAAGCAGCGCCAGCCTGGCCGTGTCCCGTGGGGTGTCCTTGGCAAAGCAGAGGCAGCTGAGTGCACCTGCAGAGCTCAGGTGAGGGCTACCTGGCGGAGAGAGTCGGAGGAGGGTGAGGAAGGGCGGTTGGAGGAGCGGAGGCTAAGGGAGAGCTCCCACTGGTCAACAAAGAATCGCCGGGACGGCTCAGTCTCAGGCTAAAACATAAAATAGACATCAACACAATCACGCGTGTGCTCTTCTAAGAGAGAAAGTTGTAAAAAAATAACCCCAGCCCAGGCCTTTCTGGCTACCATCAAGAACAATTTTTTTAAGTCTCTTACAGGAAAACTCGGAGAAAAATATCCAGTGTAAATTCACTTTCTCCCTAGCGAGGCAGAGCAGTTATTCTTAATTTGCTCCTTATTGGGTTTTACATTATTTAGGAGCATTTGGAAGCAGTTACCTACTTCCACAGATGTCCAATCTCCTGTAACCCAACCAACTAAGCCACTGGCAAAGACCCCAAATCAATTTCCTCTGCTCCTTCTGTATCTCCCATTGTTCTCTATTACTGGCCCAAGGCACCGAGATCATCTTTCAAGCCATGTGAGACCTCTTCAACATTTTAACTGTATAAACCAAAAAGTCTGCTCTCCTGGGGGACAGAGGAGAAAAGAAGTTAGCTTGTATGTATTTCCAGTAATTAACAGCAAACTTCCAACTTCTAAAATTCACTGCAAGCAGATTAGACACACTGAACCAAAAAAGAATGAATCAATTAAAATTAATCTGCTGATCTTGAATATCAAATGGCAAAGAATAAATCACAGACTGAGAACCTGCATCCTTCTGAAAATGGTTCCTTACAGGAGAACCCAAAATTTGGTCTTTTAATATACTCTTGTCATTATCTCTATGGATGAGTGTGCTCATCTCCCAAGAAATACTTCATATAAATTGAAGGTTGGAAGTATCAGACAAACAGCACTGGAAGAAACGGTGCATTCCTAAAAATTATAGTCTGGAAAGAAAAAAATATGGACATTACAAATAACTGGCTTTCTTTGAAAAATAAATTATGGTTTTAGTTATAAAAAGGAAAACTAAATGTCATGTAATTGCATGACCCATGAAAACAGCTACTTCTAGCCACTTGGAATAGGCTAACCTCAAGATTAAATTCACTGAGCAAAATGCAAAAGAGCTTGGCTTTCACAATTTCCCCAATTTATGGAAATATAATTGTTCATACAAAATTTTTCTGTGCCTCAACATTTAATCAAGTTTTTTCTCTGAAAATGTGTTACTTTGCTAAGCCTCCTCTGTCTCAATATTTTTCTTGTTTTCTTCCCTTAAATCCCACATCATAATCCATCATTGCTTGCAGTGTTCCAACATCTGTTTCCTTTTTCCTCTCTGCCCTACCCACTTTATGCTTTCCTCTACTTTGTGTTCTCAGTCTCTCCTCTTTTTCAATTCTGTACAATACAGAAATTAGACAATTTCAAAAATAATTTCTATCTTTGCATCGCAATGCTGTCATCTTTGACACCCTCAGAAGGAGCTTAAAAATCGCCAGAGAGCACTACCAAAGGTAGGAGCAAAGTATTTTAGTCTAGATCTTAATTTCTGTTCATCATTTTAACTGAATAAGGAAATGCACTTAGTGGGCATTGTGGACCTTGCTTGAGACATTAAGTCATGGCACTCATTAACAAAGAGGTGCCACTATATTTAAAGAAGTCTTCTTATTCAGGCCTTCATAGCTTCTCCCCAAAATTTCAAATCTAGCCAAAAGTTTGCTGTTTCTTCTTGGAGAACAGCTTCTGTGATTTTAACCATCAGAAAAAGGTGGCATCCCAAAAAACCCCAGCAATGGGAAGTGACCTAGATGGCACAAAATTCTTTTTAGTAGGGCTTGCAAAAGTTCTGGGATTGTTTATGCTCCAGCTCAAGAAGACAGCTTGATTTGGGATGGTTAACTCAAAACAGTAAGTTATGAAAAAAAATTCACTTCTGTAGACGGTGCTTTCCAAAAAAGCACTCTGCAGTTTGCCAAGCACTGCTGAAGATAACTGAAAACAGAGAGCAACCAAAGAAACCACAGTTCAAACTGGCATGCTCCCATAGCCCAAAGACAACAGACTGGAGAGAAAATGAAGCACAAAACCAAAACAAAACAAAAAAGTGTACACTGGAATCAAAGACAATCTGCACAAACTGCCAGCTCTACCATTGGAAACAACTACACAGGAAGGATGGACACAGGAGTGCTGCTACAGAGCCAGGAATTAAGCTTGGAAAATGTGAATATTCTTGCTTCCAGAAGCAAGTCAAATTTGTGAGCGACTGACTGCAAAATGACCACTGTGAGATGACTTGATCCAGATCCAGATCCAGCTGGTTTTTAGCATTTACTCTGAAGTTTAGAGGCTGCTTCTTACTTCACTGTTTATATTTTGTTTTGAGGAACAGAGAGAGTCACTCACCAAACAAGGAGCCAGCTAAAAAATGGCAAGCCAAATAAAGACACTACACAAAACAGTCTTGACAGTTGTTTTAACCACATGACTGTAGAGCAGTGGTCATCACATTTTGGTGATTTTTTTTTTTTTTCTCTCTCTGACCCAAAGCTTCACCTGTACCCAAAATCCCACACTGCTCCAGGACTCCAGATAGGCAGGGCTGTAGTCACCTGATGCCTCAGTGCACGTCTGGACTCCAGCAGGGCAGCCAGCTGACATGCCCTTTGCTCAACACTCATGGGCACTTGGTCACGAAAAAACAAACCAGGACATCTCTGCGAGACGAGGAAGGAGGCAGGGAGTAAACAAACCAGCACAAAAATGAAGACACACCAAAATGCCAGCCAACAGGTATGACACTCACATGCAGAACAGTAACAAAAGCTCTCATGTGAAAACTGGGGTGGTTTTTTTTCCCCCAATATCTACTTTGAAGTGCTACATTTTGACCCTCAGGGGCAAGAAAACCCGGTTGAATTGTTATTCACAACTCTTCCTAGGACTGCTGCAGCCAAAATCAAACAAGCACGTAGCCTCTCTCTCTGGCATTACCATCCAAAAATAAATTTAAAATGTGGCTATATCATGCACAAAGAGTCTTATTTGTCAGTTTATTTCCCCATAGTTCTCCATTCTCAAGGATTTCCTTTAAATATCTCAACCCGTATTTATTTGTTTCTTAGGTTTTGTGTACAGAAACACATTTTAGGGTAATGTACTTCAGTTCTCATAAAGAACAAATTAATTTCTTAAAGATGGTGGTATATGCAAAGTAAATACTCTACATGCCAAAGAGAGCATGTTTAATGAGCCTGTCTAAATAAAGCAAAGAGCAGCAAAATCAAATACTCACAGAAGCTGCCAGTTTCACTTATGCAACTTCACTGTCCTACTTGTTCTTATTGCACTGCCATGTCAATACACCCCAGGCACAATTTTTGACACCTCTGCTATTTTGGTCTTCCATATCAATGTTCCTAAGCTGTTCTGTGGTGCACTGGGTGATATCAAAAAGGAGCTGGCAGCTGGCCTGCTATATAAGGCAGGACTATCACTGCAGTCTCACACAGCCTTCAGCTGATTTGTTTGTAGAGCACAAACAAAAATGGACCAGGAACTACAAACATGTGCATCAAGAAATCTGAGGCTTGATCTGTCCAGAATGCCAAGGTGCTGCTCTGTATTACTAATTGTCCTCCAATGCAGAACAGAAAATTGGGCTCACACCCAGTTTACAAGAAAACACTTTTCTCATTCAGATGCATTAATAATACTCTCTCCTTTCAAGCTGCTTTCTGTTCCACCTACTCCTTCCTACCAGATCATTTTCACTAAAACTGGGGCCTGTTACAAAGCTGTGGGCTTCTGTGTCATTGCAGACACGTGTATTCATTTTCTACTGCCTGTCAGAAAACATTCGGCCCACAAGAGGCTTTTGTTAGAACACATTCTGGAAGTTGCAACAGTTTTATTGCTGGCTCCCATTTATGACTTAATTCATTCAAAGCCTGTACTGGAATGTCAATTAATTTGTCAATATGAATTCAAATCAACCGGTCCTTTTGAGTGCCTATCTTTTCTTTTCCCATGCTTCTGTATAATACTGAGCCATTCAGACAGCCTGTTGAATATTTCATTGTTAAGAAGGCTTCAAAGTCTCTACACTACATAATGCCTCATCATTTTTTTTTCCTTTTCCTTTGGCCTGTAGGAGGCAAGATGGAATGCCAGTTGTTTAACCATCCAGAAAGCAAGCGGGTGAACACAATGCAACCACGTTTGCATGAATTAGCACGAAACATCACTCTTCTTGTTCTGCTACAGCCACGGCATACTTCACTGGAGAGGTGTGAGAGAAAAAGAAGAATGAGAAGAGCTCAAGTGCTGGGACCTAGGGCAAAATAAAAGCACATGGCAAACTGCTGCTGAAGGCTTGTTATGCATTTCTGTGGCTGTCACGCAGGAAGGATGGCTCCTGGCTGACTCCCAGCAGTTCCAGCGTGTTAACAGCAGCATTAGGATAAAGTGTGCTTCACCACCCCCTGGATTGGACCTCTGTGTTGCACACATCCACCAGAGCTTTGTGTCATCAGCACCCATGCCATTTGTTCATGCTCTTTACCCTTTCCTGTCTGGGACTCTGCTCCCTGCGATAGCCGCCGCCGGGTTCCCTGAATCTCTGCAGGCAACAAATGATGAGCTTAAAAACAAATCACAGAGCAACTTCCTAATCAGAATACACTTGATCTGATTTTTCTTATGATGAAGGCAGAAAAGAAGCCATAATAAGAGCAGTTTATTAAGAATATTCTAAGCCTGGCAATAACAGGTTGGCTCCTGTAGGCAATTTTTTAAAAAAACCCTATATATTCATATTAAGTCAATAAAAACAACATAGCACCACAATGTAATCAAATTAGTGCAAAAAAAAAATAAATGGTAAGACACTCAGTATAACCCATACTGTGATGTTAGTTCAGAGGAAGGAGATGGAAAGTTTAAAAGAAGTGGCAGAATAAATGCAGTAGAAAAGTAGAATTAAAGGTTTTAAAAGACATCAGTGTAACAAGGATACAGATCCATCTGACTTGCTATGAGGCCTGGGCCAAGACAATTTCAGGGGGGAAAGAAAAAATCATTCCTAAGGAAAAAGAATGCCTCCAAAAGCAGATTACTCAACTGAGTCTACCATCAGTTCTGCAGCACAGAGGGTAAAAATTCCTGAGTTAAAAGAAGGAATATTTCTGTAGGACACAACATAGAAAATGGTCAAAATACACTTGACAGTAGCTGGCTTTCATGACTGAGCTAGGCAACCAAAAAGACACAGGACAAACAAACACTTGGAGAGGTGACAGAAGGAAAATACAGAGCTACCAGATCCTTAGTGAGTGACAACAAATTTCTCTACATGGAAAATGAAACACACACTATAAATTAGAAAGTGAAACTCAGCATTTAACTGCCTCAGTTTCATTATCTGTAAGGTTGGACAAAACCTTTCTTCTTTTATAAAATATAGCCAACAAAATTTTCAAGGGATTTTGACATGAGGAAGGCAGCTAGCTATCACATCATGTGATAACATTACACTGCAGTTTAAATGCAGGTTTTGTTAATGAAATGGGCTTTCCTCACCCATTCTACCTAGATGTCCTTTCCTGTATCCTTCTTGAAAAGTCTGCTGTTCACAGTGTGGCGGAAAATCACCCCCTTTTTTTGTTAGGACAGTTTCAAATGGGATCAGTAGGCAGAGCTGATCTATCTTGCAGATGCAGACACCACAGAGGCAGCAAGGAATGTGTGTCCTGGAGGCTGCCAATAATTAGGCCAGATAAACTGCAACATGTCACTAAAATTTGAGAAATCACAGCAATAAGGCAAGTCAAACTTTCTGCCAAAGAACAAAACTTGTTTACTCTGCTAAAAGGTAATGCTCCTTTACAGTTTATGGGCAAACAAGAGCCCAGCAAAGAAACCTCCAAATGCTCCACCTCTGGGGAAATTCATTTGTACAATCCTTCTGTGATGTCATGAGAGCTCTATGGAACTGCAGCTGCCTTTTCAGCACCTCTAGTTCAGGACTGATCAAGAAGTGGATTTGAAAGCAGGAAAACAAACCATTTAAAAGGATACAAGTCCAAGAAGCACAATGACAATATACAAGAAGACAGAAATATTAGAAGGATTCCAGGTAATATTTAACTGGGACAACAAATACATTTGGATGCACATTTATACACTGTGCTCAGAACAGCTCTCACTGCTCCAGGCTCAAAGTCAGACAGACAGAGACAAGAGCCTGGTGTGGGAGAAACAGAAGGAACACATGGGACATGTGCAGGCCACTACAACACTCAAAAACCACTTCAGAGAAGCAATCCTAAAAGGGTTACATGGATACAAGGGCAAATTTTTAGTCACACCTATTTAAATGGAGAGCAGAGACAGAACAAAGTTTAATTTCCTTTCCCTGCACTACTCCAAACATTTAATTTCTACTTTGCTGCATCTCAAAACTGAGAAAGGCTACTGTAATAAAAAAAATTTGCCTACAGAAAAATTTCAGTCCCCAGTGGAGACTCTTCATGCTTCCAGTGAGTTAATGCTGCCCTATTTTCCTAACCTAAGAGGTTGAGAATCACCTCAAGCACCTGAAAGAAAGAGAATTGGAAATGTGTTTGCAAACAAGCTGTTTGGTAACTGAGCTAGTCACTTGTACAAGCAGCAATGAAGAGAAAGGGACAGAGCATGCAGAGGGAATCACCTGCTGCCTGGGATACGGTGGAGAGGAAGATGGAGTGGAAGAAGAAAGCATGATCACTTTTTTGGGGCAGGTCCGAGAACGTTCCTTATGCCTCATCTTTTTTTAAAAAAAAACAGAAAAAGAAAAAAAAATCATAATAATGGTAGAAAAGAGGTAACATTACCAGTGGTTTGGTGAGACGGGCCAGAATGCATGAACTGTGATCCTCAGCTCACACCTCTCTCAAATGAGCTGAAGCCACAGTGTAGCTGAAGCTGAGACCCCCAAGTTTTAACCCAGAGCCACACCACATTTGACAGTCAGTGAACACAACCCTGGATCAATCAGCAATTAAACCAACAGCTTTTGAGTCGAGGCCCTACCATCAGTTCAAGGCAAAACTTGGAAATCTCCACAGCACAATTGGAACTGCTCTCTTTGCTTCATGAAAAATTACTTATTGCTGTGCCTTAAAATGCTTAAAAATATCCATCCTGTTGACCTAATTACTCTTGCTTGCAGCTCATTACTAAGACAATTCAGCTCTCAGTGTTCTGTTCCCAGCTTCAGATCCTTCCTCTCTATCTTACAGATATTACAGCATCTCAGGCAAGATAAAAACATTCTATTAGAACAGAAATCCAGCTGGTTTATTACAGATAAAACAGAGCTGCATCTAATAGTCTGCATCTTACACAATGCACATGCATGTCCTCAATTTACACACCAAAAAACACCCCTCCTAGTGCTGTACTTCTTGTTAGGTACAGTCTTTTCTCCACCATTTCTGGTTTATTAATGTGCCTTCTGCCTGATTTTTCCTTTCCTTTGGAATTCTCACCAGAGCATATCTGGAAATGGTTGCACTGGGGAAAAAAACCAAAATGCTGTGTACCCAAAGCCACTGATAGATAAGTCTGTAAAAACCTGCACGTGGCATAGGGATATTACAGATGTTTATTACTGCCCTTGCAGATGAGCTGGCACTAACATCTGTTTGGGTGCTCTCTTCAGCAAAACAGTTAAATAAATAATACACTCCTCCATCTCATACAGATGCCACAAGCAGCTTAAACTAAAGCATATGCCTTTGCACTGCAGTGGATGAGGAACATTTACATGCTGCTTCAAAAGTCACTAATTTCTAACTGAAAGCATGGCAACATTCTCAACCATAGAGCTGCTCGTGGATTTTCATCTGTCCATGGCCAAGTTTGCAATACAAATGTCAAAATGTTCACAAAGTTGCTTATTTTTCCAAGGCAAATCTCAGAATGTAATAGTGGATAAATGCATGAAGTACATGTTCAGTCAGTCCTCCAGTAGAATGCATTTCTGAGCATGCAAAGAAAAGGATGACCACAGGAAAACAGAAAATAATCTGCTTTTTTACCTTAAATAAAAAATTTAAGGTAAAAAACCCCAGTATTTGCAGAAGTCATTGGTGTTTAAAGTTCTCTCCTGTTGAGGTTTCAGCTCTTGCTGTCTGTGGTCATCTCTTATCTTCAAGAAACACAGTTCCAACAAAATGACTGCAAAGTTTGTACTACTGCCCTTTAGCACACTTTAGGGAATGGTCTCAAAAGAACAAGCAGCAGATTTCCAGAGGCAGAAAAGATGGGCATCAAAAGATATGGGATCTCCATCTTACAAGTATCTCTGTACACATCAGACATGATTTAAGCTTATCCATTAGACACAAAAGTTGTTGCTGACAGACCTACAGAACAGTAGCAGAAAACTACTGAAGGCTATAAGCTGAGAGTCTGGAAATCCAGGGCAAAATTCAGTTTAAAAGGCTTGTCTCTCACACCATGCCCAGTCAGATCCTCTTCTGGATAGACCATATGGCTTTCAATGGCTTCATGATCCTGGATGAGATGCTCTTTCCCAAAAGCAGCCAAAATGGCTCAGAAAGCAAGAGAGCACATGATGGAAGATGTTCTTATACAGGCAGGCATTCATTTGAGGAGATTAACCACCACAACACAAAACACAATCCAGCCTTTTTAGGTGGTATTACCATCATATTAAAAAAAATTACATTTCCAGTGTGCACATTCACAATATCTTTGTGCATCATTAGATGCTGCTGTGGTGCTCATAAGAACACAAACCCAATTTTGACAACACAGGTCACCATCCTCAAAGTGTGACTCAATAAATCCAACTTTATAATCCAATTCATAAAGGATGCAGGCCACACAGAATGCTGTGAGGAGCAGACTGGTGAGGCTTTTAACTCCTTTGCTCTTTGGAAGGTATTGCCTTTCCAAGAGACAGCATTAAAGGTCTTGTGATGAAAATAAAAACTGCTTCAGAAGAGATTCCACCAGGATTTCACTCTTTCTAGGAATTCTCTCTTAGCAAGCCACCCCTACTCCACCTATACAACCCCCAGAGGTACCCTGCCTTACAAGCTGAGAGAAACTGCTCATCTAATACCTAAATTCAAGGGTAAAGCAAGATTCTAGATTTAAATTGGTAAGCCAGTACAGCAAGGAACTGCTCCCTGATGAGGAGAAAAATCCTCTAAAACAGGAAATAAACCTTTGTCCTCCTCTTTTTAATCAATGACAAAAGGATGACAATAAGGACTTTTGTGTTTCACTATAAAGGCTTAATTATAAAGCCTTCATCAACTTTCAGTAACAGGTTCAAATAGAAATCTCAAGGGTGCAGGAATGTGGTATTTTCCAAGTGCTAAAATAGGGAGAGACAGCCAGTGCAATCCAGTTTTCCTTTTTCTAGTAGGTAATATAAGCAGTGCTCATCACCTCACTTAATATTGTACAGTTTTTTTGCATCAGGTTTTTTTTCCCCCCTTTGCTAAATATTCTTGAGAAATAAAACTTGCCTTAATCATGAATGATGTGAATCCATCTCAAAGTGCTCATTAGCCTACAAAGATGATTTTGATGAGACAAAAGGTAGAAGAACAAACACTGAGTCAGGAAACCAAAGCATCCTGACAGTTCTACTGACAATAACTCCCCTGGGCTTAGGTCTTCTTCCTTGAAAAGAAATCTTCTAGATCATGGCACCAGTCATGACATGCAGCATTAATTGTGCTGAATGCCTCAGACACCATGAATCCATATTCATCAAGAACAGAGAATTTCCAAAGCAGTGTCATCTTCTGCCTCTTGGTTCTGAAGTATGCTCTGATTAAACCATAGCCAGAAAGAAGTAGATGTTTCTCCAAATTATGGCTGTCAGCAAAATACCTCTGAGCACTATCAAAAACATGATGAGGCCATTTGCACAGGGAAACAGTGGAAGCAGATGAAGCCAGTGAGATAAGTATCCTTAAATGCCTGGAAAGATCATCTCTCAGAAGCCTTAGTTTTGGAAAGTGCATGGTTGAAAGAAAAACAGCAGCAATGACAATGGAAGAAAATAAAACTTGATACCTGCTGATTTTTCTGCTGTTGGTCCCTACTCTGAACCCCTCATGGAAGAAAACCTAAAATTTACTGAAATAACTGTAAGATATGAGTCTGCAAAGTAACAAGTGTGAGCAGCTGGCAAGGAAAGCTGCAGTAAAAAAAGTGTCATTAAAGAGAGGAAAACCACAGGAGAGTCTCCTGCAACTACAGAACACCGAGGATTTCACAGAGGAATAGCAAAACTGATAACCAGTTTTACTCATTATACCAAGGAAGAGATTTAATATCATCAATGATATGACATCTTTTACCTCATGAGTCTCCATAATTGCTTTCCTTTGTTTCTAACAGAAGAATCTAGAAATCCTATAGCAAAAATTTCTGCTGCAACATCCATGAAAGTCTTGGTCAGTTGAAACTACCATAAGAGGGCAGGGAAAAATCTGATTAAATTTTGAAACATTAAAACCATGCGTCATCACCAAAGGGAGATGCTGACTTTGCTCACTGAAAATCATTTAAAATAACAGACTCAGACAAGGTGCTGGAAAAAGGACTGGCTTAAAAACACAACAGTGATTGATAGCTTAGGTGCAGTGCATTGTAGTCAGAGTGAGTTTCTTTACCTGTTTCCACTGGGGTATGGGAGCAAGCCGGCCCTGCTCTCGTCTGCTGGATGGCTGGCTGTGAACACGTTCTTGGTAAGGCAGGACAGGCTGCTGCATGCAGGTTGTAGGGAAGGTGGGACCAAGGAGGAAAGATAAAATAGTGAAGGAAAACTCAAAGAAAGCCATAGGAATGGAATACAGAATAAAACAGACAAACGTTTAAGGAAAAATAAAAATAGGGTAGGGGGAGAATTCATTTAGCAAGTAAAATATAAAAAGGAAAAAAAAACATCCAAAAAATGGGAAGCTTCACATATTTTTGGACCTTTCCTTTAATTTCATTGTTTCTTCAAATCATTGGCTGAGTATGCCAGCCAATGTGTGGCAGGCTGAAGAAACATTTTATTGTGTGGCTAGAGATCACCCTTCTGACTATGTTACACTACTAATGTAGTGTGGCATAGACAAACCTGACCTGGCTTTCAAGCAGCCAGGCCAGGGCCCACTCATGAGGTGGCCATGGCAGCACAGAGCTGGGCACAAGCTGTGGAGATGGACTCATGCAGCAGAGCAAGGACTCTGGCACTTAAACCACACTGAGCCTCATCCTGCTGACACTGCACTGCCAGCAGCAGCTTGAAGTGACTCAATCTAACTTCAAAGACAACTACCCTGCAGTTGCAGCAGCTCAGATACCATCCTGGATAACAAACAGGCCTCTTTTGGAATGACACAAGCATCCTGATTGCCAAGAAACTCCCAGGCATTTATGTGCTGCACATACATACACGTAACAAAGCTTCATCACAGTTCACAAGAACAAACAGATGTAACCTGAGATGAAAATGTTCAAACCAGAAATCAAATGGTTGTTCTTAAACAGTATAAGCAGAACATTCCTGGAAAGCTTTTCAAGAGCAATGGTAGTTATAAAAGAAACTAAATTGCTGGTAATATGTTTGTGAAAGATTACATAGTAAGGGCAATAACAGAGAAATGGATTGTTGTTTTTTTTTTAGGAAGTTCTTCTCCACCCTGTGCACTTGTAAATTTTAAGCTTTGGGTAAACTTCACTCTCCTCTAGGAGAGCCTCTGAAGTAGAAAAGCAACACTAGCATCCAATCTTGAGGAATGCATGCTATCATTCCTGGTTTTCCTCCACAGTTCCAAAACAAAGGGGTTTGTTATCCATCTCCTACCTGTCTTCGTAGGTTTGAGGACGGCACTGGTGCATTCTCTTCAAACTTGGCCAGCAGCTGGGTTGCCATGGACTTGACTTTGTTCTGATTCCCAATGGCAGCATCAATTCTCCTCTCTGTCAGGGCACTCACCAGTGTGGGCCTTTCTTCTCTGTAGCTTCGTGGGAGGTCCTCCTAACAGTCAGTGACATCAAAATTTAACGAGATACAACCAGATCACCTTTTCCTTTCTAGCCCTTTGCTGTGGAAAGTCACACTACAGATAACAAATCTCTTAGCCTCACTTGAAAGCTCAGATTTTCATTTCCTTTGGCAAGTCATCAAATGTTCTGTTAAACTTCACTTATCTTTTCAACCTTATTTAATACACTTACCTACCAAAAAGACCTGGGCTGAAACACCCCTGTGAAGCCCTTGACATAAACCAAAGGCCCATCTTCAAACAACAAACCCAGAGCACTGAATTTTAATTCCCCTGTACCCACTTGGCTACAAACACTGAATTTGAAAGATTGCCCACAATATGGGGCATACTGGAAATGTATGTTTTTTGCACAAACCAAAATTAAAGTTTAAAAGCATCAAACTTCTGACAATACTGCATGACTTTACTGAGCAGTTTTGAGTGCTGATGTCCTCATCAAACCATAGTAATTTGCAATAAAAACAGAACATCAGGAACTGCAACATTTCATTTGTTATCTAGTGCTCTTTCATAAACATTAGTAAAATATTTGCACTAAAGATACCATGAAAATGTAACCTCTGAAGAAGAATTAAATTTTATGTAAAAATCCTATATAAACCCTGCCTGGATATAAAAAAAATGAAAGAACTGAAGTGGGAAAAAAGGTACCTACCATTTATTTTGCTCCCTGATACCTCTCTCTGTAATACTTACATCCTCAGATTGGCTGGTTTTTCTCCTCTTTCCTGCACCATCTAGTTCCTTTTCTTTTTTGTCCTAAAAACAGGAGTAGGGGAAAGAAAACAAAAATCACTCTCATACCTCTCTGGGCTGAGATAAATGTCATCAGTGCATTTAATCAGTTTAGTTGCAAAGCTTCCTGTATTCTCTGTGCTCCTTCTCCATTTGTTTAAGAAAAAGGATTCTTCCTGGATGCTCCTTGATTCTTACATTCAACTGGACAATTCCACAACGCTTTCAAATCATTGAAAACTGAGCAAGCAGCTATATTCCAAGAGAAAATATATGCCCAAATACCACCACCAAAGCTAAGATTTTAAAACTGAAATACATACACTGCGAGTGTATGACTGCAATTTTGCAGTCATAAATGTCACTGTACTTGTACTGTCCCATACCAAGAGCTGCTGAACTGCAAACTAACTGCACTGACAAACACCAGCACCTGCATTTTTAGTGCCACAGCCTGGAGAGCAGCCTGCCAGAGCCCAGTGCTCCCAGCAGTTACCTTGGGAGTGCGCTTCCGAGAGATGCTTTGTCCCAGCTTGCTGAGGAAGGAGATGGGAGACTTGGTGCTGGCAATCAGGGCAGCCTTTTCTTCTGCATTCAGGTCCAGGCTATCTGTTAGTGACAACAGGCAGAAAAAGGGAATTCCATGAAGTTTTTTTTTTCCTGTGGTGCTGTTATTAAATACACAACTGAAGGACTCGCTGATTCTTTTTAACGTAGATGTCTTTTTCTTAAATTCTCTGTACAAAGTGTCTAATGTCTAGAATTAACACCTTTCTCAGATATTCTGCTTTTTCGTTTTGCCCAAAGCAGTTCTTTCAGGGTTTATAAGCACCCATAACAGATACTGTGTTTACTCTACTTACTTTTATATTTAAAGAGCATGATTTAAAGAACAGGAACAGCAGTATTCTTAAAAAGAGTACAGAGTTTTAGAAATCATCCATGATACATACTATATTTTTTAAAGGTTATTAAAGCAAATTTTTCCCCCTCACCAGAGAGATACGTGTGAATTAAGATCCTCAGCAATAAAGAGCTGTAACAAAATTATCAATACTGGCCATATTGATTTGGGTTAGGTAATCACATCTTTCAGTTCTGATCAAAGACGTTTTGTTCCTCATTGGCCTCAAGTTAGATTCACCATTCATAGATGATAAATATGTATAAAACCCAGCTAGTGGTTTTTTTGAAATTACCTGTTCAACAACTCTTAGCAAGGCACCTAAAGTTAGCTAAGACAAACAAACAATAATAAGAAAGCAGAAAACTTATCAAGTAGTGCTGAAGTAGTGCTGAGTTTAGAACTTTTAAGGATGTTATTGTCTATTAACTCCTTATTTTGCTCCTGCTGCTGCTAACATGACCTTTATCACCAGTAACAAGTTAACATTTTGTGATGTGAAGCTACAGTGAGTGACTGCTCTATGTGCCCATGTAGAAGCAATATGAAGGTAACTGCAGCATCCACATGCACCCTGGAGCAATCTTTAAATCTGACAGAAATGCCCCAAACTGCTTACCACTAGAGGGGATGGTGTCTTTGAACATCTCATAGAACTGTGTGAGGTACATCACCATGGACAGCTTATCTGGCTCTCCAACAGATGCCATTTCCTTTCCAGTCATAATAGGAGATATTCCAAACTCCTTCTCAGCAATGTCAAAAGCCAGTTGGTTATTCTTCTCCACATCGTGCTCATCCAACGAATCAAAGTCTCTGCAAAGGGCAAAAACAGGCCTTGCACTGAATCAAGTAGAAACCAGTCTTCTAAAACAGCTCAGACATTCATCTTTCTTTCCCCCCCCACCCTTGAAATCCTAATTTTATTTGCTACCAACACAGCAAAGCTGATGCTACTTAATTACAGTGAACTTTGGCTCAAATATATTCTTTTTAAATTTGTTTGCTCTTCTTAAAAACCTAGACTTTTCTTCTTAAAAAGTATTATCCTGTGACATACATCTCCACTTCCTCCTTTGCTGGAAGATTGTACATTTTCCCCTACATAAAATCTTCCATGTGCTTGGAACTAAATTACATTTTGACTTTTTTTTTTGTCCCCTTTTTTCTTGACTGATCCATAGTTTTGTCCTGCTGGCTTTTTGCAAAACTTGTATAACCATATAAAAAGCTACAGCTTGTAGAGAGTTACATGAACCATTTTAAAAGCTGTCTGAATTCTCCACAAGCTATAAAGCCATTAAACAGTGTAGCTCAGGTTAACTCAAGTACACCAATATTCAGTAATAGTAATTCAAGTAATTCAGTGCATATGGATTGGAATAACTCCACAGTTTTTCAGTGTGTTTTACAGTGGATTATGTCTTCAAGTACAGCTGTAGAATTTACTTTTTCTGATGTCCCTCTGGGAAGTTGGAGACATTTCAGATCAAAGTACCAGAGTCTTTGCTGCAGTCGCTTTTTCCAGCCAGTGGTTTCCCATTCTAGAATCTGAGCACTGTTTTACCCAACATATCACTGAAGAGAACATCTCTGCCATTCACCCAACCAAGTCACTGTGCAAACAGTAAAAATCTCTCTATTTAGGCTGTGGGTCACTACTTCTAGAAAGAACAGCCTGAAAGTCTTTAGAAAGAGTGGCTTTTAAACAGGAAATTTATAAAGGATCGTGCAGAGATTTGTTCACAAGAGATTTAACTGAAGCTATGAACTGCTCCCTTACTCACTGCACACATAAAATCTGTCAGTCAATAATGCTTTCCAGTCAGTACCAATTTGAAGCTTAATTCTGCCAACACATCCAGAAGGGAAAATGACAACACATTTATTTTCAAATTCATCAAGCTACCATGACCTTCCTCTCTGCTACTGAACCACTGGACATTGGCCTCTATCAAGTTTAATTGAATTCATTTCAATCCATTACTTAAGTCACAAATGCACTGCCTCCAACTCCACATTATTAGTTCCAAATACCACTAATTTCCTGCTCTTCCCAGTAATCTGAAGCAGGCAGTTACTCACATTAAGTCTGGACGGTATCTGTGGATAATGGCACACAAAGCTAAGCCACTTTTCCATGACATTGTGAGATCTGTCACATTAACACCAGCATATCCATCAGTCTGCCTCTGGCACCAACTGAGCAATTTACTAGAGCGAGCTACAGACTCTGCAAAAAAAATAGCACATTTCAAAATAGAAATGCACAACGGCTCAAATTCTAAACACAACACAAACTCCATGAATCAACAAGCAAAACCTTAATGTAAAAAGCAAGCTCCTTCTACAATGGGTGATGGAAGACAGGATCCTTATGTTCTTTGAAAAACACTATCATATCTATTTTAAATCCAAGAAAGTATTTTTAATTTGCTGAAAAGTAATTATCTAAGTTGTAACTTGCCAGACTTTTCATCCTAGCCATTGTAAAAGAGCCCCAGGAAATATAAAACAGTTGCAAAGGCTTGTTAAGTATGATCAAAAGGACATACAGTAGCAAGGCTCTCTAAGCCCAGATATACTATTTTCTAGGGGAAGAACTGCAAATGTACTTCTGTAACAACTTCTCCCTTGAAAACTTTCCTTTAAAAGCACTGACCTATTCTGACCTTGTCTTACCAGAAGATCTGATGAGATTAGAGCCTAAAGGGACATGGCTGCAGGGCAAAGAGCAGAGACTACACAGCTATTCAGCAGTGAAAGGGAGGCTTAGCAGCAAAGAGCCACTCTGGGAATCCCAAACCACTGTCTGGGCATCCAAGACAAGGCGTGCAAAAGGAAAAGTCTGACATAGCCCTCAGGGGAGAGAGGAGTAGACAGATACTGAAATGCTTATCACAAGGCATCTAGCTCTCAGAATAATGCAAGCAAAGTAGAGGTTTCATTTAGTTGAGAGATGAGATGAAGAAAAGAAAAGCAGGAACATGCAAGACTGCACAAGCAGTATCTTCTGCTACATTTGTAAGAGTTCTGAGTCTACTGTTAGAGTGAACTGAGTCCAGGCTTCTGCACTTTAAGCAAGGACATTGTTAGAGATAAAGGAGGTGAAAAGAACTGCCTATACAAACAAATATGCTTAGCAAATTAACAGCATTATAAGGCAAGGGAAATTAGGCAAACAAAAATAAATTCCCATGCTAATGGAAAAATTGTAGGCTCAGACTGTTGACAAAACAATTGCTGGATACATTTTCTAAATGCAGAGACTGCTTAAATAATACCCTACAGCCCTGCTGCTCTCTAGTTCCTGCACTGATCCAGCTCCAGAACACCAAAAGGAATAGGACAGCAGCCAGGCCTACCATTTCGAGTCAGCTTTGGTGTCCTGGAGTTCACAAAGTTCTCTATCTCCAGGTGAATGTCTTTCAAGTCTCCTGTATTATACAAGTGGCGTACCTAAAATGACACACAAAAACATTTCAGATGATCAACACTCCATGCACCCCAGATACACACAGAAATGACCAGAAGACAATAAGGAGACATCCCAAGGTACAACAAGGAAGATAAGTTGATGTAGGGAGCAAAAATCTGACCCCAAGAACCTCTCAACAGCCAGGATCAGCTCATCAGTGCTGAACAGTCCAGCTGACTGCTGCTGCTCAGTGGATACCAAATTGCAATGACAGACTGCTAGCCTGGATTATTTCAAAGAAAATGCACATGTACACATAGAAAACACAAATTTACAGGCCCCCTGTATCATCATCACAGTTAAAACTATCCAAATCAAACATTCCCAAAAAGGAATTTGTTCAAGTACAAAAGTTTACTCTTGACTGATGCAACTGCCTTTCACTGCTTCCATGTGACACACACATCACCCCCTGTTCCCAAAACATTGGCCCAGCTTCACCTGAGGAAAGAGACTGCAGGTTACAAGCACAAAGCAGCAGCAGTTGGGATTTACCTGCTGTGGCCGCAAGAAGTTGACGTTGATATTGGGGTACCGGGTGGCAGGGTCAATGCTGTAATGGCTGAAGTTTTTACTCACGTTCTCTGGGGTGGTCTGAGGCAGCAGCCTATAAATGCTTTCCCTTGGGAAAAGAACACACACACACACAAAAAAAAAAAAAAAAGTTTGGGGTTTTGTTTTGGTTCATTTGTTTCACTTAAGCTTTGCGGTGGTTTGGGGTTTTCTTTTTTGGTTTGTTTTGGCTGGTTGGAGGTTTTTGTTCTGTTGGGGTTTTTTTTTAAGAGATGCATCACTACTACTACTATGGCTAAGTAAACTCTGGAGAGATAAACATTCAAATCAGAAATCTAACCACTTCAGACACTGCATAGCTACGAGTCAGCATAAGCATATTAAAATCTGCACTTTAATACAATTTCAGAATTCCAAAGGAGGGAAGAAAACAATGCACTAAGCGAAACTGAAGGGGCTGCCCAGTACAGTAAAGACACAGAGACACAGGAGGGGCTCAGGAAGAGGGGCCACCAAGGGGACTGAAGCATTTGCCCTGTGAGGAGATGCCAAGAGAACTGAGTTTGTTCAGTATGTAAAAGAGAAAGCTCAGGGAAGATCTTACTGCGGTCTGAAGTGGCTAATGGAAAGGTGATGAAGTTTGGTTTCAACAGTAATGGTATCTTCCTCACTGTTTTTTTAAATTCAAACAAATGGAATTTTAAGTATGAATTGTGCCATTGTGCCAATTTAGAAATTATACTATGGTTCCTGATGGTCAGAAGCTGCAGTTGAGGTGTCAAATATGGCCTACAAACTGTTGCTTTTCCTTAGTGCATCTTCTAATTAATTACCTGAGTTCTGATCTCCAAGAGAGCACCTTGAGTCACCAAAACAACACTCAGGCAAAGCTGATTAAAACATCAAGAACTCAGTGCTTCAAAAGAGACAAGATGCTCTTACATGAAACAAAGTGACCAAGGACAACATGAAAAATAGCAAATCACAGCTTCCTTAAAAGGAAATAATAAAAATTATTCACAAGATAATAGGAAATGACAAGAACTTCTGTATCTGGTACTTTAAAGGCACCTACATCTTCATCTGGTTTGCCACTGAAGGGCTGCTGACAGTTAGTCAGGCTCACTTTGTTCATGCAGTGTCAATAAGCACCTAAAAAAAAGGTTCCTCATCTAATCTTTTAAAACCAGGATCAGCAATAGCAACATTTCTTACTCCTCCATATACTTCAGTTTATCAACTCCTTTGAAGTTTTTTTCTTCAATTGAATTATACCCTCAAGCATTCTCTAATAACAGTTAAGAGTCTGTATCTCCCATTCTGTCTACATATTTGTACTGAAAGAAACTGGAATGAATGATGAGGTGCTGGAGGAGTGGATTAGAACTGTAAATGCATTCACTTTCTGCATTACCTCTCTGCAAGAACTTCCAAAGGACTAGCTCCAAGTGACCAGCTCCGTACCATCCAGGCAGAGTCCATTGCAGCCAAAAATCCCCTGGCTATTCCAGTTCCCATTGGCCAAAAGGGCTGATATTACAGGTTACCAAAAAAAAAAAAAAAAAGAGAGAAAGCAAAAGCATCACTTAGGGAAAAATTTTTAAGTAGTATCAAGTACATATTCAGGCTGGGAAATCCTAACTCAGTTATTAGATTCAAGCTCTACTCCCACAGGGTTAGAAGAAACCAGATGTATGGTGAACAGCTCACGAGCTCTCCCAAAGCCAATGTCTCTCTATTTCCAACAATAATTCATAGCCTGGAGTGCCTTAATGGCCTCTCTTCAAGACAGTACTTCTTAACCAACTACAAAATGCTAATTATTAGCAGGCCTACAGTAGGTTCTGTAGAGAGTCAACTCATCCCAACAAGAAGCAGATGGCACAGACAGAACTTCAGAAAAAGCTCTGCGCACATTTTCTTCAGCGAGATCGCTACCGTGCTAAAAACCCTGTTTTCCCAACAACTCCCACCCTTCCTTCCAACCTCCCAGGGATGGGTGCAAAGCTCTGTGCTCCCCCAGAGCTGAACACAAACCTCGAGGAGGCTGTCCCCGACCAGCGCCACGAGGAGCTGGTGGCCGTTCTGCTCGCGCACCAGCGCCGCGTTCTCCGACGCGTACATGCACGTGAAGTCGAACATGGCCACGTCGGGCTGCCCGTAGTGGTTGATGGCAAAGTCCAGCGAGGGCAGCTGCTGGTTAGTGGAGAAATCTGCTGCTTCCCTGGCGTAGTTCAGCAAAGCCTCCTGGTCCACGTTCTCCCGGGACAGCAAGACCTCTGTGTCGGCGTGGTCCTGCCAAAAGCGGCAAAGTTAACGTGCCGGGGTCAAACCCGTCAGTTTATTTTAAGATCGGTGTACGTGGTAGGTGGCATTAAAATTCTTACAAATCCACCCATACAAATTTGCCTGCTAGCTTCTTTCATTCCTGTCTGTGTTAATGCTTACAGGAGGAAATCTGTAAATCTTTTATTGCAAACAGTAATGGGTCCTGCTTGCGTTTGTGACTGTGGAAGGGCTAAGAAACTTGGAGCATTTTTCATTCCCGTAAAATGAGGGAAGCTCAGCTAAGCTATCAAATGTTCTTTCAGCATATTTTATCTTAGCATGAACAAAACTTCCAAAGGGAGACCAATTTGAAAAGGACAGATTTTGTAGCACTCGTCTGATGGTTTAAAGTATTTCAGGAAGGGCATTAAACTGCCTTTTAGAACACAATTACATTCATGTTCTAAAATAACAACTGTATAAAAACATTATGTGGTGGAGGAAAAGCACATTTTCCTACTTTCACCTTACCAAAAGTAAATTGTCACCACAATTTTAGATTACAGAGAATACAGAAATTAATACCCACATGCCGTATCACTCCTTTATCCAGCAAGCTCTGCTTTTTGGCAGTCATGACAAAGTAGTGTGTATCATCTTTGTAGTAGACAATGTTCTCCAAGTCAATGCCTTGTGACAGAACAAAAGATAAGGTAGTGAAGGAACAAGTTAGGAGTTGTGTGCAGCAAAAGTTCTACCAGAAGAAAGTAAAATGAAACTGCACGGTTAGAAGAAGTCAGAGAGAATGCCAAGCAACTTTCTCCCATGCTCTGGGTGACATTAAAATCTGAATTATCAACGAAACCACAGACTGCACATTTCACCTGCACCAAGCTACCTCTTTTAAAAAAACCCATTTATCATCACTCTAAGGTTTGCATTCGGATGTGGAACGCAAAAAGAACAACTCTGGATTCGTGACCTCTTCCCATTTAGGGCTCTGATTTCCTGAAAGCCATAAGTCCTCCCCTTCTGAACCCAAATGACACACATCTGCTTTGTACAGCAGAACAGCTGCAAAAACAGGGAAGTCAGATTTCAGAGGCAGCAAGGACTGACTGATCTGCTTGTTTCTCGATCAAACACACAAACCTGAGCTGCCAAGCCCTAATAATAAAGACAAATAGCTTCCACTGGAAATCTGTCAAGTGCTGGCAAACCTGTGGCGTCTCGGAGATCCTGGAAGAACTTCTGGTTGAAGATGAAGGCCACGCCGCTGATCTCCTCGACTTTGGCTTCAGCTGTGGTGTTGCGGTTGATGAAGTTGGCGGTGATGGCGATGGCCAGTTTGCCGCGGAACTCCTTCCGGCGAAACCCTGCGGGAAGGAGAAAGTGGCAAGGCTGAAAACCAGACAGCCCTTCAGAGGAGGCTCAGCGTGCCACAGACAGGTGCACTCACAGAGTAAAGAGAGAGAAGGGAATTGATGAGTTATGAGCTCCTCCACAGAGCAAACAACAATTGCTTCATCAGAAAAGTGAGTGTTGTTTAGGGAAAAAGCTCCCCACCACTCCCCCTCTCTCATCTCTGTTCCCAAAGCTGCAATTTCCATAAAAAAAATATTCAGGTGGGATTCTTTGCTACACAGAATAGTAGTCAACACCTCAATTCCTACACCTGAAGGTATGAGTGACAACGCTACTCAACTAAAGAAAAAAATGCAGGAAAGACTGTCCAGATCAAAACCCCTTATGTCTTTGTTAGTTTAGAGGAAGAAAACAAAGACCACCCACATCTTTGCTACAAATGGATTTTTACATGGACTTCTAATCTCCTATCGCTTGTCAAATGTCTTTCCAGATGTTGACTAGCATGTTAAAGGCCACTTTTGTTCTAACAAACTTAAGATTAAGTTCTCTTTGGAGGTGAATTAGGGACACACCATTACCTTCTAAGGTGTTTCTCCTGCCATCCCCTCCAATGATTACTTCAAACTCATACTCAGACACTGGGTGGGTTTTGGGGTGGACCAATGCACGCCAACCTATTCCTGTAGATAAACTCCAAGTTAATGACAAAAGAAACAGCAATAATAATAGGAAAAAAATTAGATAAAACCAGTTCTAACTATCAATAAATCCTTCAACACATGATCAGTCAAGAAGCCCTGCAGGACAGCTACATTGGGTATTCCTGAACTGTGCAGTGATTCCACGTGAATCAGAGGCAGACACAGCTCTGCTAAAACTCCCCTAATTCCTTTAAGGGCCACTACAAACTTCTCTACTACCTACACAATTAATAAAAGGCCAAAAAACAAGGAAGCTACATCTCCTGTGGTGATCAGAATACAGGTTTCACAGTGGTACTAAAAGCATAACAAGGATCATTCACCAATATAAATATCCTCAGTGAATGCGAAGAAAGGGGTTGTTTCAAAATGTTATCAGAATGTTATTTAATAGGCTTAAGTATTTTAGAGGCAATTACAATTTACCATGTCTTGGTCTATTTCTGTGTAGTCCTTCTGGTGACTTTGTTTCATACAGTAACTAATTTAGATTTGTCACTAGGAAAAACAAATCCTACTAAAAATCCAAGCAAAAATGGATTTAATAACTGTTCTTATTAATGGAGCACGAGGAAAGGACTTAATGTCACAAGCAGAGCTAAGGAGCAGGAGCAGCCTGTGTATCCTCCCACAACTTCCCCCTTCCCTACTGCCCATCTCAGTGCTACTTGCTTTCATTCTCCTGGTCCTCTGGAGGGTAAACGAGCCCCCGAAACTCCACATTGACATGGATCTCTATTCCCAAGATCAAGGCAACCTTCAAAAGGATGAGCTGGAGCTGACGGATACCTGCAAAAAGAGGCAGAGGGTAAAGAGATAGAAGAAAAAGGAAAGAGCACAAGTGCCCATGTGTGACATTACTGATGCCCTGACTTCAAGGCCAGCTGCTAGTTTCTTCTTCCCCACGGTGTTCCCAGCACTCCATCCAGGCACCACTGGTGTGTGGTATCACAGCAGGCTAAGAAAATCCTACACAGCTGAAAACCCAACCCTTTTCAAAGCGTAAAAAGTCATTTTTGGATGTTTCAGTCCCCTAATGAGCAACAAGGGAAACAACCAGGACATGGAAGTGCAGGAGAGGGAGGGAAGACAGCACAGGCAGGATTGCACTTGTCACAGATGGCAAAGAGCCACTGGATCAGCCTGGCTGTACTACTGACCTGCACCTCCAACCCAACACCTTTGGGTTAGTGAGGGCATAGGAAGCTTCTCACCACCTCTTTCCTCTTCAGGTAACTTTGGCAATGAGAGTGAAAATTACAGTGTGCAAGCTCAATTGATTTGAAGGAAAACACCTTACTGTTGTATTTCAGATACTGAAATGAAAAAATTCTTCACCTAAACACTAAATTTTAGCTTTGCTGATACACAAAAAAAAAAGACAAAATGCATGAAGACTGGAGGAATAAAAATGAAAAGAAATTAGAAGGAAAAAGCAATCTGCCAGACTGAAGTTATGAAGATCTTCCATTTTTACCATTTGTTGCCAAACTAGAAAAAAAAGAGAGAACACAGACTGGTGGGCAACACCTGGCTGTGCCATGTACAGTCAATTTTGGGGAAGAAAAAAGAAGAGAAAAGAAAAAAAACCTCCCAGATCCACCAAAGCATTCAGCTTTCAAAGCAGACTGATTTAAAAGAATTTAAAGATCATCAAGATTATTTGCAATTGAAACACAGAAACATCTATTAAAGCAAAATGTATCTTCTTCACTCTTCTGAAAATTAACAAAGCCAAAACTGTTCCTCCTTTCTCCAGACTGAAATTCACAAGGATGTTCAAAAGCACGCACTAATTTTTCTTTACAAGTCGCTCAAGAGAAACAGAATAACGTGGCAGCTGCAGGAACGCATCAGCAAAAAATAGAAAAACTATCCATTGAAAAAAAAATTTAAAAATTGAGCTGTGAGGGTACTTTTCAGTGTAGGAAGAAGCCACGCCTTCGGAATGTCTGTCTGAGAGATGACAGATAAACACTGCATGTTTCAATCTCATGACCAGCCCAGAAAGCAAAATGCAAAGGTAATAGTACCAGAACAACTTGAGAGCAGGGAATGGTGTAGGCTGAATTTTCATCACCCCCCAGCCTCCTCACCCTCTCCCCCAGCCAGGAAGAAGCAGTGCTGCTGTGTGCAGCCCTGGCTGGACTCACTGATATGATCGATGGATCCCGCGCAGAATTTGCCGTAGAACTTTTTGGCGCCGAGGCCCCTGAGGTCGTGGATGGTGAAGGGCCAGAGGTGCAGCACGTTGTTTCGGGAGAAGGCGTCCCTCTTCTCTATCACCACCACCTTGGCTCCCAGGAATGACAGGTCGATGGCTGTACGAAGGCCACAGGGTCCAGCCCCGATGATCAGACACTGCAAAACAACCGGCACAAAGTAACTGGATGGTCCTCGGAGGAAATGGATGTTTCTGCAGCAGCTTCTGAGCATCCCACTGCTCTTAGGAGTAAGTGCCTCTTTGTCTGAAACATAAACTGAAATTTCAGAGCGATCTTTCTATTTCTACCTGCCAAGTTCTGCCAGTGATAGTGTTAAAGCAGTAACCATGACCTGAAAATGAAGTGTATTTCGGAGCAGTGAAAACACACAGGGAGCAGGCAAGTAGAACTGTGTGCTTGCAACCATTGCTCTAAGAAGAGCTGCCAACTCATACTCTCCAAGCTACATAGCTACCTGGAGAACAGCAGTATTTCTGAAGGCTTCTCCCTCCCACATTCCATTTTTTTCTTTAAAAAAAACCAAAAAAAACCAACAAAACAAAAACAAACACCCAAAAACCCAAACCAAACCAAAACAAAAAAACCAAACCAAAACAAAAAAACCAAGCACCAAAAAACAAAAACAAAACCAATGACAAGTTTTCCTCTCATCTTCCAAACCCTGAGCTGGCCTTTCTTCAGAACATCTTCAGTAGCATTGCAACAGCTACAGCAGATAAACACAAGACACTAATGTTTTTATAAACATCATCATTTAAAATAACAGAATAACACAGAGTAACCAAGTCAGAGCACTCTAACTTATGCCTTTGTTGGTGCTTTGGTGCTTCTACTGCTTCAGCAAAGGAGACTCCAGGGAAGTAAACATCACATAAACACAAACTTTGTGTGACCAGACAAATCTTTTCTCCTGCCTAACCTTTGTCATATGAAAGGTCTTTCACCTTCTCTTATCTTTTTCCACTCCACTCACAAACACCCTCAAATGCTAATAAACAACTTGAGAATGTAACATACGTGCGTGTCTAGTGTTGAAGTACCTCCTGAGAACAGAATGATGCAGCAAAATACTTTCAGATTAAAAAGCCAAGATAGTCAGGAGACACTTCTTACCCACAGAGGTCCACAGAGAAAGTGTTGGTATGTGCAGTCACATAAATACAGTACACAGTCCAGTTCATCATATCATTATTGTACTTTGATTTCTACCAAGTAAACCAGAGACATGGAATAAAGACCTTGTTACAGAGGAGGCTGCTGCTGCCATGTGATTCTTCTCCTGATCCTTATGGCTGCACAAGAAAGCTCTTTGAGAAATTTTTAAGTATGCCAAAATTTAACCATGAGCCAGTGTTCTGATAAAACAACCAAGCCAAAGAAAGGAAAACTTTGGGTTCAGTGGCCATCCCCACCTGACAATTTTTACAGGCTGCCACATTCTCACCACTTACTCACTGGGGCATAAACCCTGCAAGCACCAGGAAACAGCAAATGTGAAGCCTGAATGATGGAAAACCACTACAAGTTACAGCAGTGATGACACAGCTATTGACATGCAAATTCCACGTAGGACTACTGAATAAGATAAGAAGTCACATAAATCTGAGGGCAGAGATCCAAGTCTAGAGGAAACAGAAGGGAATAACACCACTGCTTCTTTACTGGCTTCAGGAATCTGAAAACATTTAGGACAAAAGGCACACCCAGCATCTAAGCTAATAAATACTTAAATAAAATTGTATATTGAACAGGAGTCCATCTCATAATTTGATACAAGGGATCCTCAATTAGGACCTACTATATTCTTCCAATTTAATATTGCTTTCTTTGTAGGTAAGTGTAACTCCCAAACACAAACTTGTCTTGCTTTTTTTAAACTTCTCAGAAAATTAGCTCAGCATGCCATACTTATCCAGGTAATAATTTTGCTTGGCTGACAACTACAATCTTCAAAGAGCCTGGATTTCAATAAGCAACAAGAACACACTGAATTGGGTGACCTTCATTCTTTGACAAATTTCCACCTGTAAAATATTCATGATGGAGTACACAACAGCAAAGGAATTGTACTAAAATCAGACTATTCAAACTCGGGTTTCATGAAATTATAAACTTAGTTGCCTGCAATTTTGTCATAGGAACTTAAAAGTTTTTTTTCCTCTCTATCCTTCCTCCCTGCCTTCAGAGAGGTTAAAAGCATTTAGGTTATGTTTAAGATTCTAGGTGTTCTGAATGTAAAATACTCAGGTAAGTAATTCATGGTCAAAGTTGCCCTTTTTTAATACCATCACAAAAACATTCAATAATGTTGTTACAAAACATAAATTCCAAGCACAACTAAAAATAGAAAAGATGATTTTCCACCTCTAATGCTTCCTCCAGTTTCAGATGTCTCATAAAAACCCACCTTCTGATACTCTCAGTCAGCAGTAACTCCAGGACATGCCAAGTACAGCCAAATAAAGGCAGCTACTGTTATTCCTTGTTCCCTTTCCCCTCAGTGACTCCAAGCAATTGCTGCAACTCCCTGCACTGCAGCTGTCTCACCCCTCAAAAACACTTCTTGCTCAAGATCTTTCAGACAGATTATATGAAAGTTTCCAGTAACAACGCCATGGTAATGGAACATCAAATGCAAACTGAAATGCTGTATTCTCTGTATAACCAATGAAGAGAGAGCACCATTTGTAACTATTTACATTTGAACAACCCATCACGTCCAAGATGCCTTCATGAACTCTGATTATCTGAATTCTGGTTAGCCTGAATGCTGGCCATGTGCACAAACTGCCCAGCTCCAGGCACAGCACCTCATCCCTGAACAATTTTTAAATGGGCAATTAAGAGCTATCCTACAAAGTATAAAAACTTCAGAACTGGTTTATGTTCGAGTGTACAGAAGCCAGGCTTCCTAAAGAAATTACTGACTTCTGCTCTGACATGGATAAAACCCTAATCTTTATTTTAAAGTCTATCATCTCCACATGCCCACTTAAATTTCTGTACCTTTTAATCAGCAGTTAGCAAATTACATTAAACATTAGGAATATAAAGCTAAGTGAGTTAGGAAACATCAAATCAAACATGACTCAGTTCTCAAAAGGCCTCTGCTTTGAACAGTTATGATTATCTCTTAGGAACTACATTTAAATATTTTAATGGCAGATACTATTTGGATAGGAAACAAGAAATTAATAGAAACATATATGAAAAGATGAGAGGACTACATAGTGAAATTTAGTTTAAAAATATCTCCACTGCAGTCCTTGCCCACTCCTGTCACCGTGGTCCTTCACACCAACACCAGCAAGTTCTGAGGTTTCTCTCTCATCATTCCATGAGGGCCTGTCCCACACGACCTCATGAGCCTCTCTGCTTATCTCACCACCACCCCACCACATGCTACTTCCACAACCACTCTCCTGATCCCAGTTCTCCAATTCCATTCTCACTGTCTTGAACTTGGCTTTGGTGTATGAAACAGGTTAAGCTTTTGGATGATACAAAACCTCTTCAGTAAACATCACTCCCAGTACTTTCCACCTTTTATCCACTTTATAACTGTGCTTGAAGAGATGTTGTAAAGACACTTGGTTACATGTATTTATTCAAAGCACCCCCTTTTCTGATGACTTTTGAGCCTCGGTACTCCTCTGAGTCTCCAGTTATTCTTCCAGAGCAGCATCAGAAGGACTCTCATTTCTTTCATTCCTCTCACTGCCAACTTCCCAGGGGGCTTCACCCCTGATCTCATGTGTGATCTTCCTCTAGAAACTGTCTTTGCATCACCTCGTTCACAGACACTGGTTCAATCAGCTTTGTCAGAGCTGTCAATTCACAAAACACCTCCAACTCAAGAGATTGGCCAAGCTAAAATCTCTCCTTTCTGACATTTCTTTGGGGCTGCCTAGTTGTCAATTCAAGTCCAATACAACCAAATGGAGTTCTAATGTCCTTCTGAACTCAGCTCACCACTTCCCATCGATATAAATGTCACACTTGATTTTCTGGATGCCTTTCATAGCTGGATGTCACCCTCCACTCACATCTGGTTTTTCGTATGCTCTCACAATCAAGCACTATCCTCTTCTTCCATTAAATCCCTTCTTTAACATTTCAACTCTATTATTGAACCAACCTCTTCCACAGTGCTAAATACAGTCAGAGCTTAGATGCAAAAATCACTCTTACAGTCAAATTTCAATTTAAATTTTTAAATTAAAACCTTATTCAATTAAGTTAAAAACCTCTACATCTTGCTCCCTCCATCTCTTTGTCATAAAAACATAAAACACCTATGCTCATTTCACAGACTTAAACACCCTAGTTCAGTTCAACCCATTATGTATCACTCAAAGTAAGAGCAATTCCTGAATCTAATGAATGCACAGGACAATCAATTGTGCAGAAAATTTAGAATTTTTCTCATGCTCATAGCACTTGGAAGGCTTATTCCTAAGCATACACAAAACCTACTACATTTATCTTCTGGTAAATCCTTCCTTTCTTATGTTGCCTGAAAAATGTAAACTTTAGCAGTGGTTGGATTCTTGGGGTGTTGAAGCTATTGCCCACTGTGACTATCAGCAGTGCCCAATTGTTTGATTTTCAGATTTTTACCAAGGGTTACTATAATAATTCATTATAAATGCCTCCATCCATATGAAAATGGTCACCAGAATGTGAAACAAGAAAAACAATTAAGAAACTAACATAATTTTCTAATATCCAGCTGGGGGAGAATATAGTTCCACAGATCTGAAATAACATTATCTAAAAAGGTGACTATTCAAGACAAAGAGCAGCAACTATTGTCCTCAATGAAGGAGGACAGAACTCTGTTCTAATTTTACCCTATTCTGCACTATTTACCTTTTTTTGAAAAAAGAAGAGTGCTTGATTATTTACAAAACCAGTTTATTCTATTTACATTTCAATAAATGATATAAAGAAATGCTTTCAAAATGCACTGTCCAAGAGGTGCAGCACATAAATGCCAGCTCATGATAACTCAGGTTAAAAAAAAGTAAAATGCTCTGTGTGTGTGTGTGTATGTAAAAGCAGGAATTCCTGCACTAAATACCACACATACCAATCTTTTAAAAAGAATTGGTATGAGTTTCCACTGCATATTTTTTTCCTTTGAAGCTAGAATATAAATGATCACTTTCTAAATAATGGGAAACAGTCTGTTTTGCCAAACTGGCAGAAAAGTTCAGTTTTCTTGACAGAGTCATGAGAATTTTCAAATTAGAACTGGAAATTTCCAAACATGCATATTTCGTATCCTAGACTCCAACAGCACACATTCCTGTTACCATCAAAATGCAAAAAGGAGCCAACCAAGATTAAAGGTTTACCAACTAGGATTTTCCAAGCCATCTATCTATAGGACTGATGCCACAAAAACTTTCAATGTAACAACTTGCTGGCTGCTTCTCCTGAATAAAACACAAACATTCAGGTGGGCAGTCACATCTGGTGGTGACAAAAGGAATTCCTGATTGCTGATCAAAGGCTAAAATGCTGAGAACATTGCTGAAACTTCTCTGGGCTTACAGAGAACATCCTTCTACATCCATGCCTTCTCACTGTGTATTCCAGAGGGATTGGGAAATAGCTGCCTGGCCCATGGTGACTGAAGCTCTTACCTTCGTGTTGGCGCATGCTTTCCCCTTCTTGTAGTCCTTATGGCTGCCTCTTTTATCCAATTTGGCCCACAAGGCTTTGGCTTTCCAGTAATTGAGCTTGGACTTGAGTTTGTGATAGAAGGAACGATAGTCCTTGGGCTTTAGCTCCAGGTAGTCACAGAGCTCCTGGAAAGCCTTCAGAGTCCCCTTGCAGGTGGAAGCCTGGACAAATCTGTCGAAGAGAACATGAGCCTGGTTCACCTTCTCGTTTTTACTTTCCTCCATGCTTCACACGTGGCAGCTGCCCAGGGGGGCAGCTGTGCTCTTCCAGTCTGCCAGATTTCCCGATGTTGTTCCACTGAGCCACTTTCACCTCTGGCTTGCAAGCATTATTAACCTATAAAATAAAGAGAAGACAGTGTAACTGAACTTGCTCTGTCATTTTTGTTCCAAAATTTTGTCTTAAGTCTGCTGGACTGAAAGCCCAGTTTCCCAGCCTGTCCTCAGCTGATTGATAATCCTGAGGATTTCTACCCAAGCAGAAGTTTCCAGAGTTCACTGAGGCCTCACTGCAGACAGCAGCACATCTCTGTTAAATCACAAAATACTTCAACCTGAGCCAGCGCCTTGGAAGTTTTATCAAAACTCATTCTGCATGAAGAGCAGAGAAGTTACAAATAAACAGGCAGATGTTCCACCATGTCTGGAAGAGGGCAGAGACTGTAAAACAGAACAGGCAGACATACTATGTCACAGCTACTTTTTTACAAGGTAGTGGGCTGGTCTTAAAAATATTAGTGCCACAAAGCACTTCAACAGTCAGTACTCCACCAGTAAAATAAGCTTTGGTGCCTTCATTCTAAAAAGACATGTGTCTTTGGTCATGATAAATAAGAGATGAGAGAGGATGGCATAGCACAAGCTGATATAGAGTCCTTGCCAGGACTGGTTTTTGCATAGTGATGGTTACTGTGATCTTAAAAATAAGGTAAACCTGCTAACAGCAATCCATTTCTGAGGAAAATATGTCAAGACTGAAAAAAAAGGAAGCCTGTCTGTGTTGCATCAAGCAGTACAAACATTTCCCTTACCTGAAGCCTATACACATATTTCTGTCAGTAAATGAGCAGTGTAAGAGTGAAATGTGGCTGGTGCATGATCCTTTTAAGATTGCCATGCTAATTCCTCTATTCTGTGGGTTTCAACTTCTTTTGACAGGCAGGTCCATACGGAATTTTAAGTGGTAGCTGGGGTCTACTTTAATCTGCTGGGGCAGAGCTGCTATCATGAGCTCTGCTACTCATTTCTGGGATCCCTCAGAATTGGATCTGGAGACCTACAGAATTAATTATTTGGATCACAATTTTGGATCACAAAAAATTAGAGATTTTTGTTTGAAGAACAAATATCTTCTCTTCCTCTCTCTCTTTTATATAGAATAAACCTTTTTCTTTCTTTTATACTTAATACAAAGTACATACACTAGATTACCCTGCTTGCTGAGAAAGAATAGCCCTGTTTGTCCTCAGATACAAAGGCAGCATGGGAACATATGCACAAACTATGGAATTGAAAACACTTCAGAGGTGCTTTTTGCCCTTTGTGGGTTTTTTTTTTTTTGCAAAGGGTATTAAGGTAAAAAGGGAAATATGTGGACTCGGATAAAACTTTTTAGATTCTCACCAGCTCTTTTCCTGCTTCCAGCAGACAGGAAGCCAAGTCAAACATTACAGCTCATGTCTCTTCCCCTCCCATATGACAGCTCTCCTCCAGTAGTTTATTTGGGCACTCCTGCTTTTCAGCCTAACATGGTATTTATTGTTTATGTTTAGAAACAGTAAAGGCGACCTGGAAACTTTTACATGCAGCCACAGATTGGTAGTTTTATTTAAAAATAGAAGTTCCTACAGAAGTCAAAGTACACCAATGGGCTATAGTGCAGAATGCAATTCTAACTTTATTCAGACAACTGCCTTAGAGGACTCAGTACCCATGAAGCTGTTTTCCTAACTGGCTGATAGTGATGCCCATGTCCATATCAGTACTGCTCACTAAGCAAATTGGAACTGCTTTCCTTATTTTCCATCGTAGCTTCACTGTTGTGGGGCTGGAAACATGCTGCAAGCTTGCTCCTCAGGGAAACCACTGCGCTACTACAGAGGCCTAAGTCATAGAACACTAAAATGGTTTGGTTTGGAGGGGACCCTAAAGTTCCAACGCCCCTGCCATGGGCAGGGACACCTCCCACTAGACCAAGTTGCTCAAAGCTTTATCTAACCTGGCCCAGGGATGGGGCATCCACAGCTTCTCTGGGCAACCTGTGCCCGGGGCTCACCACTCTCACAGTAAAGAACTTCCCGATACCCAATCTAAACCTGCCCTATAACAGTTTGAAGCCATTCTCCCTTGTCCTATCATTCATGTCCTTGTAAAAAAGTTCCTCTCCACCTCTCCTCTGGCCCCACCAGGTACTGAAGGCCTGTGTCTCCTCTTTTCTTCTCAAGAAGAACATTGTAATGCACTCCAACAAAACACCTCTAAGGCAGAGGAGTCATTTCAGTGTCTCTGTCATACAAGCACAATAAAATACCTACAGTCTAAAGTCATATGCCTCATTAATCAGCACAACACTCCAAGCTGAATACTCTTATGTTCCCCCCAGTTCTTGCACCCCCACTCTACCACCCAAACACCCACTTTACACCAGCACTTTAGATGACTGAGACTTCTTCAGAAAAAAGCAACAAGAAGTTACATGACCTAAATGAAGTGGAGTCACAATTTAGGTCTGTTAGTTCACATTCCACTACTGATACACCCAGATGTAAGGACAGCATAGGGATCATTTCTTACTCTTGCTTCTCCCATAGTTCTTCCCCAAGGAAATGAAGCAGCCTTGGTTTTACACTGCTCAAAGACCCCAAAGCCAAAACCCAACCTCCTTTCACTCTAGGAACTTTACTGCTGTGTGTCCGAGGTTTGCCAAGCCAGCAGCCAAACCTGAAGACAGCAGTTCATCTGAGCCAGCACATTCCAAAGGGCACCTCAGCATGGCAGCTCTGCCAAAAATCCCGTTTCACAGAGCCTGGGAAATCAGTTATGCCCACAGGTGAAACACCGAGCCTTCAGTCACCACATTAGGTCACTCCCTAGAACTCTGCATTCCTGATGTAAACAGCCCTTGGAACCCATGAGCAACACGTCAGAGGACAGGGAAATTACAGGAGGAAAGCAAGGGCAGGCAAGAACGATTTGCCAGGTTTCCAGGGTACTTGTGTGCCTTGCTGGCTGTTCTGCAAGCCTGCAGTATCCTGCATGTTTTGTCTCGAGGCAGCTGATTGCTGACTCAGATGCTCTGTGAATTCCTTGGCTGTGGAGTTGGGCGAGGAAGACAAAGCCCGTGGAAAAACGCATGCAGGAACAGTGTTCACGTTGCTATTTACAATAATAGCAGGAGGTTGTCACTGACTCACGGCTCCAAGCACCCTCAGGATCTCACCCAGGACAAAGGAAACCAATGGAAAACACTGAGATGCAGGCAGTGAATAATTCCAGGTGGTGGTTCCTTCCCACAGTCACCACAGATGCGGGAATATGAATATTTTATCAAATGCATAGACAAGAAAGAAAGCCCAGTGCCCTACTTCTGCCAAAGGCAAGAGATAAGAGGAGATTTTGCAAATTCTACGCATAATGAATTTGGTTGTACAAATTGAAGTTCTGCAGCAAGTGTTGCAAATGCAGGGCTTATGTATTTCAAGCAAATAAACTCGCATTATACGAGTCACCACCCTCTCTACATTTCCATCCTAATTTTGTTCAAAGTGTTCATTCAAGCAATGACTTGAGCCCAGGAAAAAAAAAATAAAAATACTATGGGAATGTATTTTTCAGCCATCTCTTTTTTCCATCAGAAATTATTGAGTTAATTCCATCTACATTCACAGCTTGTTCTCTCTAGCCTAAAGCAGGAGTGACTAAAACGTTTGCCAAAGCAACTGCCCAGCTGCACTTCAGAATGCTGAGTTTCTCTGAGCACCATGTAAATGCTTCCTTACATTTGAGTTATTTCACAGCCAGGCAAACACCACAGATGCACCCTTGACGGACAAAGCTCTGAGAAGCCAGGCAGCAAGAAGAAGGGGGAATCCCATATGGAATTTGAAAGCAAACTGGTCCATGACCATAAAGCTACTCTCCAGCAGCATTCCCTATGCCCTTGCCTCCCTTTCATGGCCCCTTCTGTAGCTTGTGCCTAAGCAAGACTCAGTAACATGCTCTGGAAACTCCGAGATTACTGCAGTACCCAGGCAGCCAGGACACACTTGCAACTTGGCTAGCAAAAGCCTAAGCACAGATTATAGTTAAGCTTATGCTACAGACAGTGGGGACACCTATTTTTGTCTCTCTCCTCCACCCAGCCTCTAGTTTTCTTGTGGGAAACCAATTACCTTTGAGACGCTTATTTCTCCTTGAATCTGGATGAAATTGTTCAAAAGTTATTAAGGACGAACCGAAAAGCAGATGAACAAATGGCTCAACCCCGTAAGCCTCCCTTCTTTAGGAAGCCAAACACACACACACACAAAAAATCTTTATTCCAAAACAAATGAAAAAGCTCTGTTTTAATTTCCAAGATGTAATTTCTTTTACTTTTAGCTAAAACTGAAAAAAAACCCCAATTTTCTACAATATGTTCATGACTTTCTAAGTGATCACAGGTATCAAAAAGCACAGCTTTAGGGCAGTGGGGAGACTGTGGAGCAGATGGCAAAAAGAGGACAATTTTGACAAGGAAAGTTAAAGCCAAAACCAGCAACTATTTCAGCTCCATGTTATGCAGACCAAGAAGGGGAAAGCAGGAGGACAAAGGCGTGGTTGCCATTGTTTGCAGCTTCCCTTTTATACCAGATGGAAAAGGGGCACGTCAGCACTGTCCACAGTATGCTTCAAGATGGGATTTAGATCTGTTCCCGTTCAGAACATTCAAAACACAAGCAAATAAACTGTCCAAAAACTGTGTTTTAATATACCCATTAACTTGATCTGGTCACTTCTGCCCACCACATGGGAGAGTCATTTGGGTCTCAACCCCTTTCCTGTCCACCCTCCCTCCCAAGCTAGGCCAAAAGTGGGAGAAAAAGAAACCAAATTCAAACCTGACTGCAAATATTAGAACTTCTTCTGAGCATACACACAAACAGTTCACAGAATTCTCATGCAAGAAAATCTCAACCCAGTATTGACTTGAGAAGAAATGCTAATTATACACAAGAACACAAAAACATACAAATACAGAAGCAGTTACAGAAAATATTTTGGTTCCCAAATTCACATCAAGGTACAGAAGGAAAAATGTGTACATTGCTTATTACCAACCATTTCTTCAATGCCACAACACAACTACTGAAAGCATTTGACCTACAAAACACAACCTTTTATCTACGGTAACTCAAAAAACATACTTTGCTGCTGCTGTCATACACAACTCTTTGATCACAGCACTCCCTACACTGAATGAACACTAACAAAGAAAGAGACCAAGAAACAGATCAATGCTTTTCTTTGGAAGAAAAAATAAAAAAGGAAATTATACCAAGGAAGAGGTACCTGTCCCCTCAGAGGATGATAAGGGAATAATAGTAGGACACCTGGATAGGTGTCATTCTCACACCACGATGTAACAGAGCAACACAGCTGAATTCTCTTATCTAAAGTGCTTTGAAGCTGTTCCTGATGTTACATTTCAACATAGAAATGCATCCTAAAGTTAGTTCCCACCCAGTTTTACAAGCTGGATTTCCCCAGAGTTCTGCAAACACTATCTAATAACCCCAGGAAAGTGCCTATTTAAAAAAACAAAACAAAAGAAAGACTCCTAAAATTACCAGAATGGCACTTCACAAAATTTTTTTTTTTGCCTTCAAGTGGGGATAAAACAAATTGGCTTTGTGCCTTAGCACAGCGAGATATATCAGCTTTTGACACCATGCAGGACATGGATCCATTCATCTTTCCATGCTATGTATGCCACAAGAAACACCAGAAACAGCAGCTTTTTTGAGAAAAGCTTTACTGAACATTAGAGAACAAGAACACTGTTCTGCCCCAATTAGACATTTAGACTGGAGGCTACAAACACACTTGAACAACCTCTGCAGCCCAGTGAGCCAAGTCTTCTGGGGTCTCCAGATTCTGCTGGTGCATTGATCACCCCAAACCATTCCATGGCACAAGGAGGAAACAAATAGAGCTTATATTTGTATTTTGAAAAAAAAAAATCTCACAAAATAAATTCTCTAATGAAACTCACATGTACACGCTTGCAAAAAAAATTACACAAGTGAAAGCTTCCATCTGCCAGAACCAGCACCAAAACACAGACTGCAATGATCACAAAAGTGATCACAAAGGAGAAAAGAGAACCAACAGGAACAAAGGGACAGACAGAACCATGGGATCTGCAAGTGACAAGAGGATAAAAATTACCAATCTTTACTAAGCATGTAAAACAGTTCAAAGATCTGAAAAATGAAAAGGCCTGGCACCCTCTGTAGTATGTGCTTGCCTTCTCTCATGTGCACTTGCCTCCACTTAAGGTGCTTCAGTTCTCCCTCCCATTACCTAAATTAGCCAGGGAAGGGAACAAAGTGAAGGGTGTGAAGCACGAGAGCTGTGAGGAACACTTTAGGGAACTGGGTTTGTTCAGCCTGGAGAAGAGGAAGCTCAGGAATGACCTTGTCACTCTCTACAACCACCAGAGTGTGCAGCCAGGTGAGGGTCAGGGAACAAGTGGAAGGACAAGAACACAGCCTCAAGCTGTGCCAGGGGAGGTTCAGACTGGACATCAGGAGGAATTTCTTCAATGAATAGGGGGTCAGGCACTGGAACAGCCTTCCCAGGGAGGTGGTGCAGTCACCATCCCTGGAAGTGCTTAAGGAAAGACTGGAGGTGGCACTGAGTGCCATGGTCTGGGTGACACAGTGGTGTCTGGTCATAGGTTGGACTTGGTGATCTCACAGGTCTTTTCCAACTTAATTGATTCTGTAATTCCCCCTTCCAAACGAGGCTGAACTTACCAAAGCCCCCTTCATTTGCATCAATCATTAAGAGAAATATTTAGCACTTGAGAAGCAAGCTCAAAGACCAGTCATTTGTGCCAGCATTTATTTTAGCCAGCAGATAGGTGCCTAGACTTTCAACTCCAGGGCTCACCCCTCCATGGTTTGGCAAATCCAGACTCTCACAAAACAAATATTCCAGTTACAGACAGTAAAAAATGAACATGGGAAAGCAAGTTTTATTTGTGCTGCTTCCAACTCTCAGCTGTAATGGGTGTGGAAAAGAGGCAGGCACTTCCTGAAAGGAAGTGGTGGACGACAAGGGAGATAGAAAACAGGATTAGAAGACTTCTAATTTCACCATTTTTACACAATCATCTAGGTATGAAATCACAAATCCCCTGCACAGAGCAGTTCAAAGAGATTACAGACTATTTAGTGGATGTATAACCATTTTCTGTGGAACAAGACTGATTACAGAAAGCAGAGGAAGTTCAAAATTTTGGAATCTTTCTCCCCTACACACATCTTGCAAGACTCTTCTGGGAGCCAAGAAATCTAAGTAAACAAACATTTGAATAAAAGAGCTGTAAAGATTTCTCCAACCCACAAACCACCATTTAGAGACTGCTGAACTTAAAAAAAAATCCCAAGCTTTATTCTATAAAAAGTTCAGGAAAGGGTTGGGATCATGCTATAACCCATGGGTGCAACCTTAGCCAGTATAATTGCCACATAAAAGATACATTCAGAATTAAAAATAAATAAAAAATTAAAATTAAAAATTGGACCTTGAACTCAGACCTCCAGAACTGCCCTTAACAAGAAGAGTCCAACCAGGGACAGCATCTCAGAGACTCACCTGCAGATGAGGTCACTGGTGAATTGTCACTCTGCATCCATCCCAGCTGCTCCATGCTCCAATCTGCCCATGCATGGCCAATAAGCCCTGAGCTCCCCCAAAGCAGGCTGACACCCTCAAGCTTCTCTGCTGCCAAAGAAAACCCCACGGTTGTGTTTCTAACCACTCATGGGTGTACCCTGCTCCTGTAACTCAAACCACCACCCCAGCCTTCCTTTCTCCTTCCAAGTTATGCAGGAAAATATGTGCTCTGCAGTCTGTCTGTACACCCCAAATCAGAAATGGCAACGACAACAAAACCCGATCTAGGTTAGACCAGGCTGTTTCTGAACGCCCCGCAGGCTTCACAGCCTCGTACTGTCCTCCCACATCAGTCACTAGATCAGACCATAACATGCAATTAAGCAATTCAGTTTTGTTTTGCAGAGGCGGAGAATTACACACCTCAGCAAGAGCACTACTGACTGCACAGAGTCTGAACAGGGCACCAAGCAGGATTTGAAAGGAACCAGGAGGAGACTACTTTCCATCACAGCTTATCTTTTTGGTCACATTCACTAGGGAGTTACACCTCATTTTTACAGTAAAACTTATTCATTAGACTCTAAAGGCATGGGGCTCCTAGATAACAGGAGAGATATGAACATGTTCAATGGACACAGTGTTAAATCCCAATTTGTCACAGGAAGAAAACACACCCACGCATTAATCCTGTAACTTCTATTTCATCAATTAGATTATTTGGTTAAGGTCTATTCCACACATCCTACAAATCTCCTCTATAATCTCTCCCAGACTGCGTTCCTGTAGATATGACTTTATTTTCAGAGGGAAAGAAAGTCTTTATCCCATGCTTTCCTCAAAATACTCCTACTTACATTTTGGAGCTCTTGACAGCGTGTTAAACTTAGTTTAGTATTAACCCTCAATAAAGTTACTCACATAAATCTTTCATCTTTCCAAGATAAGAATACCAACCCTTTGCACTCTGGCATGCTCCACAATCCTCAGTAAGGATAATAACTTTAAAAAGCAAAGCAAGATCCTAACTTTAGCAACTAACAGACTGTGAGACCATCAAATGCCAACTGATGAAATCTAGAAACTTAATGAGAGTTTGTCTCTGCTACACAATCTGCTGTGTCTAATGCTTCCCTATCGTTCATTTTCCTCACGGGTACAGGGAAAGTTTTTACCAGGACACAGGAATGTATTGTTGGCCAACAACCAGTTCAACATTTTGGCTCAATCTTGACAGACAGAATAGAGAGTCTGCACTTCCTCACGCAACAAAATACACCAGAATCTTGAAAAGTAATCCAAGCTGTAGGCAGGGAATGGCAAAACCAAAACTCCTGACATCAGGCTTTCAGTTCAGCTCTGGATATCAGATAATACCAATTGCACACATTGTTACATGGGTTATAAATAGTAGCCAGGCAGCACCTTCCCCACTTGGCTGGACATTTGACTCTCAGTAAACACTGAGCAGTTTCAATTGCCCAGATAGCGATTTCCCTGCAGCCCTGGAACCCGCAGGATGCCTCTCTCAGCAAAGCCCATGCCAAGCTCAGTGCCTGGAGCAAACAAAAATCTGTTAGGAAATCAGTTAGAGGAAAGAGGTGGAGGTGGTTCTGAGATTTACTCTCTTCACCCTGAGGCTTTGGCAAGCAACTCCTGGAGGAAGATGGCAGTCATCACTTCCAGAGGCAGACATTACCAGTCTCCTCAAATACAGCTGCACTGGTGGGGACATGAAAAGACTTGGTAGGAATTAGTCAGATTAAATCCCACCTAAGTGTAAAGATGCCATCGGCAGAATTTGTTCCTGGTAGTGAGGACACATCTCTCTTTGCCTTTCATCCTCAAGGACTGCTCTGTCTAGTCTTTTTAACTCCATCCTCCTTTGGATAAAGGCCATTCCTCTGCAAGGATATCTGGGGGTCTGAGGCTGGAAGGTTCAGCTGAGGATACCTGGCAGAGGAAGAAGCTCTACGAGGGGGCATGAACATTCTCTTTGCTTAATGAGGATCTGAGAGCCCTCACCAAGGGAGCTACGAGTGCTTTTAGTGCAGCACATCTTTGTTATAACAGGCAAAGCTCACCATGCTCACAGCCTGCATTGTGGAACAACGACTGCCCAGCATGGTTTGACAGGACTGAGGCACTGCTTTGCTCCTGTGCTGCTCACAGGCCAGGATCTGCCCCGTAGGGCAGTCCAGCATTTCCACTGGCAGATGATTCAGTTCTGGACCTTGGACTCCAACTGTGTAATTTCCACAATCTCTTATTCCATAACAGTCTGTATTTGAGCACTAGCCAGAATGACCCTTTTCCAAAATGCTTTTAATGCAGCAAGAAGGAGCACAAGAGACTGCAGGTCACTTGTGACTTTCTCAGTGGCAATACCAACAGGCTGCTGCTAGCGTATCTGGAAGAGAAAAACACTGAAATTAAGTATTTCCTACAACTTCGTTCAACTTCTGCTTTCAGGCTCAGTTAGCCAGAATAGACTGGTAGCAGAGCACAGCTCTGCAAACTGGGAATGACCAAGAGTGGTGGCAGCACCATAGCACGACAGCAGCTGCTTTCCTGGAAATCCATATGGTGCTCCTGGAGAGCATTAACTGCACAGAACAACCTGGGGTCTTCAACACCTGAAAACTACCCTCTCTCAAGTTGCTCACAGGCAATAAACAATTTAATAACTATATATTTACTATTGGCTTATGCTAACAGAAACAAATACTGCTATTAAGAAAGCTTAGTTTTCTCCAATTTGAGGACTGAGAAATGTAAAGGGTTTGTCTCTTTTTACACAGGGAGCTACCAGTAAAATCCACATCTCCATTCCCCTGTCATTTCCCATACATACACCCCAGAAATTACCATGTGTTTTTTCCTTGAACCTAAAAGATCTGACTAACTACAGAGAAAAATTGCTTATTTCCTGGGGCAAACCAGAAAACTCTTCAGTATTTGGTTCTTGAAATACTTGGGAGTGACCACAAGTAATAAGCAACGTTGGCTTTTAACCTTTCATTTCTGTAACACTCCTGTTTATTTTCTAGGATAGAACAGACTATTCCGGTTGGAAGAGCCCTACAGTGATCATCTGGTCCAACTGCCTGGCTGAACAAAAGTTAAAGTGTGTTGTTAAGGGCATTGAAATAATGAAAGTTCATTTCCCTTCCAGTGGCTGGGCACGCACCTTTGGCAGTAACTTCTGCTTTATGTTCTGTAATTACAGGGAATAACAGGGAAATGCTCATTTGAAGAGCAAAAGGCAGACAAAAGTATCTAATGCTGATAAAAATGGGCAATTTCCTACCCTTATCACACTGTGGCCAGTGAGATTATTAGTGCTTTATGTCTCATCCCTGTTATCAACTCAGACATTTCTTCCTGAGCCAGTTGTTTTTATGATCAATAGCTTTCTTTTAATTTCCAGGCCAAGTTTATACCTCTCTGTTCCTGTGATGATGCTGCTGACTTATGCATTTGCTTTCCCTCCCTTCCCACATATATTTATAGACAATGCCACATCTCCCTCTGACCTTCCTTATGCTAAGGTCAAATCAAGCTCTCTGGGACTAAGATAGGCTTTCTTTTCCTATGCTTCCCAAGGGAAAAAAACTGCATATGGTCAGGTATGGGGTTTAAGAGTTTGAAAGGTGGGATGGTTGTGTGACCTTAAGAAGAATTATAGCTGTACAGTATATTTGATCAGGTTAGTTCTCAGAAGGGAATGGCACAAAAGGGTGTACAGTACCTCCCTCTCCTGCTCATTCTGGGATTGCTTAACTTCTTCCACCTCTACAATCCACAACTAGCACACATTTTAATGTACTCATGGATCACAAGGATCACTCTTTCTCCTTTCTCGGTTATTTCCAAGTGAAAGGCCCACACTATTGAATTTAATTTCATGTGTATCCTGTAAGTTGTTCTTCTTCCTACAGAACACCAACATAAAGGTCTCACAGACAGAGAAATACAGCCCCAATCCTTTAAGAGCATGAACAGGAACCCTTCCCTCAAACTAGTTTCTTCCCCTTCTAAAGATAATTTGGTCTTTTTTGTGAAAGAAGCAAATATGGTATTTGGATGCAGCAGGCTTTTCTTAAAAGAGATGCAACACCAGTGCCATGGGCCAGGAGACCATGTGGAAGGTTCCCACAGGCTGTGGTCAGCACTTGTGATCAGCCCTTCCAGTCTCCTCTACTTCCTGACCTATTTATACCAACATAAGAAATAGGGTAGAACACCTCCAGGAGTGGCAGAAAAACATGTTGGCTTTTGTCCTTCAACTCAGTACTTGAAATCAGGGAAGTGGGGTTCGAGAGCACTCTCCAACAACACTCTTTAACAGTTACTCAGTTTATTAAGAGAACACACTTTCCTGAGACTGAAAAGAAACAGACCACACGTTAGGATTTACCCCCAAACTAGCCCAGTGCTTTGATATATTCCTGTATAGATGCAGACGTGACAGTATAGGCAGAGTTGATGTGCCAAGCCAGAATCACATGCTCCTAACCATGACTGCAAACACGTATGCAAAGCAAAAGAGCTCTATTGAAGGTTCATTGAAGGCTATGCAAAATTATCGGGTTCAAGGCCTTCAGCTGCAAGAAGTTGAGTTTCTGTGAAAGCAGCTGATACTGTAGCCATTTCTGTAACCCTCTGTCCTCTGACAAGCCTTGTGTGGGGTGGGAAGAAGCGTGAGGAAGGTGACCCCGTCATTTGAAACTCCCTTTCCTTGACGGGATGGAAGAACTTTTGCTTCTTCCTCTGTTTTAAAGAATTACAGTCTTGAAAGCTGAAGGTGGCAAGAGACTTCCAGAATTTTGCCTGTGTGCACAGAGCTGCCAGAAACAGTCTAGATAAGAGTGTTGTTTGGAAAAGCTGTTCATACAATTTCAAGAAAACTCTGCTTTTGGTAGAAAGAGCTTACTAAAAGCTGCTGGTACACTCCTGTGTGTTGTTTACTTTGGAAAATGAAATTTGAATGTTGTTTTCCCTCAAAGGCAAAGCTATGCCATGCAAAGAAATACTTCAGGCAATTTATGCCACATCTGTGCCCCCACAGGTAATAAAGGAATGTAAGGCAACTACAAGCTATGCGAGTATAATCACTTCACCAAATTACATAAGAGAGTTTTAGAGATAAGTACTGCTCTAAGTGCTCCAAGCATATATTAGATGCTGCCCAGGAGCCCATTATCCCAAAAGAAGAGAAATTATTTTGTGTCTTTGAATCGCTTTTAGAAATATCTAAAATACCCCAACAGCGTGGTTGATAAAGCCTTACTCTAATCTGATCTTGAACGAGCTTGGTTTTCCCTTTTCCACATATGCTATGGAACAGTGACTTCACTTTCATCAGTCCCCTGGCTAACTCCTCAGATCTGACAGTAATACAGCCATTAAGCAGATCAGCAGGGTCTCGGGTTTAACACAAAGATCAGTATTTAGACATGTCTGTGACTTCAGCCCAAGGTTGCTGGCACATTTATGAGCAGTCAGAGATTGAGATGCAGCAGTATCTTAGAGAAACAGAACAAAGCAGCAAGTTTACAGTATCCAGCTGTAATGAAATGTGAAACTCTGCCCTTGACAAGCATAATACAGCCTTGTTCAGTGGACACAAGAGGTGCCCCCTTCTGTAGGTTGGACTGCTACCTGTTGCAGTGCTTCCACGGGCCCCTATGCCCATCACACTCGGTGGCTTTAGAGAACACAGCCTGCAGGGTATTGCATGGAGGGTCTAGAACTCATCTCACTCTAGACTGTGGGGAATAACACTGAGGTTACTCAACACTGTGGTATCCCAGTAACTCACAGGGCACCCTGGAGAGAATCTGTGGTACCCACACACCCTCTCCATGGACTCACCCAGCACTTAGTGACGCTGTGTGTCCGGATCTGAGCTTTAGATTCCCACATTCCTTCACTCCAGAGGACAAGGCAGTTCACTTCTAGCACAGAGCTATTTATTAGTTACACCACATGCCACATTAACATGAGCTTCTGTAAGTAAATTCAGAGCAAGGTAACATCTAATGAAAATAGCCAACAGAACAGGTACCTTGCTATTAAAAGCTGCTTTCCCTGGAAGAACTTAAAGCCACGTAGGGAATGTGTGGGAGAAGCTGACAACACTGCAAAGCAACTGCAGCAAGGCAGGTGTGGATGCAAAACACCTGCAAACAAACTCAATCCCTTACTAAAGGTGAGTTTGACTTTCACTTGGAACTGAACATCACACACAATCTGTGCCCACTTCTGCTTCAATCCTACCTCGGGTCAGCCTGACAAGTGCTGGGTGTGATGTCCACAGACACACAAATGACCACACGAAGTCAACAAGAGCAGCTTTCACTCTTGGAGTGACCAGGCTGGGTGGCTCATTCTCTCAGCAGTCTTTTCCACAGACAGAATGGAGCACAGAGAAGCTTCCAGCACGCTCCTCTCCTGGCTTCCCTTCACTGAACACAAGCAATGACAACCTGTTCATGGACAAACAGCCCATGTGCATGCAGAGAAAAACTAGCCTGTCCCAACTAAGCTACACTCAACAACTGGAGTCAGTACTAAAGTTACCCAGGCAGGAGTAAGCTGGAGGCCTGCTACACCATTGGCTTTCATCAGATCAGTATTTGCCTGCAGAAAAAGACAGATCATTTCTGGGGGAAAGGCATCCATGTTTCCTTTTCTCTTTTTGGTTAAGAAACTTGATTTGGCTGTTGATTAGGGAAGTACAGCAATCCATATTGTTTAAAACTCTTGCTCGAGGAGTAGGTCAAACAGAAATTGTGAGTCACAGAACCACAGAATAATTAAGGTTGGAAAAGACCTCTGGAGATTGCCTAGGTTGATCCCACTGCACAAAGCAGAGTCAGCTAAAACAGGTTATTCAGGACTGTGCCCAGCTGGATTTTGAGTATCTCCAAGGATGGAGTCACAAGGGATGCTTTAAGCCTAACATAATATCTCTTGCAACAGACAGACCTGCATATTTAACCTCCAGGCAGATTAATTTTTATGTAACCAAGCAATACAAGAGAGGATAGATACTCAAGTCCCAGCACACATCACCCTAAAAGGTAAAGTCAAGGGTGCCAAAAGCACCAAGTCACTTTTTCCCCTATATTCATGAAACTCGTAAGGTTCTCAGATTTCCTCCTTACCCAGAAACAAACTCAATTGTTTATTCCCAGGCCTAATGGCCAATTAAACAAAAGAAAGCTTAACCCATGAAGACAACACATGAAGCTTCTCTAGTAGAGAGTATTGAAGCTCTGAATCCTATTTTACATTCTACTTCCTAAACAAAGGCAACACCTAGTGCAAAGGTTTAATTAAACTGCCTCTTCTCTCTTTGAGAACAGTTCTTACTGGCCAAGTTTGGTGACATCTGAATTTGCAGTAAACAAGCACTGGCAGAATCAAAAATAACATTTAAGAGAACATCAAGAAGTGACTGTCATGTTGGTCCAGATGCTGACCCAGAACACATGGGTTTCTTACAAGCTGCAATACGAAAGAGGTACCTAACAACATAAAAAAGGATATTCACACCCAACAACAACAAAAAAATTAGGATCAAAAAATCCATGCTATGTTTTCCAAAGGCAGAGTACAATTCCTGGCAATGAGGCAACAAGGAATAGCTATGCAGCTGGCAACTGAACCACAAGGTTTTAAATAGATAGTTCAAAGCTAAAGATTACTCTCTTATCCTGCGCTGGGGGTGTTACAAGGCTGTGAGGAAAGATAATGAGGTACAGAGAAGAACCAAAAATGTATCACTTCAATTTGAAATTATCTACCTTGGCCTTTACAAAACCATCCTCTGGATGACTTGCAACGTGCCAATATGATTTAAAACAGTAGTTGTCTGCAGAATCCAAGGACCCCCGATTCAGTTTTGGTGTAATCAAGGGGCTTTAGTTCTTGCAGAGTTGCCATTTTAATTTTGACACAAAGAACTTGCTCAATAAAATAAGGTTCACCTCTGGGATGAACAGCTGTTTCTAGTCTCAGTTCATGGTGGCTACTTAGAAGTCTACTTAGAAGTACTCCAGTAAAAAAGTGATTTTGCTAGCAAAGAAAAGGCCTCTCACGGAGGAAAGGCAGGTTAAGAAACCAGCAGAGCAGGTTGACCCTACAAAGAACAGATTTTTAAAAGCCTTGTTTAGTGGGAATCTATTACACAGGTGCATGTGGGACTGGAGAACGTCCAGCAGGTCAGCCCTCTTACACCCAGGGTCCTTTTTTCCTCATCCCCTAATAGGAGGGTCTGGCGACAGGATTTGAGAAGATTACCAGGTCAAAGCTGGAAGTGTGCTCCTGCCAGCAGTCTAAAAGTGAAGTTAATCACCTCAGCACTTAGAGAGGGGCAAGGCCTGGGAAAGATTGAGCCAGACTGCTTCCAGCAACTGGCCTGAAACCCATCACGAGCCACCTAAATACCAAGTCTGATCCTGTGGGCAAACAAGTCCTGGGCAATGGTTACTTGAGGTGGCAGATGCTGGGTGATACAGAACATACTTCTTTACACTGCTCCACACAGAACGTTTCAGCAAGTCTCACTGGAACACTGAGGTTCTCCAGCCAAAGGTCTATACTAGAAAGAACTTTTGTTAGAAGAAAATAAGCAATAATTTGTCTGTGTTTATTTAGAAAACAACTACCTCCACTCAAATCCTCTGGCAAACAGGGAAAGCAGAACGAAGTCTTTTTCCAAGGAAAAAAATTCGGTCTAGACTTAGAAAAGGCTTAGTCTAGACATGGATACCACAAGCACTGAAATTATGAAAATTTTCTGGTGTCTTCAGTGCACAGGATCAATGTCTCCCTGCTTACAGCAGGCAGCCCAGGTAGGGGTCCAAGGCTAAATTCAGCTACCACATTACCATACCCTGTCATGGTGCAGACTTGAAAACTTAGGAATTTATGTTGTAACTTGGAAGAAAATATTTCAGCCGACAACTTTTAGCCAAACCTTGAATCAAGTCTTCAGCCTAGAGGTCAGCTAGCTATTGCAGAAGTATTCACTGAATTTCTTCTGAATTTCATACATATATATTCATCCTTCCCTTCACATAAAAAGAAATGTCAGGGATTCAATTTTTAAAACAAGTTTGTTTTTATTTAAAGAGAGAAACCTGCACATATGCAGTTCCAATATCAAGTATTCCAGATTTTACAGGAAGTTTTTTCTTTAGTGATCTGGCTCCTCAAGCAGTAAATCTAAAGCAAATGCCAAGGAGACACATTAGGGTTCTCCAAATTATTGCTACAATCCTTAAAACTCAATTCTTCAAAGTCCATTTCAAACACAAAGCCCTGACTATGGCTTTAAGATTTTGGAAAGAATACAAGGGCCTAATTTTAAAACACACTACCTTACCATTGTTAAGTTTATATAAATGAATTATTTCAAGGTATCCTTGAGCTTTCCCGTTCACTACTTAAAGAAAGAAAACAGAGTGTAGCTTTCCTTAGACTTTAAAGACCAAAACCTCATTTTTAAATTTATTTTTAATTTAAATCACTGAAAATTTGTTCCATACCTCGATATCCCTAGTAATACTTTATGTATTATTAAATGAAAATTTTGAGATAATGCAACCAAAGCTGTTTTAATTCTTTTAAGGTTTGAATCTGACACAAACAATGATCAGGGAAAGCCACAGTTGTTGGTTTTCTTTTTTGTTTTCCCCTTTGTTTTTAGATCCTTCAGTGAAGAGGAAACCCTTCCAGAAATAAGAGTTATTCCCTGCAGTACCACCTCTCCATTCCAAATTGCCAAGAACAGTGCAGGGAATAGTTTCTAGCATGGGGACAGAGAAATCTTCTTGTAAAAGTTTAAGGACGCTCTTCTCAAGCTATTTTGGTCACCAATAATTGCACTGGAATGGCACTGGAGATTCCAAAGGGAAAGCTGTTATCCATCACCAGCAAGTCAGCTACACTCAGCTCTGTAAATACACCTCAGAAGAATCAAGTGTTAGACTTTTCCTACATTTATAGTGCTGCAAGAACAGAACAAGGAATGCAGTCTATTTACCTTTTATTTTTGTCTTGACATGTTTCCTTTCTAAATTTCAAAATGTATCCCTATCACTGAATTGTACATTTCTTAAAACTGAGCACTTTTAAATGCTATCTCAGTCAAAAATGACCAAGAGAAAATTCAGTACCTATGTCCAAAGAAGAAGTGCTAACAGACACTTCCACCTTGAGAAAGGCCAAAGGCAACAAGCTTGTTCATCAAAACCAGTTCCTGATTTTTACAACTTTCTCTTCCAGTCCTGTGGTTTCATTGGGTTTATTAAATCATATCAGCTGGTATTATTAAGTACTTGATGATAATGCAGAAAGGAACAACAGCACTTCTGTGGTCGGAAATGCAGCCACACAACCTTCCTGTAAATGCATAATTGGAGGCTGTGACAGCAGATGCAACCAGGAGCTCCATACATATGGATCTGTGCTTTGCTTAAATCTGTTTATCTAGAATAACTATTTCATGCTACCACTGAAAGGTATTTGTTTCCCTCCCCACTGATTTTGAAAATGAGTTTCAACTGAAGACCATGCTGGAAGCTCCCCTGCCTAACCCAACACAAGCAGCCTCTCCAGTCAGGTCAGAGATTTGACCTGACTCCCCACATGGCACAACTATCACAAGAGAAATGGAAAACAAACACAAGGTTTGTGGTGAGATGAGATCCATCCCTTAGGCAGTTGTGGGAATCTTCAGCTGTTTCATGCAAATCATGAAGATATCCATATCTTTATACCTTAGGGTAGAGGCTGTAAAAAATATAACCATCTCCCTTCGTTTTCAAAGTCAGTGAAAGTTGAAAAAAAATTAAAAGTCAGCAAGGTCTTGGCAGAAAAAGAGATTTATGTCAGTATTTAAAAAAAATATGCAGTTTCAATCACCTCATTATGACATGTCTGGGAAAACAAGTTCCTTTTTTTGGTTTGACTTTTAAGTTTCACTACCACTACGTTTAACTAAAAATTGCATGAGCAAAGCCAAGAAGCCAGCCTGCTTAACAGCCAAAGAAAGAATAAAATTTATTTGTCTGGATCCACCCATTAAATCTTCTGCATGCTTTAAGGACACACCTCTTTAAAAATGCAGACATATTTCATCTTGCTTACCCCTTTAAGAAAGGCTCCAATTGCTCTTTTAACATTCCCATATTTAAATTCAGTTTTAAAAACCTGTAGATTTATCACTGCCTTTTTCTAGCACTCATAGTAGCTGTACATTAAGCAGGATTTTATTCCAAAATCTTAATTGTACTTTTTAGGGCTACAGCTAACCAGCTTTCAAAAGAATTCTGGAGAAACATCAATTAGAGCAGTCCAAAGGGCTGCCATCAGCCACTGTGACAAAGCAGTACAGAAAAGCTCATACCCACATCAGGGCTGTTGTGGAACAGAGTCCAACTCAATGTTTGCTCTATTATCAACTTGGCACACTCAAGGGAAGTTGTGGAAGTCTGTTGTTCAAGTAATTTAAAATTAGACTACTTAAAAAAAATAACAGGAGGAATAAGGCTGAGCTGTCTAGATTATGTTTCCTATAATTTTGCAGGAAAATTATACAAATATCCACAGATTTATTTTTGTACAAGGGTAATAAGCCCGTGGGATGTAAATTACCATAAGGTTTGATGCTTAAGGACAGAACATTTGAAGTGCAATATTCTTCCCACTCTCCATGAGTGTTCTCAGAGCTCTTGGTCGGGTGCCTGACAAAATATATTTGTCTCACTTGAGTTCACAGGTCAGCACCTGAGACTTCTCAAGTGTCCCAAGACATTCCTCCTCAAGCCCTCTTCCACACAGCTATGGAACAAACCAAAAAATAACCCTGATCCTGTTTCTTCTGGAATCCTGACCCAGAGAACATAAAATATCTGTGCCAACTGACTGGCACGTTTCCTTGCACAAATTTCAGATGGAGGGGCAGAGGTAAGCACAGAAACAACAAAAAAAAAGGCAAGTGTACAAACAAGATATAATTACAGCCCATCTGTAGTGACAAATAATACACTGGGTGTATTGTAACTTGGAAAAGATCAACCTTTAGGCTCTGACACCTGCTCCATTTTAGGTGTGATCATCTAATTATCTAAGAATTCAGAGCAACATTTCACAAGCTTTCATACTTTATTTACACTAGAGAGTTTCTCTCAATGAATGAAAAAGTTCCAAGCTACCAATATAACTCTCAATCAAAAATATGGTCAAAACCCTAATTTCCATAAATTACTTTAATTCAGCTTGAAAACCTATCTGATTTACCATCTTCAGCTAGCAAGCTGCACAAAGAGCAGAGCTCCAGAGCATGCCTACTCTCCTGGACTGTGTTTTGATCAGGAAAATGTAAACCATCAGTAAAGTTCTGTCTTTTATGGGGTGAAGTTGTACCACAAAGCAGCTAAAGATATCACAATTATTATATGTTTGCAAGAAAGCAGTTAATTAGGCCTTGCCTAAGCAAGCAGAAAGCAACCACAGCTTAAACAGCTATCATTTATTTCGACAATGGTTTTTCATCTTTCTTTCCAGAGCCAAAACACATCATTCTCCACAATCTCTAAAAGGTTATGACTCAAATAGACAACCCAGCTTGGATCTTACTTTTTGAAATCAGCATGGATTTTCATGTTACCTGTAAAACTCAGATTTAATGATGCCACAAGTGCATCTAAAGACCTAAAAGGGAGACACTTCAGAGGAAAAAGGAAGACAAGTTTAGTCGGAAACAATCCTGCAGCCAGAAAAGCACATACTGTCCTCACTATAAAATCTATTTACTCTTCAAAGCAGCAAGATGAAAGATTACTGAAAAAGTGCTGGACAAGATAAAGCAACAATTAATTTAAATTCGTGCCATTCAGTTTGTGTTCAGGTTCAAGTCTTTAATCTCCACTTTTTTTTAATGCCCACCTCTTGCCAACTCGCCAAGGAGAGCTATGACAGGCTCGACAAAACCTTCATTCCGAGGAGCTTTATTTGATTGCAACACAAAAATGAGTCCATTCCCAAGCAATTCCCAAATTCTCAGCTGAGGCTGCTGTCACTTACGTGGTGCAGCAAAGCGAGCTGCTCGTGCATTTTTGCTGCCTTACTTCACTGCTCCTCTAGAACAAGAGCACACATCCTGCTGGCTTAACCTCCTGCCTTTTCAATTCTGCACTCCAGGGAAATCGATGCATTTCCATTATGCACACTGACGTCACCACCTACCATCCAGGCAGGACAGACAGAGCTCAGCTCATCCATTCAACTCTGCTCCCTTTGGCAGCCAGGGAAGGAGGTGCAGGTGAAAAGCAGGAATCCCATCTGTGTTTTGAAGGGCAAGGGTAAATCAGGTACAACAGTGGGCAGCTGGGATAGCAGTGAGGCACGAGCTGAAATTCTTAAGAACACGTACAGACACTTCAGCAAAAACTGAATGCTATCACTTTTGTGTTCCCATCACACGTACACAGGGCGGTGGGCAGGCAGAACCCTGGTGATGTGGCAGCTGGTTTCTCTTCTCTCCCTAAAGCAGATGATTTCATGTCAGAGTTCACATTGATTTCAGTCAAAGAAAACATCCAGAACCGTCAAACTTTTTTTTTAAAAACATTTCTGACCACGGTGTGGTAAGATGCAGCTAAAAAGGGAGAAGACAAAAAAGCTGTTTTGTTTGAGAGCTATTTTAAGTTCGCATCTCCAGGCAGAACAGCTTTTAGCATTGCTACGCTCAGTAAGAAGCTTCAGGGTCAGTTACTTTCATTTGTTGTTTCTTCCCTAAGGAATAACCAGGTTTGCATGAATAGCACTGTCTAGCTTGGCTTAGACCATGCATGTGGGGGAAGGTGGAAAAAGACACGAGAGGGCTGGAAAAGACAACAAGAAAATTGCAGTGCAAACGCTGTTTACAAATGCTGCACCACACTAAGACAATTTCCTCAGCTGCTCAGGCAAACCATTACTTTAAATCCCAAGCAATGGCTACAGAGGTGGAAAAAAGCCTGGTTACCATCTCATCCTTCACTCCAAGGGTACCTGGAATGGCAAGGATGTTTCATGCAAAGCTTCCAAGAGGACAATAGAGGAAACCTTAAGTTTTGCCCAGGAATTAAGCACTTGGCTGTGGAGTCCAGTAAAGGAAAGTCAGACTCCATTCCACCACAGCAGAACAGCAGATCTCTGATGAGTGATATACACAAGAAAGAGCTAGATGGGACTCTGAAAAAGGCACTACAGCCAAAAAAGTGGTAATTTTGTACACAAGAAAAGGTGACTGAGAGTCAAAAGGAACTCAAGGACTGCCTGTTCTGACCATGAAAGCACAACTTTGCTGGGGCCTGGCCTACACAGCAATGTTACCATCACGGGTTTCTATTTTTATCTGGATAATGAAAACGTAGATGATGTAGTTAGAAGTTTCTCACCATTTTAACTGACTAGTTTTGGTTTTTTTTATTTGAAGTCCATGAAGGAACATATAAACAGTCCATTTATCAGCTGCACAAGCACAAATGCTCAATGCCTGTTACTCCCTGTATGCCTACTTCATTTCTTTAGATTATCATTGACACCTGTTTATTTCTTTGACTCCAAGTTTATTTGCAAGTCCCATTTATGGCTGTTTTTCAGAAACCCGTGCCCTAAGAGCCTGACAGATTGCCAGCTCACTTCATTAAAAAACCTCCCGTGGTAACAGCTTTCTTCCACTGCTGACCAAGGCTGTGTTTGAACTGATGACCCCAAACTGAAGCGCTTCACATGTCTACTATGGGCTATGCCAAGTCAGCCTGCAACCCCTGAAAACAAGGGGAATTCTTGACATGGAACTTCTTTAACTGTGGCATCTGTTATTCCCCTAGAAAAGCAGAAGAGCTAGTAAATATGCTTTTACAGTCATCTTTAAGCCTCTAGAAATTACTTTCCTTTCTTCGTCTTGACACGCCTTTCTTCCTCTTGAGCATTCAGAATTTTCTATTACCCCAGCATATTTTAGAACACATTCTTTAATCCCTTTGCTGATTGACAACTTCACTAAGATTTTATCTTCACCCTTTTGGGATTACTTACATGGTCAAACTCTGCTCTTCAAACAGCTTGTAAAGTGAGGATTGAACAATAAGGGGTGGGAGAAATGAATTCAGCATCAGACAGACAGAACAATTCTGGCTCCTAGGGTTGGGCAAGCCTTGGAAAAGCCAAGACTTCTTGCCATCATACTGCAGATCACCTGCCAAATAGTAACAACACCCCCCCAAAAAACAACAAAAAAACCTCCAACAACGAAAAAGACCACCTAAAAAAAGGAACCCCAACCACTTTCAGATCCAGTTACCACCCTGAAACACAAAGGAACAGGCAACACCACAGAGCTGATAGCCTCCACCCTTGCTATAGCAACAAAGCCTGCCAACCACTTATTTATCAAGAACCCACAGCCACATGAGCTGGAAAACACTCCCCTCCTCAGACTCTTGACAACTGTCCCAGCTCAGGTTAATACCAAAACCCCAGTTTGGTACATGCAGAACCTGTGCCAGGCTGCACTACACTGAGAATGTGACTAAAAAGGTGCTGCTTCAACACCTCATCAATGTAATACTTCTGGTTAGGTCTAATATTAGAATATTCTAAGTCCATTAGTGTTAACTGCTTTCATTAGCCTTTAAATAGTTTTTCCATGGCAGTATCTCTGAATTCTCTCTCTCAGTCTTCAAGCACTGGGGCACACAGCTGCCTCACTGTTTTCTGAGGATGGCACAGGGAGAAAGACTAAGGACAATTCATAAAAACCAAACTACAGCCCCAAAATACAAAAGGTTCTGGCAGCATAACAGTGAAGAACACCGAAGTGCCAGAGAGTGTGCACTCTGCTGCTCTCCTGGCTCTGGTTTTTGCCACAATCTCTGCTCACATGCTGAGCTCTGCAAATGCAGATGGAAGAGTCAGTCCCTTCCCTGGGAGCACCAAGCCCAACAGGATCTGCATCTGTGACAGGGTTCCCAGAGGCTGCCACCAAGGCTTCCTCATCTGTCCATGCACCAAGATGGTAAGCCTTGGCTGTTACTAAGAGGGGAAGCTACACTTGCCTTCATTCTCTTCTGTTAAAGCTCTTTGGATGAATCATGTTGCACCAGCACCTTTTTAACCACCCTGGCTAAAAAGAGGCCTCTCCAAGCAGTGCTCACACACAGATCTGCTGCCTCCAAAGCTGCTGTGCTATAAACCTTGAATTCCTCCTCTCCACAGCTGCTGTGCTCCCAGCCTTGACAGAACAAAACAAAATGAGGGAAACACACAAGCCTTTCAAGTCTAATTTCTGAAGCCATTTAGACACTGGGAACAAAACTGTTTGATCAGCAACAAGCAGACAGGAATGGCTTGGTCCTGAAAAGACTCTGAAGGGAGAAAGGAAACACAGCACAAAGATTTGTTTCACTACTGCTCAAGGACCTAAAGATAACTAATACATGAGTATGTCTCCATTTGTGGTACCTTATGTGCCCTCTTGACCAATTCTTGACCCAGAAAAAAAATACCCTGAAGGGACAGAGAGGAAACCACATGAATATTTATGCTCTTTAAGAACAATAATACGTGTATTGAAGTATGGAATATATAAACAGTTTACTAAGAGTCAGATTTTGAGTGTTCCATTGTCCAGCCAAATTTTTTTGTTTACAAACTATTACATGAATCAATCTTTTAAAAAACCTGTCGGTCTGCTGCTGAAAACAAGCAAAGTATTAGTCCTTGAAATCTCCCACAAGCAGTAATTATTTTTAGACTAAAGGATACTAAGTGAAGGTTATGAGGCAAGCAATGTCATTTGCAAATAAGCTCTCTGAAGCAGGAAACATCTGAATTTGGGCCTGGTGCCGTTCAAAACAAGTTATCTAGCATTTCTAGCCAAAGGCACATTTTACACACAGAAAAGTGCTGGTTTCCAGAAACAGAACACAGCTGCCACTCCTGAGCACCTGTGATAGACACCAAGACTCCAGAATACAAGACAATGACAGCAGACAGACCCCCCCTCCAACCCAATTTGAAGTTCAGAACCACTTGGGTACCTTGAACAGAGAAAGAGAAAGGAGGCTGCATCCAAAGTAAGAGAAGGAAAAGGAGAGATGGCTTCTTTTCAACAACAGACAGGTACAGCCATGATTTTAATTCATGTAATGCCACCACAGAGATTCAGATGAGCTCAAACACAGCCCTCAGCACAGACCAGTGGGGCAGGAGGAATAAGATGGTTACACTGGACATTCCTATTCCTCTTCCATCAAACAGACCAGCTGACCAGTGCCCTGCTTCCCATCACTCCTGGTGCAAGTTCAGAGCAGTCAGAGTATATTAAGGATGATGAGTGGCCCTGCTGGTTTATGGACAATTTGAGATTCAAGGAATAAATATTATTCTTTCTTAGCATCCAAATTAGATTTCAGCAGAAGAAAAAAGATTGGCCTGCATACTCCACATTCTTGGGCCAGCAAGGAAGAGCAGGTTAGTACAAGAGCCTCTGGAAAATATCCTGTCAGAAGCTTCCCTGTACAGGTCATATTTCTGGGCTTGTCCTCTTACCCTTGACAAAAGCTGTTCCACATGGCTATGTGCATTTCACCAAAACAACTTTTTGGGAGTGTGAGGAAATCTATGAATATCAGAAGTACTTTTTATGGGTAGGTAGATTCCCACCAACATCACCCTCCCATGTACATTTATTTTTTATATCATGAAACATGAGTCTTTGGGTACTTTATATTCAAAAACAGTTATTTATTTCAAGTTCCAGCCTTTTTTACTATTGTTACTGTTCCCCACACATACTCCTTACCCTAACTACTTAAAGGACTAAACACAAAATGCAGCAGCATTTACAAGACTCAAGACCCTGTCAGATCAGAGTTCTCCATGCTTTATCACACACTATGTCTCTCACATAAGCTTTTATGCATCTTATAACCAACTGCATTACTTTTTTAAAAAATGGTTATTTAAGAAAAAAAACATAATATTTTGTGGTGTGTCTCTAGAAAGACATAACATCTGCAGCATTTGAGACAAACCCAACTTCTTCTAGAGCTGTGGTCAGTACCTGGGCACCATGAAACTCCTGAGAGGAAGAACTAAGCTGGAAGGCAACAGCTCTACCATATGACTTTCAGACAGCTTCAGTCTCTTCCCATCAATCATGAGTATTTACATTTATCTCAGCATTTTCTTCAGTATGGTATCTCCACATCGTACTAGACAAGTTCTAGACTAAATACATTAGAACTAGAACCAAACTTTGAAGTCTTACATATACTCCCAAACAACCACAAGAATAACTGATTTTAGCCTGTTACTCTCCCTTCTAGAGCAGTCTGAAACCATGACCAAATTTCTGAACCACAAATTTAACACACTTAGCTAGGAAAGATTTTGACTTTTGAAATAGATTTCTTCAGCAAGGGAGTTGTCATGACTTACATGTTTTTGTACCAGTTGTGGTTACCAAGGTCTGCAAGATGGAAAAAAATGTTAGAGTAATAGTGCTTGAAAAATCAAAGAATCATAGAATGGTTGGGGTTGGAAGAGACCTTAAAGATCACCTAGCTCCAATCCCCCATCATAGGCAGGGACACCTTCCACTACACCAGGTTGCTCCAAATCCCGTCCAAGCTGGCTGCAACACTTCCAGGGATGGGGCATCCAAAGCTTCTCTGGGCAGCCTGTGCCAGAGCCTCACCACCCTCACAGTAAAGGTGTTTTTCTTAATATCTAATTTACACAGGAAAGGAAAACATCCATTGCCACTCCCCTACATCAACCTGAGCTCAGCTCCAGTAGGGAAGGAAAGAGCACCAGTGACCAGCAGATTTATCCAAGTTGTTCTCCTGGCCTATCTTTTCTGGTGATGTTGTACACAGCCTTCTTTGAACAGCACAGATTCCCTCCCCAGCTCTTCCTGGGGGCTGGAACTAGAGAATTTTTAAGCTTGCTTCCAACCCAGTTCTGTGATTTCATGAATCCTCAAACATTTCCCTCAACTAAGAAGCACCACAAGCCCTTAGAAAGCACTCAGTGAACATTAAGCAATGTTCAAAATTTATTTATTTATTTTATATATATTCAAATGTTCAAAATATTCAATGTTCAAAAATATTTATTTATCAAAGCAATCACTACACCCTGAACTTGAAAGAGTCTTTATGAGAACGCTCCTGAATCCAGAAGAAAGGCTTTACAGGAAGCACTAAACAAACATAGGGCTTGGGGTGCTTTTAAGAGGCTACTTCACTTGATAAAGTGATAGAAATATCACTGATAACAACCTAGAAGGATGAAGACCCAGCTTATCTTAACAGCACAAGTGGCAGTATAGTCTCTCCCTTATTTCTACTGCTGTAAGACAAGGGAGTTGAGGGAGGCAATAACTCCAACTCTCCCTGAACTTAAGCACAGAAAGATAATCTCCCTTCAAGGCCACAAACCAGCTACTTACAGTCTTCAAAGAACTCTTAGCAAAGGAGCCAACCAGAGGAGCAATGTGACCAGAAGCTGCCTGGGCAATGGACAGACAAGGGATTTGCAAATATGCTTCATTTTGTATGGAATCACTTGGGTAGTTTTATAGCAGGAAGGTTATAGAATTCATAGCTAGCAGGCCAATTCCAAGGGGACACTTCAGCTTGCATCCTATAAATCTCCATCAGAATATTTGTATAACTGTGGATTAACAGGCTTAGACAAGAAAATACCTTCACTTAACAGTTAGTGAATAGTCTCTACTGCCAATATTTGAGACCCAACTGCTTGTGTTATGCACCTGCTAAATCCATTTGTGAAGTCTGACCAGCAGGGACCAACCTCAGAGAGAACCAGCTCCAGGTTTATTGTGTGAGTGAACAGAAGCCAAGGCTTAGTCTCTGAGCACAGTGCAAAACCATAAGAGTTTAGTCTAACTCTCACACAAACAAAATTGCTCTTCAAAAGGAGCTTTCAGAACTTTCACTGTAGAGGTCTCCATGTCTATCCCACATCATTTTTCCTTTGAAAAATCAACAACTTATTCCAACCACTGGAGACTTATCAGTAAAATATTTCATTTCACACAAAGCCACACCAAGTGAGGGCTGCTGAAGCAAAGACCAAGCCTTTGACGTGTGAAAGAATATTATCCTAAGATTCAAATGGGGACCACTAGAACCAGAGCTGGAAAAATTAAAGGAGAGAATATCAGCAGAGAAACAGAGGCAGAAGTTAAAAGCACAATCTTAAAGCCCTCTCTCTATCCTCAGCCCTGGAACCCCTGTGATCAGATTTATTTTCCAACAAACTGATTCGTCCAGAGCCACAGGTTTTCAAGGATTCAACCTTCTCATCATATGGCTGAATTTAACTTCAAGCTTATTCTTGGGTCTACCAATTTATTCCTTGAAAATGATAAATCATTAACAAAAATTAAAAAAAAAAAACCTAACACCAAACTATTTACCAAATGACTCTAATCACATTGGCAGAGCTACTAAATGACATAACAGATGGCTGCATGACACAAAGGCATCCAAATTTGAAAAGATGGTACCTTGGTTTTATGGCACTTTACCCTTTAGTATTTCTATAATAACCAGTTTTTTGGTCAGTTCATTCAAAAATGCACATCTCGCCTCCAACCATTGGTTTTGAGATAAGCCCTATAAAGGTCTATCAGATGAGCTCTTTTCAAAAGATCTTGTAGTATCTGCACATCTAAATCCTACTGAGCCTTACAACAGTTTGAATCCTGTTTGCCTCAACCCTCCAGGAAGCCCTACCAGAGCTTTCCATGCCACAAAAAGCCAGCTGCTCCTGCTGAGGCTGTTCCTAAATTCTAGAAGGGCTTCCTTGGAGACTGAGAACATACCTAGGAGTACAGAGCATTACATCCTCACATTTTAGAATGACACCAATATTCTTGATCAGTGTAAGGACAGCTTCCACTCACCCAGGTACCTACACTGCCAGAAACCTTCACAGTAAAACAGCAAAGCCATAAGCAAGGGCACTTGCCACAAATCCCAAACTAAAGGATGTCCTCAGCCAAGTCTTGTTGTGAGCCCTGCCCATCTGCCTCAGCCCATGCCATCAGCCTCCCTTCCTTATTCCTACAGCTGCCAGTGCAGACCTTCAAACAAGCAGTATAAATTCACTTTACAGTTAAATGCCACCCTTCTCAAAGGGAGGATACTCATGCACAAACACGTTCTGTGTGCTCTCCCCAGCCAGTCTGCAGCACTTCAACACAAAGATGTGGCTCTTGGAGAGCACTATCAGTCCTGTAACAAAGGCCAGGGCGAGCTGACAGCAGCCAGTGATAGAGCCAAGCCCTCTCCTAAAACATCAACTCCATGGTTATCTTCCTGGCACAGAAAGCTTTGTGCTCCTCCAAACACAGAGCTCTCCTCACAGGAGAGGAAAAAGGCTCAGAGCAAGAGGCAAAGTGGATGTTTTGGTTTATGGGCTGTGGCCCAGAAAAGCAGATAGCCCTGGCACATGAGATAGCAGCACAAACATTGGAGCATTCCTTGGGAACAGAATGGGAAAAGGTTCATTACTTGTATAGCCAGAGAGATGCCACATTTCTACACTCACTGCACACTACAAAAAGGAGTTGTCCCTTTCTCCCATTTAGAGGGAATTAAGTACCCAGAAGTTTTCTTTAGGATTTCCTTATTCCATCCTACCACATTCAAAGCAACATTTTTAATGCATGCTTCAGAGCTGTCTTTCATTTGTAGCAAGCAAGTTTTATTTAGACAGGATTTATGTGCACATGATTGCTGAAAGCAATAGCTAAAACCAGTTTTTAAAGAAGAGACTGGAATAGGGCACCTGTGTCAAAACTGGGCTAGTGTCAACAGGCCTGCCCTCAGCCAGAGAGTGCAGTAACCCCATCAAGCCAAATGTGACTTTTTGGTGCCTCTGCTTCTGTTTCAAAGGAGAAAACCAGCACTGCAATAAATGCAGATTTGTGAGATGAAGAGCTCTCCCCTCAGCTGTCAAGTCTGACCTCCACAGGCAAAAGTGTTTCTACAAACCAGACAGCAGGCATGCCCTAATACCTATTACACTTGTTCAAATACAGTGTGTTCTCTTGTTCTAGGAAAGTTTATAAATGTCTTTTCAGCACAAGAGAAAACCAGCCATGCAAACAGAAAATCTGAACATGACACACTGACAAGCTGACAAAAATAACACTGAAATTTCCCTCGCTCTGTTAGCATGGCACACACTTGAGCCTGTAAGCAGTAAAGCATTTTCAAGGAAACAACAATCAAGATACGGATATTTCTTCCATCTGCCAAAATCAATCTCCACTGCTTAACCATAACACAAGTAGTGAGCATAAACCTGGAAAGGAGTGAAGAAATTAAGAGTTCAAACCATAACTGTTGCTGCAGATACACAAACAGACAAAAAACAATTTAAAAAAAATCTATTAATGCAAACTGCAAGCATTGGATAGTGCAGCTCTAGATTCTGTGCAACAATAGTAGGAAATGGAAGTATCTTGCCTTTTTCAGTCAAAATACACAGAACACAAACACACCATGAAGAGTAACCATCCTCCAAGTAGCTGCTGCTCCACAGAAAAGCAGAGGAAACTTTCACCTCTGACAAAATCTCCAAAGCCGAAGCTGTTTCACCAAGAACCAAGCAGAACCCTTTCCTCTCACAGTTCAGATCCAAACTTCTGCTTCCCACCATCAGAAAACTGGCACCTACTGGAAAAGCACAAAGTAAATGATTCACTTTCCCTCTGATAACCACGCAGCAGATTGTTGCTACAGCAGACCAGAAGAGAACTGGGAAAACGTGGTTTTACTTGTCCTCAAGCAGAGATCTGGAATGCATATGGGGGCTGAGGACACAGCTCAATCCCAGAATAAATATCTCCCAGGCCTCCAGTCAGGACTCATGGCTCCAGCTTAGATGTGTAAGCTCTGCTCTGAGCACCAAGGAGGGGATTTCTGTCTTTAGGAGAGAAGTTACAACAGCGCAGGTTAATATCAGCCAGGGCACACAATCTCTTCATTATTATTTTTACTACTGCAGTTTACTAACAAAAGCCCAAGTTGTGCCTTCATATCCAGCAAATCAGTCATTCAAAAAACCCTACTTGGAATCTGTGAATGTACCTCAGATGAAGCTGTGAAAGAACTAGCCAGATCAGGGGAAAGAGCAAGTCATTTGCTCATTTAAGTGTTTCAAAAAGTCAGAACTGAGCCAAAAAAAGCAATCATACACACTTTCTTCAGCTAGCAAACTCTTACATATTTCTTAAGTAAAATAAAATAGTCCAGGGCTTGTTTCAATTTCTTTTCAAGCTGCATCACCAGTGACAATACTGGTCTAGGAACCATTCACTGATTATCCTTCTACAAAATCAAAAGTGAGGGCTTCTACATATCATATACAGGAGAACCTCCCACTCATCTGGAAGTGTTAAATACAGTTGTAAAACTTGGACTCCTTCAGAAGTCCAATAAAAATACAAGTCAGGTTTACTACAGTGAATAACCCAGCATAAGAAGACAGAAGCCACATAAGGCTGCTGGGCTCACTTCCCTTCTCAGGGCAGTAGTACTAATTTCATTTTTTTGTTGTTGCTTTTACTGTTCTTTCATCCTTATTAGCATGCCAAGAAGGAGCAGGAAGAATTCCACAACTTCCCATACATTAGCCCTGGCAAACTGAGCTGCCTCTTTTCCATCCGTTAACTTGAAATGCACACAAAAAAAAGGTGTCTGAGGCACTACCTGACAACTTGTGAAATTATTTCCATAAATTAATTTACGAGCAAATAACTCAGTGTGACCAGGAATTTAAACAAACAAACGACAACAACAAAAGGCACACAGGAACAAGCAGGGAAGAAACGATCTCAGTCAGAATGGCCAATATTAAAAAAGCACACCCGAGGGCACAGTGATTTCCAGGGAGGAAATCCACCCACTGGCACACATCAGAACGAGATGGAGCACACAGTCTCATGCCAGAAGCAGAATGTAATGTATTCTAACTGAACAATGAACAACTGCTTCACTCACTGCATATTGATCCTCAAATATCAACTCCAGTTCAGTTCAAGTCTGTAACTCCTGTTACTGGACCATTTATTCATTAGTTTTCACTGTATGAAATGGCTTGTGCATCCATTTTCCCTGCCTCCTTTTTTTTTTTTTTTTTTTTTAAACCTGTTGTAGCAGGACACCTTGAGAAAGCACCACAGGTATGACTGTTGCCAGAACCAGAATTATAACGAGAAATGTTACACTATTTCATTGCAGCTCCCAAGACTGGCTGAGTTATATAAAGTTCAGGCACTGATTAGTTACATAGTCTACATGTTTTTTTAAAGGCAGTAGTTGGAATGTTTGCAATGAAGAACCAAAATTTAATCCATACTCAAGGTCTGTGCTCATTACATTGACAAAGCCACTAAACAGCCATAAACCCCATTTATTTCTTGGTTTTCTGAAAAAGAACACTTAATGTTACAAAATTACAAAAGGGACTGGTTAATTAACTCGGGACTGCCCTGAGGAACAGAAAACTTGAACAATAGAAGCTTCCAGACAAAAATGATAAAATACACACTGAAACAACAGTTTTTAAAAAGATACTGTGAATGCTAAAAGCAAAACAGGCTGCCTCCACTAGGTCAGTCCCCTGAAAAGGTCAAACACCTTTTAAAAACAAGAGTACAACAAAAGAGCACATAACAGAGCAGAACACTCTATTCCTATTCCTCAAGTTATCTAGACTGCAGTAAAATAACAGAATCTGTGTTCCCTCCTACGAATCAGGACTCTTTCAACATCTAAATCACAAGGATAATCCCACAAACAAACATTTCAGAACCAAATACTGAGGCTTTTGCTACAAAATGATTTTATTAAAGGAACAGAAGCAATTCATGGGGGGCCATCACGTGTGACAGACATTTCAGAAACACGACTGGTGTCAAGGAAAGGCTTCAGGAACACTGTAGGTAGACAAATAAAATATACTCTCCACTTCAGAAACAAACATTCCTGTGACTAACCCCCAAATTTAAACAGGTCAGATTTTATCATGTATTTGTAAACCACCAGCCTCTTAAAAACAAGCAAGCACAGAAGGAAGAGGCATCTTTGTCACAGAAGGGGCTCAACACACACATCCCTCGAAATAACTCCCAGTATGCAGCCCAACAGAACTGCCAACTTCACCACCAGCCACCCAAATTCTAAATTTCACAGTATATTAAAAAGGGTTTCAGGTTCACTCAAACAGCATTCACTTTCCCACAAGCAGCATTACCAGGTTTGCCTATTTGGGGAAATCAACAGTGGCTTCCATTCAAAAAGTCACCAGAAACAGGAAGTACAATTAATATTTTCAGCAAGGAATAGTGATGCTTAAAAAAAACCACAAAACAACCAAAACCTAGGGTTCATGACTCTTTTGGGATGGATGAGATGGTGGAAATTTTTATTTTGCCTTTTAATACTGTTCTGCAAGTAGGCATTTGGACACACTGTATGTGCCAAGTGGCACAGTTACAAGCTATCACATTTTTCCCAGGCCTGCATCTATTCACACCCACACTGGTATCTTGCAAGTCCATACCCATATGCATCTGTAAAAATAGATGTAAGACTTCATTAGTGCATGTATAAATATTCATTAGTTGCTATTCATGCCCACAAAAACATATATCACATCTGCAAGATAGCAAAAGGTTCCCTCTTCCTGTTCCTAGGATCAGTGTGCTAAGAGCCCTAAACTCCTATCCTAGCTGTGTCTACACTCATGAAGGTCAACTCCAGAATAAAAATGCTGCATTTCATTTCTCTCCCTTCAGAAACTGAGGGGACAAAGCCTATTGCCCATTTGGTACAAGGGCAGGAACACCTAGAGATGCAAGAATTTCAGTGTAATGTTAGATCAATAGTATTTTCACCACTTGAAAAGGTAACGCTGCTTTCCTAGATAAGGACAGACTGCAGACAGAAACCCTGTCATGCTGCAAATGCCTGACCTCACCTAGAGAGCAAAGTACAGAGCCACAGCAAAGCAACCATCAATGTCACACTCCTGAGTAGCACAGAGTGGGTACAGTACACAGTTCACCCTGTTTGTGTGCAGGTGGAGCTGGAAAGAAAGCTGGCTCCTTCCTTTCCAGTTTTGCTTCCTTTCAGTTTCTCTTTAGGCTCTGTAAAGCTGAGGAATATTCAGACCCATCACGGTTAGAAGCTCTGATTTTGCTCCAGAATTTTCCTTCACAAAGCAGGCAGGGCATCTTTTTTCAAGTCTCTCTGCAGAGACACGAGAAATTCCATCCTTCAGGGTGGCTGCTCATCTTGGAGCAGTGAGGCAGGTCACCTCCCATCCTCCTCTGAGTACATCCAAGATTTAAGTCAATTCCATTCCAATGCCTCACAGAAGTCCTGGCATAGTCTGCCCCTCCCTTCTACAGGAAATCAGAATCCCAAGACCTCACTACAGTAAAAGGTGCCCTCCTGAATCAGTGCCAAGCCCTTTGAAGGAAGCATAAAAGAGGCACTACATGGCAAGACATCTCAGCCTAACACAAATGGGTACTTAAATATCCACCTGAAAACCAAAAAAAAATTAAAAAAGAACACAGCTTTTTAGGGTACCAACATTTCACCAAGCTGTTCCTAATCACCAATCAACAGGAAAATGCAGCAGAATGAGCAAGTCGCATAGATTTTGCTAGTAAAAATATTATGAGGTCATGTACAGGAAGAGGCAAATTTTGTTATAAAAACAGTTGGTACAGGCAGAAGTGACAATGTTCACAAGTGCCCAAGCACACCTGAAGCAGTTGGCAGAGCTAAGAGGAAAAGCAGAAAGCAGCTAACAGAAAACTACATTAAGTACTGCTCCTTTTGATTCTCAGCTGGGGCCCTGGACACACAGAACAGGCAGAATTTGAGCCCAGGAACCAAAACCCTACATGGGAAAGGAATAATGGTTCAATAGAAACAGTGATTTTATGGCACCTCATCTAACCACTGGATGTATTTTCCCTCCTTTATTAATTTGCATCTCTTGCCTCTCTCTTTCATAAAAGCTTGTAATACTTCCCTTGGAACATTTCTCCCTCTTCTCCACTATGTCCTCCCAAATACAACATCATTAAGCAACAACTCTGCCTTGTCATTCACCACTAAATCCTCCTCCCTGACCAGCAATGCCATCGTGGCAGTTATGGATCCCACAGTAAAGCCACTTGGTTTCACATCTTTTATTCCAACGAGGCTATTTTTAAACCCAGATCAGATTTCTGATAAGACTCTGTGCACTCTCAGGCAGCTGTTCAGTGTGACAAGAGCAGGCAAGGAGGACACAGAACCCCAGGATTTAAAAACCAAGCAGGGACACTGCCCAAGACACTCCTAAAAATCCTGTAATTGTTTTTCCCTTTGTATTTAGTTTTAATGATGGCTGCTGTTGTTTCACATTTGAAGAACCTGAGGGGCTTAAAGCCTGTCTATTTACTGACAAGAAATGTACTTCACTGCACAATGTAGTTATAGGAAAGCTGTATCTGAAGCCTGTTTAGAAAACAATGAACAATTGTCTTGATTTAGTATCTTCAGATCTGCAACTCCATTACTATCAATATTTAAACCAAGGGTAAAATACAACTTCTCATAGCAAGCACTACGTACTCACTTTATCCCACTGGCTCTGCAGCAACAAAGCTTGGTTGAGAAAAGTCCTGGTTCTGATAACGCTGCCATATCAGAAAAAGCAGGAAAATCGTTTCATAAAGGAAAGGCAGAAATCAAAGAAGAAAGGAATTTTGTTTGCTTGTTTCTAGAGCTGCCTTTTTATTTAAGAAAACACAATGGAAAGCATAAAAACCTCAGGAGAATGAAGCAGACAACAGTGCCCTAAGGGAAAGAGAAAGAACACAGATGCTGTGTTCCAAGAGCAGGCAAGAGTTTTTGGGCTGTAGATCACTGAGTGCCGCAGAACCAAAGTATCCAAATCCAGAAGTGTAAATTTATGATTATACCTGGGCTGTCTCCTTAACGGCTACAGTACACCTGCTAAGCACCTAGTTCATTCTGTCTGTGGGATTTCCGAAGTTAATTCAACACCCACAAAAGAGAGTCAGCACATCTTGCAGGAGCCTGGGGACAGCAGCATTTACAAGATCATGTACAAAGGTGACAAGCAGCAGCTATTACACTTCCATTGAAAAATCAAAATAGATCTCCCAACAAAAGCAGGACATTTAAACTGCTTATCCTCTAACAAAAGGGCCTCCCAGAAAATATTTTCCTAAATACCACTCACACATGGTATTGCTTGCTTCACTAGAGCACACGTTCAAGGTCACTCAACCCCTCAAACTCTACTTTTTCATCTAGCTGTTTTCTGTGGATCCTTAGATACAACACCCTTAAAAGCTTTTTCTCTCCTCCTAGCATCCTGCCCAAGCCCTAGGAAAGCTATGTCCAGCAGACCCCAGCATTAACCAATGCTTTGCCCTACCTTCTCTCTAACAGCAGGGCAATTGAATGGATTTCCCCAGCAGCCTTGAAAAGCGCACGCCGTGTACCAGATGTTCACTCACCCAGAAGCTCACAGCCTGCCACCAAGGGGGGGAAAAAAAAAGCCGGGCAACAGCTCTTAATCCTTCCGTATCTGCCTGAGGAGCCTTCTCCCTCCTGCGTGCTGCATTCCGTAGAGCCACTGCAGTGCTCAGAGCAGGCAGCCTTGCAGGAGCCGCTGGGAAACAGCCGTGCTCGCCGATGCTGAGCAGAGGTGTCTGTCCATCCCACAGCCAGGCTGGTTTGTGCTCAGTGACCCTCCTAGCTTCTACAAGCCCCTTACCAGAGGGTGGGTCACACTGACAAGTGGCCATTGGAAGGTGGTCACCAGGGCAAGAGAGGATAATAAAGCCAAACATTTTGCCTGTATGCGTGTAGGAAGGGAAAAGAATAAGTGGAGCAAATAATGAGTGAAAGAATGGAGTCAGTATGCAAAGAAAATTATTTACTGAACAGACTATTCGTGCTGCTGACCTCAGTCCATTCCTCTCCCAAGTTTTAACTCCTTAGAGTCAGGGCTCTGCCTGGAGAGGAGGTCACAGCTCATCTCCCCCACTGCCCTGCCATGAACCATTGTAGGATGTAACCACCAGATCCTGCAGTGAGACTCTGGAAATGCACTGCTGCGCTGTTTCATAGCTTTAGGAAGTTCTCACAAATCAGAACACACACACACCAAAAGCCTGGTTGGTGCATCATGTTTTCCCTCTATATGTTGCAAGAAAAGCCCCTTTAAATCCAGAGCTGAAGTTTCACATCAGCACCATTTCTAAGACCTTCACAGAAAGGAGAATTTTTCTGCAGTACCTGAATATTATCAGGTTTTAGAAAGTTGATGCTGCCAAACATTCTTTTCCACGACAAGGAGAGCTGTAAGCAAGTTAATCTCACACCCATGACCTTGCTCTTGCCACCTAAAGATTTTGCTGTCATAACAAACTCCATAGACACTGCACACATTTAACTGTGGCATAAACTCGAATATGTCACAGCAGTTCATATTTCACACAGCAGCAGCTATCCCATCAAATGAGAATACTAATATCTTCTGCATTTCTTCTTGGGGATACAGAACAATAAATACCATTTTTTAAACCTGAAAAAAAAATGTTTTAAGTCATTACTGCCTTTGAGAACAGGCTTACAGAATCTACTTGGCTCTCAGATCCCCTGATACTCATTAAGGATATTCTCTCCATATTGGAGCCTACATGGTGAAGCAAGCAACAAACCCCACTGATACCACACAATATCCAATGTAACAACCCAACACTTAATTCACAGCACTGGAAACACCTTCTACCCCACACCACTGTAAAGAAACTTTTCTAAGTACATAACAAAGCCCCTGACTCTGCAGACAGGTTAAAAGCTGCTCCAGTTCTTATGTTATCTGTCAAAGGACTCCATTCAATCAAGTCAGGAATTAACACCGAGCATTTGCAAGGGCCATTGCAGCTTATGAAGCACAATTCTAGTAAATAAGCCAACCTAGCTTAAGCTAAGGCAGCTGTTAGGAGAACCAAGCTCAGCTACCCACTCTTGTGAATCATTTCCTGAATTGCTGTAATTAGCACAGCATTGTAAGGCAATTCATGCTCAAATCCAACAGAAGTCAACACTCATCTTAATTTACTATGTTAATCTCAGATCACTTGATTCCCAGTCCATTAGCAGCTTTCCCTCCAAGTTGCACCTCTGCTGTGACACCAGCAGGAAAAGGAAGAACTGAGCCCAGTGTGCAGGAGGCACTGGCCTGCTGGGTCACATCTGACCGGTGCATCTGGAACCTGCTTGGCCGTGTCCTTTCCTCTCTCTTTTTACAACTCCTTCAACTTGGATGTGTACTTCACATTTCTGAAATCCTTTGCTTTCACCGAAGTCTAAAACCAAAGCACTCTGCTCAACAGCTGAATGCACGGGCAGACCCCGACTGTGAGAAAGCATCATGCCCAGAAATCACCATAACTGCTTGCATAAATGCTAAAAAGAATTCACCGCTGTTTTCTACCACCATCGAACAAGTCTTGACTGCCTGGGATGTTTCCCTGTATGCTGGTTGATCCCTATAGCTTTATGAAACCTGTTAGCTTCTCTCACCCTTGGAGAGCCAGACTTTTGATATCATAAACCTTGAGCTCATTGAGAGTTTGATGAAGCATAAAATAAGCACAGTTTAACAGCCAAATGAACAACAAAGGGCCTTTTGTGATGGCTGGAGAACGCAGGAATGGAGCAGCGAAGGAATCAGGACTAAGAAAAAGACAACCCCTTTTACATGGAAGTGACATCCTGTGACTTTTGATTAATCATTTGATTTATCAGTGACATGATACGATTTCAAATTAATACAACAACTTTCATTCTTGTCCTGACACAACCATTCTGAAGACTTTAGATCTAGACAGAAAATTATATAAAGTGCAATGGCTACAATGCTGGAGGAGTACAATGTGATAACGAAATCTGACCTCCAGAAAAACATTTTCTTTGAATTTTTTTGGCAGAGAGTAAACAGTAAAGTCCCCAGGTTTTTGGCACAAGGAAGGAAGACTTACAAAGTGCTTCTCTTTAAAAAAGTAAATTTATTTTTCTTGTGTAATAATACCTTACTGCTCCATGGGAGCTACAGTTCCAAGGTAACTATCTCAAGATGAAGCTCACCTTAAGATGGCAGAATTCACCACAGGTGAAAACAAGTCATCTTTTTATGGCAGAGAATGAAGGACACTGCACAGCAGCCCCTCAAGTAAAACAGTTGGGTTTGGCAATATTTCAGCTCGGGAACATACACAATTTAAACTAGAGGAGTTCTGAGGAGGAAAAATGGGAAATAAACAAGTCGTCTGTAACAGTTTCAACCAGCCCCAGGGAACAGAAGATACAAATGTATTTTTTTAAATCTAGACTTTCAGAGGATCACTAAACATTTTAATTCCTTCTATCCTAACACAGCAGCATTTTAGAAGACTGTTGCTTCAGTAACTACGTAAAAATAAACTCTCCGCAGAGCACATGGCACTCAAAACAAGCCTCTCCAGACTGATGAGACATCTAGACAATGGTCCAGAAAAGAGCACATTAGCAGAAGAATTCTCCTAAGGAGGAAGCAAACATCTCAAGTGACACTCTGCAAGCAATTTAGCTGGTATAGATCACAGCTGATACTATACCATTTCTAAATTAGCATTAACCAATTCCTCTCCAAGGAAAGTACACAGCAAACTGCACAGCTAACCCAGCCCACGAGGCATGGCCTGGGCACATTCCTTGGTCCTACTGGCTCATGGCTACTGCTACTAAAATGTGTAAGCAGCCCTACCATCCCTGGAAAGCCTAGAGTATGGTTAGATTCTGTTCATAAGCAGCAAGACAAATGACACAAGATCTGGAAGAAACCTGAAGTACCTGAAGCAAGGCACCAGCTTTCCCAGGCTGCCCAGGGAAACGAGACACAAATGCTAACTCCAAACCAGCCTTCCTTTACAAACAGCAAAGCAAGAGGCACAGCTCTAGAGTGTTCTGAATGGGAACCTTGCCTAATTAATTAATTTGTGATTTCATGTAGCAAAGTGAATCATCAAAAGCATGGCTCATTCTCCAAAGCTGTTTACCCTTCCTGACAGAGAAAAGCCATGTTGGACTTCCTCAAATGGAGCAGAAGCAGAACTCTGTTTATACCAGATGGAGTACCATATACCATGTACACAGACTGCTATTACAGAAATTACTTCCTGCCACAAAACAAAGCAACCCAATTAAAAAAAAAAACAAAAAAACACCACCACCACAAACTAGTGAAACACTGTTAGATTTGACCATTTAAAGCAAGTCTCCCAGGCAAACACCTGCCCCCATTCCTCATTTCTGTGCACATCACCACAGAACAGAGGAGATAAGAAAGTCTACTGTCCTCCCCTTCATTCCTTCAGTCAGATAACCATGATGTTGGACGTGCTAGAGGACACTCCTCAACACAAGATCCAGAACAACCTATCCCTTGGGTATCACTGATGGATATCAATTGGGTTTGTGCTCTTTAACTGGGTTAGAATCAAATCTGCCTTCTGCTTGCCTTTAGACTCAATTCTTTAATGAACCCTGAAAACCATGTAAGTGTTAAATGGTGCAAATCACTACAAGCTGCAGCATCTCACAAAATAGAGCAGAGTTTTATGTTGTCCTCTACACCCAATCCAACAAGACTTTTTAACAGTTGTGTAAATCTACACAACATATTTAGAAACACCAAGAGGAAGGCAAAAAAGGGGCTCCCAACCATTCTGTTCAACTAGGGCAGTTCCATCAGGGTCATAAAAATAGTAATATTAGCTAGGACTCACATAGTGACAAGCACTTTTATTTGGATGGCAGAGATCTGATCCCACAAAAATGCTGTTCTGCCTACACTTCCAGTGAGAGGACTCCCCACAGACTTGGAGTAAAGAGATCTCAGTAATCTAAAAGGAGGTCACTGTAAAAGTTATGCTATCCATTGTCACTTTAGTTCAAAAGTTGCTTAGAAGACTAGAAGATTACACCCTAAGACTTCATCAGATGCACCGCCCTAAGTTCATTCCAAAACATCTTACAGCCATGAAAATAAAAGATATAAAGTAAAGCTTGAAAGAGATTTATTAGAAGCCTTCAATGCACTGCAATGTCCTCTTCCCTCAACCACATCAGACCCCAGCAAGCCTCGCCTCACTTCAAAGCATTGCACTTTCAGAGGAATTATTTCCAAACAGCAGGGCAGAGAGCACTAATACAGAACAATTTTCCTGCTGGCCAAAGAGGAAGTTGATTCTGTAAATAGGCTATTTCCCAGATTCTAATTAAGCTGCACAATTGGAATCCTAATGCAGGAAAACACAGCAAATGGCCCATAAGGTAAAACAAATATTCCTGGATGGAGGTTGGAGCACAGAAAATGGCAAGATTTTACCTTTGTTTTGTATCCTACAACAACATTTGAGATCAGCAGTCTAAACCAGAACTCCAAAACGTAATATGCTACATAGGAGCAGAACAAGAAAAGACATCTCTTGCAGAGAAACTCCACCTCAAGGGAGGAGATGACTGCTGGACAAGTGGATCCAACGCAAGAAAAGAACACAGCAAAAAGGCAAAACCTCTCAAGGCAGATAAGCAGAGGCCTATTGATTCCACTGCCAAGCTGTTCTGGTTCAGCCAGCTCACGGCAGGTGAGAGGGTACAAACTCTGAAGGCAGAAGATGAGGCACCAGCAAAGACATCTCTGGGACTCCTCATCATGGCTGAAAAGCATCCATCTGCCACTCCTCCTTCAGCACCAACAAAGCAAAGCAAGGCCACAACAAGGCTTTGCTGAATGCCTCAAAGCAAGCAGCATTACCAAGTGGGACTACATGTCAAGTGCTCCACGGCATTTCACTCCAGATGACAGTAAAAAAGGGCCAAGAAAATTAGCTTATGTCTGTAGCTGTATAACCCCTCATATGAATGACTTGCAGTAAAAATGGTCACTGTTTTGAACAGCTGAATGTCAAGAAGAAACCCAGACAAAGCCAGAGTAGCCTAGACTAGTTTTAACCATGTGGCTAGACACAAAAGATCATATCTCAAAGACTCTGTGGAGAAAGAATGAAAAAGGTTAACATGTAACAAGGATAAAGATCTGGGAAGAAAGAGATGACAGGCTGAGAGAGACAGGAATGCAGTAAAAAGCTTTTCCTCACAATTTCCATAGCTTTCTTCAGTGTCCCTTCTCAAAAATGAAAGGCAGTTTCTCATGTTGTCTATTGCAAAACAACAGGTTCAGAACAGTTGATCTCTATCAGAGCAACTATCTATCTAATCAAGTATTTTTGTCTTCAGCAAAAAAACTATGCTGCTACTGCCCACCTTCAGCAGAGAAGTTATGAACTCCCTCAGGAAGTGTGGGATGAAGTACATTCCTCTTTCCTGAAGCTGAAATAATTCTATTGTTAATTTACTGCTGTCTAGGAAAAGCAAGAACTTGCATTTCCTTTCCTGGTCTTACTGAATACTTTTGAATGGAGTAAATTTCAATATCCAAAAAAAAAAAAAATAATAAAAAAAAAATATATATATATATAAACATCTTTTGGTTTCCTCTTGCTACCAATGCAAATAATTGCTGCTTGATTAAACTTTCAAAGGAAAGGAAAAAAAACCAGAGGTATCAGAAGAGAGGCTGCCCACAGAGGTAAGCAACCTCCCCTACCTTAATTGTTTCCCATATCTGGGCACTCCATTTCTATCACATTTCTATCACTCCATACACAAGAGCATCACAATGCCTCTTCAAACCAAGATACAACACAGGCAGAATGAGAAGAGCCATGTCTGTTTACTGTTAACACAAAGAAACCAAATGCTGTTAGAGCCTTATCAACTCATTCATCCATATTCCAACTACCTCAACATTAGAAGGAATCCACAGGGACAAACAAATAATTCATTGAAATTGAACTCACTGTGTGCCCCAAACACTCAGCTGAAACCCCAATGTTTGCACAGCATTCACAAACACTGTCTATTGCAGATCTCACTCCTTGGGGTGTGTATGTTCCTGGGTTCTCCTGGATGCACTTCTCCCTTTCTCCCCCTCCCCTGTGCAATTACAACGTGAGATGACATTCAGCTGGGGGAGGGAAGAGGAGAAAAAGGAAGGAAAAGGGTGGTGAGTTGATGTTCCTATGCTAGCTTACCTCTTGCTCTATCTCCACGGTTTTGGGCTCCCCTCCTAATAAACAAACAGTGCCTACCTCCCGTATCTTATCACATCATTTCCAAATAGCAGCGTGAACCCCAGCTCGGGACTGCTGCTATTTCATTTCCACCTCTCCAATTATGAGCAGCATCCAGTGCTGCTGGGAAACCTAAGAAAACACCCTAGAGCAAACCCAGGTCCACAGGGGCACCCTTCCTTGCGCTGAGCAGCAGGAACTGCTCCCTCCTCCCCTTTTTGGATGAAAGATGAGATTGTCGTTAGGATCTGCTGCAGTGAAAGCACTCAGGGATCACATCCACACCAGGGCTATCTCAGCAGCACAGTACCTGGGGAAAGCTGTGCTTTGCTCCCCTGTGTTACCAACACACACTGTCAGAGCAGCCCCCAGGGCAGGTGTGTGCTCTGCCCCTGCAGCTGCTCCTGTGTGATGACCCTGCACACAGCAGGAGCCACAGCTACACGGCACTGGGGGGGTTTCTTCTTCCTCCAGGTTCTTCAGACGTAGATCAATGGGCAGAGAAAAGACTCCTAAAATATCAGGCTGTAGCAGCACGTACAGGCTTCTGCTGCTGCTCTCGTGGGCAATTTCCAGTGACACAGTCAGAGTGGAAGTTTCCTACCTCTGCCAAGGACAGGCAGAGCAGCATGGACAGTTCTCCCTTCAGCTCGAGCTACCCTGAGTACTACTCTAAGATTACACCAGCAGGACAGCCCCTGCAAAAGAGAAAGAAAAAAAAACCAACCTAATCCATTCATGGATTACCTAAATGACAGAGAAGTCATTTTGAAATCCTGCAAGAAAAGAGGAACACATCCTAGTAAGGACCAGTTCTGCCTCAGCTTTCTCCAAGAAGTGTCATCAGCCCTGCATTACCATGTGTACAACAGTAATTCAAGTTCACTCGTGGCAAAGTAACAGTGCCAGAGCCTTTATCAAGAGAACTGCACCTGCAAAGAAACTGAGATTTCTCATGTGAGGCATGTTTGCAGGATATTTGAGACTCAGAGAGGCAAGAAAGCTTAGAATAAAATGTCATCCTGACCTCAACCAGCTGTGTTTAGGCTTAGACCAGGAATATACAGTTACATACCATTTGCAGATCCTTTCTTAATACACAGGATAGTCAGAAACAGGATTTGCATTCAAATTTATTAAATATTGAAACTGAGATATATGTAATTCAGCAGCATACTTATTAGTTATTTCTTCTACACAAATACCTAGAAATAACTGGTAAAAGTATTTATGGTTGTCCTGTAACACGGAAGAGGAGTTCTCCATCCATTAATTTAATAATTACAGGATTACCAACACCACCATTTAGCTGTAAGGTGTGCCTTCCAACTGTAATTTAAGCCATGAATGAACACAAGTCCAGCATACCTAGCTAAGCCATCTACTTAGACACAAGCATTTTAGCAAGCTGCAAGCTAAATACAAACATATTTGTTTTCTTAACTGTAGTGTGACTTCTGCAGCTGCAGATGAAATGTGCAGTGGACTTCTGGCTGGTTTAAAGGGGCACTGCCAACTTCAGTCTAACTCTAAATCTAGTTTTGTACCAGTAAGCTTTCACAGACTCTCAGGCCAGCATAAATATTCCCATGATTGAAGAGCTTAATTCCCATGCAGTGAGTTATTTTTACTGAACATATCCCTGCAGTGCAAGCAACCCAAACACAAGCACTGAAAATGTGACAGTGAGAAATAAAACGGATATGTATGTTATAAGAAATACAGAAAGAGATATTAGCCTGACTACTGGTAAGAGGAGTATATTTCAAGCAAGTGCCTATTTATACGAAGAAAAGCTTGTTTATTGCATTTTTCAAAGCTCTGTTACCTTCTACCTTCCAAAGTTTTTAGCTAAAAGGAGCCTAATGGGTAATAGTTTCTGTGTAGCCAGCTTGTCCACATTTATTTGCTCAGCTTCCCCTAAGTCTGCTGCCCTAGCATAGACCAAGTTCATTCAAAGTGCAGAATAACCAAGAACGCCAATTTTGAGCCTAACACTCAAAGACTTCCCAGAGATTCTTCATTTTGTTCAACTTTCAAAGCAGCGCAACAGGACCAGCAAAGGAAGCAGCGGGGTTTTTTTTGTTGTGGTGTTTTGTTTTTTTTTTTTTTTTTTTTTGAGACTTAGTGACTTTTGTCGAGATGGAGGGAACATTTCCAGGTGCTCCAGAGCACTAACCTTAAATGGATCACTGCATGAGGTAAGAGAGGACTATTTCAGAACGTGGAATTAAGTCATTGCAGTGACTTAATAAGCAGGTTTTTACTATTATACAAGAAAACCTATAAAAGCATCTACCGTCGTTAAGTACTGAACACCTTAAACACATCTTAAGACAAACAGCCCGCTGAGGTTAAGAATGAGCCATAACACAACAAATAAAGGCACAGAGGCACAAGTACTATAATCCCTCGTACCGAGGTTATCTAGAATGACAATAAAAAGGCTAAAGGCGAGACAAGCAGCAGCCTGTGCGAGCTGCGGGCGGTTTCTGCCGTGCCTCACGCAGGGCGCCGTAAGCTCCGTGTGACGGAAGCACCGGCAGCACTTTATGACCCTGTGGCGGCCACGGCCGCGGTCGGCGGGCGCTGCCAGGCACCGGCACGGAGCTCCGGGCGATAAGGCCGAGCCGCCTCACAGCGAGGGCAGCCCCGCGGCGCGCCCTCTGCCCGCCCCGCCAGCGGCGGGAGCCGCGCCGTGCCCTCGCCTCAGCCGCCCGCTCCGCCCGGGGGTCCGCCCCGTTCCTGCCCGGCGCCGAGCCGTGTAATCGGGTCACGGAGCCGGCACGGACGGCGCTCCGCGGCGGTGCCCACCGCCCCGTGCCGGCCGCCGCGGCCGCCGCTCCCCACAGAGCGCGCAGACCCCGGGGCCGCTCCCCGCGCGGTGCCGCGGCACGAGGGGGATGCCGCCGCCTCCTCCGCCCCCGCCCCACCTGCCGCCCCGCAGCCCTCCCGCCCCGCCGCGGGCACTTGCCTTCGCTTCATGCCGCTGCTCGGGGGCGGCGGAGCGGGGCTGGAGCGGGGGCTGCGACCGGAGCGGAGCGGGACCGGCCCATCCCTGCCCGCCGCGGGAGGGGCGGGTGCAGCGGCGGCGGCGCGCGCGCGCACCTTGGCAGCTCGCGCTGCCGCTGCCCCGCCCACCGCCCGGGCAAAGCCCCCTCCCCGCCCGCCCGTCCCGTCGGGCGGCGCACCGGGGAAAGGGGAGGAGAGGCGGGAAGCAGCGGCACCACAGCCGCTGGGCACGAGGTGCAGAGGGGAGACAAGGGGACGAGAGCGAAGGCAACGGGAAAGCAACAAGTGTGGCGGAGAACGGACGCCATCCCCCCTGCGGTTCTCCCCCACAGCCCCTAAACGCTGCCGCTCCTCCCCCGCCCCCTGTGGCAGTGGTACGCTCCCACCGCTCGAATCGCAACAGGCCGGGCGGGGATTGGCGGAGATCAAAAAAAGGGGGCGGGGCGAGGCTGCGACCGTTAAAAGCGCCCCCGGGCGGGGGGGGGCGGTGCGTGCCGCGGGAGCGCGCTCTGTGCCCCGGGAGCGCGCCCCGTGCCCCGCTGGTGGAGCCAAGCGATGGTACCGAAGCGACCGGCGGGAGGGAGGCGGCAGATAAACCACATCTAAAAGTGGCCATGAGAAAAGTCCGGAGATGTTTTTGGGCCGGGGGTGGCGGGGGAGAAGCTCGCGGCGGCGGTCAGAGCAGCCGGTCCCGCCTGGATCCCGGTGCGCTCGGGAGCGGGCTCCCTGCCCCTGCGCTCGGGAAGAGCAGCAGCCTTGCAGCACACTGGTGGATGCTGCTGCCGTCATCCTCGTCTCCTGCTAATCCGCTCAGTTTGGGAGCCCCAAATATTGAACTAATCCCTTAGGTTACACCGAGGTGATAGTGATGGGACGGACTGGAGAGGGAGATGAGGCAGCCCTGGTCTTCAAAAAGCACTGAGAGGAACACAGAAATGTCCTACCAAAGCTACAGCCCTGCCCTGCCTTAAGAGAAGTTTTGGTCTCCATAGCATGTTAGAGGTTTTGGCATGAAAAGCAGTCAGATATTGTAATAGCACGTGATACAACACTAAGCAGGTGTCATTCACAAGAAATGCATAAAACGAGTTCATGATATGGCTGAGCAAATTCTTACTACAGCGGGGTATGACAAATATCAGCCAGAAGTGCACAATTCCCGATTCACTATCTATATCCACGTCTGAGAACAGATGGAGGAAAGCCTTTCGCTGATCTAAACTTGGCTCAACCCACCCTGTTTACTGATGGAGTTTCCATGAGCATAGAAATTAGAGCTACTGGTTGCATTCACTGGAGAGCCTCAGCCTGCTGATTCAGCCCTCGTGTTGGAAAATTTGGCAAGGACACCCTGTCCTTACCTGAGCAGATGCACAAGGTCATGCCCATACAAGCACCAAAGGGTGGCAAAGAGCTCTGGACAGGGGATATTCCCCCTTGGAAGTCCCTGAAGGTCACTGACAGAGCAGCTCTTTGCAGGGGAGGCAGCAGCTTCCATTACCTGTTCAAAACCAGTATTTGCAGGTGTCCTCCCCTGCCAAGGTGCAGGTCGGGGGTGTGTTAATTATTGAAAAATGAAAGCGGATGGAGGAGGGGGTTTACATACAGTGAAACAGGAGATGTTTCAAAATGCTCTCCCCGGGCCTGACTCGCACAGTGTTTGCAGAGATTACTGGCTGAGCACTCGGAACAGTCAGGAGGAGAGCTGGCAAGTTTAACAGTGATCTTTGTAAAGTGCTAATAAGGACCCAAACAATTCCCATTAGGGAACTGAAGGACCATCTGCACTCTAGCATGAGGCTGCCTATGGCATCCACAGCAAGACTTGTATGTCTTGGCTTGATATTTTGGAATCCAGCAGCAGAGAGGCTTTAGTCATATGACAGGGTTATTTGCATCATTATGCTGCTGGATTCCCAGAGAAGTTTTCACAATGCGGGCCCGTAAGAGGAAGGGTTTAAACAAGTAGAACTGAAGAAAAGAGAAAAAAAAAAAAAAAAAGAAAGAAAAAACAAAGAACCTTACTGCCTCTGCATGTCCCTTGTCACCACCACGTGCACGTGGTGCTCCGAGTGGGAGGAGGGTGGCAGGCAGTACTGTACAGAACTTTAGGCTAATAAAGCACACTCACAAAAACGGCAGCACCAGTGCAAAATGGGCTATTTTGTGACATAAAAAACAAGCTAAGACAGCTGAAACCCTGCATCACAGCTTGGTTAGCAGCCTGATGTTCCAGGCTGGTGATGTGCAAGGCGTGCCCAGCACTGTATGTCCCCCCAGGATTTTACAGAACCGCTGGTTTACAGTGGGAAGCAAGGTTGACTGGAAGAGTCACCTGGCCCCAGGCAGACGGTGGGTGATTAATTTCCTGTGAATTCCTGCCTGCAGACACTGTAAAACTGGGTGTTGGCACTCCTGAGGTGACCTGCTAGTCAGCAGAGCAGCCCTCGAGGAAAGCAGCTCCAAACCAGCCCGGGGGGGAAATGTTGTGGTCCCCGAGCTTTTTAAAGGAGATGACCTCTCAAAATGAAGTCAGACTATGGCCCAGTGTCCCATTTTCAAAAGTCTACATAGAAAAATAAGGCCTGGCTTTTCTATGTAGTCCAATAGAAACTGTTGAAGGCTCATAAGGCCCAGGTGTTGCTCCCAGTCAGACAAGGAGTATAACAAGGAAGGCGAGTTACAGCAGAAAATTCAAGAAAGTTTTTGGTATCTCCATGAAATCAAAGCTTTAAAAATAGCCAAGGAATCTTAAATTCTATTTTGACCGCCTTCCAAGGTTCAGGACTTGCCAGGTGCATGCTCCTGTGGGAATCTGTAATCTCTCTAAACCAAGAGCACCAAATTCCACTGGACGTGTACTATCCCAGAGCAGAGCCCCACATCTGGAAACAGGAAGTAAAAACACAGCAAGTGGATTTTCAAACAAGGAGGTGATCACCAAAATAACAGCACTGGAAGGGATACTGAGAGGTCATCTAACTCCAGCCCAGTGAAAGCATCTCTGTCCCATCTGTTTTACCTCCTAAAGGCCTCCCCAGTGTAGACACCACAGTCTATCCAGGAAAGATGTGCTTTTCTCATGATTCACTCTTTTTGCCTTTAGAAAGTTTCCCCTAATGGCCAACCTGGATCTCTTTTACCATAATTTACATGTACTTCTAATCCTACCCAACAGAGACATAAAAAAAACCCAACATTTGCTCCTCTCACTCCTGCAACAGCCTTTTAGATACATTAAGATTTCTCCTGTCACTTATCACATTCTCCAGACCTAAAACCCCATTTCTCCTTGCCTGTCCTCTTAGTTTAGACTGAGTGAGGCTCTGTTGATTCATGGTGCTCCTCTTTGGTGGCTCTCACTTTAATCCATGTCCTCCCTGAATTTCTCTGTGCAGGACCAGCATAGAGTGTGCTCCCAGCTGAGGCCTTGCCAGTACAATGCTGAATGGAATTGGTGTGTTCTGCAATCATCCCTCCTCTTTATACATTTGAGTGTGACATTTACAGTGACAGAGGATTTGGTGGTGTTGGGTTTTTTTGCTTCAATTCGTAGAAGTCAAGGCCACAACATGAAACCAAGCTGCCACTGAAGCCCCTGAGATTCTCCCCATGAACAGGAACTCTTTTCTCCTGTGTACAAGTGTTTCTGTTAAAAGTCACTGTGCTTGAATTGCCATCTGCTGTAAGCAAGTGAATTGGGATCTTGATGAGTTACAGTCTTGTTTTCTCATGCTCACACTTACTTGGACAGCTAAACCTGGTGGGGTTGTTGGTTTTTTTTTAATGTAAAAGTAATCTGTATACAAATGAGCAGCTAAGAGCTTCCAAAAGAAGAATTGTTTTCAGAAGAAACTGAAGGATTTAAAACCTGCAGAGGTTTTAAAATTTGCTGCTTTCTGTCCAGTTGTTCTGGAGCACTGACTTCCTAAGCAAGAACACAAGAGTTCCATCTGTGGTTCAAATGCAAGGCAGAAGTCACCAAGCACCCATCATTCCTGATGCAAGTGATTATTCACTGCATAGGCATTTGGATAGCTGTAATATTTATGAAATGATGTGTCCAACCCCCTGCACCACCTCTGAACACAAATGCACACCCTAATCCGAACTGATGTTGTGTGCTGAGCTGGAAGCTGAGTTTCAAATGAATTGCTGGTGGTGTTTGGTTGCAAGGAAACAAATACAATTCTAATTCACTTGAAGAAAAAAAAACCTTCTCTCTTGGCTCACTAATTAGAAACTTCTGCAGTTAAAAAGGAGAATAAAAAGCTGACCCATCAGAGCCAGTGAGTTTTGATCATGTAGATAAAAGTTTCTAACCCTTCATGCTGAAAAAAATGTGTTCTGATAGGAACTAACAAGGAGGGTTTCTCTGGGGCTACATGCAAATCTGCTGAGTGTTCAGGATAGACTTGAGCATTTGGAACTATTTTAAGAATAAGAGAGGCTCTGGGTCTGTGCATACACACTGCAGACAATTTCACTGCTCACAGATTTTGCCAAGCAGTAAAATATAAAGTTGCAGCTTTGGGTTTGCTGCTATGACTCAGGACCATGGGCATATGAGAAGCTGATGAGAAACACACGACTTTCACTTCACTATACCGTAAAGTTTTAAGTAGAATTAACCCAAACCAAAGGCTACACCAGTGCAGAAAACTCCCTCCCAAAATGGTACATCATGCTAAGGGCTGGGAAGAGTAGCCCAGCTGAGTTTCATGCTTCAGTTCCAGAGTGTGAAGAGGTGTGAGATCATCCAAAGCAGTTAAGACAAGTGCTTGTCAAGGAAGAAAATACAGATATACAAGAACACCATGCCCAGACGAAGTACTACTAGACTGCTACAATTATTACATCAACCAAAAAAATCACAAGTACAGCATTTCCTTGTACTCAGAGAGTCCCTGAGCAGGGGAATGGATTCAAATCCTTGGTGAAATGTAATGGCAATTCCTGCAAGGTCATTGTTGAGACCCTTCATTGGTTCTTCATCTGATTTGGACAACACAAATTCCCCACAAGAGCTGCCTGGAAAGCTGAGATTGGTTTACTTCACGTAGCATGCATCAAGGTCTAAAAGTCATGTTTACTGTTTGGAGTGTAGATTAAGGGAGAGCCTGAGCTGTGTTTTCCATGCTTGTTTTTAAAACAACAGCTTTTTACTCCTTTAAGGAAGTGTACAGAGCAGCTCCCTCGTGGTGCTGTCTGGAAATAACTGACAGCCCCAAATCTCAGACAGATTTGGAGGTTTCCCTCAAACCCTTAACCATGGATAGGTTCTCTTTAGCTGTGTTGTCCTGGTTGAGGAGCTTATTGCTTTATTAGAACTACTGGAACTGTTCTGTGACAAGCTATAAAAAAGACTCTATCTATATTCAGTCCAAATTCATCACCGTTTAGAGAAGTATTAATAAAAAGGGAAAAGTAAATCAATGAAGTCACTTTATTGATCCTGAGAATGTGGAAGTACTATTAATAAAACATGTTAATGTTGTTTTATGGACAGGTCAAAGTCCCGGTAAGGGCGTGTTTGTCATTCTAATTTTTTTGTGCAGTTTCATCAACAAAGTATTTGCTGTTGCAGTATTGCAGTTATCCATCTCCTATTTTCCTCCCCCACAGCCAGAACATCTGCTAAACGTTTCTGAATCTGAGCTTGTTGGGATAGGGCCCGTTGCTGTTACATATTTATGAGCTGTGTGGTACACTGGCACTCATTCAGCAGCTTGCTTCCCCAGGCTCAGGCACGGATGACATCAACCCCGTGGGTTTGTGTGCAGGAGATCCACGTGTGCAGGGGTCACACAGGGGGCTGCAAGTGCCCTGGCCTCCAGGAGCACTCAGGCTCCACTGCTGCCGAGGAGCACAGCTCTGGACTCAAAAATGAGCATTTGCAGGGATGAGGAAGAGCAACTAGAGGTATTTATGGTGTCCCCCTGGAATTGTAATGAAGAGTAATGGGCTAAAATCGAATGAAAATATTCGTATCTGGCTCCAGAAATGTCCAGAAATATCATCAAAATATTATTCAGTTTGGTCAAAGAGGCCAACTAAACAAAAGCCACTATGCTTGTGTTAGTTGTAACAGGCAGGACAAAGCAGAACACAGGAGTGGTTCTGGGGGTGGAGAAAGGAGCACATAATTAATTTCTGACTCCTGCTTTTGCTCTGTAGCAGCCCAGCCTGTCATGCCAACACTGGCACAGGCACAGCTTTATGCTCTTTCCACACTGAGGGGAGTGTGCTGTGCCACTATTGTGCCCACACGTGACTCCCAGCACACCAACAGGAGCCGTGCTCACAAGCTGCCCTTGTGTGCCAGGGCTGAGTGGACCTGTCCCTGTTTGCCTTCCTGCTTTGCAAACAGCGCCTTTCCAAAGCTGAGGGTGTAGCATTTTCAAACCTGGTGAGAAACAAGGGACCCCCATCTCCTCTCAACTGTGAGAGCCCCCAGGGATTGTCTGTCTGCCCACATGCATGCCAGCAACCACAAGCACAGCCTAACAATCCTAATGAGATCACAGCTAGAGATGCCCCAGTGCTGCCATCTGAACAAGGAATGGAACAAGCACAAATTCATCTGGAGAAAACAACATCTCCTTGGCTTTCATGTCAGCAGGCTGCAGGTTGATCAGGATTTCAGATCTATGGTGTATAACCTTTCATTTATTCATTTATTTTCCCTTATAATACCTTTTTTTTTTTTTTTTTTTTCCCCCAATGCATTACTTTCCTTACAAAGCAGTGTATTCTTTTCACAGACAGGTCTAAGTTACATTAACATTTTTTTTCAGGACATGATTTAAAGCTGACGATCACACTGCTCGGTAACATGACTACATTTATAGATGCCTATTGTTAGCCCTGCTAGATTGGTCTCACCCATGGCTTCTGTCTGTAGGCTTGACTGTGACACCCATGTGCTATGGGGGAACGTGGTGGATCTTTGCCAGTGTAATAATTCCTTTTATCAGCAGTTTATCTGGAGCATCTGTTTGCCTCATCAGAATGAAGCTGCTTGTAACTCTATCCTACGCAGGGCAAATACTCTTTCTGCACCTGTTCAAGCCCTTGATTTACTTACTGCCTAAATTCTTAATCTCAGCGAAAACAAATAAGCCAGCTTGTACAACAAAGGCTGGAACCACGAATTCAGTGGAAAAGCTGATAGAGGACCGTATCAGCTGGCTAGAGCACAAAACACGGTATGAGGGTAGGCACTGTGCAGTGCTCACTGCAAACTGCAGATTTCATCGAGCTCCCTGCAAGAAACCTGCTGCCAATGGCAAGGCTGCAGCTCCTGCAGGAATTGATGCCCAGGACAAAAACGCCAGCAGCAGTGCATTCACGCATTTCAGAGCCAAGCACAAAAGAAAATCCATCCCCTTAGGCACAAGAAACCCCGGGATTTACTAGCCAACGACCAACAATCAATAACATTTGCAGCAGAAGGTAGGAGAGGCTGGCTGGGTCGGTACTCACGGAGCGAGGCTGCGGGAATGACCTTCTCCTCACATGAGCCAACTCCTCCCCGGCAGGTGCTCGGTGCTGGCAGGGGCAGGCACCCAAATCACAGCCCCTCGCCACTCACTCCCCGCGCCCTGCCTTTCTCTTTGGAGGCCTCCTACCAGCGATTCTCCCTTTCTCTAGGCTCGCAAGGTAAAAGCCAACACGTCAAAGCAACGGGATCTGGGATGCAAATCTCCTTGTGCGAGCCTCCGCCGGAGCATCTCGCCGAGTCCCGAGGAGGCTGTGTGATGATGCCTCTGGCTGCCAAGTCGTCACTGTTGCCACAGTAACGGAGCAGTGGTCCCCCGTGGCTTGCTAAGGGAGCAGCAACGGGAGCACGGAAGATGCATTGCCTCCTCCTTCCAGGATCCCTCTGACCTGGGCGATCCACCCATTCCTTAAAAAAAGGCTGTTTCCTGCAGAAGGCATTTCCCTCCCACCCCCGCTCCCACCTTGGTTACTCCGCTCAGGGAGCTCTACAGCACCTTCAATCTTGTTTCTACGGTGTAGGAAAGCTGGCATAGCCCTGAGAGAGCCAACCCTGGCTTCCCCTGGGGAATAGCGTTGGCCTGGTGAAAAGAGGGGGAAAAAAAGAAACCTTGTTCTGGTGAATATCTGAGCAGGACACGCGCTCGGCGGTATTTGGAGAAGTGCTGGGACGATGCAATCTCCTCTCTGGGAGCAGGTGAATGAGCAGTCGAGACAGCGAGAGGGGATTTCTCTGCCAAGCCTTTCTCTGCCAACACCACCGAGCACAAGCGTGTCTGGGAGGCCCTATGACAGCCACGGGGAAGCTCAGGGCCGGCAGAACTCCTTTGTTCCCGTCCCCTCAACTGAAAAGTCTTGGTGCTGGAATTCCTGAGCCTTAATGTCGCTGTTTTCGACGTATTTTTTTTTATTATAAACATTAGCAGTCATGTTAGGCAGGACAGTCCACCAGAGTGGAGACCTGCAGACTCGGGGCTGTAGTCAGAAAAGCAGCCAAGGCTGCAGAAGCAGGCGTTACTTTGCTGGACAATGAACAATTCAGCCTTGTTTTGGAAAGCAGCTCCTCGGATAGTTAAATAATACCACTTGTTTATGAGACAGACTATTTATCTCGTCTTCTTTATAAAACGTTGCTAACGGTTCTTTGTTGCTTTCCTTATTATTCTCTCTTAAAGCCAAGTGCTTCTTTTAAGGTAATGGCTTTCCTGTAACAAACACAGCTCTGTGTGCACGGAGGTGGTGTGGACAGAAACAAACACTCAGAAGTAAAACCCACACATTTGCTTTCTTAACTGACTTTCCTGTCCACACTTTCAACCCATGGTTGTTTGGGCAATCTGTGACAGTGGCTCATCCCAGCTTGCTAGGTAGGGACAGGTCTCCAGGTGCCAAAACCCAGATGTTAAAGATCCCATCATGATGAGGGGCTGAGTACCTTTTTGCTCCACTGTAATCTGCAGCAGCAGAGATGGGACTAGATAAGAGCAGCAGTACCAGCCAGAAGGGCTAGAAAGAATTGAACCAGATTATAAATGCTGTGAGCAGGCAAAAAAAAAAAAAATCTCACGTGTTAAAAGAAGTAAAAATTCTGATCTTTCAGCTTATCTTTGCCTCTGCCTTCAGACTGAATTTTCCAGCTTTCCTCCAACAGACTGTGAGGATTAGACTTTAATTTGATTTAGAAAAAGCCTTCCATTTCTCCTGTGTTTACAGGATTCTTCAATGTGCGACTTGGAGAGCATCACCAAACAGAGTGATGGCCATGACAACGCCACAAGGCCTGGCAGCACAGAATGTCTCTGTGAAGCAGGAAAGTCCATCCAGGCCCAGCCTAAGGGAGTCTGGAGCCTTCTGATTCCAGGTGCTGGATTTAGCAGCATCACACCCCCACACAGACACACACACACACCCCTCCCTGCAATGTGCCTTAGTGCAAGTGGCTTGTTCAAAATCAGTTATTGGTACACCCAATAGACTTAGGAGCATCCAGTTCCACACAGGTGTGAGGTCACTACACATATGAAGGCATCTTAAAGAAATTCGAGTTATCACTGGAATTTTATGCCTGTCTCTTCAGCAAGCTTAAATGAGAATGCAGTAAGATCAGAAACTGAGCTGCATACTTGGTCTCACACAGGAAAGTGTTGGTTGGTACATATAATTAAATAAATCTGTTTTTTGCTGACACTCCCTCCCCCACCCCTTCCCTCAGCTATTTTTATGCTTGGCTTAGTGGAAAAGACTTGGTGCTTCTGGGTGTGAGGCATGAAGCCATTCAAAATGAAGCTGTCCCCTGAAGAAGACAATCCTGAGAGGGAATAACGCTGGGCTCTCAGGGAGTAGGAAAAAAGCAGAGGAATGTCAGGGAGAGGAGGTGGCTGGGCTTGGCCTGCAGCACTGAGAAGTCTTTTCCATTTGCAGTCAGAGCTGTTTAATGGGATCACGAGGGCTGCTGTACCATCACTTAGGGAAGAGGGTATAAAAATGACAGCAGCTAATAAGCACCCATTTCTCATCAGTGGCCTCATAAGGCTAATTGCACAAACAGAACGTTTCGGAGGCTAACGGGCTGGAAATGACATTCTGTCTGCTGGATCCACACCAGTGCAGGCAGACTGCATCCCTGTGCCTGCACACTTCAGGCCCAGCCACAAACAAAAAGAGGTCCATCCCTAAATGCATGTCCACAGGAGGACACAGAAACTGAGCTGGAATGCTAAGGACACAGCACAGTGATTCTTCCTGATGATTAGGAGGCAATGGGAGCAGAAACATTGAATGTTCCTTTGTCCATTAAGGTCCAGACCACATTCCTGGTTCTGAAGTTCCCTCACAGAAAGGAAGGCTTTGTCTGCAGCTCACAGCTGAGGACAGCAAGAAAGACTTAAAAAAATAAAACCTGAAAAAACCCAACCCAAGCTTGGTGGACCAGGGTGGAAACACACCTTTAACTGAGGCCTCAGTTCAGAGGAGGCATTCATGCTTCCAGAGAAGAGGCTGGCTGATGGGAAGGGCAGAAACTGGACAGAGCTGTGGGTGGTCTCAGAGCAGGATAAAGGCAGGGAGTGTGTGTTTGTGTGTGTAGGAAGGGAGCTGTTGGTAGTGGGAGTGCAGTCCCTGCACGTGAATTATACATGTCAAAGCTGAAAAAGTGCTTGTTGGCCTGTTCACTTTCCCTGCTTTTGGCTGCTGAAGGTTTGAAAAGTTGAATCTTCCATTCATTGCACCAAAGGGTCTAATGCAATTTATTTGCTCTGGTATCATCAGTCACTAATTAGATAATTCTGACCAAAAAAATACCTGACAAGATTGGTTCTTTCAAACATCCAGGTTCATTTTGCCCTTAGTATCACTATCTGGGTTTATTTTAAACACACATTTAATTTTTTTTTCTCACTCTGATCTATAGTTAGGCCTGTTAGGAAGTGTCACTGCTGTTTTTCTATTTTTAAAATATGGGCCCACGTTTGATCAAGTTTTTGCTTGAGATTCTCTGGTGCACTGCTGGTAAAATTAACTCACAAACAGTTCTCAAGGCTACTGGGAAGTTATCACCACATTAGAATATATTCTATGCTAAATAATTTGGATATGCTAGGCTTTTTTCCACAATATTTCCACACTTAATTTTCATGGAGATCTGTGCTCCTGCTTGTTTGTACTCCTATTGACTGCTGCTATGGTCATGCATGTTACTGATGGGTTTCTGGAAGGCCCAGCAACTCAGCAATTTTGTAAGTGCATTATAAATAATTCTATCAACTGTTCTTCCCCACATCTACTTTTCATTTATTAATGGACTTTCTTTCTAGGCAGCACTTTCTTATCTCTCATCACTTGTCCCTTATATATATATATACACATACACACTTGTGTGTATATATATACACACACTTGGGGGAGGAAGGTAATTAATTTTGTGGTCCTTGTGCCAAAACTTCAGGCAAATCTCTGGCTTCAGTCAGAGATTTGCCTGAAGAATCCCTGATTAGAGCCTGTAGGTGTTGGTCCTATTTCTGTGCAGCAGGAAGAGGCTGGAGTGAGTGCACACAGGTGGGCAGTGGAGTCCCAGGGAGTTTGAACCCCGAGATGTTGGAAGAGAAGCATGAAAGAGTGGGCTTATGTGTACAAGAAAAAGAAGGTGAAGCACATGGAGGGGAGCCAGGCAAAGTGATTGAGGATTCTGTTATACAAGAGCAAGGGAAAACTGAAGGTTTTGCATGGTTAACCCGTGTTAAACTTTGTTTGTTTGTGGGTTTGTTTTGATTTGGTTTAGCTTTTCAAATAACGGAAGAGTGGATCTTCTCTTCCCCCCCTTTTCTGTCACCAGACAGCTGTGCAAATATTTTAGCATGTGATTGTGAAAGCACAACACTGCAAACTTCTGCCTTGTGCCAAGAGAAAAGTACAGGAAAACAAAAGGCAAAAGCCTGGGGTAGATCTAGCTGCCAGGATCTCCTGTCCCCAGGGGAACCAGAGAGAGGAAAAGGGAGAGAAAAAAGGAGAACTGCGATAGCTTTCACTGCTGACACTGACAGTGTCCCAGGTCAGAAGGAAACACACAATGGGAGGAGGGTAGCAAAGGTATCAGGGCAATTAGCAGTCACAGAATCAGGTCTTTCTTGGAGGCTCTTTGCTTTATCTGCATCACCAGCTGCTGGTGTTGTACCTGCCCTAAGAGACTTGAGTTCTCAGGTTGCAGGTAAATTGAAAATGCAATTTACACAGTGCAGTAAATCAGTCTTTTAATTTAGGAAATCAGACCTACATGCCTGGTTTGTGGTTATACTGGCCTGGTATAAAACAGGTCTTTTCCAGCAGCTTGAGGGGTTCATCAGCAAAGCAGTGATTCAGGCCAGATGACTGAAAATCCATCTCTTCACAAGTTCCCTCAGGAGTTTATGCTACACAAGTGTGGGCAGTGGGTGATAACACAAACCTAAATATGCCACAGCCAGGAATCAAACTGACTGATTCTCTGCCAAAGAATCCTATCTTGTTAGTGCAGGAGAATGAATTAATCCATTAAAAAATTAGCTATCACTTGCAGCATCCTCAGTGGGTTTTGCCACGCTCATTTCAGTGATTCCTCTACATCGAATGACAGCACATCCTCAGCTTTCACTGCTCAAGTGCAAACAATAGGTCAAATGGTTTTCCATCCCCCAGCCCATCCTGCTCATGAGAAATCAGAGGATCAAGACTCATTCCTGAAGCTGGTCATCATTCTGTGACCTGAAACACAAAGCTGGGGATGCTTTTCTATTTTTTTTTTTTAGGCCCATAAAACTGCCAAAGTTACTCAAACAAACAAGAAACTCTTGGCTGTACTGCATGTAATCTCCCATCCCAGGGAATTAAACAGGTGGTTATTAAAAGTGTAATAACACCCACACTGTCAGAACATTTAAACCCTAAAGGAAGAAATTCTTCCTCCATCAAAGAGAACAAAATAATTTAATGGTTTCAGGAAGCCTTCATACTCCATACTTCCTCTAACCATTTGCATTCCACTTCCATTTAATTACCTGAATGATTAATTAACATCTATCAACTAATGTTTCGCATGCTGCTTCAAATAAGTAAAGCGCTGTATAATAAATCCTTGGTAGGAATTGTTAATTAGGCTACTATTTATGTCACAGTTGTTGCCTTCTGGGCTCTTCCCACTCCTTTCCATATTCACCTGCACAGGCAATGGTCAGTGCTACCTACCCTGGCTGTTATTTCCAGCCCAACTTCTGGAGTCAGCACCACCAGCCCAACTCCTGGAGCTGCTTTTCTGGCATGGTCACATCTACTTTTATGGGACCTGAGTCCCCAGTGAAGACCTTGCACCCTGTTACCCATTTTAACAGCATTTTTACCTGACAGGCCCAGGCTCCAGCCTCACAGCACCTCTCCCCTGGCCAGGTATGCTCAGTGGTGAGGATGGAAGCTCCCTTCACTCAGCATGACAGCACAGAACAGGGATGGGTTCAGCCCCTCCCTACAGCACAGCAGTTTTCCAGACAAGCCCTGGAAATAGCTGCAGTTCCATCCTTCCTTTAGAAAGCCTCAGCAGGGCTCTCCTGATGCTGAGCACAGATTCCAGCAGAGCCATGGTGGCCTCCAAGGGCAGAGCAGAGGCTTGTCTGTAACAGAAATCCCACCACACGACTCTCCCATGGCTCTGGGCAGGCCAGTTACAATTAGGTGTACAAGTGGGGAATTTGGGTGTCTGGAGTTGCAGTTCTCTTGAGAGACCACGACTTTAAAAACCAGGACACATCCCTGCAACTGAAACCAGTTGTCTCTGTTGTAGTTATTGTCTCTGCAGATCCTGTGAGATAAATACACAAAATGCTGCATTCGTTTTGTTTTCCTTTAACTGTCAGCCACACAAATTCTGCTTTATAATTGAGCATCAAGTCAAGTTCTTTCCTTCTTACTCATAAGTAACATTCAACAAGCCAAAACAGGCCACAGGAATGCCAAAAATATAACCCTTTGGAACTCGGTAAACCATTTTGTTGATCCTGCTGAAAATGGAGCAGAATCATTTTCTCTGAGTGCACTGGCTCCTCAGAGGTAATGAGAGCCCATTCCTTTGAGTCACTGAATTCAGTGTGAGTGCCAATGGGACAGGCTGAGCTGGGGAATCTCATGATCCTTCCCTTATGTCCCAATTTATTTTAACTCCTTCAAGAGTCTCCAAAGGAAAAGGTGGTCAAAGACACTGAAGCAGCAAAGGACAAGCCCAGAAATAAAGTCCCTGTAATGTTCTCTTCTTCCTTGCCTAGAACAGTGCTGGACAAGCATAGGACTTGCTGAGCAGAAAGGTCCATGGAGAGAAGGGAAAGAAGCTCACAATCCCCTTTCCTTCTGTATCTTCACACTGTATGTAGCTATGGGTTTGTGGGCACTGTGAAACCCAGCTTTCTTCGAATCTCTATTGTCTTGGTCCTTAACAACTCTGGAAGCAGATTGCTAACAGCACAAGTATTCCATGTAAATCCCACAGTGATGCCCAAGGGTTTGCCCAGCACAGCTGCCAGTCACAGTCCCCAGTGCTGAGGAATGATGGAATTTGCAGTAAGTCAGCCCTGGAGGAGAAGAGAAAGAACAAAAGGGAGGAAGAAAAAAATGGAGGGTAACAGATGGAGAGAGCAGAAAAGAAAGATACAAAAAAACAAATCTCATGGGTTAACTCCTTCATGGCTGGCATCTCTGAATCCCAGGAGAGCTAGCTCAAACACCAGAAAGGCAACAAGCTTGCTCTGATTCCTGCATGCACATGCAGATGTGGAGACATTATACAGGCAGTGTGGAGAGTTCAAATGAAGGGGGTAAAATCCATGTGCTACTCTGTGTGTGTGTGCATGTTCCACGGTATGCAGCACCCACAGCTCTGGCAGTAGAAAATCACAAGCCAGGCCTTACATTTTATAAGCAATAGGCTTCAAAACCTTAATATTTTGAGCTATTTAAAAAAAACCAACCGAACAAACAAAAAACCCAAGCCCCCCACATAACCCAGCAAGCAAACAAACAAACAAACAAAACAAATGAACAAAAGCAACAACTAAGACCCCAAACTCCCTAAACACCCCCCAAAAACAAACAAACCATAAACAAAAACAAAAAACCAAAACAAAAAACAAGGAAAAAAAAAACCCCAAAAAAACAAACCTAACTGGGACGGTCAAAACAAAACAGGGGACAGAACAAAAAAAAACAACTAAAACCCCAAACCCCACAAACAAACAACCCCCATAAAACCAAACCAACAAACAAACAAGCCCTAAAAAAAAAAAAAAAAAAAAAAAAAAAAAAAAAAAAAAAAGAACAAAAAACAAACAACAACAACAACACCAAACCAGGACAGTCGTGCTAAAATCCAAAAGTGACAGAACAAAAACAACAACTAAAACCACAAACCCCACAAACAAACACCCCCACAAAACCAACCAACCAACCTCTGAAAAAAAAAAAAAAACCAAACAAACCCAAAACACTGCCAAACAAACAGAAAACACAAAACCCCACCGCCACCCCAAACCGGGAGAGTCTTCTGCTAAAATCCAAAAGTGACAGAAGAAGGTGAGGATGAACAGAAGTGGTTGCTGGAGTTTGCCACCCCTCAGTACCTGTGCTGGGGAATGCACACCAACCTTTGGGCAGCTTTGTGCCCAAACTGTCCTGACTGAAGGCTTTCTCTGAGAGATGCAAACAAAGGACAAATTTGGAACAATTTGGAACAATTTGGAACAAACTGCAGCAAAAGGCTGATGAACTGCTGCCCGAGTGACCCATGCAGAATGGAAGGAGAAGCCTTGTGGAGAAGACTGGACAGAAGGAAGAGAGGGTACATGAGGGGCTTGATATTTTTTTTTTTTTCCCACTGAATTAAGATGGGAACAGTGTCTGGGTCTTGCTTCTCCTTGGCTGCAGTGACTCTGGGAGAGCAGGGGATTGGTTTCAGTGGCTCATTACCCCAGACTCCTGCTGTTCCATGGAGATCAATGTATCATTTAATAGGGAGAGGCTTTTCAGCTCTCTGAGATTTTATCTGCTGATGGCCTCCATGATATTTATAGACATATCCATCAGCATAACAGCAGGAAGCAATTCTCCAGGGGTCAAATTGGGTGGATTTCCCCTATTTAAAGTGCATTATGGATGCAGCTTTCTCTATAGGATTAACCACTTAACTCACTGAATCCCGAACATCATCAGCTATTATTCACAAAAACTGATGATCCCCACGGCTTAGTTGTGGGATGGTTGACTTGTTTTCAGCCTCAATTATCTTTTCAAATAATAAGGTCCTTTGTTAACCTCTGACTTGCTGAGCCCTGTGTAGGCAGCCTGTTAAGTACTTCACAGTCCTCTTTTAACCCTATGATTCGGGCAGCTCTAGAGATTTAGTCCCATGATTGTCCTGTTTCTGACCGGCCTGAATCTTCCATTGCCACATGAATAGCGACACCAGAGAACCTGCTTTGATCACGGCAAGCTTAGGAAAATAAACCACGGTGGCTTGGAAGATGGAGGCAGAACCAACGTGCTTATTATACCGTGTGCTTTCATGCTTTCAGCCTAACTTTTGGTAATGATTTACAGAGCATGCTTCCCCGCTAAGACTATTTAGAGTCAGCTCCCTTGGGGATTCGGCATGCAGTGATTCTGTCTCCTAAAATTATCCGACTGTCTTTCTAGTGTTGAGTTTCTCCTTGTGAGCACACCTTTTGGAACGAAGCAGCCTTGCAAGGGGAGCTCAGAATAGAGATATTGTTCCAGCAGCCCGGAGTGCATTGGAAACGTGAACTGCTGTGAACTGCTGCTTGATTCGACACAGAAAAGACGGATGTAGAGTCCTGAAACGGACAAGTGCTCTTGAATACAAATCCGAGTTATTTAAGGTTTTGTTTCCAAACCGGAGCTATCATCAGTCACTCTGTCCATCCACTCTCCCTTTCAAATTCACCACGACCTCCTCATGGCCTTACTTCACTTAACCTTGCTGTGTTTACAGTGACCTCCATCCTCATGACTTGGTTGTACTCAGAGTGCCAGGCTGACACACCAGCATGCAGCTCTCTCACCCACAAAGACACTCCATGAGAAATGTAAGGGCAGCTGCTCTCTAGCTCTGGGAGCAAAAATTAAGTTCCCAGTCCCTGGCAGAATCCACCTCATTTTCCATCCTTGAAGTTCTGGTCAGAGTTCATACATGAATCCCATTTCCATTACTTTGCTCTTGAGTGATTTTATTTTGCTGTTGTACACAGCTGCAGTGTACTCTTGGTCCTTCGCTTTACCCTCATCCATTTCTTTCCCTTCGGATATATTGGAACACTCCATAAATACAACTGAAATTACAAGTCAAATAAGCCTTCTGTCAGGTAGGAAAGAGAATGACATTATCATCTCTGTTCCCCCACCTGCTGAAGGATGGTGGCAGTGGGAGACAGCCCACAGCCTAAAGTTCACTTTGATAAACTAAAAATATTATAAATACAACTTGTCCCATCTATGATGTAGTTACAAAATACACGAATTACAGCTTAGTAGCTTTTCTGCCGTGTTTCAAGCAAGTTCTTTCAGGCTGTCTACACTGAGTCATTTTTTGGAAATCAACTTTTTGGATCTAACATTAAATGAGAAATTATTTCAGATTTGGTAATACAGGCTGGGTTTTCAACTTCCTCCTTGAACAGGCATCTGGAACAAAAATGTGTCTAGAAAATTTTGGCCTGCCTTTTGAGTCTGCCTGGGCTGGGGCTGCTCCCAAAGCTGAAAACCTCACTGCGAGACAAGGGCTGGATTCCTCACCGGCTGCCCTTCCCCCAGTGCCAAGAAGTAACCACGTGTGTCTAAGGCTACATAAACTAATTAGACATCTAATCCTACCTTTGTCTGCACCTGGTATTGCCAAGAAAGATGAGAAGGAGCAGCAAGTAGGGGAGGTATGGAGGGAAAGGGAACATCAGCTGGTCAGGGAAACGAGGGCCAATAATACACTGCTTGAGACATAAATCCTACACACGGTGTTCTCAAACCTGTAACACCCTGAAATAGCACACGGATCTTCCAGAGGAGGGGAGAAATCCTCCCAAAAGAAAGGTGCTGCACGTTCATTGACTACATTAAAAAAAAAAAAAAAAAAAAAAAAAAAAAAAAAAACTCAACAACACCACAACTCGCATGTGCAGGTACATAAAAAAGCAATTACCAGCTAATTACTGTATCAAGTTCACCAGCACAAACAGCAAGCAGGGGGGTTCTGCCCACCACAGCCAGAGGGGCACGCAGGGAGTGCTCTCCATGAAACAGGAGACACAAAAGTGGCACCAGGGGGATTTCTCCCGAGACTCAGGCACTGCTACCACACTGTTCTGCTTGCTTTCCTAAAGAAACCTCTCATTACAACTCCTGTGAGCACCACAAGACCTGGCCAGACAAGAGCCAGGACCACCAGACTGAGATGGAAAAGAGTTTAACTCCTGTAGTATATTCTGAAATTTCCAGTTCGAGATGCAGAAGATGCACTGACTGCTTGTAGAGATAATTAACACAGATCACAGTAAATGGGCATTCAGAATGAGGGATAGGTGACTGAGAGACACTGTGAAAAGAGACACTGAGATGTCAGGAAGTTGGGTTAAAAACGAGAAGAACCTCTTTCTCAAAGCACCTTGTTTGCCTTGTGGTGCAAACAGTTCCAGGATTCACACTGTCAAGCCTTTCTCCCAGCCATGAGAGCACAAGGCTGGCTTTTGAAAAAAGAGGAGAGGTGGAGACTAATGGATGAGGGTTGATTTTGGCAAGTTGGGCCTTGAGAAGAGGTATTAACAGTTAGAGGGGTTGTGACTCCAGAGTGATGAGCAAAGAGACTGTGCTGGGCAAACAGGGTGTAATAATTGACCCACAGTGATGACAGGCTTCACTATTTTCTCACAGATAATAACTAGCTGAAGAAAAGAAGATGCCTTAGGCCTCTCACCAAATTGGTCACCTTACAGCTATGAAATGCCCCACCCAGCACTAATTATGACTATTATAACAGTAACAATTAAATCAAAGTAACTGCTGCTATTCTTTGACAGCTGCCTTGCCAAGGCGAGTATTTTGTTTGATTATGAAGCAAAGAAAGGGACTTAATCAACTTAAAATTGCCCTTTGTTTCGGAAAGGTTTTGTTATTATCCGAGTAAAACTCAAGTTTTGACAAGTTGTGAACACAACTCTGTGTTTCCAGTTTCCCAGTTTCCAGTGTTCACACCTCACACAGTCATCTTTGTGCATCTGTGAGGAAGGCTGCAACAGAGATTTGCTCTTCAGTTTTATGTGATACCCCCCAGTTGGACTGTGGCTGTGACTACCCGTGTTGTCTTTTCTGCCTTCCACCCTCCTCACCTGCTGTTCACACAGGTTTGGATACAGCCAAAATCAGACACGAGTGCATCTAAACACACTGACCAGGAACATCAGCAGGTGGACTCAAAACCAGGTGAGTCTCCTCTAAACCAGTTCTATTTTTGAAACAACAACAAAAAAAGGTTTGATGCTGTGCCACAGTGCTGGGTGAGATAAGAGAGCATCACCATGGGCCATCTGTTCAAAGCACAGCCGGAGAGCTGTTCACCTTCACCCAGCCCTGGGCTCTGCAGACCGCCTGCCAGCAGCCAGGGAAGCCCTGAATCTGGGCTAATTGAAGGGATCTGCAGCCAGCCTGCTTCATATTTAATAGGGATTTACTTGCTGATGGAAATTACAAGCGAATTACAGATTCCAGCACGTCATGGTCTCGCCGGAGTCAAACAAAAGCACGTGGTGATAAGAACAGAGCGCTGCTCGCTGGGACCTGAGCTCTCCATGGACCACACTGCTTTGTTAAAGTGCTGCTGATAAGCTCTGAGGTGCTACAGAGCTCCAGTCTCTCCTAGAGACTGTGCTCTCCTCAGTCGTGTTTATAATGCCATTTATAATTTCCAGCTCTTCTCTTTGTTTTTATACCAGTGTAGGAGGGTTTCTTTCTCTGCAAATCAAATCAGAGGGCCTCACCATTTCTAGCTCAAAGTCTCCCTAATGCTGCTAATCTCCTATTAACAGCCTACTGACACAGAAGAGACAACAGAAAAAGACTGATTGCCAGCCCTCTGGCCCTGTGACCGTGTGCTGGTCAGATCTGGATTAATAGTTGAGGCGATTTACCTCAGGAGGCCTTGTCACAGGTGCCTGTAACTCTAAACTCTCCTCCAACTGCCTGGCAGGAGAGGGAGGAGGCGACCCAGCAAATCCACAGATGATGCACACACAAACAAGGCCCTGCTGAAACTCATTTTTCTTCTATAAAAAAATCGGGACTGCAGGAAAAAAAAAACTCCTTGACTTTATGTAAAGGCAAGGGGTTGGGCATGGGCATTCCACCCAGGACAGAAAACCCACTGAGGTACTCCCTCATACCACCTGTCACTGACAGCAAGTTTGCTTAACTTTAGCTTTTCTGGTTGCTAGAAACTGTTCTCCAGGAGCACAGGCAAACACAGCTGCTTTCCTCCAGTGCCCGTGTGGCAGGACAGATTGCCTTGTTCTGTCACAGGTTCAGCTACAAGAGGGACCCTTTCAGCTTTAAGACAATTTAAGCTGCTCCCATTCAAGGGAAGATGGAAAAACAGCATCATTCTTATTTGGCAACACGTATCCATGTGACATTTTGGGCTCAGCAGCCCAAAGAGCCTCAGGCTGCCCTGCCAGGCTGGGCTGCAGCTCCTGCATTTGCAGCGCTGTGCCCTCGCTGGCTGTGCTGCTCCATGACCCTACATAGCAGGAGGAGGCTGCTGGGATGACGGCTGCAGCCGCACCAGCTGCACTTGACGTCAGCCAGCAGCAGAGTGTCCACACACAGCATCTGAGCTGCAGCAGGAGGCTGCCTGGCTGCCAGGGGCAGGAACAGAGGCAGGAGCTGCTGCTGCTGCTGCTGCCTGTGGCCAGGTCAGCCACCGAGGCTTTGCCTGTGGCCCACAGTGGAGCTCAAGCCTCTCTCATCTCCACGAAAATGATTATGTTTCAGACCGATTTCATTTTTCCTCTTAACAAATTGCTGGTAAAATAGGTAATTGTTCCTGGCCTGGAGTTAAACAATCCTGTTGCCGAGTGTTACTTGCAGGTCAGAGAGCTGGAAGAGGTTCGGCCTTCAAGGCACCACACTGTCCCCTCTAGGAAGAGGGGTGAAGTACAAAAACATTCTACCATGCCTTACAGAGAAATTAATTTAACCTATAACTGTTTTTATGACAAGGCTGCCTGTCCACCTTGCTTTCTTACGCAGCCACACACTGCGACTCATACAGAGCAACCGCGACCTCTCCCTGACCCTTCCCAGCCTCTAACACCACTGCATCACTGCTGCAGCTCACTGTCTTTCCATAGGTCTTTACTCATCTGCAGGGAAACAGGATCTGACTCACTCGGCAGCCAAGCTGCTCCTGCTGCTCACTCCCCCACCTGAAACAACAGCCCCGTCCCAAAAGCTGCCTCCGTGACCACAACACCCACTGCAAACATCACCAGAGCAACGCTGGGCTGCCCCTCGAAGGGACAGAACATCACCGGCTGCTCCCCATGACAGAAATCCTCGAACAGCATCTTTGAATAACGCAGACTCACCTTGGTTTTTGCGCTGTCTCACTCCTTTCCTGAGTCTCAGCGAGGAGCATCCAGCCCAGTGTGAGCCTTTTTCAAACTTGATTCCTCATCCATATTTGGGAATTTGTGCTGGGCACTGGCTGGTACGAGGCACGTTCGTCCCACAGTGCACTTTGGGACTTGTAGTTCCCAAAAAGGAACGCTGTTTTTTCCCAATTGCAAGCGCCGAGCAACAGAAAGAGAAGTCTGGAAGGCCCTTACCTCTGCCTTTGCTTGCTGGGCCCTTCCTTTCACATGTTTCTGGCGGTGGTATCACCTTAGCCAGCCCGAATCCTTCAGGAACCTCCTCCTGGATTTACACCGCTGGGTAAAAGCTGCTGCTGCAGAGTGCTCCTGCTGCTGCCCAGAGGGGCAGGCACACGGTCCTGCCTCCTGGAGACAGCCACCTAGAAAAAGACAGCTCTGATCAACTTTTTAATCGTATTCGCCACATTGAAACGGCATGGAAAAATCCCCTTTAAAAGATGTGTTTAAATGATGTGTTTAAGGGATGTGTTTAAGGGATGTGTTTCACTCCTTAGCATGTCTTGTATTAGCCCACTTGATTTTTAATTAAATAACTATAGTGTGGGGACGGATAAATGTACCAGTTGTTTAAAAAGGTTACAAGACAAATCAATCCTGCCTCTCCTGCGGAGATCCCTTTTTGAAGAGCGCTTGCACCGACTGCCGTAATTACCTTGTAACCAAGACACCCTGTTGTTTTTAAACAACAGCCGAAGGAGAACGCGGATCGCTGCCTGCCGGGTGCTGCTGGAGACGCTGTGATTACTCCCGAGCTCCATGAACAGCGTGATGTGTTAAAACTGCGGGCGCGGTGTGCCCGGGGAGAGGTGCCCGGAGGAGGAGGCGGCCGGGAGCGGGGAGCATCCTTCCCCCCGCGGGCCGGGAGCGGGGAGCATCCTTCCCCCCGCGGGCCGGGAGCGGGGAGCATCCTTCCCCCCGCGGGCCGGGAGCGGGGAGCATCCTTCCCCCCGCGGGCCGGGAGCGGGGAGCATCCTTCCCCCCGCGGGCAGGAGCAGGGAGCATCCTTCCCGCCGCGGGCCGGAGCGGGGAGCATCCTTCCCTCCGCGGCCGGGAGCGGGGAGCATCCTTCCCCCCGCGGGGACCGGGGAGCATCCTTCCCCCCGCGGGCCGGGAGCGGGGAGCATCCTTCCCTCCGCGGCCGGGAGCGGGGAGCATCCTTCCCCCCGCGGGGACCGGGGAGCATCCTTCCCCCCGCGGCTGGGAGCGGGGAGCATCCTTCCCCCCGCGGCTGGGAGCGGGGAGCATCCTTCCTCCCGCAGCCGGGAGCGGGGAGCATCCTTCCCCCCGCGGGCGGGGAGCGGGGAGCATCCTTCCCCCCGCGGCCGGGAGCGGGGAGCATCCTTCCCCCCGCGGGCAGGAGCGGGGAGCATCCTTCCCCCCGCGGGCCGTGCTCTCCGGCCAGCACCGAGCCGGGCCCCTTCTCCCGGGCTGAGCAGAGCCGGGACACTGCCGGGGCTGGGCTGACGCCCGGCGGCCGCGGGGAGAACAGCCCAGGCGGGCAGAGCCGGCTCGGCCCCCTTTCTCTCGGCAGCCAGACGAGGGAGAAGAGGAAGGAAGCGCGTTTTGGCAGGGTCGGGCCAAGCGATCTCGGTCTCACAGCTGCGGCCGCAGCCCCTCGCTCGGGGTGCCCCCCCTCAGACCTCGCTTTCCATCGCTGATCCCCGCAGGGTCACAGCGGGTTCAGGCTGGAAAGGAGCACGGTGGGTTCATCTGCTCCCACCTCCCTGCTCAGGCAGGGTCCTTGCAGAGCACACAGCATTGCATCCAGGCCATTCTGGAATATCTCCAAAAAGGGAGACTCCACACTCCTCTGGGCAATCTGTTTCAGTGCAGGGTCACCGCACGGGAAAGAAACTCTTCCCCCTGTCCGGATGGAGCTCCTTGTGCATCAATTCCTGCCCGTTGCCTCGTCCTATTGCTTGGTATCACAGAGCCTGCCTTTATCTTCTTAGCACCTCCCTTTAGGTATTTACACACATTAAAGCTGTCTCTTCCCAAGGCTGAACAGACCCAGCTCCCTCAGCCTTTCCCCGTACGAGACGCTCCAGCCCCCAGCCAGCCCCGCTGCCCCCGGCACCGCCGTCCCTCAGCAGCGCCTACAGGTCCCGGCGGCCCGCGGGGCCGGGGGTGCGGACCGGCCCGGCCCTTCCGCTGCCGGCAGGCTCCGTCCCGGCTTTCCGGTGCCTGCCCCAGCGGAGCGGAGCCGGGCCCCGGCGGGGGCGGTGGCGGCGCTGGAGCCGGAGGGCGATCTGGAGCCGTGCGGGGCCGGGCAGAGCCCTCCGGCCTGTGCCATGAGGGCCGAGCCGCCCGCCTGGGCCCCGGGGCCGGCGCAGGCGGCCGCGCTGCTGGAGGAGGCGGCCGATCTGCTGGTGCTGCACCGCGACTTCGCCGCCGCCGTGGAGCGGTGCGAGGCGGGCTGCGACAGCCTGGGACCCGGCCCCGGCCCCGGCCACGAGAGGTGCGAGCGGTGCCGGCCTGCCGAGGGGACGGGGGGGCGCTGGGAAGATGCTCGGTGTCGCGTCAGAGCCGGGCTGGCTTCGAAATTCAGGCCGTGCCCGCTCTGCTCTGGGGTTTCTTTTATCCCTGTGGGTATTAACGTGTATGAAGCGATCTGTGCGTGTTTGAGGGAAGTGGGGTGTACCCAGGAGCCTTCCCTTCCTTCTCTCAGAGATACAGTCACGGTGCAGAATCCTCGGAAGTCCAACTGGCTTTTTATAGGGGGCAATAGAGGGGAAGGAGGGGAAGCAGAGAGCTGTGGGGTCCCTGGGCTGCACTGAAGCTCACTGGAAGGGATGCAAGGGGAAATGGGGTTGTAAGAAGCACTTGTTGAGGTGTCTGTTCCTTACCAGTTTTGCAGAAGTGAAATGCTCCCTTTGTGTTGTGGGGATTCAGGCGCTGGCTGAGATGAACCGGTGGAGAGAAGTTCTGTCCTGGGTTCTGCAGTATTACCATGAACCTGAACATCTGCCTCCAAAAGTTCTGGAGCTGTGGTGAGTGTCCGTCTGTTGCTGTCAGATAGATACACGGGTTGTTGTCTGGGTTTTTGCTGTTCTCCTCTGTCCCTTTAAGAAGTTTTTCTAAAGTTCTGTTTTAGCCTTCTGTGCTTACCTTTTGCAATGGAGTCAGACACGGTTTTACATCAACAATTATTCTTGTTATTCTAACAGTATAACCACGTTTACATTCTTCTCACAAGGAGGAGACTGTTAATAAACTGTTGAGTTGCCCAGTGTAGTTGAAGATTTTCTTTCTCCAATCCATGGTCACTGCTAAAATTCTATAAATGTCGAAGTTTGTAAATAAACTCTCTCTTTTCTACCTTAGACATCCCAGCGTGTGGGTGTCATTTCTTTGTGTCGTGTGCTACGCGGGGCACGCTTTAGGCTTAACTGCAGGCCAGGCTTGGGTATTGGGTGATATTTTCACTTGGCATGGTGCAAGTGAGACCTGGGACAGGCCTGTTCTTGACCTGTGTGTGCTGGAGCCTGCCTGCAGGATTGCTTCATGGCGACCAAAAGGAGCGATGCTGAGGGGGTAACATCGATAGCTGCAGGTGTTGTCTGCCTCAGACAGAGGCAGATGTGTTTCTCTGTTTTGATGCAGACCCGGTTCATACCTTCATGAGAGTGGGGAGCACCTGTCGGTGGTGTCAGCTTCCACAAAGACCTTGGGGCTTTCTCACCCTTCTCCCTTGCATTTCAGCCTGCTGCTGTACGGCAAAGTGGGAGAGCCGCAGGTGATGCTGGAGGTCGGCGGCAGCTGGCTGGGAGCCCGGGCCAACCAAAGCCTGCCCGAGTTCGGGGAGCTGCTGGAGCTCTACCTGGCGCAGGTGCTGCTGCCGCTGGGGCGCTTCGAGGCGGCGGAGCAGCTGCTGCGGGGCTGCGGGGCCGCCCTGGAGGGCCAGCACCAGCTGGAGCTGCTCGGCACCGTCCGGCACAGCCGCGGCCGCTGGGCCCCGCCGGGACGGGCGCGCTCGGCCGCTGAGGAGCAGCAGGAGCCAGCCGCAGGATCTGTTCTGGGTGGGCTTCCCCTCCGTTGTTCGTGCTCCTTTCCTTTCCAGTCGGTCCCTGTGTGTTGGGATTATTGATTGCCGTGAGGGAGTCCCGCATTCAGTTCCCGCATTTAATTCCTGCGTGTCGCAGCAGGAGGTAAAAGACTGAGTGATACCCTTTTGCTGAGAATTGCAAGGCATGTTTAGTCTCTGCCAACATCAGGAGATGACAACGTCCAGGATCAAAAGCACTGTGGAGGTTTTGGTTTTGTTTTGTTTTTTTAAAGGTTAAAAAGGAAAACTAAGAACTACCTAGCAATCCAATTTTGTTGGCTCAATGTACAGTTTGCTTCATTTCCATTTACAGTTGAGTCCAAGTAGAACAATGCCTGTCGAGCATTTAAAGTACTGCTTCTCCTCCAGAGCTGTAAATCATTTGATGTTTTCTCCCAGGACAGAAGCTGGCACTACTGTGGTATAAAGATCATATTGTAGTAAAGTAGATGCCTAAAAGAGGATTATAATGAAATGTATTACAAAATTGTACAGTTTCTCTGTTCCCTGTTATGTAGAAACCCAAACCAAACCCAAGTCTCACGCAACCAGATTTCCAGTATCTCAGTTTCTTATTGTCTGTATCTGTGTGATTACTTTTTAAACTTTACTTAGCCCTAACAGCCTTTCTGTTCTTCTTTTCCAGGAGTGCTGTCCCAAAAGCTCCTGACAATATTCACTCTGCTACGTAGAGCACTGAGGTCCATGTCAAACCACTTCTATTTGCTTCCTTACAAGAAGATGCTCTTGGCTACTTTTTTGCTGTACCTGGTGGTGGTGAGATTAGACCCAGGTACAGGATTATGGTTTCCAGTTTTTCAAATTCCATTAGGGTTATGGAGAAGAAGTGAGTTGCTTGTAATAAGTTTGGTCTATGTAAATGTCTCAGGGAGACACAAAATCTGGGTAACTAGGAACTTAGTGTGTGTAATGTTTCCAGTTGCAGTCCATGTAGAAAGATGAAGCTCCACAAGTGCCAGTTTTCTGAAACTCTTTCCAGCAGACAAGGTACAGACTGTGAGAGGCAGGCAGAGCTGTCCTAGACTCAGCCTTTTCCTCATCAAAGAAAAGAAAGAGAACTAGGTTTTTATTAACTCTACTTTGGGGGCAGTTCTTCTTTAATATGTTTAGTGTATGTTAGTTTTACCTGGTTAGTTTTACTGAGTTCGTTTTACCTTTTTCTTCTGCTTTGCAGCTTCTCCCACATCACTGCCCTTCATTTACAAGCTGGTGCAGCTCTTCAGACAGGCTTGGGCAGCTGTGCTTTCTCCAATCCATAGGCCTCCAGTTCGAGACTAAGTGTCTTCCTCCACTCAAGTGTCACCTTGTCTTGGGGATGTTACCAGGCTCTTCAGGGACTGCTGAAATCTTGAGATGACCACCTCTGCATTCCTGGAATTTCTTCAGACAGGCAGTGGTGGTGTGTGAATTTTGAAGCCACAGCAAGTAGTCCTGACATTTTGCTTGGTCCTGTCCAGCACTAGGGTAAAGCCATTCCTTCCATATCTACAAGTGAATAAGAATCCTCCTTTTCAAACCCTTTGGTTTGGATGTGTCTCTTCAGTGAGGGCTGTGTAGCCAGTTATGGACTGTGGAAGAAGTTCTCATCCTTGCAAATGCTGAGCAGTTCTCTGAACAAGTGCAATAGTGTTCCTGGAAGCATGACTGTAAAAGGCAGTGGAGTACCAGTGATTAGGGCAATATTCTGTTTTGCCTGAAGACATCTGAAAAGCCCACTTCCTGCAGCATGGGATTTAGGACCAGCATATGGAAGAAGAACACTGGAGAAAGTAAAGCCTATTGCATTTTGAAAGCCATGGTTTCTCTTGTGACTGATGCCTCTTTGGACAGGCACACTGGATTTTAGTCATATTTAAGCCAGAAAGATGGTGGGCCACAAAGACTGTTGTGCTGTATCTGCTCTTCTTAAATGCAAATTGCAGCACTTAGTGCTCACCTGATGCATAGTCAGAAGCACTTGGTGGTGGTGGTAAGGAAATAGATTTATTTTTTTAAATTATATTCTATGTTATTGTCTAGTTGAACCACTGAAGTTGTTGCTTTGTTTTACTCTTTCCCTACCTCTTGCTTTGTTTATGTAGATGCCAAAAAGTCTCTCTGTATATCTAGAATTGCTGCCCAAGTCCCCAGTATCCAAAGTCCTGGGTTAGATGGGAGTCATTTAGCAAAGCTCTGTCATTCAGAACAAAAGTTTATTTTTTATAGAAGGAGATACTTCTCTGACATCACAAGACATTCCCCAGATCACTGGCAAGAAAATTGTACATCTGCAGGCCTGCCACCAGACCAGCTCCATTTCTGACCACTTGGGGCAGAAACTGGAGGTTTGGGGTAGAACATTAATTTCTCCTCCATCCATTCATCCATCTGCCATCAATTGAACAAAAGGTAAATTCCAAGGAGGAATTTAGCACTGACCTAACAAAACACTGCTCTCAAACTGTTGTGTGCTGGAGGGGACAAATTAAAGGTGAAAGGCCATGGACAAACTGGCCTCTGTCATCCCAGCACCTGTGCCAAAAGGGTGCAAACTCACTGATGTCAGCCCAAACTACCAAATGTCAGAGCAGCCTTTTTGGTGGGACACCAAGCCCATGAGGAGCAGGCAGTGCAGATCCCAGTGTGGTGTCTCACAGCAGTAGTGCCCTTTGTCTCCAACAATAACCATAGTCCAAAAGTGGTGGCTGTTCCCTTTTTCCTTCACACAGATGGGAGTGCTGGTACCCTCAGACTGTGTGTGATCTGTTGCTTTGCTCCCTGCTGGGACACTTTGAAAAGAGTCTCACCTTCACTACTGAAAATAATTGTCTGTTTTATCTTAAATTAGCCCAAAAAAGAGCTACACTCCAGCATTATTGTCAGACAAACTCAGGCAGGTTATTCATGAGTACAGTAACCTTGCCTAATTGTCTTGAGAGTTTTTCAAACCCAAACCAATCCCATATCCCTCCCCAAAGTTTTTGTCTCTGCCAGGACTACTACTCTACTCTACCAGGTTAAGCAGCACGTAGCTTTTCCATATAAAAAAAGTAATTTCTTACATACTCTGCACACCCAGGGAGAGTGTGCTAAATGGTTATATTGCTAAATGGTTCCTGTAACCCAGCTGTAAGTGTGGTTACAATACTGAAACCAGCACTTGATGTGAAATCAGAATGAAACAGCAGCTCTGTCTGGAGCTGAGCTCTTCCAAGGAATGACCAGGATGAGTCTCCTGCCCCCCTGCTTTGCAAGGCCTCAGGTTAAGTCCTTTGTAAGGCAGTCAATGAAATGGCAAACTTCACTCTGAAGTCAGGCCAAATTCTTATCAAAGGGACTGTTGGGTAATGAACACTTTTTGCTGTAGCCTTCTGGCATCATTTTAGTTCTGCCATTTTTAGTTGGATGGCAGAGGTGCTGTTTTGGAGGTTGGTTTGGACCAGTGATTTCAGCAGGCCATACATAGTTTTTAGAATGCTGTTAAGTGTCATCTACCAGGATTTTTAACATTCAACTTTTTTTATTTTAAGTGTAGGTTGGTAACCTTGACTTTATTGGAGTACTACTGATTTCGGATTTACATTGTTTTTAATTCATCATGAGAGAGGAAGAAGGCAGAAATAAGGTATCAGGGTTTTTTTGCAATTAATACTAAAACTGCAGTATCTAATTTTTATAATAAAGTGACTGCTGATTTACCTCTTTGTAGAGTTGCTTGTTTGTGCTGTGATTGAGTATATGAAAAAAAATGGTGTTTATTGTATTGATACACTACAAAGTATAGCAAAGTTTTCCAGAATCATCTCACATTGATTCATTGCTTCAGCATATTTGAATTAAGTAGATAATGTCTTCAGTGTGAATCTGATGAGATCTAATCCACTGGTGATGTTGGTAGGGTGTAAGTCTGCATTTTGGGATGGCCAAGACCAATATTACCAAGAATAAAGTACCTGGTATTCATCACTATTAGATGAATGTATCTTTATATATTAGAACTAACTACAGCTCTGACCTTACTCTGTTAGGGGAGAAAACTCTGCAAATAAAAAGTAAAAATACATAGCTCTCTGTTTCAGGGATAGTGCCTGAAAACCACGATTTTATCAATGTAGCAGTGTCAGACAGGTACCTAAGTACTTGGGAAGTTCAGAAATCCTGAAATAAGATGCTGCTGGTTCTCCCAGCAGGTGGCAACAGACTAACAGGAAACAGTTACATGGGGAACACAAGGAAAGTGTTTAAATCTTCATTCACTTTCTCAGGAAGTTACAATTGCAATGTGTGGGAAATGCAAAGACTCACACCTCCCAAACGAAAAGGAAAAGAGGATTTTGTGTGATCACCTAAGAACTCCCTAATTGTGCACTGTTTTGTAAAATGGCACAATAATGTTCTAAAATAATCCATGGTTCTGACACTGTTGGTGAGTCATTGAGGTAACCAACCTGTAGGGAGGGAGTCATGTACATCCAGTAGAGGGGAAAAAAAAGCATTTAACTGTCCTTCATTTGCCTCTTGGTGTATTTCAACCTCCAGCATATTTGCCCAGCATATTTAGCTGGGGGAAGAAGGACATTCAGAGTGCTGGTGTTTGTCTTCCTTGAGCCAGTGATGGAGCCCTGCTGTCCTGGTTGTGACTGAGCACCTGCCTGCCCATGGCAAGTGTGAATCCACTCCTTGGTTTGCTTTGCTTGTGTGCACAACCTTTGCTCTGTGTGTTAAACTCTACACCTGGACCCACAGGTTCTCTCTTACTCCTCTGATTCAGTGCTCAGCTGCCAGCTGGGGTTAAACCAGTACAACAGTGCTTCTGAGTTCTAGATGATTCAAAAATGCCATCTTCAGAGGTGTGAAAATGTGAGGCTGTTCCTTAGTCTCAAAGCAACGATCTGATGGTTTTCTGAAGAGTTCTGAGATTCAGCTTAAACAAAGCAGCAGATGGAAATTGTCGTGGAAATTCCTTGTTAAAAACCAATTATGGCTCCAGAAATTATGGGCTATGTAGCTTTTCCCAGCCAAAACCAAAAAGTAATGATTTGCAGGTTTATGTAAAGAACAGCAAAATGAAACAAAAAAACCCAGTATGAACAATTTCTCACTGTTGAAATGTAGGTGTTAAAGAAGATACTTCTATGCTGGTTGCCAACAGTGGCAGAGTTATTAATATCATGTCAGAATAGACTAACCTACATTTTAGGAATTGTCTATTTAATGTCTGCTGATTAAACATCATCATAAACAGTACATTTATAAAGTCTGGGGATGCATAAGCAGGTTCAAGCAATTAAGCGTGCCTTCCTCTTTGTTACCTAGGGGTTGCAAACACGAGGATTTCTCTACTGAGAGAAGCTGCTGCTTTCCAGTGGGGAACTAGGGCAGAAGGAGCAAAGAGGTGACTGCACTAATTCGGTGTCAGAATGTTGGGGTGATGCCTCCAGATCTGTCCTGCAATAAACACTGCAGTAAGAATCAAATTTCTTTCTGTGTTTGGGCAGAGAAGTGAGAGTCTGTACTGAAAGCTGTCCCGTACTGCTGACAGCCTGGATGACTGCACATGGAAAGAGAAGTAATAGAAATAAATTGAAATGTTGTTAGAGAAGCTAGATCATTTAAAAGCACTAGTAGAGCACACTTAAGAATGGTAATGATGTTTGCTTTCCAGATCTCTATTTTTGCTTCTCTTCTCTCCTTATCTTTTCCATTCATTTGCTCTCTTATGCCTTCTGTACTGGAATTTCAGTGTGATTTTCATCTACAGAAGTATGTGCTGGCAGAACAGGGAACTGGGTGTGATGCAAAACCCCGAGGTGTGAGAAAGCACGGTGTACAATGTGCCACGTGGCCACACTCCAAGCTAATAAGTGTGCCAGCCCTGGCTGCACTGGCTTTGAAGCCTGGGGTGTGTGTGTGAGCCTGGCCTGTGTGGGTGGATTTGCACAGGAGGGGTGTTGGAGGTAGCAGGGTGACCTCTTCCCCCAGCGCTGTGACACTGAAGCGCAGCAGCAGGTGCCGGGCCCGGGGTGCCTCCTGCCCTGCAGGCAGAGCCAGGCTCCTGCACAGAGCTGCCACGGTGACCCCACAGGGAGGGAAACCCCTCTGGACACACCATGGTAAGGGGGATGTGGGGACATGGGGCACACGGGGGCTGGGAGGCTGTGGGTGAAGGCAGCGGGGTCTGCTGCTGGTATCAGTAGGTTCTGCTGCTGGTATCAGTAGGTTCTGCCACGAAACCCCGATCCCATACACCACTTAACCACCTAAGAAGGTGGGAAAGGAGTGCAGAAAATCTCACTGAAGCATTAGGGCCTTAAGTTTCCTTCAGAGAGTCCCTAATTAGTGGAATGAGATAAGTTAGATGTGGAGGCTTAGCTGTTTGGTACTGTGTGTTGTGGCCGCATTTTTCTCGACACCATTTTCATACGAGATAATTTTTTTCTAGAAATGAACCAAAAGGAGTTCTTTACCTTTGTGTCTGTTTTCAATTAATTTAGCCCCAGTGCCTATACTGTCCATAGCTATACATGTGTTTTTCTGTGTCCATGAATCCTTTTGTATACGTATGCATTTAAGTAAGTGAAAAAATGCCCTTCGTTTTTAAGTGCTGGGGGTTTGTTATAAATTTGTAGAAATCTCCCAAAACCTCTTAGAATGTGAAAAAAAATCCATTTCACCTTGTACCCCAGTATATTTATTTCTCTCTATATGTATATTTCTCTAGCACTGAGTCTAATTTTGGTGCAGAGGAAGAACTGTGTTACTTTCTGCCAGCTCATCTCGCAGGCAAAGCACTTCCCCAGGCTTCCCAGGCCTAGGGAAGTGAGCGTGTTTGTGGAACAGCTGGAAGACCAAAGTCTGCCTTTTGCAGTAAATCCTGGAGCCAGGTGTTTGTTCTTTTAAGAGTCAAACCTGTCCCAGGTTTAGTTTCACACAGGATCTGGTCCTTTCTACTGTTTCTTTGTTAGACCTGTCCTGCTACATTGGTGGTGGGATGTGAAACATGAGTTTGGAATGGGCTCCAAATTAAAATATCACGTAAAGATCAGTTTACTCTGGCTGTGACGCTGAAGAAGGCCCACTCTCTTCCCTGCTAAAAGTCTGGCATCTATTTTAATGCTGTTTACTGTGCAAAGTCAGAAACCTCTGTTTTTACTGCCTTCTCTCTTTGGCAGCATATTTCCAAATTACTGCTGGGGTAGGAGAAGATGAAATGGCTCAAAAAGCAGGGTTGAAATATGGTTTCAAACTAGTACAGCTGAAAATTCAGTCTGAAAAGTCTCCAACTACAGTCCTATATGAAGCTTTACAATATTAACTTCCTAAGGCAACATTCACTTGTTCTACCTGTGAAAAAACAGATCAGTTCCTCTACAGACCTGAAAAAGTGAGCAAAGCAGCTCTTTAGGCTTAAAATATTGCTTGACTTGTAATTGTAGTTTTAATATCTTTAAAAAGATATTCTTTTTAAAAGCCAGCTGGCCTCATTGCTGTGCTTGAAAAGACAAGAAACTCTTTTATTTTTCTCTCTGCCAGCCTCACAGATTCACACTGGGATTTGAAAGAAAAGGCAGGAGCCTGCCCTGTGGAAAATCAGAATAAATTGAATTCTCTAAGCCCAAATATGCCTTTGGTGTCTCCTGTCTAATCCTCCACATTGCAACACGCTGACTTATGAAGCCCCATTGTCACTCAAATGGGTTTTTGCACAACTCAGTTGAGAAAAGCAGGGTTGTGCAAGTACACTTGAGAGCACGTATATTTGCAGAGTCAGCAGCTTAGAAATGAGTACTGAATAGAAAAAAAGATATTTCATCAAATGAAAGGTTTCAATTGAGCTTTCATGTTCATTTGAACTTCTGGGGATGACTAGCTGGGACAGTGATGACTTGAAATTCTAGTTTTTTCTGAAAAAAAAAAGTTTTCAGTTATGTTTCTTAAACACAAATATATGTCAATTTGTGGAGAAAATAGAGATGTTGCTGGTCACATGTTGTAACTGAAAATTTAGTTTTTGGGGAGTATACATTTCATTCTCAGGTCACAGAATGATTTTGCTGGGTAAGCAGTTACAGGATTTAATTCAAAAGAAAAAATTACCCGGTCAAATCTGACAGTGCCATTGTTTATCTCTAAATGCAATATTACAAAACAAGAATGAGTGAGTGAGGACCATCCTCTGCCCTTAAAGCCAGGCCTGCTTCATAGCTGGGCATCTCAATTCTCCTTCCCTCTCCAGAGCCTGGCAGTGCTCAGTGAGCTGCTCACTGGAAAACATTCTTGACAGTGAGTTGTTTGCTGCATGGTGCCCAAGCATTGTCTAGAAGAATATGAACTGGCCTAAGCCAAAACTCTGCTGGGTTGTTTTTTTTTTTTTTTTGAATTATCAGCACAGGAGATCACAGGCCAGTGTTCAGTACTATGACCTGACTTTGTTTTGACTTCCTAGTAGATGGGGCCTTGAGGATTACAAAACCAGAGCTCAGGCAGCTTTAATTGCTCCAAAGCAGAAACCAAATCTGAAAAAATCCACATGCCTGAAACCACTCTCTCCTCAAATAATGTCTTTTGCTATACCCAGTGTTGCAATTGTTGGGACTAACCCAGAAGTATTTGCTTTATAATTCTGTTTGTGAACTTATGAAATCCAGCCCTAGGGCTTTCATGCTCCTGTACTTCTAAGTGTACAGGATTTTGGAGCAATTGACACCTGCCTGCTTCAGCCTGGTGTTGCACAGTTTTCTCTTCCTGGCTGCCACAGAAACAATGCTGGAAATCACACAAACACACTGTACTGCAACGATACTGCCTGGCAAGCAATGCTGATGTAAAATTAATGGCTGCTCAGGAGCTGGAAGGAACATTTGTTTCGACCAAGAAAATCTGAAATCATTTCCTTAGGTGAAAGCAGCTCTTCCAAGTTTCCAAGCCGGCCTGCCATCAGAGGGTAGAAGGATCAAAAGACATCACCTGCCTTGGGTTACGTCAGGGTGCAGGATGCCACATGGCTGTGTCATGTTCCAGCCAGGAGTAAAAATAAACTGACCTGGGGTGTGCTCCTCAGCAGGGCCAATCCAGGAAGAAAGGTGGGGTTTGCGTAACTGAAGTTAATTTTTCCTGTTTTAATATACTTCTGTAGTACAGCACACAGATCTCAATTTTTTAAAGGGCTGTCCCGTCGCTGTGGGACACACAGGAACGAGGCAGAGAGTGCATTCTGAAGGTTGCGTGATCTCTCCATGCAAGAGAGAGACTCTGGTTTATTTTTTTAATTCTTATTATACTTTCTCAGATGTGCCCACCTCAGAGGTGGGACTCTTGGGAACCATTGGTCAGACCCAGAGACCATCACAAAAGTCCCTCCTCTGGGAACAGATGTGGAAAACACACAATAGTTTACATTGCATGTCCTTGTGTATCAAGACCGTGCCTGGGAATAGAATTCCCAAAACCAAAACATGCAGGCACGAGCATGGCAACACTGTCCCAGTACCTGACACGTGCAGTCTCATTGTGGTCGTGGGGCTGAACAGCCAAATGAACAGCTGGCAGTGACAATTCACTGATCTTCTGGAAAAGCAGCACACTGGGCAAATGTAACCAGCAGCACCAAAGAGGGCTAAGGTGCACTGTGGTTTTTCTGACCAAGGTACACTGTGTTTTTTCTGACCCTGCCTCTTCTCTCTGCCCCCAGCGTGAGTGCATCTCTGTTCACGTTGGCCAGGCTGGAGTGCAGATAGGAAATGCCTGCTGGGAGCTCTTCTGCCTGGAGCACGGCATCCAGCCCGACGGCACCTTCAAGGAGCGGCAGGACAAGCTCAGCTCTGACGACTCCTTCACCACCTTTTTCAACGAGACAGCCACGGGCAAGCACGTGCCACGGGCCGTGATGGTGGACTTGGAACCAACTGTGGTAGGTCAGTATGGAAATGAAGCTGCAAAGTGGAGATGGGATTGCTTTCCCTCACATCACCACAGCGTGCCACCAGCCTAGGCTGGCACAGAGCAGCCCTCTGTACCTTGGGCTACCACTGGGTAGCATGAAATTCATTTTCTGATGCCAGATTCTGTCACAAGTGTTACAAAGATAGGAACAGGAGGATCCCCAGCAGTTTAACAGCTGGTAGACGTGGTGTGAACAACTCCTCTTTGCACCAATATTTAACTTTTGGGTTTGTTTATCGTAACATTTTTTGCCGTTCAAATTCTGTTTTTCTTCAGTTTGGATTCAAAGTGGGAGCCTGACCGCTTCCCTGCTATAACAGAAGAATGTCTAAAAACTGGGACACCTGAATTCCTTCACACTTTTTTATTCTGGGGACTTGTGGATGCAGGCTGTACTTGTCACCAACAAGCTCATGAGAAGATAAGTGGCTGGGCTGAAGATGCACCATAAATCAATCAGATGCAACAACGAAAAAATGCTCCGGAGACATTTCCCTTCTCCTCAGCATCTGTCTTTTGGCATCATGAGCTCCTGTGACTGGGAGCATGCATTGATGCCAACCAACAACCAGAATTTGTTGGCACTGCAGCATATTCTCACAATTTCTCTTTCTTCTTCAGATGAAGTGCGGGCTGGCACCTTCCGGGAGCTTTTCCATCCAGAGCAGCTGATCACTGGAAAGGAAGATGCAGCCAATAACTACGCCCGTGGCCACTACACCATTGGCAAGGAGAGCATTGATATGGTGCTGGACCGTGTCCGTAAGCTGGTAAATCCCAGTGGGTTTGAAACCACAGCTCGGACTCTGCAGAAGAAAGAAGGGCAGAGCTAACTAACAGCTTCTTAATTGCAAATGACACCAGTGGTTCAGAAAAGAGATTGCAAATCATACAGATGATATCTTGGAGATGGTACAGAAAAGAGAAGCCCAGTAGTTCACTTCCCAGCTGCATGCCTCCAGGCATTTTTATAAAGTGGTTCTGAATACGTAATTTTTATTTATTAGCACAGGCCTACAGCACTGATACTGAAGGGTGGATTATGTAGTTGTACATTGCTGGTTTCAGCAGGAATAACAGAGCAGTGTGAACTTCAGAGAGAGAGGAAGGACAGTTCCCTATGTCATAGGTTGAGAGAGTGGGAAAAGCAAAGGTTGGAATTGTCAGCAGGCCTTTCCCAGGAAAACCTGACATGAAATCTATGCTGTGTACTGCCTGTGACTGCTCACTCCTTCAGCTCAGGATAAGCTCACATAGCGAAGTCTTTTCACCTTTTTCAGCTGCTGCTTTTTCACCTTCTCTTTTGCTTTCTAGACTGATGCCTGTTCTGGGCTGCAAGGATTCCTGATCTTCCACAGCTTTGGTGGCGGCACCGGCTCTGGATTTACCTCCTTGCTGATGGAACGCCTCTCCGTGGATTATGGGAAGAAATCCAAGCTGGAGTTTGCCATCTACCCAGCCCCTCAGGTGTCCACCGCCGTGGTGGAGCCCTACAACTCCATCCTGACCACCCACACCACGCTGGAGCACTCGGACTGCGCCTTCATGGTGGACAACGAGGCCATCTACGACATCTGCCGCCGCAACCTGGACATCGAGCGCCCCAGCTACACCAACCTCAACCGCCTCATCAGCCAGATCGTGTCGTCCATCACCGCCTCGCTGCGCTTTGACGGCGCCCTCAACGTCGACCTGACGGAATTCCAGACCAACCTGGTGCCCTACCCCCGCATCCACTTCCCGCTGGTGACCTACGCCCCCATCATCTCCTCCGACCGGGCGCACCACGAGCAGCTCTCGGTGGCCGAGATCACCAACGCCTGCTTCGAGCCCAACAACCAGATGGTGAAGTGCGACCCCCGGCACGGCAAGTACATGGCCTGCTGCATGCTCTACCGCGGCGACGTGGTGCCCAAGGACGTCAACGTGGCCATCGCCGCCATCAAGACCAAGAGGACCATCCAGTTCGTCGACTGGTGTCCGACGGGCTTCAAGGTGAGAGGGGGATGTTGGGATTTCTGGAAGCTGAGGCTTTCAGGCTTTCTGTGCTCAGAGGCACTGGCTCTCGAGCAAGCGCTGCATTTGACTTGAGGCGGTGGAAGAGGACTCCCAAAATTGAGTGATGGCACGAGGGTTGTGAGTGTGGGCTTACAGAAGTGTGTGATCTCACAGGGTGAAAAACTTCGAATTTAAGGTTTTAGTATATAGTAGTATATATGGGGCAAGATGGAGGATTTAAGGTGTTCTCTAAGTCCTTCTTCACCTTCTTCATAGTTTTGGGTGTTTTTTTCTAATTGGATGAAAAAGGTCCGCATTGCGGACCTTGGTGGTCAGTTATTGGGTTAAAAGTATAAATAATAGAGGTGTCACCTCATTATTGGGTAATTAGTGCTTAAAAGACTTTGGAAAGAGTTACAGACACCTCTATTTTCTACCTTGTTAGTTAGAGCTCACAGCTCATGAGGCTGTGCTTTAGATAAGAATTGATGAACACCGAGTGCAAACGCAAAACCGTGACTCCCATGTGCTCTAACACGAAGAATCTAATCTAATCCCAGCTCTAACACAAAGAAAAGAAGATAAGAAACCAACATTTTAATGTACACCCTGCCATGAGCTTCTCTTTAGTGCCTAAAGGGCAGGTACAGTCTAGTAGAAAATTGCATTTGAAGTTTCCTATCTTGTCTGCTTCTCCTATTTCCCCCTGAACATGGGGAAATAGAGATATTTCCCAATGAATGTAAGAAGGATGCATTTATATAAAATCTGCCTTTTCTCCTTTGGACATACCATTGACACAGGCTCTTACCTTTTTAAATAAGAGGAAATTCAAAGTGTGTATGGGTTAGAGTTGGAAGAAGTTTTAATTTCAGACCTGACCTTTTGGAACAGCCAATGAAAAACTTCAAATTTAAGGTTTTAGTATATAGTAATATGTATGGGGCAAGATGGAGGATTTAAGGCGTTATTTAATTCCTTCTTCACCTTATCATGATTTTGGGTGTTTTTTTCCTAATTGGGTGAAAAAGGTCCGCATTGCGGACCTTGGTGGTCAGTTATTGGGTTAAAAGTATAAATGACAGAGGTGTCATCTCATTATTGGGTAATTAGCTCTTAAAAGACCTTGAGAAGAGTTAGAGGTACTCTGTTTTCTACCTGGTTAGTTAGAGCTCACAGCTCATGAGGCTGTGCTTTAGGTAAGGATTGATAAACACTGAGCACAAACACAAAACTGTGACTCCTGTGTGCTAATCCCAGCTCTAACATAAAGAAAAGAAGATAAGAAACCAACATTTTAATGGAGCACCCTGCCATGAGCTTCTCTTTAGTGCTTAAAAGGCAGGTAGAAAGTTTCTACAGTCTAGTAGAAAATTGCATTTGAAGTTTCCTAACTTGTCTGCTTCTCCTATTTCCCCCTGAACATGGGGAAATAGAGATATTTCCCAATGAATGTAAGAAGGATGCATTTATATAAAATCTGCCTTTTCTCCTTTGGACATACCATTGACACTGGCTCTTACATTTTTAAATAAGAGGAAATTCAAAGTGTGTATGGGTTAGAGTTGGAAGAAGTTTTAATTTCAGACCTGACCTTTAGAACAGCCACTGAGCATTGCCGCTGAGGCACAATCTAAAACTGAGGAAATACCAAAACTGATAAAATTAATAAAGGAAATGCTAATACTAATAAAGGTATTAGGGAATCTCTTAGTTACCTAGAAATATTATACAGCCTCTCCCCACTGGCTACACAGCAGTGTTGGGAAACACATTTTCAACAATAATACAGACATTAACAGTGGAAAAACATTTGTCATACAGACAGGTCCTTCAGCAACAAAACCCTTCAACTGGGAACCAGATTTTTATGTTAGTTTCTACAGAGTATCTTGGTGAAACTCTGTGTTCAGTTTTGGGTGGCTGTTAAGAAAACTACAAACTCATCAGTGCACATTAAACAGCAGAACAGTAAAGTGTGGCCACGGTTTCGTGCCTGCCATGTTTTGATTTCAGGAAATTCTGTTCCCAGGAACAGAACTGGTAAACAAAGTCATGTTATTGTAAACTAACATATTTTTCTACATGCTTTCCCAAAGGAGGGACTTTGCTTGTTGACCCTGCATGTGACCAATGGGTCAAAGGATCCCACCTCTTAGGTGGGCACATTGTAGAAAGGTATAAAAATAGGTTTTGAGAATAAACCAGCCCCTTTTTGGGAGCATCAGCCTTCTGAACCGAAGTAATCCCTCCCTCTGTCCTCCTGGCCGGGCTGCCAGCTCAGATTCTGGGGGGCTTTGGGCAAGGAAGACTTTGAGATAGGGAAAGAGACCCAAAAGAGGCTCCTTACCTCAGGATTATTCCAAGGCTTTATTCTTGAAGGGGTTCCAGGGGCAAAGAGACTGAACAAGGAAGAGCCTGGGTTTATCCAGACCCTCTGTCCCAGGACAGAGAGCCAGCACTGAGCCAATTGGTCAGAGATAGGGGGGAAGGTAGGGTCAAACTGTTGTATCCTTCTGGCATTGATCTCCCCCGTGAAACCCTACCTGCCCCCTGACTCTGACCTATGGCAAAAGGTAACCCTGCCCCCTACCCTGAAAGAGATAAAACCCCCCATCCCTCCAAGTTCTCCCTCTTTGGCCCTGGGATCCCTTCTTGGAGTAAACCTTGGAACATATCTCAGGGTAAGAGCCTCTTTTGGATTTACTTCCCTATCCTGAAGATCCCCTCACCCAAACCTCCCTAAATTCTGAGCTAGCAGCTGGCCTGTGGGGGCAGAGGGAAGGGGAACACTTCATCAAACTACATAGTAACAGACTTTGGGGTTCCTTTTGGGGTAAACCAATCCCCAGAGGGATACAACACTGAACAAGACTTGCATCTTTCTTTCGTGTCCAACAGCGACAGTAGAGGTATTAAAGTGAGCGTGCATCATTGCTCTTTGACACCTGGCACCTCTCTACCCCCAGCATCTGCAACTCTACCCACGTCCCCTCAGCTCTTTGGCTGCTCCTGCTGATGGACAGCCTTCTCTCCCATTCCTTATAAGAAACGAGCTGCAATGGGGTTTGATGAGAGATTTCTGGAGACCGGGGTGCTCTTAGGACACGTGGTCTATTGGTCATGGGGACAGGCAACCTGAGCAGCACTGGCTGAAGAGTGGTCTTCCAGAGGTCAGGAGGAAGCAAAGGGAAAAGAAGGGAGCAGCCAAAGGGAAAGAGACACGAATTTCCTGTTCCATTACATTTTATCCCTTTCTATGCTGAATATTCTGGTCAGCACCAACCAACCAGTACAAGATACAAAACCTACAGGATTTACATACAGCCTATGAGAACCACTACATTACCACACTACTCTACATACTAAAAACCTGGAAAACCATCTTTTTCCTGCTACCTGGCAGGGCCCAACCCCCTTTTGCATCCCTTTGGGGAGGAGTATTGCTCAATCACCAGGGTCCTGGTCCTCAGCTAACTCAATCACCATCTTCCTGCCCAGCATTCTATAGCTCCAATCTTGCTTTTAACTCTTATCTCTCCTGCAGGTTTTACACTCTTAGAATCTCTCACCAATAAATCATCTCTGCAGGGCCTTCCTGCTTCATCCTCCCCAACAATTCCTTGGTTTCCAGGTTGGGATCAACTACCAGCCTCCCGCGGTGGTTCCCGGCGGAGACCTGGCCCAAGTGCAGCGGGCGGTCTGCATGCTGAGCAACACCACGGCCATCGCCGAGGCCTGGGCAAGGCTGGACCACAAGTTTGACCTGATGTACGCCAAGAGAGCCTTTGTGCACTGGTATGTGGGTGAGGGCATGGAGGAGGGAGAGTTTGCAGAGGCCCGAGAGGACCTGGCTGCCCTTGAGAAGGACTATGAAGAAGTGGGGACGGACTCGTTCGAAGAGGAGAATGATGGGGAGTAATTTGAAAAATACATTTTGTTCCTGGTGAGCACAGAATTGTCTCTGTATCGCTGTACTGCACGTGTCAACAGTTGGGTCAGCTTTTCTGTACCTTGTAAACATCAGTTTAGGAGGGGGTCACAGAGTGACATTTTTTATCCTATAAATGACAGGCAAATTAGCCTGTAAGATCTCATCAGCTGTAGTAATGCCCCGCCACTCCCAGTAAAGTAAAAAGGCTTGCTCTCCCTTGCACACTTAATGTGAGCCTCTTCAAGCTCCAATGTACACGATAAACTCACTACATTCCACATTAGGTCATCCCAAAAATCTGCAGAACCCTGCTTCCTGCTGCTCCTGCATGAGAGCAGCAGAGCCAACAGGAACACCAGAGACCTCTGCCAAAGCTGATGGCAGATTCCATCTGGGGAATCCCCAATCAGCTAGGACACTCCCTGGGATATTTGAAAAGTCGTGGCAATCAGGTGAAGTGCCAAGGGACTGGAAAAAGGGAAACATTGTCCCTTTTAGTCTTCTAGAAGGAGTCCTTCTAGAAGCTATGCTAAGGCATATGGAGGGCAGACTTAACTGGACGCTCGTGGATAACTTAACTGGGCACTGCACAAAGTACCTCGGTGCTCATGCATAAATTATTTGGGAATTTATTAACACCTCTGTGCAGCAAATGAGATACTGTCTTGCTTTTTGATTAGGCTCTCCCACATGCATTTGTGATCCTCCTCGCTCATTTCAGAATCGGGATTTTCCAGGATGCTAATACAGAATTCCTTTCAAGAAGGACCTGCTTGGGACTGATTCTGCCAGATTTTCTCTGAAAAATTAAGGCAACATCTCTCCTTTGTTGGACAGTTGTGTTCGTAAATTCCCAATTAAGTAATGCATGAGTGCTAATTACCTCACATTTTGACTCACATCCCCCTTTTTCCTGTACATTTCTCATCCTTTTTCACCCATGTTTCCCACCATTTTTCACATCATGTTTCCCACCATTTTCTCTCTCTTTTCCTGCCCTTTCCCACTCGGTTTAAATACTTAAAATGTTGGAAAAGGGGGATTTTTCTTCAATTAAACTTTAACTAGTGGAAAAGGCAAGTTTTCCTTTAATTTCTACCCTTAAAATCACAGGTGAAGGGGGATCCCCTCCAATTTAAACACATACAATAATGAAAAAGGAGGGTTTCCCCTCAAATTGAGCCCCTTTTCCATCAAACCCCTGGTTTGTTTTTCCTGGGGCTCAGAGCCAGAGTCGCCCGGTTGGAGCGAAAACCCGGACCGGATTCCAGTCGGAGTCCGGATCGGAGTCACCCGGTTGGAGCGAAAACCCGGACCGGATTCCGGCCGGAGTCCGGATCGGAGTCGCCCGGCTGGAGCGAAAACCCGGACCGGATTCTGGCCGGAGTCCGGATCGGAGTCACCAGGTTGGAGTGAAAACCCGGACCGGATTTTGGCCGGAGTCCGGATCGGAGTCGCCCGGTTGGAGCAAAAACCCGGACCGGATTTCTTCCGGAGACCGGAATGGGCAGAACTCGGACTGGGTTTTTTCGAGAATACAGAATGGCGGGACCCCGCCGAGGTTTGATCCCTGTGTTTTGTACAGAGGTGTACAGCAGAAACCACGTTCCTAAACCAAGAGAACCTAATTGCTCCAGCAATGCACTCTTCTCAGACACTCAGACACTCGACTGTCACTAGAACCGCCCAGGTGCTGTAAGAGACCGGATTGTTGGTGTTCACGGCTTGAACAATCCTGGGTGCTTCTCCAGTGAGGCACGGAGGTGCCTCCCAGGTGCAGAAGGGTGTGCACACCTGCGGCTTCAGCCTGGCTTTTCAGATAAAGGAAGAGGCAATCCTGCAGGTGGGATAAGTCCTTGTCATGCCTCCCTTACCCAATGACACAGCAGTGAAAATTCCTCTCCTAAGTGCTGGGGCACTCGCACCTCAATGCGATGAGGCAATTCATCTCCACTGATGGGCCATAACACTGGGTGTGGATTTCTTAGCTTCCCAAAGGCTTTTTAGATCCCATCCTGACCCTCAACATTAGGATTTATTTTATTTGCAAGGACACTCAGTAATCAGGAGATTTGAAGTCTTGCTCTTGAAGCAGTCACTGCACTTTTGGAGCTCTCGGGACATTAGAAGTGCTGTGGCAATTTATCAGGAGCTAGCAGCTTTTGTCCAAGCTTGTCCAAAGGACACTGCGACGTGACGTTCAGCAGGCAGGGTGTTTGGACACTAGAACACTGCACCTTTCATCTTTCACCTTTCAGTCTGAGCCATCCCTTCATCTGTGCTCATCCTCTGGGCTCAGACTTCTGCCTGCTACCTGCTTTGGAAGTGACTGAGTTTTGCAGGCAAAGCTTAAAATGTTCTTAAGACGTACTACTCCTACCGGAGCGCCCAGGCTCTCACAGCTACCGAAAGCTGTTTCAGCTGCACGCTGCTTCACTAATTTCCACCTGGCAGATGTAGTTCCTGTTTAACCTCCAGTGTCCTTTTGCACTTTGCTCAGGTTGGTTTCATTCTCTCTGGGCAATTCATAGCTTAACAGTTCTCTCTCCCTTCCTCCCTTCTATGGGGCACTCGCTACACAAACCAGTAATAGGAAGGGAACTTCACTAAATTTAAGCTATTGCTGAGAGAGCCTCTGCCACAGGCAAGACGCTGAGTCATTTGTGCCCTTCTGCTCCGAAGTCCCTACAGCTATCCACATCCCCCCGTGACGATTCGGGGCAGTTTTCACTGAAGACCTCAGACCGCTGAGAACCGATGAGCCGCGCTGCCTCTGACAGAGCCAGGCGGTGTGAGCAGGTTCACAGAGGGTTTGCAGCTGGCACCTCTCCCCAAAGCCAGCTCTGATGGGCTGCGGACAGCCCCTGGGAAAGCCTCCCGAGCGCTGTCTCCTTCCCACGGCTCAGCGAAGCCGGGCCGGGGCTGCACGGGGGTCCCTGACACAGGGGCCAGATGAGCTGTGTGCGGACACTGGAGCCTCACAACGCCTCCCCCCAGAAGGCGCACGCCAATTGATCCGTATTAAAGCACAAAGAACCGGCTGTGAACAAAACCCCTGGGCCCCTTTCTCCCAGCCCCCCCCAGTCCCCGGTGCCGGGAGGCGGCGCAGGGCGGCTCCGAGTTTCACTTTCTGTGCCGGCCTGCGGGCCGAGCGGGAAATGAAAACTGCGCGGCGGGGCGGGCGCTGCTGCCGCTGCTGCTGCTGCTGCTGCTGCTGCTGCCGCTGCTGCCTGAGGCGGCGGGGCCGCCCCGCTCCCTCCGCTCCGCCCGCTGCTGAGCTGAGCTGAGCTGAGCCGAACTGAGCCGAGCTGATCTGAGCTGAGCTGAGCTGAACTGAGCTGAGCTGAGCTGAGCTGAGCTGAGCTGAGCTGAGCCGAGCCGAGCCGGTCCCGCTGCCCTCCCGGTCCCCGGATGAGCGGTGCCATCCCCCGCTGCCGCTTCTCGGCAGTGCGCTCTGAGCCTGAGGTCCAGCTCGGAGCGCTGCTGGTCCTGCGGGAATTGGTAAGAAGGTTTTTCTTTTCTTTCTCTTTCTTTCTTTCTTTCTTTCTTTCTTTCTTTCTTTCTTTCTTTCTTTCTTTCTTTCTTTCTTTCTTTCTTTCTCTCTTTCTCTCTTTCTCTCTTTCTCTCTTTCTCTCTTTCTCTCTTTCTCTCTTTCTCTCTCTCTCTCTCTCTCTCTCTCTCTCTCTCTCTCTCTTTCTCTCTCTTTCTCTCTTTCTCTCTCTCTCTCTCTCTCTCTCTCTTTCTCTCTTTCTCTCTCTCTCTCTTTCTTTTTTTCTGGTTTGTGACATTGGATGCCGGAGGCGCAGGGTGGTATCAGGAGAGAGGGAAATAATAACGGAGAGTTCGGCAGCTAAGGGGGAAACGTCTCAGCTGCATCCCAGAGAAGTGCGGAGGTGATGCGCTCTTAGGTGCTTCTTTCCCCTCAAGGGTGGGTCTCTGCTGGACCCCCCTGCAGGAGCGCCTCGGGGGGACCACAGAAACACAGAATAGTTTGGGTTGGAAGGGAGCTTGAAGATCATCTGGTTGCAGCCCCCGTGCTGAGGGCAGGGATCTCTCAGCGCTAGAATAGATCAGATCCCTTCCACTGGTATCGATTGCTCAGAGCCCCGATCCCAGCTGGCCCTCCCCACCTGCCCTGGCGTCATCTGCACCCCAAGATTGCCCTGAAGGAACAGGAGCTGACAGGGAAGGGAACCCACGATTGCCCTGAAGGAACAGGAGCTGACAGGGAAGGGAACTCACGATTGCCCTGAAGGAACAGGAGCTGACAGGGCAGGGAACCCACGATTGCCCTGAAGGAACAGGAGCTGACAGGGAAGGGAACCCACGATGGCCCTGAAGGAACAGGAGCTGACAGGGCAGGGAACCCACGATGGCCCTGAAGGAACAGGAGCTGACAGGGAAGGGAACCCACGATTGCCCTGAAGGAACAGGAGCTGACAGGGAAGGGACCACAATGCCAGAGCTGGGAGCCCTTCTCGGGCACAGGGGCACGGGGAGTGAAGGGACAGTTCGGGGTTTGTCGTGACAAGCCGGTGTCTTGGGAGGGCAGATGGACAGGGGAGCAGGCCGGGGTTAAAGGGAGGCTGCTGGGCTGGCTGAGGGAGTGTGAGGGGAGATGAAGATGGGATGGAGGCTATCACTGCTCTCTGCCCAGTGCTGCTGCCAGCCACATGCACTGAGGTACCAAATCCCACCCCTGGCAATGCAAAGGAAACCGAGAAGCGACGCTGCTCCTCCAGAGAGAGAGGAGAAATGGGGGGCAGGAGGAGAGCTGGCTGCTCAGTTCCCTGGCTCACTCATCAGTTTTCTCTCATTGTGCAGGGAAAAGGAGGTCAAGTGCAAGCCTTAGGAAGGCTGTATTTCTGATAGCCCAAACGAGGCGGTTCCAAGGGTTGGGAAGTTCTATTTGTGTCCCTGCTCCCACAACAGGATCCCTGAGAGTGGTGACTGGGAGAGAACTTCATGGAACCAGAGACACAAATCCTCCAGTATCCCCCTGCACCCTTCTGCCCTGATATCCTGATAGAAAGATCTTTCTACCTTTTCCTAAAGTCACCCAAAGCCACTCAGCCCTGTGCTTGCTCTTTAATCCCGCTCTTAGTCCTCCCTTTCCTGACAAAGCCTGTGTCTTGCAGGTTTCCTTTATCCCCAGTGCATCCCTAGCTGTTGTTTGGCTACCTCTGTGCTGCCTGCTCCTCTCTGTCTCTTTTGACATCCCCACTGCCTGTGAGCATCCCTTACCTTCTGGCTGATTCCACACCAGCTAAACCCACCGAGCCTGAGATGGGCTCCCACTCCAGGTCAGCTTTCAGGGACCTGAATGCATCGTTACATCATCTCCAGGAAAGCAGGCAGGCTGTGCTCAGGCTCTGTTTTGGCAAGGGAGAAATCAGATGAGATTTATTTTTTCCTATGTAGCTTTTCCGGTATAAAAAGTAACGTTTTTGAGTCTGTCTTTCTGAGCTTATTAAAAAAAAAAAAAAAGAAAAAAAAAGAAAAAAAAAGAAAAAAAAGAAAAAAAAAAAAAGAAAACACAAAAAAAACCCCACAAAAAAACCAAACCAAACCACAACAAAAAAACCCACAACCCCTCCCAAAAAAAACCAAAAAACCCACAAAAAAAAACCACCAAAAAATCCCCACCAAACCAACAAACAAAAAAAATCTTCTCAGCAAATTCGACAATATTTGGTGAATCTTAGCGTGTGATGCTTAGAGTTCAAAAGTAATCTTCAAAAGTAAGTAATCAAAATTACAATTGGAAATAAGGATACTTAAGCTTAAGGGTAATAAATCAGGGAAAAAATCCATTTCCATCTTCTCTGCCTGAATCTTCAGTAACTTCGATATGACACTATCAGGCATAATTAACCCAAACCCATGCTTTTACAGCAAAGATTTTCTTTTTTTTTTTCATGAAAGGCAGAACCAGGATTTTGCTTATTTCCCTTTCTTAGTAGCTTTTCTTCATTCTTTCAGTGCTTGGCCTTAGGTTGGTTTTACGTGCTGCTTAATATTTGTAGAATAATAATTCCTGAGCTTTTTTTGGGCGGGGGGGTCTCCACACCCCCTTCCCTTCCCCGTGAATATCTGCTTTTTTCTGATTCTCTCTCTCCATGTTGGCAGTGGGCTTTTAGAAAGTTTCATTTTTGCATAGTTGCATTTAAACTTTTATCAGATTGTTTTGTATGTGGTATCTTATTTTGCTTTAATACCTGAGTCACAGGAGACTGTCAGAGCAGTTGTCTGTTGAACCCTCCCATAAAAATCAAGGCAGTGATAATGGTTCTCTTGCATAAAGTTACTTCGCCTGTGATCACTTGAAGGAACAGAAAAAGAAACTGATTAAGCTGGTGCTTAATTCAGTCTTTCAGAATTACAATCCAAAGTGCCACAGTAGTGCTGTGACTCAGGCACTTAAACCCAACGCAGGGAGCCCAGTACAGAAACCAAACTTATCTGGTTTATCTGCTTATCTGGTCAGAACAGAAGGTGAAACTTGACCTTTTCAATACTTGGGCTATTTTGTTTGATAAAAGATCCTCTTTTTCTAAACAGTGGAGTTTTGCAGCATCTGCTTCTGGGCAATTTTAATCATCTTATTTACCCAATCTTTCCAAACAGGAATATGTGGATTTCCTTGGCTAGGTGGAACTGTTTCTGTGGAACTGAAGGCTCATTTATTTATTTAACCACAAGAGGATGAGGAATTGTCATCAGGCTCTGTTTCTGTTCCCTCAGCAACAGCCTGCACACCTCAACACCCATGTTAATTCAGATATCCCACATGCTGTTGCAGTAAAATACTGATTTTATTTCTATTCCAGGCCAGGCTGGATGGGGCCCTGAGCAACCTGATCTAGTGGGTGACATCCCTGCCTGTGGATGAAACTAGATGACCTTTAAGGTTCCTTTCCAACCTAAACCATTCGATGGTTTTTTGGTTTCACCGTTCTCATAATGAAAATGTCTCTGCAGCCCTTCTGCCCTTGAGCAATACTGTTGATGGGACAAAGCAGTGGACGTCAAGGAAGGAGCAAGAAACCAGAGGTGGCACTAAGTGAGGCCATGGAGGCAGAAATTGAAGTCCAGAATCATAAAGAGGAAACCGAAGAGATGAAGGCCAAAAACCAGAAGCTGACACCAGTCTTTGGTGTGGCAGACCTAAAAAATGGTAAGGATGTTTTGCCAATTCTTCACTGTCATCTTTTTCTGTTTCTCATGCCTGCTGTTCCATTCTCTCTCCACAGGCTCAATTTTCTCCTATTCCTTACCTCTTCACTGAGGAATATACAGATTCTCATTTGGCCTTGCCAAGTAACCATTTTGAGTTTTTTTTAGAATGGAATACGTGAAGAGCTCAGAGCTTTTTTCCCTATTTAAGTCCTCAAATTGGCCATTGCAGCCAGAAAGGCCTAGTTGCTGGCTCTGCCTCTTTCCAAACACAGCTGAATTTGCTACACCATGGGCTAGGCCCTGGTTATTCTCCTCATACAGGCAGTCTTTGCCTCCTGTCGTTCTAATTTCTGTTTAGGTGTGTTATGAAGGGACTGAGAATAGAGGAACTGGGAGAAATCTGAGCATCATGAGCCAGGTTCACTCGTATTTCTTCTGTCAGTTGCCAAGCAAACCCAAATGTTACCTGCTTGAGCAGCAGAAGAACAGATTGAGCACTTCTTCAGGTCTGACCAAGCTGCTGGGCTCTGAAGGCCTGAATGTGCACAAGAGGAGTTTGCCACTTCCAGATAATGTGCACTTTTTGTTCTGGTACCTATCCCCAGGCCTCACTCCCCCTTTTCCTCCCCTGCAGAAGCTGTTGGACTGTACAACCTTGGCCAGAGCTGCTGCCTGAACTCTCTGCTCCAGGTGTTCCTCATGAACATTCGCTTCACAAGGATCCTCCGAAGGTACCTCCTCCCTGAACCACCTCAGACATTTCCACTGGTGCACTGCCCACTTGTTTTTTGTTTTTTTTCCAATGTGGGATGTACATTTGAAGGCTTGGATCACCAAGGTGCTGTCAGGGTACTTTTGGTCCCTCTCTGCCCTACACTGACAGGCCCTGCAAAGGTAGAAGTTGCAGTGCTCAGGCTCATTAATCAACTCTGGTTCACGTCCTGAGCTGAGTCTTTGTGGCTTGTATCTCTCTTTTTCCCTAACAATAATTTCATATATTAATATAATTTTATAGTAAGATATAAAATATTTATAGATTTTTAATTCTTATTTAATTAATATATTTTATTATATTTTAATTATTATTTAATTAATATATATTTTATATATTAATATATTGTATTTTTATATTTTTATATTTTATATATTAATATAATTTTATTCCAGGTTTATCACAGGCCAGTTTAGTAAAGGATGTGTCATGTGTAGCCATACCCACTATTAATTTTGTCACTTGAAGCATGTAAGCATAAACACGCCCTAATCCCTGGCCAGCCTCTGACAGAGAAGAGTGTTGCTGCAGATCATGAAGACCCAGCATTACTTTGTTTTGCTTGACAGTTGTCCCTGCCTGTTTTGAGAAGGATTTGGGCTTCTGTCTCCCTACTGACCACACTCATAACTGGTTTGATTTGTTTTCAGTTTAACTCACTTCACTGCAGATTTAATCATCTAAGTTGGTCATTCCTATTCAGTCCTTTCTTACATGCTCACTGCTGAGCAGAGGAGAGAGAAGACAAATTGCAGACATGCAGAAATGATAAGTAATGTCATAAATGGGCAAAGCTAAATAATGTAGACTGTAGGGTTACCATGCTTATTAGAAAAAAGAAAAACTTGTGGGCTACAGTATATTTAGGGAGAATTAAGAGTTCTTGTTGGCACATAGTTGAAATAAAAGCATTATGGTATATGTGCCCATGAAATCCTGAGGGCATGTTTGAGAGTGAGGACATCAATGAGTGGGAGGCAATAAAGGTCTGAAATTGGCTGTAACTAATTATATTGTTCCTAGAGGCCAGAAAGCACTTTTTGGTCCTGCTTGCCTTGTCTCTTATTCAGGAGCAAGCCAATTTAAAATTGTGGCCTTTTACTTTAGAACTGTCAGCCTGCACTGTGGGACGAGCTAGTGCAGGTGACTGCTTTCCTTTTTTTCCTTCTCTTGCTGCAAATGTTCCCATTCTGGTTCCTCTTGAGCTGCTGTCTCTGCTACTGACCTGTGCTCCTTCTGACATTTCTCCATTCTGCCTCTTGATCACCACTGGTGTTGTTTCTTCCCCTTCCAGGATCACAGTGCCATCATCCCCTGCACAGAGGAGGAGCAGTGTCCCCTACCAAATGCTCCTGCTCTTGGAGAAGATGCAGTGTGGCAAGTGCAAAGCTGTTGGGCCCACAGACCTGGCTTGCTGCCTTTCAGAGCACAGAGTGAAATGTAAGCAGCCCTGCCTCGTGCCCACCTCTGGCTGCATTACCCAGCACTTACAAGCAGCACAGACTCCAACATCTCCTTCAGGAACTGAGAAATGCCAGGAGTTAGGTGCACAGTGACACACTGCTCTTTGTAGCTGCCTCCCAGCTGTGTGCAATGCTGTGTCTTAGTTGTGAAGAGAAGGGAAAAAACAAAATAAAACAACCCAGCTGGATATGTTTGCTGACATCCAAAGGGTGGGAAGACTGTCAGACTGCTAGAAGATTCAGCTGTGGATACTGGCCAGGAGGAAAGGGCTGTGCAGGGCAGAGAGGGCAGTTCACTGTTTGATTTGTCTTGCTGTACTGGCATCATGATGCTGAAATAGCTGCTGTTACTTAGTAGAAGGAAGGAGTAGTGTGGAAAGGAGAGTGAGTTTGCACAGATTCCCCTCCTGCTCCTCCTTATAAGGGCAGAGAGAAGAATTTGCAGGCTAAATCTCCCAGCTGGTCAAAGTTCTAAAAGAGAGAGGTTTTTAATGCATGAGTGACCAGTGACAATGGGATGCCAAGAGTCTGTTTGGGTGCACAAATGCACAGGGTATAACCAAATGCCCTTATCTTTGTCATTTAAAAGCCCAAATAGGATTAGGGAGGTGCCCTCACCTTTATGAAAGAGGAGCACAAGATGAAGTCAGTATCTATCCCTGTTTGCATCATTTTTCTCCTGACTCTGAGTGGCTTTGCAGTCAGCCACCTCTCTTCCAGTTAAAGAGAGACAGGGATCAAGGGGTTTATACAACCTGGTGTGAGAGACATATGGATAACCCCTCCTGTCATTTTAATCTCAGCACTCAGGAGCATTTTAGCCTTCACAGGGCATGAGAGGATGGGGGAAACAGCTCTGTGGAGTAGTAGTACAGGTGAAAAAGAGAACAGATTCTTCCCTGTGTTGTTTCCAAGGAGGATTCAAAGGGGACTGTTTACAAGGCTGTAACTAATACATGTAGGACATGTGGCATAGAAGTGATAGGACAAGGGGTTGTGGCTTGGAACAGGGAGCTGGTTTGGATTAAACATTGGGAAGATTTTTTTTTTCCTGTGGGAGTGGTGAGACACTGATGCAGGCTGCCCAGAGAAGCAGTGGATGCTGTGTCCCTGCAAGTGTTCAAGGCCAGACTAGAAGGTCTTTGCTGGTCTAGTGGAAGGTGTCTTTGCCCATGGTGGGGGAAGTGGAACCAGATGATGTTTAAGGCTCCTTCCAACCCAAACCATTCTCTTGATGCTGTGAAATGCAGCCCTCAGCTCAGTGAGCCCTCCTCTGGTAGGTATTGAGTATCCTCTTGTCCCTGCCTCTGGTGACAAGGACAGGACTCTTGCACTGGCTGCTTCCAACGCTCCTGTCTCTTCCCTGCCTGCTCAGGCCACCTGGAGAAGTTGCAGCTTGTGCCCAGTGTAAGCTCTGTCTCTGCAGGGAGGAGCAAGGGACAAGGGATCCGAGTGGGACAATAAATCTCCCTTTGCCATTTGTGGGAAGTCTGTGCTCGGTGCTGTTCATGACACTGACTGAGGCTGTGCTTTCTGTTTGTGCAGTGTTTGTGCAGCACGATGCTGCTCAGCTTTTTCTGACTCTCTGGAACTTGTTAAAGAAGCAGATGAAAAAGCCAGAGCTGGTAAGGATGGTGACTGAAATGAAGCTTTGTCCCTCTGCTCCTTGAATGATCCCATTCACTGGCTATTGTCCTAATTTTTAAAAGTATCTTCTCTCTCATTGCATCTTTCAGATGGGACAGAGAATCTTTGTTTCATAAGCTTTAACATTTTGAATCACAGTTAGGTTTTGCTCATCCTGCTCTCAGGGTACGCCACTCTCCATTCTAATGGACCAATAACTAAAAGATTGGTCTTTTTGCAGCGTTGTATTTATTTATATTTAATTTATCTTTCCCCCAAATTTCTTACTGGTGTCTCTTGACACAGCTTTTCCATTCTTTGAAGTCAGCCACGTGCATTTCATTATAATTAGTCACTGATAGTACCTGATGTATGTAACAGTTCCTCCCATGGGACTGGGAAAAGTGACTCTTCCCTGAATAAAGCTGTCACAGCTTTATTAATACAAAAGACAGGCTCCTTGTTTGTTTCAAGCAAAACAGAACAATTCTGCCTCAAAGCAGATATTTAACTCTCTGATCTTATAGGCTGTGTCTTTTCCCTTTGTTAGGGAATGAGGGGAAGGAGTTGTTCTCCTTTAAATTTAAATTTTCCTTTAAATATCCTGTCCACATAAGTCACTGTCACACCTTGGTTCCAACCTTAAAGTAATAACCTTGCTTGAAATGTGTGACCACATGGGCTTTCCCACCCAGAGGGAAACAGCTTAGCTGTCTTCTTCATAAACCTTGTTTTGCATCTTTCTTCATCTTCTTCATAAAACCTTGTTTTGGCCTTTTTGTTTTTTTTGCACCCCTCCAGGTTGAAGAGCTGAGTGATTTGTACACGATCTGCATACAGGAGCATCTGGCCTGTCAGAAATGCTCTTTTGAAATAAAGAGCAACAGCACCATGTTAACCCTTCCACTCCCAGTGCTGGATGCCAATTCTCACAGGCTGAGGACTCTGGTAAGTTTAGCAGCAGCACTGTTTCCTTAGGAGATGATTCCCCTCTGTTCATAGTGGATTTTTCAAATGCCAGTGGACCACTGGACCTTACTGATTCTCTGACCACTTTATACTGTTTTCAGCATAAAGGAACTGCTTTGAAAACCTCTAAGCTTTGAAGTAGGTATAAAAGACATTTATTCATCAGTACCTTCTTTGTGGAATATGTGTACTCTTTTTTTCCCCCCAATTATTGCAATCAAAATATAGGAGAAATGAGGTATCTTTTGTTTCAGGCTGCTAGGTCCTCTCAGTCTTTTGTCCTTTGAATAAAATGTGCCTTCTGTAACTCTGCTGTTTGCTTGGACCCTCTGAAATAATGTAGAAATAAAAATCCAGCTTGAAGGAATTCAGTTGAAAGAAGTCTCTGTCTTCTTAGGAGGACAGCCTGCAATACTTCTTCCATCCAGAGGAGCTGACTGGACAAAACATGTGTTTCTGTCAACAGTGTGGGAGGAAAACCACTTTTCTGCAGGTAACTGGAGAATTATTTCTCCATGTCTCATACCCAGAACTCCTTTGAGGACTGGGGAGGGTGTGGAAAGGACTCAACCATATCAGTTTAAGAGGAGAGCAGCAACTCAGACTTGTCAGCGAGATGTAAACCACAGGCATCTTTCCCCCTGTAAGGAAGGAGCTCTCTTGTCACAAGGAGGTTGATTTGCCTCTCCTTACCTCCCTAATGCTGCCAGCTTAGGGCTAGGGAAGCTCATGAGGAGTGAAGCAGCCCCTGAGACACCCCAGGCTGGGTGCTGATGGCTGAGCAGCTTGGCTCTCACAGCTCTGTTACCTGGATGTGCCTTGTGCGCAGCTGGGCCACAAAGGTTTGGCATCTGCTGGCAAATCCTCACTGGAGCACTGCCTCTTCTCCATCCTACACACCCTGGGTGGCAGTGGCTGTTCCCACCCTGCCTCCCCAGGGTTTGTTCCCCAGTTTTCAGCTGCGTTTTTTCCTGCTTTGCAGAGCATGAAGCTCGTCCATCTGCCGCAGACCCTGACCTTGCACCTGAAGCGCTTCTGCTTTGAAAGATCCTCCCGCACGCACAAGCTGAGCCACTCCCTGCCATTCCCACAGGAACTCGATCTCAGGGAAGTCTTGACAGGAAATCAGTGCCTAGCAGAGGACAGTGAAAAGGTGAGATGCTCCTGTTCAAAAAGGGCAGATTTTCTTCTCCTCTCTGCTCCGTCCTCATAAAAATTTAAGCGATCACACCAATGCTTGTCTCAGTTCCGAGTGCCTGTCTTAAAAATTTGTGTCTCAAACTTTACCCGTGCCTGGTGCTCTCTCACATCCCACAGCTTTAACTGGTTCAGTCATTATCCAACATTCTGTGCTCAGATTAAATCACCAAAGGCGCCAAAACTGGAGCTTCCTGCCTTAAGGACTAAAGCCAGGCTTTGCAGATCTCACCTGTCCAAGAGAGGGAATTCTATTCCTGGTATTTCCCACACACTATTGTTGGCATTGTTGGCCACAGAGTTTGGCATTGCTGGCCACAACAGCTTTGCCAGGAAGCTGAGATGGATCTGCCCCACTGTGGATGTGTTTCTTTTTCTGGGAAATAGCAAGAGGAAGCATGGCAACAACAGAAGTCACCGCTGCAGTGTTGGCTGTGGCGAACTTCTGTGCTGCTCCTTTGCTGTCCTGCTGCCTTTTTCCACAATTTTTTGGTCTCCAGGGAGGCTGCCAGCCCACAGCTGACAGGCAGAACTCTGAGGATAAGAGCCAAAAAAGGGCAGGATACTCAAGGCCAATCTGACCTTTTTTTTCCTTAGAAAATTCACACCCTTGCTGCTGCTTCTCTACAGTCCATGGCAGATGAGAACTGCTGCACTCAAAGTTGCTCTTTGTCTCCCTGCAGGCTACCTGGCAGTATGAGCTTTTTGCTGTGGTTGCTCATTCAGGCTCAACCAGCTGTGGACATTACTGTGCCTACATTCACAGCCTCACAGAGCATAAATGGTATTGCTTCAACGACTCTGAGGTTTGCCAGGTGAGCAGAGCGAGCCACCTTTCCTTCCTCCCTTCCTGGACACTCCTCCAGGTCTCATGCAGTCTGACTGGCTGCTGACTGAAGAGAACCAGGAGAGGAAACTGAGGCTGCAGAGCTTTGGCCACCTCTGCTACAGGATGCTCTGACTCTCATTTCTGTACCAAAGAAGGCCTCAGTGTTTTGTGATTTGCAGAAGCAGCCACTTGCTGAGTATCCCACTCGATGTACCCTACATCTGTTTGATGTAGACACTCAGAACTGTCTTTCCTCCAAGAGTAAAAGCAATAAACCAATTTATTGAAAGGTGTTTAGTTCCTGGAAGTGCCACTTAGACCACTCTTAGGAGAACTCCTGGGATGGTATCAGAATGTGTCCCATCTCTTAAGAATTTTTACCAGTCTCCTCTTGTGTGTCTTTCTTCTCTAGGTATCGTGGGACGATGTTAAATGCACCTATGGACATTCCCACCTCTGCTGGTATGCAAATGTATCCCTGATTTCTCCTCCTGCTGCTCTGGGCTTTGGAATGAGGGTGGCAAAGAGAGGGAAGACAAATTGGTGTGGGCTGCACATTGCCTGGGGGGTAGTGGGGATGCAGGAGATGTGTCAGTCAGGATTCCCCCATGCTTTTCTTTTGAGGCATCATAATAAAATGAGCTTACAGGGGGGAGATAATCTCTCCTATCAACTGTAGCACTGCCAGAAAATCTTGGGAACACTGGAGAGGACCAGCTTAGTTGACCTAAAGCTCAGAAAGCTGAGCAGGAGCAATTCTGGGATGTGACTTGCAACCTAGATCTTCAAACATACCTGGTGTTTTGCTTTCTCTTTGCCTCCACAGGAGAGAAACAGCCTATCTCTTGTTTTACATGAAAAAGCACCCTCAGTAGCCTTGTCCAGGAGTATCAGAATGTCTCTGAAAGCTGTGCCTTGTCCATGGAGCTCAGCACCTCTGTGCCACTGTGGACATGTACAAATGTTTCACAAGGAAGACATTCTGCACTCAGCAGCCTCGGTCTTCACATTTATTTATGAAAAAAAGTGCAGCAGACACTCAGCTGCAGAAAGGATCTGGGGACTGTTGCAACAAGAGACCTTTTCTTCTGTGTGTTTTTTACGTTTATGTGACTCTACAGGTGCATTTCCTCTTTAAAAGATGGTGAAGTTAGTTCCTTGTCTCTGCTGCCTTACCATTTTCTTTAATGCTGATGCCTGGATTCCAGTCCAGGGGGAGTGTTTGGCCTGAAAGCCTGTGTGATGTTCCAGGGAGGTGTGTGGTGTGCCTGGAGAGCTGTGGGAGCCACACAGAGCCAGTAAGAGCATGAGATTCACTTGGTCCTTTTAGCACCCTGTTAGCTGCTGGCAAGCTGAGCAGGAGACCCCAAAAATCACCCCCAAAACAGCTGGAGGAAGGATCAGAACCCTTAAGACACACACATCAGTGGCACACACCCCTTAAAACCTCCCTGAAAATGAATCACTGCAGGGGCTGAGATGTGTCCAGAGGTGTTTTACAATCAGGAGCTATTGGAGCAGTTCTGATCTCCAAGATGAGTGTGTATAAATTTGTGCAGGTGGTTATTGTTTCAGCAGGCTTATCAGGCTTTTAGATGCATTTTTTTTCCTGTAGAGAAAAATTACTCGGAGCAACAGAGATCCTGGTTAGTGATTTTGCACTACACAGGCCATACATGACAAGTGAGATGCCTTGATGTGCTTGAACTTTTGGGATTTTTGGTTGTGTGGCTTTTAAAGCACTGGTGGCTTTGACTCTTGATGATCCTCTTGGATTGAGGATCCCAGCAGTTTGAGATCTGGAAGTAAATTCAACCTAATGCACTCTATGACTGTATCTTTACAATGGTGCTGTTTTTGTGGGACTGAGCAATTACAAAATTATATTAAAATTATATAAATTATAGAAAACTAATGTAGATGTACTACCATCTATGTATAACCTAATTGCATTTTGGGAATGATGATGGAGTTGACAAATCTTGTCCATTTTCTGAAGGTAAACTGAGAAATCTTAGAGCATAGCTGTGAAAGGACTCTTCCATGGTGGAGCAGGTATTTATTTTGCTGCATTAGCAAGGTCCATTATTCTGATCATCTCTGCATTTGTATTATTTATTCTGTGGTAAAAAAAAATCCCAGTGTAATATTTACCACCAGAATGAGGAATTTTCAGCCTGTTCAGCTTCAGGAATGCATTGCACTCTTTCTAAAGCATCTTGCAAATGGGTGAGTAGGAAAACCAAGTTTCTGTTTGCTTTTCCAACACTTTGCCTCTGTGAAGGAGCTGAAAAAAGCTGCACTTTCAGGAACTGAGAAGTTAATGGGATAAAATACTGACATTTCTAATTAGCAATAACTTGAAATTTAAAAACCTGTGCTTATGAAAAATGCTTTAAAATGAGTCATAACCTTCTAGGGATGTCACTCATCAAGGAAACAATTGCAGAGATATTTTTAAGATTTTTTTTCAGTCAGTGAAAAAACCAAAATATTTAATTTCAATGGAAAAGTAATCAGTGGGTTGTTTTTTGATTTTTTTTTTTGGAATAAAATATTATGGGATACATTCCTTAGAAAATCAGTCTTGTGGTTTGTTTTTGATCTATTCTTCCCAAACACTGTGAATGCAGGTCAAGTATTCAGGGTAGAGCTGCTGCTAAATGTTTATCTCCAAGAGCCAAGGAAAACCAGCTAAACCTGGACACTTCACCCTTGTGCTGGAGGCACAGTGAGTTGGTTTTCAGGTTTGCTGTCACCTGAAAGCTTAAATTGCTTCCACGTGCAGACAGGCCATGGCAGAGAGGGAGGGTGAGCAAACTGCAGGGGCACTCACTGCAAAAACTCAGGTTTAGAAACTGCCCCAGCTGAGCTGCTTTTGCAAAAAGTCACCTGGGCTGCCTCTGTGTCCACAGCAAAGCCCAGCCTTGTGCTGGATAAACTGCCCAAGGAGTTATTTTCATCCAAGGAGAGCCCCTTTCAGCCCCAGTGCTTGGGGTTCAGGGCTGATGTGCTGCTGAACAGGCACAACAAGGAGAGGGGTGGGAATCTCACCCTGGCACTTAAAACAGCTCCCAGCATTTCTGCCAGAAACACTTCTCTACCAAAAAACTGCTACAAAGGGGCTGGGATTAATTGTCCTGTCTTTGAGTCACTGAAGCAGCAGCAGCAAGGGCTTTGCAAAGCCAGATAAAGCCAAGAGGATGTGTGTGGAGAGATTATTGTAGGCCCTGGTAACTCCTTGCTTCCCTTTTCTGTTTGCTTTGGGATTACCGTGCAGTAGCAAATGCCACGTTCTCTGCCTCATCTCTGCCAGCCTCTTCCTCAGATTCAGACACTCCTCACCTTCAAGAAACGCACAGAAAAACAGGAAAAAAAAAGTAAATACATCTAATAAATGTCTCAGAAAGGTGTAAGTTTGAAAATGTCAGTATGTAATTTATGAAATCACTGAAGGACAGGGAAAGAATGATTCAGAGAGTCATGGACATCACAGATCTCTCTTGCACGTAATTTTCTCACAAATAAGGAGAAAAACCACACAGGGGAATGAAATCTCCACCTATCAGCCCTAGGCACTACAACTGCTGATTAAACCCTGCTTCCATGGCAGAATTCAGGCAAACAGGCCTGACCTTTATGAGCTCAGAAATAAAATTAAAAGGGTTCTGAATGGAGTGACCACTCATCATACAGTGGCTGAGAGCAAAAGCTATGGGGAGCCTTGAGATCAAGTATATATCTAAAAAAAATAATACAATAAATATTAAAAAGTATAAAAACATAGGTGCTGTGGGGATGAAGCCATATTGGGAATTTTTTTGACAATGACTCTTCCTGTGGCCAGGTTTATGCTCCCCCCTGAGACAAACAGCTTTGTGGAATCTTCTGGTGATGTGTTCAGGACAGGGGAGGTGGGAAATGGTTTGGGGGCATGTGCCAACTCCCCAGATACCACTTCTCTTGCAGAAAAAGCAGAGACCATGAGGTATACAAGCACCTGCGACCTCAGCCAATGCAAAATTGCCAAAATTGCCATGACGGGCTCACTCAATAAATTCACGAGGAGCCTGCAATCAGTTTTTAAGTCCTTCAAAGGCTGAGATAAACCCAAATCCCTGCCTCCTCTTGTCACAGCACTTCTGCTCATATTTTCCTTGTCTGCAGCCAGTCAGCAGGCAGGAGGGAGGGGCAAAGCCGATTCAAAAGGTTTTGCAAGAGATCCACAGCCTGTCCTTGCCTGGGGTGCCGGGAGGAGGCTGCACATGGCCACTTACCTGGAGCTGCCCACTCGTGTGAGGATGCCCATCCTGGGACTGGGGACCTGGCAGGTACCTCTGGTCAGGCAGGTGACACCAGCAGATTGCTGAGAATCACACAACTTTCTCAGCAATCTCCTCTTCTCATCGGGGGAATGCAGCAAATCCTCTGTGCTATATTTCCTTTTGAAATATCTCAGGTAATGCAGGTGTCTGTTCCCAGCCTTCAGGAAATCTTTGGAGGGCGTGGAGGTGGTCAAGTAGGTACAAGATTTTTCTGAGCTATGGAAAAAAAAAGAATATGACATGCTACAAAAGTAAAAACTTCTGCCCAGCTCATTTTTCTTTGTATTTTGGACTCTCCTCTCCTCTCCTCTCCTCTCCTCTCCTCTCCTCTCCTCTCCTCTCCTCTCCTCTCCTCTCCTCTCCTCTCCTCTCCTCTCCTCTCCTCTCCTCTCCTCTCCTCTCCTCTCCTCTCCTCTCCTCTCCTCTCCTCTCCTCTCCTCTCCTCTCCTCTCCTCCTTCTGGCACTGGGTATTAATATCCCAGCACTTCATGTAGGTGTCATCTTTCCTGAGTGTGTGTAGAGATATAGGAACTTAAGGGGCAGTAAGTAGATTTAGAAATGGGAATTCACAATAATTCCTTAGAGACTGAGGGTAATGGGTTTTTGCTGGCAGCTGATGAGTATGCAGCACTTTGCAGGAATATAGCTTGGGTGGTTCTTTACCTACAAATGTTACCATGTGGACTTTTGGTAAGAGAGAGTACGAATATACTGAATTATAAATGTAAAAGGAGTCTGGGAATGAGCTGAAAATTTCAAGAAACTAATTTTCTTAAGAAAGTTTTTTTTTTAAAAATTAAAAAGTAGATTTTCCTCTGGATTTGAGACTGGAAACAAAATATGTCAAATCCCAGCTTCCCAGCTCCATGAAACACTTTTCTGGTCGCCATAAAAATATCTTAAATTCCTGCCATATTTTTGGGTCAGCTGATGCTAATCAGCATTTAACTTCATGTGCACAAATGGGGGTGAGTTTGTTTCACCCTTTCAGCCTTTATTTTTCTGATGAGAAAGGACACTAAGAAGCCTCAAGTAGTTAAATTAAGCTTTAAAAGCCAAAGTGTGCCTTGCGGGGGGGCTCTTGGGGCACAATGCTGTGCTGGGGGAGCTCTCTGAAGGAACTTGTTGCGTTGCTAAGAAAAACTGCTTAGGGCTGAGGAGAAGGAGAATTTTGGGCACACGATCCCTGCCACCACAAAAAACGATGTTTTCTGTTCTGTAATGAAAAGGTGGCCCAAGCCCATGGTGCTTGTGTCATTAAAGCTCTTTGATTTCAAGGCTCCCACTGCAGCCTCAGAGTTTCGGTGCAGGAACGGAGCCTCCCCTTTACTGATTCAAGGCTGAGCTCAGGGAGCACCTTGCAAAACCAAACAATGGATCCTTTTCTCTGAAAAACATCTCACATGACAGAGTTTTATGTAATCCCAGGGTACGCTGCTGCCTTTGCTCTGCATGGGCTCCTCCCCTGAGAAGTGATGCCAATGGCTCCTGCAGGGCAGCTTTCCCAAGAGATGAAGTGCTCCAGAGATGCCAGCATTTGGCCACTGTTAGCCTGCTTGGAGAAGTGATATAATTAAAAAACAAAAAAACAAAAAAACCCAAAAAACCCAAAAAAAAACCCACAAAAAACCCACAAACCAAAAAACCCACAAACAAACAAAAAACAAAACACGTAGGAGGTGGTCATGCTTTTGAATCACGTTTCTGTTTGGAGTGCCGTTTTCTGGATTCAGTCATCAAGCAGCTCTTTGGTGTCTCCAAGCCAAGAATCTGAAGTGGTTTGTTTTGCTGTTGAGTACCAAGTGTGTGTTTTACCCAGGAGGTGGCACTGTCTGTAGCGTTTTGAGTCTCCTCACCTCCCAGTCCTGTGTCAACAAGAGCTGGGTTGTTTTTGTGCAGGGTCAGCGGGCATTCCAGAGGTGATTGATTGGTTTCCTCGTGTCACCAGTATGTCACACTAAAGTTGCTTTTAATTTCTGGGGAAATTAGAACTTATTTCAGGATAGCCTCGTGTCCCAAGGTGAACTTCCAATCCTTAGAGAAGGGCAGATCATCTCAGGCGCCTCAGCAGTGAACTCCTTGAACCATTTGATTTCACAAAACTCACGAAAGCCAGATCCAGACTGGAATACCCCGTCATTCGGGGGCTTAGAAACGCCAGATCTACAGAAGAGCAAACTTTTAAATCTAGTATTTAGCAAATCCCTGCCTTCTCCTGTGGTTTCAGTCTCTGCAGGGAGCAGCAAGGGACGCAGTGAAGTTTGCCATCGATGTTGGGTACCGGCACTTCGACTGTGCCTACATGTACCAGAACGAGAGCCAGATCGGGGATGCGCTGAGGCAAAAAATCCAGGAGGGCGCGGTGAGGCGAGAAGAGCTCTTCATCGTCAGCAAGGTGGGTCCTTGGTGAGGATTCTCACACGGGGCCAAGCTCTAGGGAGGAGAGACAACATCCCGAACCGCTGGGAATGAACCCCTCGCTCTCAGGGCACAGCAGTAGGTGGATGGGGGTGGTGTGAAGGAGTAGGTCGGTCCCTGAGGAACAAAAGGCTTGGTTTGAGAGGGTTGGTTTTTTTGGATTTTTTTTTTGTAGTCCATGTCCATTGTCAGCCATGGAGACAGGAACTGAGGCCGTGCTCTCGGTGGCCTCTGGGATAGGAAGCAGGGCTATTGTTCTCGTGGTCGCTCCCGCTGCGCTGCCGGCCTCAGCCTGTCAGCTCCTGTGTGTTGTGCTTGGTTTTGTTTTTTCCCCCCAACAACAATGGTAGGAAAAATAAAGTAACTTCTATCTGCTGGAAGCTGGCGGGTCGATTTTCACCAGCTTCACTTACTTTCTTTGTTTTTCGATTGTTGCAATGATTGACGGGATTTCAGAGCATCCCATTCTCATTTTACTTACTTAACAGCACCACAGATAAATTAAGGTGCCTCAAGTGGCTCTTCCTGGAGGTGAGGGGATGTGGCACATCCTGAGCTGCCTCAGTGTCTGTGCAGAGTGCTTCCCTGCCCAGAGGGATGCTCTGCCTTTGTGAGGGCAGGAGAGCAGCTCCTGGGCTTTGTGTTCCCCCACAGCTGTGGTCCACCTTCCACGAGAGATCCCTGGTGAAGGAGGTGTGCCAGAAAACACTTGCTGCCCTCCAGCTGGATTATTTGGATCTCTACCTGATGCACTGTCCCATGGGATTCAAGGTATTGCAACTTTAAGTCCTGGGATCCATCTGTCAGGGCTCTGCCCCTTTTGCCTTGGGGACCAGACATGCCTTTAGTCCTCTCCAAGGAGGAGTGTTAAAACCTTGTCAGGATATAATGATAAACCTCTGCAGGGAGAGCCCAGGAGGAAAGGTAAGGTCATGGCCGCTTAAACTAGGTCTTGCAGTACAAAACCCACCTTATTTTATCCCTGCACAGCATTTTCAAGTCGTGGATCAAATTTCCATCCAGATCACATTCCTCTTAGAGTGTGGAGTTTGGCTGCCATTTCCTTACCAAGAATCAAACATGCAAACTACTCAGTTCCAATTTTTCTCCTCTCTCTACCCCCAGGTTAAATAAATCCTGGTTCTCCCACCGTGTCACCTGGCCTTTTCCCAACCTGAGGCACACAGCAGTGCCTGCCCTTCCTCTGCCTGCAGGGCAGAATCTCAAGAGACAGATTTTCTTGAAGATTTCTCTGTTGGCACAGGTTACTCATTTCAGCCAGGTCTCATCCCACCACAAACATAAGCCAGGATCTCTAGCTCCACTTGCTTGCCCAAATTTCCAAGTGATTTCTTGAAGTACTTATAATTCAGCTGACCTTAAATGTTGCTTTTCTTTCTGTGCTGATAGGCAGGAGAGGAGCTATTTCCTGCAGATGGAAACGGCATGATCATTCCCAGCGATACAGATTTTCTGGATACGTGGGAGGTACTTTCATTTACAGGCCAAAAATATTTTGCTCGTTTGAAATAACAGCCTGAAAACTCCAAGCTTTCCACTGTGGGAATTGTTCTGAGAGAATTTCTAGCATCGAGTATTCGAGATTGCTGATTGCTCTGTGTCCTTGGGCTCCTTTTTGTGTCACTGTGCCAAAAAATTTAGGTATTTTTGTATCTACTGCTTACTAAACTGGCTGGGGTGGCATGACAAGAGGAAATCTTTGACTGTGTGTCAAGACTGAGCTAACAAATGCTGCCACTCTCATCCCTACCCTGCTCTCCAGGCAGTTTTTGGTGGCTTTGGTTGTCAGCCACACTCATCTCTTGTTGCACCTGAGCCATCCAGACCCCAGGAAAGCCAACATGCCCGTGCCAATGTACCAGAGCACCCAAATTTCTGTCTCTGGAAGATAGTGGGATTTGGCCTGAGTCCTTTGCTAAGCTCTGTGTGCAGCACAGGCTGCGTGGGGAGAACAGGCTTGGGCGTGGGTTCAAATTCCTGCTTGGCCGATAGTTTGGGCTTCCTTTCCCTTCCACTCCCACCATGTGCCCAGCACAGCCAGGCCAAGAGCAGATAAGAAACTCACCAGAGTCAGAAGAATTCACTGATGCTTTTTGCCTTCTGTCAGATGAAGAATAAGGCACATTTTTGTTGTTCATCTGAAGGAAAAAAAGTGGACATTTCAGGCTGCTGCCTATGACAGCAACTTCAAACGAAAATTATTTTGGCTTTGGAACAAGGGGATCTTCTGCTCTAAAGGCTGGTAGCAGATTATTTTCCCCTGTTTCTTTGCTGCTGGATGTGGCAATCTAATTAGGACTGTTTTATTGTTCATTAGTGTGAAAGAAAATTGGTGATGGAGGGGGAACGCAGTGCTGCTTCTCCTACAGTCCAACTGCTAAATGGTACATCTCTCTTGGGAAATGAATCAGTGCTGATCACCAGCAGCACCCACCCTGCTCCAGCTGTCTCCTGACACTCCTTGGAGCAGAGTGGGTGCTCTTTGGAACAGAGCACTCCTTGCTCTCTTCCAAAGAAGGTGCTTTTTATTATGGGATGATTGGTTAGCTGAGGAATTACCCTGAAAGAATCTCTTTCTTCTATGTGAAGCTCTGCCTGGGGTTAGTATTTCAGGAGAGTCACATTTTACTGAAATCATACTGGTTTAGGAATTGTGTGAATATTGCTGTGTGTGGTGACACACGACGTGAGATCCTGAGTCTGACCAGAGCCCCACTGTTCCTGTACTGTTCTCACAGCACAGCACAGGAGGAATCCAGCCAGGAAGATTTTTTTTTCCCCAGGTAAAAACGAAAGAACTTAATAGGAAGTGTGGTTCTGTGGTGTTTCTAGGCTATGGAAGAGCTCGTGGACGTGGGGATGGTGAAGGCAATTGGAGTCTCCAACTTCAACCGCAAACAGATCGACCGGCTCCTGAGCAAACCAGGCTTGAGACACAAGCCTGCAAACAATCAGGTAAATTGTCCCCCAGCTCCTCAGTACTAACACCACACCTGTCTAGGATGGTGCATTGGATGGAACAGCTCTTAAAAGTCCCTTAAAAACCCCACACCTGCCAAAAGAAGCACATTTTCAAAGCTGATGTGGCACTTGGTAGGTCACCACAGTGATGCTAAACCTTGAAGTTCTTTCTGCTTCTGAGAGGTGAAAGCTAATTATTTTTAATTTTTTTTTTTTCTTGAGATTGAGAGCCACCCCTATCTTCCTCAGGAAGAGCTGATTAAGTTTTGCCAGTCCAAAGGGATCTCTGTCACTGCATATTGCCCCCTTGGAGCACCCAACTGGCCAGGGTAAGAATGTTTTGTGAGATTTCTTTCCTAGATGTAGACTGGAGTTAATGCAGTAAACCAGTCTTAGGATGTGGATGAAACCTCAGAGTAAAACTACTGTAATTAGAAAAAGATTTACCAATTCATTAAAAACCACACCCACAGAAACCTCACACTTACTGTGATATTCAGTTCACTACAGTTTCATATTTTGAAGAAAATCAATCATTTGGTTGATGAAAGCAGAGAATTCTTAACTGAGCTTTGGTGAGCTTATTAAACATGTAGGAGAATTTCTGAACTGAAAAAAAACCAAAAACACCCACAACAAACCAAACAAAAAACCAAAGCAGCAGATGCTTATGAAAATAGCAACTCTGCAGTCCTGCTGAGACAAAGGGATTCAGTTTTTAAATAGATAAGTTGCAGAAATTTTGCTTTTACTCCCATCTTCATGGCTTTCCCTGACCCAGGACAGGGCGTTTGCCAGAGCAGCTGTGCTTGTAAAGGACAAGATGAAATTCTTGGGATCTGGATCAAAGAAATTCCCAGCCTGATCCCAGGCTGGACATAAATATGTTACAGTGACCTGTTTTTACTAGAAACTACAGGCCTCTTCTTGTGTCCTCACTTGTTATAAAAGAAAAGATTGAAGGCAGGAACTGAAGTAACCAGATATTAAATTCAAGTGTTAAAAAGCAAGATTATGCTTTTAAATCATGTTAATAATATTCTTATGATACAGGGCTTGAGGGAGAAGACAATGGGTCATTCAGTTACTAAAGCCTGGTTGTTTTTTTTTATTTTCACAGGGCTAAGCCTGACCATATTTCCCTTTTTGAAGATCCTCAAATTAAGGAAATTGCACTCAAGCACAACAAAACCCCAGCTCAGGTTAATACTGGTCAGAGTTACTTCCCCTGCTGCCATGTGTTCTTCCCACTTGTGCTAAAGTAACTATTTACAACAGGGGTATTATGGAACAATAATATGGAGCTCCAGCTGTGTCTTGTGTGCAGGTTGATGCTTTAGGAAAATCTTCTCTCTACCTTAGTTTTAGTGATGGACAGAAGATTTCCAGTGGCTTTGGGGTCTACCTGGCACGCTGGCTGCCTTTCCACACAGCATCCCTGCCAATCCTGACCTCTTGCTCAATGCACTCCTTTGCTGTCCTCTCAGCTTCAGAGATGGATAAGGATTTAATGAGCTCATGCAGTAATTAGGAAGGGTTTAGGTGGTGCTTCTCCTCTGTGAACACTCTCTGATTACCAGTAGAGCTGCTCTGTGTGACCATGCTTAGGCACCTTTGGCTTTCAGAAGACAGGCAGTGCTTCTCACCCTTAAATTCCCTGTGTTCCTGCAGGTGCTTATCCGCCTCCAGATCCAGAGAAATGTGAGTGTGATTCCCAAATCTGTCACTCCACAGCGTATTGAAGAAAATTTTAAGGTGAGAGGGTACGTTACAGAGTCATTAATGGTGTTAAACTAGACAGGAAAAAAACCCCACTCTGCCAGCAGTACAAACCACCCCCCTCAAACTTACAACTGGCAAAACCTGTGTCAGATACCACATAGGTTATTACTTCTTTATGAATGCAAATAGTCACTTTGAAAGTAAGGAGCCCTGTCTCTGTCAGAACACATCAGGTAAGAGGCAAACTCCCCCACCTTGTGATACAACTCTGATGCCTGCAGACCCCCACCCCCAGCACTGTAACCTTACACATTTCTTCACTGCTCTCCCTGCCTGGGTGCCCGCTGCACACCTCCTAGTGCTTCAGCCTGCTTTTTGGTACCCTTCCTGCAAATAAACTTCCTTGTCTCACTGAAAAACTGAAGCAAACCGAGGTATTTGGGACCTCCATGCAGGTGTTTGACTTTGAGCTGACTAAAGAGGAGATGGAGACCCTCCTCGGTTTCAAGCAGCGCTATCGCATCTGTGCATTGAGCGAGTGAGTACCTCCTCCTCCTCCTCCTCCTCCTCCTGGCTTTGTGAGGATTGCATTAGCACTGGATATCCTCCCAACAGACACTATTTGATAGCCCCACTTAGAGATAAAAAGAGAGGGAGCCTTTAGCCAACACCTGGTCACATCTGCTGGCATCCCCCACTTGGGTTTATCAGAGCATTGCCCGTCCTGTACGGGTTAGGGATGCTGGGATTTCTGCAGGCACAAAGTTCTTAAGATATCCTGTACTGGATGCATACCAAACTGCTGCCTGAAAATCAAAATCAGCTGGAAATTCCAAAAAGAAATAAGCAGCCATTTCCCCCTCCCCGTTTTCTTTGGCTCCTTTACATAAGGGACAGTCAGAGTAAATAAACTCCATTTTAAGAATGAGAGTTGTAAGGTTTTTTTTTTTGAAGGGAAGAGCTGTGCCTATGTACTCCTGCCAAGGTTATTAAGGCAGTGCCTAGATAACAGAATGGTTACAGACTCACCAAGATCTGCATTTTATTCAGTTTTCCCAGGTTAGCCAATTGTCTGAGAGCATCCTGGGGGCTTGGGAGTTCCCAAGAGAGAGGTTTAATATCTCAGGGAACTTTGGCAATTTCAGCTGAGCAAAAGATACATTATCCTTTGAGAGGGAGGTCACTGATACATGTGAAGGTTACAGAGAATTCACTTCCCCTGCCCTGGGTACACTAAGCAGATACAGGTGTTTTTAATGTTTTAATGCTTTTAAGAATTTTAGCTCTTTTACCAGGGGGGAAAAAACCCCCCACCTTTTCCTTTAATCTATATCCTTAAAAATGTTTTAACTATGCTCTCTTTTTCTAGATGCAAAAATCACAAGGACTATCCTTTCTTTGAAGACTGACATAGGCATCAGCTTCAAGTCCTCCAGGGATCCAGACCATTTATTGTTATTTCAAGCAATTTGCAGTAGTTTGTGCATTAATTCATGACAGAAGGGGAATATGTATTAAAACTGGGAGAAGGTAACTCACAGGCATTCTCAAGAGTCATCTTTGAACATGGATACAGTTGCTTCCCTTTTTATCAACCAGTTCTATCAGTCCTTTATCTGCTCTTGCAACGCAATTTTCAGTTGCAGCAAAATATATATTCTTTCTTAATTTAGTAATGATAATGAAGTTTAATAAACCCCTATATTGGAATTAGAGAAAAGCAGTCTTTGTCATAACTAGAAATCCTGACAAAGTTTAGGAAAAATTTAAATTCTCTGATTAGTTATACTTTTGGAAGTCAATACATAGAGTATCTTTTAATTATCAGTACAAGGTGATCCATTTAATATCAGAAGATCTTAATGGCATGAAATACTGCACTCAGTAATTTCAATGTAACAGACTGAAAGCTCTTTAGAGGACACTGCTGAATTATGATTCAGGAGCTCTTTTCCTAATGAGGTTTCCTATTTATGAACTGCTGAAAACTAATAAACTACTAGATTTGTATGTTTGGTTTATAATATCTGCAAGAGTATATAAATACTGCCTTTATCAGTAGAAAGGCTGCAGTTGAGGCTGTGAATCTCTCCTAGAAAATCCCAAGTCTGATAAAGGAGACACACAGGAATTATTTTGTTTGGCAGCTGTCATATTTAGCAAGCAGAAAAGCTGGGCAGCTTCACAGAAGCCAACAGTAGATTTTCACTCTCCTGTACTGTGCCCTAGGTACTGTTTGCTTGTGTTTTGACTCAAAAGATGTCTCTGGTTAAAAAAAAAAAAATGCTGCTGCAGCCCATGCTGGTGTTTTAATGAGGTGTCTGTTAATCAAGATTTGCTCTTTAACACTTGACTCAGAACTCCTGTACTTGCTTTAGGCTCTTGCAGCCCAGGAGAAGAATAATGTGGCTCAGCATTGCATGCAGAGAGAAGGACAATTGTGTAAGTAAGGGTCAGGACTAGGATGCACACTTTGTGGATATCCTTTTCCAACTGATTTTCTATGTAGGTGATAAAGGAAATTTTGAAATATCTTTGAGTTACTTCAGACTTTTCCAAGATGTTTGAATAACAAGTGGCCTAGAAACAACAGAGAAAATTCCCATCAAAATTGAATTTCTTGCAGCAACTCTTCTGAAGAAAGAGGTCTGAAAAATCTATCAGGAATTGACACTGAATGCAGTGATATGGACAGGAAGGTGCCTGTAATGGGCAATCTGTTTTTTTCTCCTCCTGAACATGCTACATATTTAGAAGGTCAGTACCAGGATATCATCCCAGATGCAATTAGAAAGTGAACTTTCACTTTCTTTTCACTTGAAGGTGCTCTGCTCCCAGGTATTCAGCCTGTGGTCATTTGTCAATCTACAGCAGTAGCAGCAATACCCACTTCAGGCTGTAGCATACAGCCTGTCTTGAAATATTCTCTACTTTGTAGGAATTTTCTAACCACATTCCAATTTAATCACAGCTATCAGAAGCTATTTACAGGATGTTTATAGACTGTGGTAGGCAGGAAGTCAGACTAGATGATCACAGTAGCCATATAATAGTAAAAAATTCAAAACAAGTTAGAAGCCAGAGATTGTGCATTTGTTTCAGAGACAATAGATCTTTCCCAGCTGCAGAGACTTTAGTAAAGGTAAAAGGAGAAGAATTTGGGTGGTGTCAGCTACTGGGAAATAAAGCCCCCCTGTTTTGCAGCAGAGCCACAGCCCTATTTACAACATGCCTTTCTAGAAGAGAGTTGCTGCCTCACAGCAAGCCCAGCCCTGAGCCTGCTGCTAGGAGCTGGATGGAAAGGTTTTTAGTCTCCCAAACTGATTTTCAGTTTCTACCAGCTGTGCAGCAGTGCCCTTACACCAAACCCACACATACATCATTCCTAGTCAGCAGCAACATTATCTGTGCCAATGAGCCCAGTAAAATGAGAACACCTTAGCTTAGCATTTTGTCTTTGTATCACAACGTGTTGTCCCATGACTTCAGCTTTTTATTGTGGAGTTCATCCATTCTGGTAGAGTCAAGCCTCATGAAGAGTTCCAAAGGGGCTGGGTGAAAAAAGTTAAATGTTATGTCCGTGTTTTGGAGGGAAAACTGGATAACACAGGCCATGAACAAAAGGTACAAATCCAAAACTCTTTGCAGATCATTGCTGCTCAAGTTTTCCATCCACAGTAATTCCAAGCTCTCTCATATTGAGGTCAAAGGCAAACTGAATGAGAAGCCAAATGCATTTAGATACAAACCTATTTCATCAACTTTTTGCATGCAATCCTGCACAAGAAGTACTGGTCCTTGCCTTCCTCTGAATCTTAAAAAAAGACTTACAGAGGACTGGTTGTGATAATCAATGGTCTAGGAATAATTTATACAGATGGCAACTAAGTAGACTTCGGCTTTCCTTGACGTGACAGCAGCACAAGGAGCTGTGCCAGTTGTTTACCAAACCTGGAGCAGCCTGCAAAGTGTGACTGGAAATAGACCTGTTGTTATTTCCTCCACTGTAAAATCCAGCAGAATCAAATGTATCTATCAGCAAGTCAGCCCAAGACAAATAAGAGATGGCAATTCTTCACAAACTGCAAGTGTGAAGCATCATTGCCTTGGAACATCACAGATCCAGAAGGTAACTGAAGAACAAAGGGTTAACTGATGGCTGTTAAATGTAAAAGGACATAAACTGCTGTCAGAATATTTAAATAACACTCTGCTGTAATGCTCAACTTTATCATCTTCAGCAACTTCTTTTGAGCACAGCTGGAGACAAGATGCTGCAATGTGTAGATGCTTAGCCTGATTCAGTTCAGCTGCTCTTAGGAGCAACCACCAGCTGGCTTGTCATCAGGCCTGTTTCACTTGAGAAAAGCTTGATTTTGCATTCAGCATTTTTTTTTCTTTAAGAATTTGGATGAAATAGGGGAGTTTTGCAGATGTTTGCACAGTGGTCCTGCACTGTGCACTTTAACAAGTTAAAATGCAAGAGCAATGTGGCCTATTTAAGAGTTTTAAGAGCTGCCTGACAGCTAAAATAAACAAGGTCCTGCCAGAATAAGACAGGGCTCTGTACTTTTAAAGAAACCAAGGACAAGGCAGAAGTGACAAATAGATTCTGACAGTTTGTAGATGACACACTAGGGGAGTATTAAGTGACTGAAATGAAAATAAGTTGTCCCAAGTTAACTGTTCAGTGCTCCAGTGAAGCAAAAGACAATTAGAAATCTGGAGTATCTTCAACACAGACAATACAGATTAAAATGCAAAGACAGGATTTTCTTCTCCCATTTTGAATACTGTAGTTTCCTGTGCCCCAGTTTTCACAACTCTGAAACAAGTGCATTCCATAGCATTTGTGCAGTCTTGTGAGCTCAGCAAGAGGAGAGGTCCTGTCCCCTTTTTCCCTGAGGGAAGCAAACACCAAGTTAGAGAGCATCATATGAAAAGTGATTCCAGCCAGGCAGGCCTGTGTATTTGTGTTCCAACAGCAGAAGTAAAGCTATTTTCTCTCAGAGGAACATCAACTGCAACCTGAAACAAACATGCTGTGCCTGTCAGACTGTGCTTCAACCAGCAAAATGCCAATTCCAAATACTTCTTGTATTCTCCTCTACTACACAAAAAAAAATTTTGCAAAAACAGTATCTTGCCTTCTCTAATGAGATAATTGCTGATTTTCTCTACCTGTTTTCCCTGATAAATCAGTCCACCCTCATTCTTTGCTACCACATAATTGATCTGTCCTGTGAGAGTAATTTTCTTTTAAACATGAAATAAAGGCCTGCTCATCTGGTATCACTTGGAGCAGGGAGTGCAGCTGGAAGTGAAACAAATTTTGTGCAAGTACTGATTTTACCAGTACCAAGGACATGGGTTTTTTTTCTGTTAGCTGTCCTTATTCTTTCCAGTAGGCTGGAAATCCTTTTCCCAGGGTGTGCTACAGTATCACACTAGCCCAGCTGCTGCAGCAGAGTCCCCAGAATGTCTAGGAAGAGGCTGACAAGGTGGAGCTGAACTACAAGTTCTTAAATTAAGAACACAAAACAAAACACAACCAGCTTTTCATTGGAAGAGCTACAAGACTGTATTTGTCCTTAAAAATGCCTTTGATCAGAAACCCAGAGATCTGTCAAATCACAATACAAAAACAAATGCTGTGAACAGTTTCAGCAGGAAGAGCTCAGTTAGCAGGAATGCTGAGCTCCGGATGTGGAACTCTTTGATCTTTCCACTTTACCTTTTAGGAGATGAAAGGAAATCTCTGCTCTTGGAGGCAGAGAGTATGGCACAAGCACGGGGGTACAACAGACTGTATTTTACTGTAACAATTCCTGGATCAACCTAGCCTAAAGGAAGACTGCCTCTTCCTCTATCTCAGCTTTGATTTTATCTAGCCTTGGAGAAGCAATCCAAAAGCATTAAGGGTGGCAGGGTTTCCTGTCACTCCCTTCCCATGCTTTCTGTTCAAGCTTGTGCATCATCACCCCTGCACTCAGGTGCTTCTCTGTTTTCCCTCTATTCCCACTCTGGTACTTCACCAAGATCCCTCTGCCGGCTAAATGCTGCACTGTGTCCCAGAACGACCCTTTCCAAATTCCTTCCCATTAAGTCATCCAGTGAAATACAGAGAGAGCCCTGTTACAATGCCACTCCACCCCGAGGGCACGCTGCTCTCCCCTCGGCTCTGGAGCACTCTTGTCTTCCAAGTCGTCTCCAGTAAAATTCCAACTTCCAGAATGGAAAATTTCAGGCACAAACTTTCATAAAGTTACAGTGAAATGAAAACAGAGGAAGCTAACAGAACCTGCTGTACTATTTTGGAAACCCTGACCCCTCAATGTAACTTCTTGCCAGAACACACTTGTCACAAAAATGTTATTTGCAAGCAAGTCAACATTGCCCCAAACAGATTTCTGTCACAGCTCAGACTAAGCAAAGAACATCAGTTCCTCTGGCTTTTTTAGATGCCTTAGGGCTTTGGTTCATCACATTAGAGATTCACAAAACACTGGCAGAGCTGAAGCTTTCTCTACGTGCTTTTAAGCCTAGAATTTAAAGTGATTTATAATCAATTTATTTTAGAAGAATCAGCATTAGAGGAGCATATTGCTTCAGGTCAGACACCGATTCTCTCCTCCCCATATTTTAAGTTAACTCAATCTTGTCTGTTCAGCCTACTGTACATTATTGTGACCAAAAACACGTTGCATGCTAATTCTGGTCTCAGCATTACTGGAAAGATGTTTAAAAAGATTTGTAAAATTTTTCTTTCTAATAAATACTAACCATCACTTCAAGAAAGCAGATTTTTTGGATAACTTGCAATTAGTATGACTCCTTAGACTCCTTTTGATCAGAGCCAGGAAACAAGCCACCTATCTCACAAATACTTTGCTATCAACTTGCCTTCATGTCACATTTTAACCTGGCCAAGTTCACTTTAAGGTTTGCTACAGTTAGCAACTTATGGAATCACAATCCTACATTTACCATTTAGATTGGTTATGCATTAACAGCCTTGGTACCTCCCTTCTGCCATCTGTCCAGAGAGAACCTCCTTTCTGCCAGGCTTACACAACCACTCACATCCCAGACCTACTCAGACATCTAAAAAACTCTCACAGGAATATGAAAGGAAGTCACCCAACATTAGCCACTGCTTCTACCAGTGCCCAAATCATTTTGTGAGCAGTTCTCAGGTGGCAACAGCTTTAAAACCACTACATGCAAGGATTGTGAAAACAAAGGGACAAACACACCTCACAAACCACAAGTTCAGTGTCAGCCTGTTTTTCTGTGCTCCCTGAACAAAGCATTTTCTGATCTGCTAGCTCAATGACACAGGACTCTCCTGGAAACCCATTTTTACTGTATTTTCCAATGGTATCTTGTACAGGCACAGAACTCCTTCCTGCATCATGTGCTCCCTGCTGGAGAGGGCAAGTTTTCTACTGCTTATTAAAGCAATCCGAATGGATGCTGTGTAGGCTTCAGGTCTTCAGTGGAATAAGTTTCCTACCAGCAAAAGTATACTCTCACCTCAGTAAAATAACAACTGAATTAAACATGACTGTATTGGCTGACAGAACCCAAAGAGTTCTATTTAAAGAGAGGCACAAACTGGCCACAAGTTCAACCATGAGAACAGCAGACAGCTCCCAGGGCACATGTAAGAAGTCAGCATCAACAGATGACTTTGTGGGGGATGGTAATTTTCCTTGCTTTTGTGCAATCTCTAGAGACAGCTGATATTACACAGCTGCTCCAGCACTACAGCACGGCTGAAATAACCATCTCATTACACACAGTAATGAAACTGTATTTTATTATAAGCAAAACAGCTTTTATATCACCAAGAAACCAGGATCTATACACTTTTCAAAGAGCTACCCATGTAGAAATAACTTAGAAATCAATTTATACTTCCAATTAGAGGGAAAGAGAAGGTATGGAGTGTTACAAAGAAACAAAACCAACCCCAAAAATAATCAGAAAAAAAAAAAAAAAAGCAGAGCTCATTATGCAACATCTGCCAATATCCTGGTCCTTCCAGACAACAATAGTCACTAGCTCCAAATCACAGTATTCCAAAATAAAAATGCCTGCTTGTTCAAACTTGCTCAATGCTTTCTGCTTACCCATTCCAGACTTGCTGTTTGGCAAAGAAAATCTACCAGTCCACACTGTGTGCTCTTCAGAACCATTTCAGCATTTCCTTCTTCCAAAAAAGAAAACAGCACAGAGTCACGGAGTACATATACTGCATCTTTGTGGAGGGAAAAAAGGAGGAAAAAAAAATGGGGGTGTGGAGGGGTGTCTGGTGCAGTAAAAAAGCTACACAGACAACTCAGAGGCAACAGCAGAAGCACAGCTGGGGAGCCTGGAGAAAGGCAGGAAACCATCTTCAGTATTCTGCATTGAAAGGGTAGTCCTTGTGAGTTTTGCACCTGAAGGAAATCAAAAAGCAAAGATTATCTCAGGTCCCTAAGACATTGTCTGCAGCTGAAACCATTTCAAAGAACCACCAAGGGTAGAGCTGAACTGTATAAAAGCAAAGTCTATTTCTCTTTTCCTCGGTGACATGCTGCATTTCCAACCAAAAAGGTTTTGAGTGCCTTCTGGTGTTTGGGTGATGGGACCTAGAGGTGCTTTGTAGACAACTAAATCAAGGTTTTGCTGTTTACTGACAGGAAGAACTTTTTTGCAGCCTTCTAAAAAAGATTTCTTATCTGGATCTACACTTCCAAGTTGCAAATCCTCACGTTCATCTACCTTCCCAACAACTCCTGAAGAACACACAGATTTTGTAATGTACTTAAGAGCAACCAGGAAGAAAGACAAAACACCACAAGCAAAGCTAATCAAGATTTTAAGTCTGCATCATGCTCATTCCTCCAATATGGACAAAAAATTATGAATAAGAAGCCTTCTGTTGCTCCAGCTCCAAAGAGTTTCTTGGCAACTGAACTGAAGCTTGCTCAATGCTCATCATGTTTTGGTTCATAAAACGAACATTTAAAAAAACCTTACTCTGGAAAGTTATTCTGGAGATGACTCCTTTGAAAATTGAGTGTGCATACCTTGAATATCAGTCAAGACTACCACCTGTAGCTTCATTCACTGAACTATGTGATAACTTAATAGCTTAAAGAAAAGGAAGTGCCACTTACATCATCATTTCACAGGCTCTCCAGTTTCTATTAAAGCTGAGAATAGTTGCCATCTCCTCTTTAGTCAATTCAAAGTCGAACACCTAACAGGAGAAAAAGCTGGAAATCACCCTCTTTGAACAAATCAGTGCTTGTAAGCAAAAAAAAGGAAAAAAAAACCCAAACAGAAAAACCCAAACCAAACCAAAAAACTAAGAAAAAAAAAATCACAGAATTAAAGAACAAGTCCACAGTGTAGGGTGCTTCATGAAGGGAAGGGACAAAGACATGACTCTCTGGATTTCTGAGCCTCTAGCAGGAATTACAGAATCTCGAGTTGCAGTTCCACATGCCAGTTGTTTTAAGTTTGGGGGGCATTGTGTAGCAGAATGCCTCCACCTTCCATTTGTGAGGGATGCATCTTTCTGTGCTGTGCCAGAGTAGTAGCTGCAAGATCTCCATATTCCACCTGAAGCCACTGAGTGTTTGGAAGCAAAATCCTAATACTGGGTCCAGTCCAAGACCACTGAGTCAAGAGCAGCAACATGGTTTGTGGACACCAGGACTATTTCCTTAGAAGTGCCTGCTTTACAGAAGTCTTTTGGGGTGTGTTACTGCACTCAAGCCCCAAGTAAGCTGTCAAATGACTCAATCACATGACACAGACCAGGAAGAATCACAATGTGACTGCTCAGATTATCAGGATATAGTGTTTCCCAAAGCTTTGGTCACTCCTGCTCTCCCCCCCACTGTGATCTTAAAATTCAGCCCTGAGGAGACTCTAGGTAAACACATGGAGAAAAAGCCCAGTCCTCTTGTCAGGGGAGCACCTGGGAAGGGTGAGAAAGGATCACTGCCTGCTGTGCAGGGAGAAGCCAAGCCATCCCTGGACATGCCATGCACTCAGCTCACTCCTCATGACTCACCTGGAAGTTCTCCACAATGCGCTGTGGGGTGACGGATTTGGGAATCACAATCACATTTCTCTGGATGTGGAACCGAATGAGAACCTGCAAGAGACACATCATCACTGCATCAGACAGGGCCTGGCTCCTGCTCCATGGCAAGCAGAGCCTGCTCAGTTACTCACTGTAAATGGCACAATTCAGCAGAATTAACCAACTCTTTGGTGCTGCTTTTCAAATTATACCCGAGTTCTAAACAGCACTTCCTGAAGTGCACACAGGGGAGTGGTGGAATCCCACAAGGCTTCCTTTCTCCTCTCCCCTACAATTTAATGACACTCAGTTCCTTTCCCTCTCACCCAGATTTTGAGTAGGCTATGCACATGTTCCCTTCTTTGCAACAGCACTTGAGATGGGAAGATGAACATGGCAGCATCTGAAGGTAGGTCAAGAAAATGATGATCAGAGCACCCTTGCAAGCAAGGAAGGCCACACAAGGAACAAACCTACACTGCCACCTAACACCACAGGTGACAGGGGATGGAGAACCAGCCTGTCCTCTACACTGTCATTAGCTGTCCTTCATGCTGGGCTGCAGGAAGGGGTACTCTGGCACCTACCCACCTGTGCTGGGGTTTTGTTGTGCTTGGCTGCAATCTCTTTGATTTTGGGGTCATCCAGAAGGGAAGGATCCTCAGGCTTAGCCCTACACAGAGAAAACAAATCAGTGGCAAGAAACCTCCATAGGTCCAACCCAGTAAAGATCTGTATCTGGATGAAAAATTAATGCTGCACACGTAGTCTCAGCGCTTCCAGAATAATCCACAGCAGCTCCCTGGCAAAGCAACCTTACCATGGTCTGTCAGGAGAGCCAAGGGGGCTGTAGGCTGTCACAGCAATCCCTTTGGATTGGCAGTACTTGATCAGCTTCTCCTGGGTAAGGTATGGATGACACTCCACCTGCCAACATAGAAGTACAGAGACTCAGTGATTTAACTGCTTTAACATGTTCCAGGGATTAGTTTTTAATCAAAGGCTGATTTTTGTGCTAACTCAATAACCTCTAAGTAATATTATACAGTCTTTATTTTCTCCATGCCCCATCCCTTTCTATTCTTTATAGTAGCTCTCCTTGCAGTGAAGGGTCTAGGGACTGTGACAAAACTCCTTAAAACTTTGCTGATCCAAATCATCTCCAGCATATGGGTGACCAGCTACATGATTGCTTCAATGGGTAAAGTCTTGTAAAATGCACACCCAGGAGAGCTGTAAAATCACAGCAACAGGACTGCAGACCAGGAAAGCACAAAGTTCTCTTTTTGACCCTAATTAAACACGCCATAATTATTTTTTTATAGTTACTATATTAACTTCAAGCCAGCATTGCTTTATTAGTCTTTATTTGCTTTGTGTCAATGCCCACACTAAACACCTCTAGCCTGAAGATGTTGAGAATGGTTGCCTCCTACAGAGTTTAGACTTTCAGCTTACTGCCCATTACTTTTACAAGCACACCTGCACTTAGTGTGAACTTCCATGCATAATGGAATACAGACTCCTTCACAGTGGATCTGTGCTCTGGCAGGCAAATGCAGAGAGCTGGAGTGTGGAACAGGAACTGTTCACGTGTCAGGAGGCAGTGAATGAGCACGACTGTTTGATAGTTTGCACAGAGGGACACTCAGGATAGCTGCACACCAGGGAGCACTGCTTTGCTTCCAGCAGGCAACAGCAAGAACTCCTTGGACTAGGCTGCCATTTGAGCCTCCTGCAGCTGCACTCTCAGGGCAGTCCCTGGAAACTTGTGCTGCTGGCAGGTGGAGCAAGGGAGTGCAAAACATGGAATCAGTTTACAGCCTGGAGCACTTTATTTATGGTTCTAGCTGCCTGCTGTTATCAGAGGCCTGCATGCCTGTTTCCCCTCTGAGACATGTTGGAATATTAAAACAGAACAGAGAGTTCCATTTTTAGGGCATATTATACATATTTATTTTGTTTCAGCAGTTGCAGAAAGACAGCTATTTAAGAGTAATAGAACATCTAGTTTTCTCAACTATTCAATAGGTAGGATTTATGCAACATAAGCAAGGCACAGTCATCCTCACTTGTCGTCTGGCACTCAAGTTGAAAAATTAAGTACTAGCATCACTGTTTTGTAATTACTACATTGCCAAATTAATTTCTCACTGCAATTGAAACCACAACACATCCTGGCTGCATTCAAATAAAGAATGGGAATGACAAGAAAGACAGTGGATTACATGTGAAATATCTGCACAGAGAAAGTGCTCTCAGGAAGCACTCTCACTATCAGCCCAACTGGTAAAGTTTTAGTACCAGCAAGCTTTCAGGCTTGCAAGCATTTCTTCAGAAGCAGTAGTTTATGAAGGACAGGGACCAAAGACCCAACGCTTTGTGCTAACCTTGATTAAAGTTAATAATCATTTAGAGCTTGAGAGCATTTACAGGTGTGAGAGGTCCAAGATCAGTGACGCCTGTGCCAGAGGTAAGGGTAATTATCACACAGTGATAGTGGCAACGAGGTGTGGCAGGTATCATAAAAGGTGGGAAAGGTATAAAACTTGCACTAAGTTTTCTGAAAGTGCTTTAGGGCTGATAATGCTCAAGGTACCACAATAAATGACCCAGTCTTACTAATCCAGTATCAATAATTCACTAGAGTCCTTCAAATGCTATAAAAGTCAAAGTCAAGCCTAGACAGACCCCACAGGGGTCAAGCCTGGGACTTGTCCTCTTCAGCAAACTGTGCCAGTCTCTAATCATGACAATCTTGAAGGTGATGTCAAACTGGGGAACAACCAGCCAACACACTCAAGGGCAGGACTGCCCATTCAGAGGGACCCATTCAGGCAGAAACAACAGGCAAACAAAAACCTGAAGGAATTCAACAAGGCTGCACACAAAGCCATGCACCTGGGAAGGAAAAGCCCAAAGCCATGCACCTGGGAAGGAAAAGCCCCTGGCAACTGCATAGGCTGGAACCTGACTACCTGTAAAGCAGCTATGCCAGAGAGGACCTGGGGGGTCATAACAGACTGAGCAGGACATGAGTGAGCAGTGAGCCCTGGCAGCAGGAACACAGCCAGTAAATTGTGAGAAGTGAACATTTGCCAGACCACCTCCATGATATTGTGTCCAGTTTTCCTCTTCCCAGCTCCCCTCAGTAGCAGAAACATTGACAGCCTGCCATCAATTCAGCAGAGAAACTGCTGGATGGGTAGGGGCTGGAGAACCTGCTGTTCTGGGAAAGGCTGAGGGAGCTGGGCTTGTGGTGCCTGGGGAAGGGAAGGCTTCAGGCCTCCTATGGTAGCAGCCTTTCAGTCCCTAGAAGGAGGTCATTCAAAGACAAGCCAAGCTCTTTAGTGGTGCTTGGAGGAAGGCAACAGCTGCAAGCTGAAAACAAGAGAAGCTGAGACTGAATGTAGGAGAGCTCCCTCTCCCTGCCATACACTCCAGGGGGTCAGGGAGCAGGGCACACTGCCTAGGGAGGCTGTGCAGACTCCATCCTCACAGGTTTTCAAGATGGATAAAGTCCTGGACAACCTGGTCTGATCTCAGGGCTGATGCTGCTCTGAGCAGATCATCTCCCAAGGTCTCCTGCCATCTGAATTTTCAAGTGCTATCTATACAACTTCTACTCTATTGCCTGCCCTGAAACTGTATTTCCTCCTTCTTCTTAACCCTCATTAAGTCCTGAGTCCATAAAACATGTGCCTGATCAATACCCTCACTCATCAGCAATAGGGACTGGCTTCCCCACAGAAGTGTCATGAAAAGGTGATCTAATTCTCTATATATACATACACCAAGTCTTACTCTACTGCAAGGAAGTTTTTAGAGCTCATCTGAGTTCCCCCCCCTCCCTTTCCTCCTACAAGAAGGGATTCTGGAGCAGCTCACTGCCAGATTTCCAAGCACTAGCACAGAGTTCATAAAAAAAAAAAAACAGCACCTTGGCATCCAGAAGCAGCTGGAGAGTGAGACTGAAAAATAAATAGTGTCTACTCCACTGTCTCTTTGTATAACCTTATTTCAAAGTAAGATCTTCATTTTCTTAAAAAAAACCCCACAACAAATGACCACACGAAAAAGAACACCACCAAACATTTGCCTCTGCCACTTTGCAGCTCACCTGATTATTTGCAGGTTTGTATTTCAGTCCTGGCTTGTTCAAGATTCTTTCAATCTGGTCATGGTTGAAGTTGGAGATCCCAATGGCTTTCACCAGGCCAGCATCCACCAGCTCCTCCATGGCCTGGCAGAAAGAAGCAAAAAGTCAGCACCTGTTATACAAAGGCAGGGTCTGAAGAGCACATGCTTCCTGCCTTGTTTCCCTCAGAAGAAACCTAAAATAAGTGTTTAGATTTTCAGAGTTCAAGTTTGAGGGAAAAGGACTCATTCTTGGAGTTTATGGAAACTCACAGCAAGTTAGAAGTGGAAAATGATGAATTGATACATGACAATTTGCTGTTGTACCAGTGAGCCCTTCCAAGTAATGCTGTGAGATTGTCTTCTGTTCTCAGCAGTCTCTGATGCTCTCTTTACCTTCACCAGTCTAAGCTTTCTCCTGCTGTGGCTGAACTTACCTCCCATGTCTGTAGAATATCAGAGTTGCAGGGGATAGCAATGCCTTTGTCATCTACAGGGAACAGGTCCTCTCCTGCCTGTCAGTGAGAGAGAAACTGCTTGAAACACACATTGTTGGGAGGTTGGGTTAACACCACCTGAAGACCATGATCCTATGAACTCTCATGACAAGACAAACTAATTCTTCTTATTATAGTAATTATCTACACAGGTATTAGACACTGATACTCACTATCTATGGTTTTCAGTCTTTTCTTTTGTTTTTCACATGGTATAATGGTGGGGTTTTTTTGCCTACAGTCAGCCCAGTAAGGACAGATACTTCTGATGGACACTGTGTCCCCTGGCTCATCAAAATCCAAATGGTGAAACTTAAGTCTCTACTTGTAAGACAGAAAGTAGACTTCTAGCCAGTTTACAAAAATACAAGTTGTTACCTGCTCATAATGAAGTGTTTTAGTGAAATGCTTAATAAGGACTCAGAATATGTTCACCTTATACTGGACCAGATCTCCTGACAGGCCTTTCATGGGGAGTCTCACTGTTTAAGTTGCTGGCATAGGGAAGGTTAGAACACCCTGTGTCCCAGTTAGGACTGTCTGCCAGGTATTAACTTCATTCAAAACCAGTTATTTTCTACTCATTCAGTGTTTACACCACAACACATTTTCACTTTGATAGCGCTGTCCGTGTGAAACTAATTTTAAAAATACAGATGTTATAAAGAACAACTCATCTTGGTAGCAAGAGGTAGAGAGAAATTTTGATCAAGCCTAAAGCTTGGACATATTCAAACTGAGATATCAGTTGCTTTGCATGCAGTCAGCAGAAGAGGTAGGAACTAAAAAGTTTAACCCCAGAGCCTGTGGAATGCTAAAGCTCCTATAGCAAAGGTCAGTTCAAGCTGGATTGTGTTTAAGGATTCAGTGATTGAAGACAGAAATGAAATACAAGCAACCTCTTATTCTGTGATTCTGTAACATGCAGAGAAAAGAACTTCTGTCAGACAGCAAAGTATAGTGCTCTTCCCACAATGAAGGAACCACACTGAGCATGACTTTGGATTTGTAGAAAGCAACACAAGCAAAAATCAAAAGGAAAGAGATATAACTTCTGCTTCCAGCAGGGAAACGCATCCCTAGGGTTCAAGGTCTGCCTCTTCCATGAGCAAAAGGGCAGCAGATACCATGCAAGCGGGGATCTCAGAGGTAAAAATCAACAGCCTGGCTGACATGGCCACAGTAAAGCTGAGCACCAGGGCAGTGCTGTTACACAATACACTTGGGATGATCTGTGCAACTGAGGCAACCACTGGGCTGTAAAGACACATAGCTCTTCATAACTGCTACTCACAGACAAAGCCAAGGGCACTGCTGTTACTGTACCTTGAAACCAAGAGGCCAGTGGATGAGGTACAGATCCAGGTAATCCAGTTTCAGGGCAGCAAGAGTCTTCTGGCAGGCTCCCTTCACCAGAGGCTTCTCATGAAATGTGCACCACAGCTGGAGACAAAAAGCCAAGGCACATTGTGACCTTTTGGGTTAAAGCTCTTGGAACTCTTCCGTACTGTTCAGCAGGGTGCCTGTCCCCTTGGGAAAGTGATGTGAAACCAGGTCACCATCGTACAGCTCTTCAAGCAGGGCTTGCTCTGTGAGCAGGACTGGCCTGTGCTACTGGGCAATGTGTGCAGTGGCAGCACATGGGACTGCACGGTGTCTTGGCAGACAGCAGAAGTAAGTCTTGCTTCACTTATTAAGCCTTAAGCTGAAAGCATCACCCAAATTTGGGGTATGGACCCTGCATAATTCTCAGTACAGGACGAGGTAAAGTAGGATTCACGGGAATGGCTTAAGTGATGTTCTGAATTGCTCCATGCTGCACAACAGAGCAGGTATGTAAAGAACCAGGGGGTTACTTTAAAATAAAACGCATCCCCCGGTACATCCTGTATCACCAGACCCGTACCTTACTGACGACGAAGAGATCCTCTCGCTTCACAACGCCTTCCTTGATTTTCTGCTGGATCCCTTCCCCAACTTCGTTCTCATTCTGGTACACATAGGCACAGTCGAAGTGGCGGTACCCGGCATCGATGGCAGCCATCACCGCAGCTGTCACTTTCCCTGGCTGGGACTGAAAAAAGCGACCGCGAAAAAAAAAACTCTCATCAACACAGCACTGAAGACCTTTCTCATACCATGATAAAATAAAGAAAGCCTCCACATCCAAAGCAAACCCCAACTAAAACAAAGCCAAATCCCGGCGGCGGCCTGGCAGCGTGTCGGTGGCGCCGGCAGCGCTGCAAGGCCCGGGCCGCGCTCCTCCTTCCCCCCCGCGTCCCCATCGCCCTCACGCCGCCAGCCCCAAGGAACGCGTCCCGGTACCTTCCACGTGCCCAGCCCCAGGATGGGCATCTTGGCCCCGGTGTTGAGCTGCACGTAGCTCGCCATGGCCGCGCCACCAGCACCACCGCTGCTACGGCCGAACACCCGCCTTTAATAGCGAGCGGGGCCGGGCCCGCCCCGCCCGGCGCGGCGCGGGGGTGCCGGGGCGGCGCCCAGCCCGGGGCCGCTGCCGGGGGTGTGGAGGAGGCCGCGGCTGTGACTCCGTGCTGGGGGATTGCCCCGCAGCCCCCGGGCTCTGTCAGACGGGCCTGGCCCCCTGGTTGCACGGACCCGCCCGCAGCGCCTCATCCCCAGTTCGGGGGTGGCAGAGGGGACATGGGACAGAGCCGTGTTCCCGCCCCTCGGTTCTCTGGAGCTTCATCCCCAGGGCAGGGGTGGCAGAGGGGACAAGAGGCAGAGCTGTGTTCTTGCCCCTCGGTTCTCTGGAGCCTCATCCCCAGTTCGGGGGTGGCAGAGGGGACATGAGGCAGAGCTGTGTTCCCGCCCCTCGGTTCTCTGGAGCTTCATCCCCAGTTCGGGGGTGGCAGAGGGGACGTGAGGCAGAGCCGTGTTCCTGCCCCTCGGTCCCTTGGAGCCTCATCCCCAGGGCAGGTGTGGCAGAGGGGACATGAGGCAGAGCCGTGTTCCCGCCCCTTGGTCCCTTGGAGCCTCATCCCCAGTTCGGGGGTGGCAGAGGGGACATGAGGCAGAGCTGTGTTCCCGCCCCTCGGTTCTGGGGAGCCTCATCCCCAGTTCGGGGGTGGCAGAGGGGACATGAGGCAGAGCCGTGTTCCCGTGCCCCGAAAGCTGTTGTGTGCCTCAGGGGCCCCGCTGAGCCCCGCTGAGCCCCGCTGAGCCCCGCTGAGCCCCGTGTCCCCGCCACACGGGTGGAGGCCCGGGCTGGTCCCCCTTGCCAGGTTCCTGTGGCCCTGAGTGCTGGTACAGCGACACCACAGCAGAAACCTCGGTGTGCCTGGCTTCTGAGGGCCAGGAGCTGTTCCCTGCGCCAGGTGGGACAAACGCAGCTTCTAAACTGAGCTGTGGCTTTTAGGAGCAATTCAGGATAGAGTGAAACTAAAAAAAAAAAAAACAGCTTTATTTTGAATTTTAGAAGAGGGTTTTTTTTGAAAGCGTTTTGAAAGTCTCAGAAGAGGAACAGTGACGTTTTAATGAGTGGCATAATGATCATGTTGTCCCTCTGCCTTTAGGGAAGTGCTGAGGACATTGCAGAATAAAATGCACGATTGTAATCAAACACGGTAGTGGCCAGCAGTCCCACATCAGAAACTGCCTTTGATGCTTTTGCAGACAAGCATTCGCTGTTCTGCTGAAGACGTCACAACGCAATGGAAAAAGCCAGACTTGCCTGGGAGGCTTTGCTGCTTATTCACATGTGGAGAGTTCCTTCAGGTGCGAGTGTTTGCTCTGGGTGCCTCCCTGCTCTCTGCAGCTTCATATTTTTTTGCTCCATTGAGCTAAGGATGGCAAGGTAACTGGTTTTTTGCTCTTTAATGTTCCTCCTGTTTTGTGTCAGCACCATCAGGCATCCCTGGCAGGATGTGATGTGCTTTCGCTTGGATCACAAAACCTTTACACAGGGTTACTGCTTGGGTTGAACTTTCTTTCCCTCATGGTTTCAAGTCAGAGAGACTCCTCCATCCTGTCACAAGAAGCTGCAGGCAGAAGTTCTGTATTTTGCTGTTGCTGTTAGCTCTTGTGAGTTGGAGCTTTTCCCCTCAGAGCTGTGAGGCCAGTCAGCTTTCCGCTGTTTGCCTCTCCTGAAGGTCTGGTGGGGGCCTTGGGGGAGGAAGAAGAACTGCACGTGTCACCCTGTGACAGCCAGCCTGCTAAATCTTGTGCCCCGTGTCCTTGGTAACATGGCCATGTCTTTACAGAGGGCGCTGACAGTGAGGAACTGTGAGGGGGAGGAGGGTCTTGCTTGCTGTTTTTTTTTTTTTTTTTTTTTTTTCCTTGATCCATGTGCACTGAAACACGAGATGTAATATCATGAGTTTTCAGTTTGTTTTGCTGACTTTACATTTAGTAACTGTAATTTCGCCACGAGTTGTGACTTTGGTGACCAACAGTGTTTGGAATCTCAGACCAGGGCCCAAAAGAACAGAAGTGGGTATGTCCTCATGGACAGTGTTTACCAGAGAGAAGCAGTGGCCTGCAGAAAAAAGAAAGTGAAGGCAAAGTAGGGAGGTGACAGTGTTGCAAGGTGTGATCATCTCTACAGCTTAAGGGGAAGAGCTGCAGGGGTCTGCAGCTTCAGAGCTACTGACAGACACAGGTGTAGCTTAAACCAGGGTTTGGAGGTGAGGGCATGCAGGTTTCAAGCTCGAATAGCTGGGAAGCACAGCAGGAATTCCTGCTTGGCTTGGAGGGGAGATTTATCTTGCTCAGTGTGAGTTGAGTTCAACCTCTGGATGCCAGGGGGCAGATCTGAGGGGCTTGGCCAGCCCCAACTGTAGAAGACCTTGACCTCTTTGTCACTCTGAGCTCAGACCAGCCCAGGGGCATATTTTGGTGGATCTCCCATATTCTCAGAACTGATGACACTTTTTGTTCTCTTGCTTTTGTCCTTTAATTGCACCTGCTGAAATAACAAGCTGCAGGCACAGCCAAGGATGAGGAAGTGATCCTGCCACTCCTCTGTGGTGATTATCTTGTGGAAAGGGCAGGTTTAGTGCAGCAGGGGAAGCCTGAGCAGGGAGAAACCATGAACTGCCTCAGGCTGGTCAGGACTGATTCTGGCTGGCTCTGAAAACTGGTGCTGTGCCAAGGGTGACTGAATTCTGTGTGTCCCCCAGAGGCCCCCTGCTTGCTGAGAAGGAGGGCAGCACCTCACTCCAAAGGGGGGGTCCTGTGGGCAGTGCCACCCCTGCTGGGCAGGACAATGGCAGCCCTGGGGACAGTGGCGGTCCTGGGGACAGCAGACTGCCCACCCAGGAGCTCTAAGGAAAGGAAAGGAAAGGGGAATGGAAAGGGGAAAGGAAAGGGGAAAGGAAAGGGGAAAGGAAAGGGGAAAGGAAAGGGGAAAGGAAAGGGGAAAGGGGAAAGGGAAGGGGAAAGGGAAGGGGAAAGGGAAGGGGAAAGGGAAGGGGAAAGGGAAGGGGAAAGGGAAGGGGAAAGGGAAGGGGAAAGGAAAGGAAAGGAAAGGAAAGGAAAGGAAAGGAAAGGAAAGGAAAGGAAAGGAAAGGAAAGGAAAGGAAAGGAAAGGAAAGGAAAGGAAAGGAAAGGAAAGGAAAGGAAAGGAAAGGGGAAAGGAAAGGGGAAAGGGGAAAGGAAAGGGAAAGGAGCATCAGGCACCCAGCATCACCCTCTGAGCCACCCTTGGTTCTAGGGAGGGACTGGGATGGCCTGGATGGTGGTGACAAAGCAGGGGTGGAGAGGACAGGGAGCAGATTGGTGTTTGGCTTAAACAGAGGCTGGGGAAGGGGGAGAAAGGCATTTACTCATTTGTTCTTCTGTGTTCTTTTTTCTCTCCTCAGTTAGCTGAGTCACAGCCCAGAAGTGGAATAGTGAGAAGAGCTCTGGAAGCGATCCTGGCCCTGGGAATACACAGCAGTGAAGTGGAGCAGCCCAGGGGGGAGTACACACAGTGTGCAATTGCCTGAAGAGAGGAGGTGTCTGGGCAGACCACTGCTAGGTAGGAAGATGACTCCTAAGAGAGAAACAGATGCTTTCTGAAAGCTGATGCCAAAGTGAAAACAAAGCCTCTTCAGGCAGCCTGAGTCGCAAGGTTAGGTAGGCCTGTGGAGGTGGGAGTGCTGCTCCCCAGAATGTGAGTGCTCTCCTGACAGTCCTTTGCACAGAATGAAATTGTAGAAATATTGAAGACTTGCAGCAACCATCCCTGCAGTGGCTGTGTCAGTGCTGGGAAACTGAAACAAATGATATGGGGTTTTAGCCTTGTAAGAGCAGAGTTCAGGGAAGTTTGGGCTCTCTGCTGCTAGCAGGAACTGCCCTTCCCAAGGGAGGAAGGCTTTAGGACCTACCAGTGAAGGGCTGTGGGGAGAAACCATCTGATCCTGCTGATCCCCTAGATGAGACTGCCCTGCGGTTGCTTGGACTGCTGGGTTGTGTTTACAGGCAAGGGGGAAAGGACCCTGGAAAAGTGGTGATCACTGATGCTGCTGCCTGAAGGCTTCAATGTCTGAGCTCAGTTGCTGCTGGTATCACTTGATAAGCTGTTGGGACACCAAGGAGTAACTTACACACGTTGTACTGGATGGTGCATGCCAGAAGATGGGCAGATTAGTGGCACCACCAGGGGTAGTGCTGGGAGTTCAGCTTGGAAAGCGTTTTAGAAGCAGTTGGAAAATATGTTGACTGTTGCAGTGTTGATCCTGATAATTCTGTCTGTGAGAGAAGGGGTGGGTTTGGGATATGTGCCTTAAGTTGGCACTGGTGAGGTGTTAACTACACTGGTCTGCAGGGGCAAGAGGTGGAGATTATAATGAATATGCAGTAAGATGAGGGCTATGTGAAAGATGAAGTTTGAATAAGGGTGAAACAATTCTTAACATCTCTCTCAATATAGTGCAGGGTGGAATGTAAAGAACATAAATTGCAGCCAGCATCAGGGGATGGCAGTGGTGACCTGTATGGAAACCACTGAAACAGATACAAACAGCCTGTCCCATGCCAGAATTTAAGATCACAGTAGTGTGACTCAGGAATACTTCTGGAGAGACAGGTGCACTCTTTGAAAGAGATCCATGCTGAAAGGACTTAATTCCAAGGTGTCTGTAGCTGGTGGATGAGTTAAACTTGAACAAGGAAACCCCTGAATGCTCTATGGACCTGTGCTGGAGAAAGTATTCACTAAAAACACAGTGCTCCAAACTTTTGCATCACAGTAATGTTATACCTTTATTGTTCAATAAAAATGTGTATTTGATCCCAGCAGAGCTAAGTCCCACCTCAGCCTGGGGATTACAGAAGCTTTTATGGGTTGCTGCCTTTAGCAAGCTGCAAAGCAAACATGCTTGGATTAGATTTTCATAAATTGGAAGTGGAAATTTTAGAATCCATAAGGTGCTCATTTTCTTGAACAAAGGTTTTGCTCTTTGGCCTTGAAACCCAAGTGTGCAGCTTCAGGATTGTGTTTGGTCACCTGCCCAGGCGCTGGGAGCGGAAGGGTGACACAGCCCCAAAAGCAAATACCTCCTGCAGTTCCCTGGGGCTGTGAGGCCAAGGGCAGTGGCAGATGGGTGGCTGGGCTGAAGGGGGAGGTGGATGGAGCTAGAAGGGCAGTGGGTGCGGCCCCGAGGCTGACAGGCCAGAGGAGATGCTGGCTGGGGCCGCCGGGGAGGGGACAGCGCCGCTGGCTGAGGGATGGCTGCCCTCTGCTGCCCGCAGGGGAATGGGGAATGTGCCCTGTCCCAGGGAAAAGCCACAAGCTCAGGAGAAAACCTGGCTGAAAATACTGCCAACCTGTGTGTGTTGTGCTTATGGAGCTAGTTTGGTGGTGTATTTTTTTTTTTTCCCTAAGGGCGTCAAACTGAAAAAGAGTAGGATTAGATCAGATATAATGATGAAATTCTTTACTATGAGATTGGTGAGACACTGAAACAGGTTGCCCAAAGAAGGTGTGGATGCCCCATCCCTGGAAGCATTCAAGGCCAGGCTGGATGGAGCTCTGATCAACCTAGTCTAGTGGAAGGTGTCCCTGCCCATGGAACAAGGGTTGGAACAAGATGATCTCTAAGGTCATTCTATAATTCCATGCCATAGGTACAGGTATAGATATAGATAACTTTTTTTATAGTAAGATACACTTTTTCTCTTAGGAGATAAATAAATGTATCCTTTCTCAGTTACCTCTGGAGTGATAAAACTGCTGGGCTTTAGTTCACGTTTCTCAGATTTTTCTCCCCTAACTGCCAACTATCCTCCTCAGCCTGTTGTGCTGGAGCAAGATAAATTAAAAATGTGAATGTGCAGTTCAAAGTCTCTTCCTCGCTAAATGTGGATTACTCAATCCACGTTTTGACAGAAAATTATGACAGCCCCCATTTCATGCTTTTGGAACAATTTTACTGTATCTTGCAGAAAGAATAAACAAAAGGTGATCACTGAATACATATGCTGTGACTTCACTGGCTGCAGGAGGAGAAGTGCAATTAAGAAAGTCAGATAAATTGATAGGAAGACTATCTGACCAAGCTCTGAAGGAGGACAGGATATGAGTGAGCATCTTCAGTATTCTGCATTGAACGGGTAGTCCTTGTGAGTTTTGCCCCTGCAGGGAACAGAAGATTTTGTTTTACTCATAATTTTCCTTTCTAGTTTTGCTTAAAGAAACCACTAAAATGGGGTAATTGAAGGATGGGTTCATCCCAGATTTGTTTTCCTCTACAGTATGTTTTTTTTTTACACTTGGAACATCCCAATTACTTCATCATTCAGGCTCTTGGCATTCTAGGCAGTATTTAGATGTAAAACCTCTGTGTATATAGTATTTATAACTTAGGGTTTAGAGGAAAATCCTGAATGCTACCACTTACATGCTCATTGTATAGACTCTCCAGTTTCTGTTAAAGCTGAAAATAGTCGCCATCTCCTCTTTAGTCAATTTGAAGTCAAACACCTAAAAAGAGAAACAGCTGGGAATCACCTCTTTGAACAAAGCAGAGGCTGTAAGCAAACCCCACAAAATTAAAGAATAAGTCTGCAAGGGAGAGTAGCTGGTTAGAAGACATGGCTGCTTCATGGGAAGGGCATCTCTCTGTATCACCAGGAATGCATTGGCAGAGGGAATAGAAAAATTCATCCAAAGCTGCAGTTACACATGCCAGCTGTTGCAGGACACTTGGCAGGCTCATGCATCTACCACTTGTGAGAAATGCATCCTTCTGTCCTACCCCAAAGGCACATCTACAAGATTTCCATATTTCACTTAATCTATCTAGGCTTTTTGAAATCCCAATGACCACTTGCAGTCCAAGACCACTGAATTAACAATAGAGCAGCATGGTTTGTGAGCCCTACAGCTGTTTTCTTAACACTGCCTGCTCTACATAAGCCTTTTGTGGTGTGCTGCTGCACTCAAGTGCCAGTGAAAAACCATGTGGCAATTCATCTCCAGTCTGTAGACTACAAGACACCATGTAAAGTGACTGCTAGAATTATCAGCATACTGAAAAAAGGCTGGCTTCATTCCTGCTCTCCAGCTCTAACCTTAAGTTTAGCCCTTGGCCGAGTGTGTAACCAGACAAAAAGCCTGTTCTTGCCTAGCAGGAGCTGGGAAGAAGGATAAAGGATCTTCTCCCTTGCTGTGCAGGGAGAAGCCAAGCCATCCCTGAGGGGCAGCACCCAGCTCAGCCCTGACCCCTCACCTGGAAGTTCTCCACAATGCGCCGTGGGGTGACAGATTTGGGAATCACAATCACATTTCTCTGGATCTGGAAGCGAAGGAGAACCTGCAAGAACAGACAACTCAATCATTCCTCTTGCTCTGGAGGAAGCAGAGCCTGTTCCAACAGCTCTTATCCCTGTTTCCAATCATTCCTGTCCCTGCAGCACTGGTTGCCCTGCCTGGAGACCAAAGAGGGAAGTGATGGAGCCTCATGTGAAAAGCTTCCTTTCCCATTCAGCTTTGGGCCAGTCAAGCCTTCTGCTCACCCAGACTTCTATCAAGATTTCATTCTCTGCAAGAGGGCTTGAGATGAAAACTGAAACATTCCAGCATTTGCAGATGGGTCAAGAAAATGTTTCATGATGACAGAGCACACTTGGGAGTGGGCATTGCAGGCCACACAGAAAACAGAGCCTGCACTGCTGCCTCTCACCAGGTGACTGGGAACAAAGAGCCAGCCTGTCCTCTACACTGTCATTAACTGTCCTGTCACAGGAAAGGGTACCCACAGTCTGGCATCCTCATACCTGGGCTGTGGATTTGTTGTGCTTGGCTGCAATTTCCTTGATCTTGGGGTCATCCAGAAGGGAAGGATCCTCAGGCTTAGCCCTACACAGCGGAGAGAGAACAGAAATCTGTTTTGAGATCAGTGGCTAACAGTACACTTCACTGTCTCAGTGCTCCAAGCATTATCCATGCCAGCTCCCTCACAAATTGCCAAGCAACCTTACCATGGTCTGTCAGGAGAGCCAAGGGGGCTGTAGGCTGTCACAGCAATCCCTTTGGATTGGCAGTAGTTCACCAGCTTCTCCTGGGTAAGGTATGGATTGCATTCGATCTGCCAGCAGAAGAGTACAGGGATTGATGGAATACAGCTGAAACTCACTGCAGGGATTATCTCCTCATGCTCTGCTGTTTGTCCTCATGTGCCAGCCTTTGCAAAGTATTATTCAGCCCTAGTTTTCTACAGCACCTGCTTCTACACTGAGATTCCTTGTACCTCTGGGTCTTTGCTCTGGGGGAAGAGCATTTCATAAGGCTCTCCTCTGGGTTCTTTGGCCAGTGCATGTTGTGAGGTCCTTCTCAGATCTCTAAGCAGCAGCTTAGCAAATATTGAAAACCCCAATGCCTTGTATATTCAGAAATAATGTGGAGTGGGATGAGAAGGACAGGCTGCATCTGCTCTGTTCTCCTCTGTTCTAGACATAAAAGCTCCCTTGCTCATGTGCTATAGTTTTGGACAAAGATGATTTCTTTTTTCCTTTCAGGGTGCTCTTTTTTTCTAACTACATGCAGAGGAAAGACTGGCAGGCATTGGAAACTGAGGGAACTTAGTACTCTTAGTGAATATGCAAGAAGTATTGAATTCAGAACTGTAAGAGATGTCTGAAACTGTCCAAGGCCCCTTGAAGGGATAAACTTCTGCAGCTGCTGCATACAAAGGGGCAGTGGCTGCTGTATGCAGACAAAGACTACATGATTTTTTTAATGTGTGTATAAAACCATCTTTTTTATTTTATTTTACATAAATCAGGGTAGATACCAGGAAGTCACTAGTGTGTCAGTAAATGCTCTGCTTCTGTATAGAAGTTAAAGCTGACCTCCCTTTCCAGCTGGGTGTCTGAACTGTGGATTCCTTCATGAGAAAAAACACATGTTGCATGAACAATTATTTGCTATTAATAACAGATTGATACCATTACTAATAACAGAACAAGTATTTTAATGAATTCTTTTGTAATTTGTGTAGCACAACTTCATTCCCTATCAGGACACAGATCTACAACATCTTTATGTGTACTCAGAAATAATCACAGGGCGTAATTGTGCTGTGTCTGCTTTGTTCTTCCTTTTTGCATCTCCTTGAGCAACTGTAATTGGATCTTTATAATCCCACAAAACCTGTCACCTGCAGAGTCACTTTGCAGCTCACCTGGACATTTGCAGGCTTGTGCTTCAGTCCTGGCTTGTTCAGGATTCTTTCAATTTGCTCATGGTTGAAGTTGGAGACACCAATGGCTTTTACCAGGCCACAGTCCACCAGCTCTTCCATGGCCTGGCAGAAAGAGGAGCACAGTATACAAAACAAGCCCTGAAGGAATTATTCCTTGTGTGGCTTCATTTCTCTTCGTGGGCAAGGAAAAGCAGCTGTTTGGAGCTGCAAAGATTGTCTCTTGGGGGAAAGTGCACACTGGTGTATCTGTGCAATGTCTTCCATCTCACCCAAACCCAAGGGTTCCTTTCTTGAGATGGCAGAAATTCACTCTCAGTTATTTTCACATGGGAAATGAGGATAATCAATGATGTGCTCTTGAGCCAGCACCAGAGGGCTGTAGTGCAGGCTGTGGGTATGATCACAACCTAATTTATTTCAGTAGAGTGTATTTGAACAGTGCAAGAACAGTGGTGAGGACAGTTCTGTTCCTGTTATGGTCAAGCAGTCTGGCTTGCAGCTTCACTAAATATTATCAGCTTGACTGAGCATGTATGTTTTGAAAAGCTCCACTGTATATGGTGCCAGAAATACATAAGAACTCTGTGGCTGCTGAAGGCAATGAAAACATGCAAAAGACTGCCAGTGACAGAAAACATGATTTCCCACCGTGGCTGAACTTACCTCCCATGTATCTAGAAAATCTGTGTTGCTGGGTATAGCCATGCCTTTGTCATCTGCAGGAAACAGCTCCTCTCCTGCCTGTCAGTGAAAAAAAAAATATTTAAACACTCTTTTTTACTGGCAAATTAATACCAGGACAACTGAAGACCACGATGGCTTTAGCTACCAGTACAGAAAATACTAATATTTGTCCACATTGCTCCTAGCAATTTTGCCAGTAATCATTCCTAGTAGGAATGATCTGGAATCGTTCCTACTGGGAATGTGGGGTGTATCTCCTAGACAAGCAAAGGTATGACTCACTAAAACACATACAGATAAACAAGTCACACCACTTGTGGAACAAACAAGCTCCCTGTACTACTCTATTACTCCTTTAAGAGAGAACTGGGTTTGTTTTTTGGGGTTTTTTTAAAGGACCTGTTAAGGTCCCAGGAACATTTAAATCAGGTTTAGGCTGAGCCACATCTGCTGAACAAGGTATTATGTAAACACACAGGTGTCCTGTGAGGGGAGCCTCAGTTTAAGTTGGTGGCAAATCAGAACACCCCAGATGTACAAACTCAGAAATGGAACCCCACATCTCCACATTGCTCCACATCCAGTGTGCAGATGTCAGAGCATTATGCCATGACCCTTTTACTCAAGCTCTTTGTTCACACAGAACTAACCATGACAGCTTTGCAAGTGTGACAAACAGTTGACAAACTCAAAAGCAACAGATAGGATGGAGGTCTTAACCTGTCTGCAGCAGACAGAAAACGCCAAGACTAGACACAGACTGAGACATCAGCTCCTCTGAAGTACATGAAGGATGAGATACATTTCATGTACTTCTGACATGGATGTCAGAAAGTCTCACCTTTAGAAATCCAGGGTCTGTGGAACAACTTTAAGGCTCCTACAGCAAAGGTCAGCTCAATCTGTACTGTATTAGGGACCCAGTGATTAAAGAAAGAAATGGAAGACAGAAACATTCTCTTGCTCTGTGATTCTGTAACACGCAGAGGAAAGAACTTCTGTCAGGCAGCAAAGTACAGCCTTCCTTCCCTCAAAGCAGGAGAGGATGATTTAGCCCAAAGTTAAGCAGCATGAGTCAATCTTGCAGCCAGAGGCCTGCCCTCAGTGCTGGGTCCGTGTCCCCGTGATCAGGAGGGCAGAGGGCTCTGTGCAGGCAGCGCTGTCGGGGCAGAGATCAGGGCCAGAGCAGAGCGGGATGGGCAGCGCCGGGGCAGCGCTGGCACGGCAGGCACAGGCTCTGCCTGGAGCAGCAGTGCTGCTGCAAGTGCTCCTGGCACTTCTGAGGAGCTCTCCCCAGAGAGAAAGCCAAGGGCCCTGCTGCTGCTGTACCTTGAACCCCAAAGGCCAGTGCATGAGGTAGAGATCCAGGTAATCCAGCTTCAGGTCGGCAAGAGTCTTCTGGCAGGCTCCCTTCACCAGAGGCTTCTCATGAAAAGTGGACCACAGCTAGAGAAAAAAAAAAAACAACAAGGCAGATTGTGACCTCCTGGGTTAAAGCTCTTTCTTGGAGAAGGAAAAAAAAGCTCACACACTTTCTGGGACCATTTCTGCTTAACGTGTGTTTTGAACAGTCCCCTGAAAATGGAGGACGTGGAACACATCTTAAATACTGCTCTACAAAGTACAGTGACAAAAATAAGTTTCTCCCAGTATGGGCCTGGACTATTCTCCTAATTACTCCACACTACAGCACACAGCCTTTCTCCGCTGCCCTGAATTTCCCTCTACGCACATATTGTCAGGATTTTTTTTGTGACAGCTTTCCCCTGGATCCTAGGTCACCTTACCTTGCTGACAACAAAGAGGTCTTCTCTTTTCACAGCTCCTTCCTTGATTTTCTGCTGGATCCCTTCCCCAATCTCATTCTCATTCTGGTACACGTAGGCACAGTCGAAGTGGCGGTACCCGGCATCGATGGCAGCCATCACCGCAGCTTTTACTTGCCCAGCTGCAGACTGGAAAAAGAAGGTTAAGATCCCCAAAATTCCAAGCATGCAGGCCATTTCCTAGTTATCTAGCAACTAAAGAAACACTAAAGAAATGGGGGTTTAAGTAGAGTTTTTCCATGTCATGTTCTCTTCATCTTACAAAGGCAGGCTCCTGGGTCTGAAGGCAGCCTCCCTCCAGGCATTTATTTATCCGCAGCCCCAGCCCCAAGCAGGCTCAGCCAACAGCCAGGTAGTGCAGAGCCCCCAGCACTGCCAGAGATGGACCAGGGGGAACCAAGTTTTGTGCCAGGGAACTCTGCAGTGCCTCTTGCTCAACACTCCTCGCTTCCCAGTGCTGTGTCTAAGAAGAGAAACAGCCAAACTGCCCAGGTGGGAGAATTTTAGTTCTGTGGGGCAGGCAGTGGTCTACTTAATCAACCACATGACTTTGGAGTGTTACACTGTGCTCTAGCCCAGCTCATCCTGGGGCACATCCCACCTGTAATTTGAAGCTGCTTCCTTCAGAGACAGAGGAGGTGTGCAATTCTGTGTGTTTCTATACCCTGAAAGGGCGTGTAAGAGCTGTGCACAAAGAAAAGTTGGCATATCTCGTTCACACAAATCCGGCAATGTTTGTTTCTGGGCATTGTGTAGATCAGTGGGTTTGTAGTCACCGTAACAACAGCGCAAACCTCTTTGTCAGAACCTGCTCGAAACGCATGAATTGTCTTCTAAAGCCACACCAGAGGATTCCCGCGGACCTCGCCCAGGATTAGTTACTCAGCACGGAAGCAGCAGGGAAGTGCTCCAGTGCGGTGGCACGGGAAGGGGCAGGGAGAGAGGCCCGGCAGCCGCGGCAGCCTGGCGGGGATAGCAGGGGATGGATGGGATCCGCGCATCCCTGGTGGGTATGGGAGGGACGGACCCGCCGCCCCTCCCAGGCTGGGGACACCCAAGGGTCACCTCTCGCTGGCGGCAGGAGGGGGACGGCAGGGACGGAGGGCAGGGCAGGGAAAGCGGCTTCAAAAAGCAGTGGAGACCCGCGGAGGGACAGGGCATTCCCGGCGGCATCCCGGGCGGGATGGAGGGGATGGCGGCGGGGAGGTGTCCCCGAGCCGAGCTGTCCCCGCTCCCCAGCGCTCCGCACCCGTCCGGAGGAGGTGGCACCCACCCCTCTGAGAGCGGGCCACCGCTGTCCCCGTTACCTTCCACGTGCCCAGCCCCACGGCGGGCATCCTGGCCCCGCTGGAGAGCTGCACGCAGGTGGCCATGGCTCCAGCCGGCAATGCTGCCCGCCAGGACCGCCCGCCCAGCCCTTTAAGGACGGCAGAGCCGTGCCCGCCCCGTCCCGGGACCCGCCCGGGACAGCCCCAGCCCCGCAGCCCCGGGGGACCCCGGGCTGGCCCGGGGAGCGCTGCCACTCCCCGGGCCCCGCGGCTGTAATGTGGGCTTTGGGCTCCCTCCCAAGGTGGGATGATGCTTGTGGTAATAGGAGAGAAGTGACCTCCTTTGTAGGGGTAAATTAGAAAGCAGTTATTATAAAAAAGGATGTTATTTGTAGTGTTTGGGAGAGGCTTCTTTCAATGTTTTTTGAAATCTGCTTAAGAATAGTAGATGTTGAAACTTTGCTGCATGCTTGTGCTTGGAGAATTTATTCAGGTGCAAGCATCAGTTGGCAATCTAATAGTGCATTTTTCTCTGTGTGCCTTTCCCACAGCAGATGCCCAGCTGCTTTGTGGGCTCCTTTTTTTTGCCCTGCTGCTTACCTGAGGGCAGACAACAGTTTGTCTCTGTAACCCTCTTGTTTTTTGTCAGCGCCATCAGCCATCCTCAGCAGGATGTGATGTTTCAGTTAACATCACAAAACAGTTATGTAACACAGTGTTTGCCTTTTACTCTTTTTTTTCCCCCCCTCGGATTCCTTCTCTGTAAATCTGCTCTGAGCATGCTCAGACTCTTGTTTAGTTTGGGGGACAATGAAATCAATGGAAAGCTTGTGATATTAGGAGTACAGTATTAAAGCCAAGCTGTTTGCATGAGAGGCCTGCTGTCATCCTAGTCTGGGTTTTTTTTCTCCAATGGTTTCTTGACTGAGACATGTCTCTGTCTTTTAGAAAGGATTTTGGGCAGAAGGTTTGCATTTGCTGTGATGTATCTGAGCTCCACTGTCCTGTCTCTCATAACCAAAACGCTCAAGCCAAAAGCACAAATTTTGTTCACACCTCATTTGAGAACAAAGGATTCTTCCTTTTTAATCACATACAAAGGCCAAGTTCTTTTTGCATCTGTCATGGGGTAAAAGAACACCAGACAATGTGAGAGTGCTAAACCTGATTCACCAAGTGCACCAGTGGAGGAAAAGCCTGGCAGAGAGAAATGTGCCATATGCACTGAAGGAGTCTTGGTACATGTGAGCTATGGATGATAAAGTGACAGGAGAATGATACCTGGAAATACTCACACTGTACAGTAACTGTGTGCCCCTCACAAAGTACTCCAGTGAGTCAGTGGGGCCTCACCTGGGGGAAATACAGCACTCAGCTCTGACCTGTGTCAGGCTCTGGGCAGTGGCTCAGCACTAACACATGCTCTTACACCTCGTGTCCTCATCATTTTGGCTATCTGCTTGGGTGTAGTCATGTTTCCTCAGAGTCTATTTTATTGAGGGCTTGTAAAGCTAGATCGATGCCAGCACAGCCTGGCAGCCAGAGCACTCCACACTTTCACCACAGAGTTTTCCAGCACTTCCAGTTATTGCTCTCCTGGCACTTTCACATCATATGTACCAACATTCCTCCCATAGGTCTTGTCTGCACCAACTGGTCAGTCATGGTTCATTACATCCAGTCATTTAACTCCTCATCATGCCAAGTTCTTGATGCTCCTGTGACATTCAGTCTCTCAGCCTTTCTGTCATCTGTCAAGCACCTTTCATCCATGCACTCACACCCACAACCCAGTGATGTACAGTGTAAGCAGCTCAAGCTTGTCCAAGTGTATATTCCCCCACTGCACACTGAGTTAAAGAGTAGTACAGCTCGAGCACTAAGTCAGTCAGCATTGGGCCCTAAAACTGTTAACCTTCACAAATGCTGGTTTTTGTCAGTCATCTTGTTCTCAAGGAAGTCTCTTGACCACTCAGTTGCTCAAGACACAGCTCAAACTTCACATGGATTTGTCAGAGACCCCAGCTTGGTCTGCTGTGGGTGTATTGGATCAGAATGCAGCAGATGTTCTGCTGGTGCCCACCAGCCCAAGGCACACATGGACATATGGATGTCACTGTGTGCCATGAAAGAAAAATAAAATATTCTAAATATTTCAGAAGGCCAAGAGCATAGAAAAAAGGCTTTATTGTCTAATTCCTACTACCTTTTATAAGGTGTTCTGATACAGACTTAACATGATTGGTGAATAGGAACAACACATCTCCAGTCCCATGGGTTGAACTAGAGAAACAGCAAACCACCACCTGGGGAAAGATTGTTTTGAGAAAGGATCTTGTTTACCAAGATGGTTTTGAAAAGAAGCTTTCTTGAGAAGCTTTTCCTTGGGGGAAAAGTTAGCAGCTGGCTAGCAGGCTAAAATCTCTCAGACTCAGAAATATCAGGCCCACATATGGACACCCAAACTGCCACGCTGTCCCACCTCCCAGCTCTCCCAGCACTGCCCAGCCAGGCTCACAAAGCCTGACAAAGAGGCTTTCTCAGGGGAAACCTTTACTCATTCACATGGTGACAGAGAGCAGAGACCTGTCCCAGTGAATCAGCACAGCCTGAAGGGAACACAACACCTGCTCCAGCATCAGGCTCTGGGCAGCAGCTCAGGATTGACCTGTTCCAGTTCCACCATGCACCCTCTGCCTCTGTGCTGTGCCTGACACCTGCTTAACACTGCTCATCTCCCCTCTGCCCCCAGCCTCTGTTACTCTGGGCTTCTAATAGCCAGATACCAGCACTGGCTACCAACCAAATCAGTCCACAGTGGTCACCTATGCAGTTTTATAGCAGTTTCAGGTGTTGGTCTCCTTATTAAGTCCATATTAAGGCTTGTCCTGCTCAACTGTTCTTTTCAGTATTGCTCTGTCAATGCTTGTTATACCAAATTATTCAACTTTTGATCAAGACAAGGTTTCAATGCTCTTGTGACATAATTTAAAATTGAATAGGGATGATTATTTCCAACTACCTTGTTAATGCAAGCTTCTTGGTTTGTTAACTCTAACATTGGAATAGAACTTCCAAGCCAGCAGTAATCCAAATATTTTTATTTTGGTCAAGAATAAAATTGAACATCGATCTCTGTCCAGCTTCAGCCTGTAAAAAAGTGACTGAAATAAGGCCCAGCATGAGTTGGCATTTATCTGTAGGTCTGGACACTTCTCCCATTTAGTTTTCTTTCCCAAAAAGCTTTGGGCTGTACTCTAGAAGTTGATTTTATCTTTCACCTTCAGGCAGTGATTATATGATTATTCAGGATGGATTTTTCTCCTGCACTTACATATCCTTAACCCTGCAGCCTTAAGTGTTGCTGATGCAAGACAGTAGACAGAATCAGTTGCTAGTTCCCTCTTCTGTTTTCTCCTTTGCTATTTCAGCCATGCAGAGACACTCATGTAATGAGAATTATCACAGCCCACATCTTGTTCTTCAGAACAATTGTACAATTCCCTTCCACCAAAGAAAAAAGCCCAAAGTCACTGAACACATATCCTGTCCTTTTCCTGGAAAGTGGGATACAGTGTGTAAGCTACATAGTGTACAATTTGAGGCAATGGTAGAAGCTCATTAGACACTGGAGGCCTGAGAAAGGGCAGGAAAAAATCATCTTCAGTATTCTGCATTGAAAGGGTACTCCTTGTGATTTTTGCACCTGGAGGAAATCAGAGAGGAAAGATTACTCAAGGCTAAAATAATTGCTATATAGAACAACAGTGGGTGCACAGAGGAGCCTTCAAAGGAGGCTCTGAACTGAGTAACTGCAGAGTGAACTTAAGAGATTTGACAGTATAGAAACAGCCTACAGGACCAACAAGTTCCAGCCTTTTTCTATCATTCAGGCACTGAACAGTGGTGGGACCAAGTGATTTTCTAGATACAGAGTTAGAATTCACACTGCTTACAGAGACAGCAGCAATCTCTGTGGCCTTGCAGCCAAGACTTCCTGTCTTGGCTTCCAAGGTGCATATCTGCAAGCAGCTGTGCTTTGTACTGCACAACAGATGGTCACTCCCCACCACAACTGCCTGTGTAAGAGCTGACATCAACTCATAATACCCCACAGAAAAAAAAAATTACTCCCAGTTTAAAACCACCTAATGCTCATTTCTTATGGACACAGCCAAGGTCATCAACTAGAATCCTCATTTTGGAATTCTAGGCATACAAAGTCTCCTGGCAAGTGGATTTATAATGAATACAGCACATGACTTATACTGTGTAACAACAGATGCTTCATCCCCAAAATTATTTCATATTTCAAAATATACCAAATTTGAACTGCTAGACCAGTTCTTGTGAGATCAGAATAAAGATGATTGAAAATGTAAGAGTTTGAAGGACACAAACTGTCACTTACGTGACCATTTCACAGATCCTCCAGTTTCTGTTTAAGCTAAGAAGGGTGGCCATCTCCTCTTTAGTCAGTTCAAAGTCAAACACCTAAAAAGAGAAAACCAGCTGGATTTAACTTCTTGATTTGAACAAATCAAAGCAGAAGCAAGATTCACAAGATGAAAGAACAAGTTCAGATCAGAAAGGATGCTGGTTACAGGTGATGGATTCATGAAACATGGAAAGGAAAAGAAATATCTTGGGATTTTCCAGACTCTACTGGCAGAGGGAAGAAACAGAAGAACAGGAGACCCCATGTAAAGTGCCTGATAAGGTTATCAGCATACTGCTTCCAAGAGCTCTGTCTGTTCCTCACTGTAGATTTCACTGCAGCCCTGACTTCCAGACAGAAAGAGCTCAGCCCCCTTGGTGCAGGAGGCCATGGCAAGGGTGCTAAAGGATCACTGCCAAGCCACCCCTGAGGGGCAGCACCCAGCTCAGCCCTGACCCCTCACCTGGAAGTTCTCCACAATGCGCTGTGGGGTGACAGATTTGGGAATCACAATCACATTTCTCTGGATCTGGAAGCGAAGGAGAACCTGCAAGGACAGACAACTGCATCACTCCTCCTGTTCCAACAGCTGTTGTCCCTAAGCTCTACCCACTTCTGCAGAGCTGCATTTCAAATCATCCCTGTCCCTGCAGCCCTGGCTGCCCTGGCTGGAGAGCAAAGAGAGGAGTGGTGGAAGCCCCCATGGAAGGTCTCCTTTCCATTCTGGTTTTGGGCCAGTCAATTCCTTTTCTTAGCACCCAGGAGTTTTGCACTATACACAAGGCTTTCATTTCTGCAAGAGGACTTGAGAAGGGAAGTGACAGCTGAAGATGAGTCAGGAATATTTTCTTGACTGCTGGCCAGAGTTAGTAGTAGCATATCTTGCAGGCCACAGAATGGACAACCTGCACTGCTTGTTAACAAGACAAAAAAGCAGCATTGTTCACAGGTAACACCACAGAGGCTGTTCCCTCTCCTCAGACACAGTTTCCTAGATGGCTGTGTTACAGAAAGGGGTATCCACTGTCTGCCACCTCCTCACCTGTGCTGGGGTTTTCTTGTGCTTGGCTGCAATCTCCTTGATCTTGGGGTCATCCAGAAGGGAAGGTGCCTCTGGCTTAGAACTAGACAAAGTGGGGGAGAAAAGGATGAAACAACAAAGAATCATTTCAGAAGGATTCTATCTAGCCCCATTAATTAAAAAAAAAAAAAAAACAACATATATATATACACCTGCACCATTACTCAATTAGTCTGAATGCTTCAGACTTAAATCACACAAACCCACTTGGAAATTACCCATCAGGACGTCCAAGGGGACAGTAGGCTGTCACAGTGATCCCTTTGGAGTGGCAGTAGTCAATCAGCTTCTCCTGGGAAAGGTATGGATGACACTCAATCTGCCAACACAGAAGCAGAGACTGAGAGCTGTAAAACTGCTGCAGTTTTCCTTTGCTCCAGAGGGTTTTTTGAATCCTGATTTCCTAATTACAGGTTGCCTTCACCTGACCCTGCAGGTGGCCTATGTGACAAAACAAGACTGTAATTCTATATGGCACCAACTTTTATACTGAGTCTTTATGTACTTTCTGGATTTTTTTTCTGAGAGGCTTTTTAAGAGTCAGTCATTATTTGAGAATGATTGCTCATATCTGGATTCTTTATGCCTCCAGAGAGAACGGTTCCTAGGAAAATACTCCAAAGTTAGTGGTTCAACAAGATAAGACAAAAAGGAAATAGTCTGGTTCTGTTTGTATGAAGAAATATCCAGAGAGAGAGGGATTTAAGTACACGCTGTGTCTACTTTGTCCTCCCTTTTCCCACCTCCTCATTCAACTGTAATCAGAACTTTATAATCCCTGAGAAGTACTCCCCTGCAGTCACCTGGTTATTTGCAGGTTTGTATTTCAGTCCTGGCTTGTTCAGGAGTCTTTCGATCTGCTCACGGTTGAAGTTGGAGATCCCAATGGCTTTCACCAGGCCAGCATCCACCAGCTCCTCCATGGCCTGGCAGGAAGAGGAGCACAGTCAGCATGCAGTGGGTAGGACACATCTGAACACATTCTCCCTGGCATGCTCTGTTTTTCTTCATGGGAAGCACATTTTTAAAAGCTACCATGTGCTTCAGTGAATTCTTTCCAACTAATTCTGTGAACATGGATGAACATTCTGCAGCTGCTGAAGCCAACACCACTGCTGAGGACAGAAGATGTGACTCTTCCACTTGGGATGGACTCACCTCCCATGTCTGTAGAATATTAGTGTTGCTGGGGACAGCCATGCCTTTGTCATTTACAGGGAACAGGTCCTCTCCTGCCTGTCAGTGACAAAGAAAATGCTTGAAAACCTCTTGACAAAGCCCATTTGAGTGCTCACAACTACAGTATCTTAAACCTCTAGTGCAAGAGTGCTAATTCTTGTCTACATTCAGTCATTCCTTCCTGAGAAGTGGAAGGAATTGAAAGCATTTTTGCCAGTGGCCATTCCCCATAATAACAGGTTTTTCTGTTGGACCCCTGGAAGTGATGGCTCACCCAAACACCTACAGGGAAACAAACCAGTCAGAGCCTCCAGTCTCACATGTGCTTCCTTCAGGTGGTGTTCTTTAGTTCCCACTTAGCAAGAACTGCTCTGTTCTTTTTCCAGGGGAGCATCAATACTTTGGTCTACACAACACCAGGTCTACAGAAAAGAAGTGTTGTGTGCACTGACAGTTCTCCCATGAAAACACTCAGTGTGAAGCCACCAACTGCAGGAAAGTCAGAAGTGCATTTGTGTACAAGTTATGAGAAGATGCCAAGACTGAACTGTGTTTAGCAGCTGTTTGCTGCTGTCACCATGAGACAGTTTCATTTGCATGGCTCTGTTATTATAAAGTTAAAATAAAGCATGAAAAAAAGATGAGCATCTCAAAGATAGAATGCGGAGGGATCAGACAAGAGGAGAGAAAGGCTGTACTAGAAATACTCGAACTGAGACATCAACTCCTTCACTAATCTTGTGGGGGGTGCTAAACTCTCTCACAGAAGTTTCACCTTTTAAATTCCTCTCTCAGTGGAACAACACTAAGGCTCCAACAGGCAAGGTCAGCTCAATCTGTACTGCATTAAGGACTTGGTGATTAAAGAGAGAAATGGAAAACAGAAATGCTTTCTTCTGCTCTTTGATTCTGTAGCACACAAAGGAAAATTGCAGAGAAGCAGCAAAATGCAACCCTCCTTCCCACAAGGAGTGACTTTGAGATGAACACACACACACTGGATTTGCAAGAGAAAAGGAAAGCAGCCTGTCTTATGCTTGGAGCTGGGAGAGCTGCCTCTAGTTTCTCTAGTTGTCAGGCCATCATTCCCAGGATCAAAGGGGTGCAGAGACCAAGAGCCTGAGTCACATGGCCAGGGTCAAGCTGAGCACCACAGCAGTGCTGGCACAGATAACAGGCACCCAATTGTCTCTGTAGGCAGAACAATTGCTGGGCTGTTAAGCCAGCCACAAGAAACAAAGTTATGGGCATTGCTGCTACTGTACCTTGAAGCCAAAAGGCCAGTGGACAAGGTAGAGATCCAGGTAATCCAGCTTCAGGTCTGCAAGAGTCTTCTGGCAGGCTCCCTTCACCAGAGGCTTCTCATGAAAGGTGCACCACAGCTGGGGACAAAAACCAGGGCAGACTGTGAATTCCTGGGTTGGAGCTCTCGGGTGCTCTCCTGCACAGCACAGGAATGCTCCCCGTTCTTTGGAATGAGATGTGGAATGTGCCCAGCTTAGTGCTCTTCACACGCAGAGAGCTCTGCGCTGTGTGGCAGCACAGGAAACAAGAAAACAGCACTAGGAATTAACTCATTTACATTACAGACTTCTCCGGTGCTACGGCATTTAACTACGTTAAGCGTTAGCTGTTCCTACTGTAAAAACACCATCGGTAAAACCAGTATCTCCATAATTCTGACCACCTGATTCATACCTTACTGACGACGAAGAGATCCTCTCGCTTCACAGCACCTTCCTTGATTTTCTGCTGGATCCCTTCCCCAACTTCCTTCTCATTCTGGTACACATAGGCACAGTCGAAGTGGCGGTACCCGGCATCGATGGCAGCCATCACCGCAGCTGCCACCTTACCTGGGGGGGACTAAAGGGAAAAAAGGGCAGGACAGGTCTCGGTGAGGGATCCTCAGGTGCTCCCCCGTGGCGCAGCGCGGCCGGCGCGGTGCCCGCCTCACCTTCCATGTGCCCAGCCCCATGAGGGGAGCGCTGGCAGCGGCCCCGAGCCGCACGTACCCCGCCATGCCCGCCATGCTCGCCCTGAGCCCGCGGCCAATCAGCGCCCCCGCCCTCGCGCGAGCCCGCCGCGCCAACCAATCAGCGCCCCGGCCCTCGCGCGAGCCCGCCGCGCCGCCCAATCAGCAGCGGAGCCTGCAGTCAATGGCACCCGCCTTGGCGGCCGTGAGGGGTGCAGTGCAGTGTGGGCAGTCCCTGTGTGAGGGAGGCCGGGCGCGCTCCGAGCGTGCCCCCAGAGAAGGGCGAAATTCCTTATGGAAAGATAAGGGCTGAGCGCAGGTGTGTCCCGATCCGGCTGGATCAGCCGCAGGGATCAGCTCCTGCAGCGCCCTGGCCCTGTGTCACGGCTTGTGCCGTGTCCCCGCGTGTTCTGACACCCTCTCGGTTCCCTGAGAGAGACAAACATGGGACAAACAGTTTCACTTTGAGGTGACTTTGCGAGTAATTTCGGAAATGATCAGTGCAAATCACTTCATTGTAAATGCTGAGGGAAAGCGTGTTTTAGTATGTGTTCAAAACTAGAGAGCACTGAGTTTTCAGCCAATATCACAATGCTCACGTTGTCCCTCTGCCTTTAGGGAGCTGCATTTCAGGAGGAAACATACAAGTGTAGAAATAAATGGTAGGTGGCCTTTTAAATTCACAACAGAAACTGACTTCGCAATTTTGGAGAGGCAAAATATGCTGTACGGATGAGGTGTTGAAAGTGCAAAGAAAAAGAAATTCGTTTATCAACAGGATCCTTCAAGTGCTCCGTAACAGCCTGTTAGGGCTGCATGGGAGGCTTTGCTGTTTGCTCGTACTTGGGGGATTCATTCAGGTACAAACATAAAAAAATCTGAATTATGTCCAAAAGAATGTCGTTTGTTTTTTCTCTGGATGCCTCTCCCCACAGCAGATGCCCAAGATTTTTCTGCTTCACTTAACTGAAGGCAGACGAGACAATTAGTTTTCCCTTTATTCTTCCTCCGGTTTTCTGTCAGTGCTGTCAGCTGTCCTCTGCAGGGTTTATGTTACTTTATGTTTAACCCCATAAAGAGAGCAGGGCTGAAAAGTGCAGTTTGTCCTTCCTCTCACTTTGTTCTGTGAATGGCGTTCTCCCGTGGAGGTTGGTGCTTGCTTTTCCCAAGGCATGCCGTGAGAGGCACCTCGGCCTTTTTAAGAGAAGATTTTGGGCAGAAGGTTTTGCCTTTTGCTTGGTTTGTGCCCGTTGGTGCCAGCCCTTGCCCAAACCCGGGAGGTGACGCTTGTTTCTGTCCTCAGGGTGTGGCTGGGGTCGCCAGAGGATGGCAGGGCCTTTGAGAGAAGAGTATATACTGGAACAGAATGTTTATGTTGCTAAATGGTGTGCATTGGTTCTATTTCCAGATGCTTATTAAGGCAGGAATAAAACAGGGGGGGATAGAGAATTAATCTGGCCTCTTTCTTGCACTGAGTTCAAATCAAGCCAGGAGCTTCCTCTGAGGTCCCATCAATCTCTCTATGTCTTCTCAAGAGTGTTTTTTTTTTTTTTTTTTTTTTTTAAGACACTAACCTGTGATAATTCTTGTATTTGTCAATTAAAAACAGGGCTGTGCCCAGGGCTTGTGGGCTGTGGCTGGTGAGGAGGGGACAATGTGGGTGCTGAGGGATGACAGGGGAAATGCTGAGTGTCCCTGGCAGGATCTGTGTCCTGTGCACCTCTGGGTGGGAGGGGTTTGGGTTTCTCCTACAGAAAACTTTCGGCCAATTAAATTTTTGCATTTTCAAGTTAATTTTATTTAAAATATAGGACACCTCTGATGAAATTGTGGATCTGTGGGGGGTGTGTTTTGTGATTTGTCAACATCTGGTTTCTGCTGATGCGAGACTGAAGGCAATCACTGAATAATGGTGGTGCTGTAGAAAATTCTGTGTTGTGAAAACACTCTTTCCTTCTTCCACAAAAACCAGATTCCATGGGATGAACATCCCATGTCTTCACTGGCAGCACCAGGCCAGAATGCAATAAAAGGATTTGATAAAGTTAGAGCAGAGAAAAATGAGATACCAGAGGTCTAGTGAAGGCCATGCTACACACATGCTACTGCACCTTCAGTATTCTGCATGGAAAGGGTATTCCTTGAGATTTTTGGACCTGAAAGAAATGAAAGTGAGAATGTTATTTTCACAGATGATCTAAATGTGATGTAGAGATTTGTTGTGTGCATGGAGGAGCCACCAAGGAAAGACCTGCATCATGGAGTTACAGCAAAAATAGGTAGAGATACATGTCCTCCTTTCTCTAATACAGACAGAGATGAGTTCAACATCCAGAACCCTTTTTTGTAATTCAAGGTGCAAAGATTTCCTTGAAAACTAAGAATTAACAATTAGAATGTAATTTGGTTTAATTTTTGTTTTGTTTTTATCGTGAAAATATTAAGCCCTCTCCTGAAAATGTTATTTTTTTGGGACAAACCAGTTGGAATTTGAGTCGGCGTGATTTTTAAATAAATTGAATTTCATGCTACCTAGAAGCTGTGACACAAAATTCCTTGTAAAGAATATTCAGAATTTAAGATGTAGAAGAAAACCAGCAGCGTCACTTACACGTTCATTTGACAGATCCTCCAGTTTCTGTTGAAGGTCAGAATAGTTGCCATCTCCTCTTTAGTCAGTTGAAAGTCAAACACCTAAATAGAGATAGAAGTGGAAATCACTTCTTTAAACAAAGGTAAGAGAAATACAAGAGCAGCTCCACACTGCAGGATGCATTTTGACACATGGACTGCTGAACTACGAAGAACAACTTGTGTTGTGGGCATGAGGGATTACTTTATGAACATTGCTAATTCTAGATAAGATGTTTCTGGCATGTTCCTGTGTGGGGATTCCAAGCAAGCTGTGCCTGCACATCCATCCACAAGCCATGGAACAGGGAATAGTATCATGTAAGGATTGCTGATGAAACTCTCAAAAAGTAAGCCTGGCTTAACACTCAGTAAAGTGTAGTTAAGCATAAAGGAGGAAGAAGCTCAGCCCCCTTGGTGCAGCAGGCCATGGCAAGGGTGCTAAAGGATCACTGCCAAGCCACCCCTGAGGGGCAGCACCCAGCTCAGCCCTGACCCCTCACCTGGAAGTTCTCCACAATGCGCTGTGGGGTGACAGATTTGGGAATCACAATCACATTTCTCTGGATCTGGAAGCGAAGGAGAACCTGCAAGGACAGACAACTGCATCACTCCTCCTGTTCCAACAGCTGTTGTCCCTAAGCTCTACCCACTTCTGCAGAGCTGCATTTCAAATCATCCCTGTCCCTGCAGCCCTGGCTGCAGTGCCTGGAGAGCAAAGAGGGGAGTGGTGGAGCCTCACAGGAAATCTCCCTGCCAGGTTTGGGCCAGTCAATTCCTTTTGGTTGCACCTGGGATTTTAGCAAGGCTTACATTCTCTGCCAGAGGACTTGAGAAGGGAAGTGACATCTGAAAGAATAATTTCAATGGCCAAAGAGTTAATAGTGTGTCCTGGAGAGAATATAATAAAAAAAAAAAATCTGTATTGTTAGGGAAAAATCAGAGGAGTGCCACAATTCATGGGGAAGGGATAGAGGTTCTACCCCTCCCAGAGCTCTGTTTTCCTGCACTGGGAAGGAGTACTCACCTGTGCTGGGGTTTTGTTGTGCTTGGCTGCAATCTCTTTGATCTTGGGGTCATCCAGAAGGGAAGGATCCCCGGGCTTAGCCCTACACAGAGAAAATTAGTGGCACACAAATCAGTGGCAAGAAACCTCCACAGACAGATTCAGCCCAGCAACAGAGATCTGCATTTAAATAAGAAATGAGTGGTGTATGTGTAGTCTCAGTGCTTCAGTCATAGCCCCCAGCAGCTCCCTGGAAGATTGCAAAGCAGATTTACCATGGTCTGTCAGGAGAGCCAAGGGGACAGTATGCAGTCACAGCCAGCCCTTTGGACTGGCAGTACTTGATCAGCTTCTCCTGGGTGAGGTATGGATGAGATTCAATCTGCCAACACAAAAACAAAGTCTGACTGTGGCAGAACTGCTGTAATATTGTTGTGCTCCATAAGTTATCTCCTAATCCAATTAGAGGCTGCTTTTTTCCCTGATTTGTCAGTGGCCTGCATGATAATACCTATCCTTAGTATTAAAACCCCCTATTTTGATACAAAGTGCTTATACAGTTTTTTCTGGGGTTTGGTTTCACAAAGCTCTGGGTTCTTTATTATTCCAGACAGACTGTTTTCAGGGAAATTCTCCAACATCCTTTAACAGTGGTTGAACAAGGTGATACAAAAAAATAAGAAGCATCCAAGTGCTGTACTCTGAAATATCCATAGAGAGGGATTTAAAGTACATGCAGTGTCTGCTTTGCCCTTTTCCCATCTCCTCATTCAGCTGTAATTGGATCTTTATAATCCCACAAAACCTGTCACCTGCAGAGTCACTTTGCAGCTCACCTGGACATTTGCAGGCTTGTACTTCAGTCCCGGCTTGTTCAGGATTCTTTCAATCTGCTCATGGTTGAAGTTGGAGAATCCAATGGCTTTCACCAGTCCACAGTCCACCAGCTCTTCCATGGCCTAAAACAGCAAAATCATCATCCAGTGTGCAAGGCAGCTCATGATGATGTTCTTCCTAATGTGACTTGTCTCCCACCAGGAGCAGCACAAAAGAACTGTTTAGACTTGCAAAGTTCTCTGAGGGAAAAGCAGGTGCTGGCACATTAATGCCATCTCACCCCAGCCCAAATTCTCATTCCCTGAGTGTGTAGAAATTCACTGAGTTGCGTGAGGAGAAGAATGATGATACTCGGTAATCCACTGCTGTGCAAGCTTTGGAGAGCTGTCCCACACATTGCAGGCCAGATCTCAACCTAAAATGTCTTTATTCCTGTGAAATTTGTTTGAGCAACTCAAGAAATGTACAAGAACTGTGGTGAAAACAAATGTTCAGTGTTGTTCCACAGTTCCACAGAACGTTTTCTAGCTTCAGTCGGGTGGGCAGCTTCAGTCAAGTAAGACACTCAGAGAAATAGGAACAGCCAGGGAAGGATTAAGCATGCCCATTATGAAAAGCTATTTTGTACTGCCTTATGCTCCTTCCAGCTAATTTTGTGTGAGTGAGACCACAGTTCTGTGACTGCTGAAGGTAATGGAAGCATGGAAGAGACTGAGGAGGACAGGACGTTCCTCTTCTGCTTTGGCTGAACTCACCTCCCACGTCTGTAGAAGATCACTGTTGCTGGGTATGGCCATGTCTTTGTCATCTTTGGGAAACAATTCCTCTCCAGCCTGTGGGAGAGAGAGAAAAGGCTTGAAATAATCTCTGCTGAGACACTAGCTATGTCAAATCACCCAAAGGGGATGTTAGGAGCTAAAGCTAATACTGTGTTTTTAGAAAATCAAGTAATTCTCACCATAACTTAACTTCAGTCACTTCTTAGTTCACACATTTTTGTCATCTACTATCCCAATAAAGACAGGTGTTTCTGCTGGAGCCTCTGAAGTGGTGATCCACAAAGTGCATGCAGGGAAGTGATTAACTTACAGAACAATATTTTGGAGTCTTACATGAGTTCACTTCAAGTATTGTTCAAGTAACAGTTTCTTTAGTTGCTTTCAAAACACAGACACTTTTACTGGAGTGCATCTGCTGACAGATGTCCCATGGGGAGGCTCACTGTTGAAATTGCTGTATTAGAAAAATCAGAACAGCCTGTAATCAGACAGTGTGGCCAAAGTGTTTTGGAGTCTTGGAATTATCTAAATGCAGTTTCACTTGACAACTTTGTCCACATAAAGCTAACTACAACAATATTGAAGGAATGGAGTTGAGCTCAAAAGCATAAAGTAGAATACAGATTTTGATAGGTATCATCTTCTTGAAATCCAAAGTCTGTGAAACAACACTGAGGCTCCTACAGGCAAGATCAGCTCAATCTGTACTGTACTAAGGGTTTGGTGATGAAAGAAGAATGGGAAATGGAAGTGTTTACTTGCACTGTGATTCTGCAACCTGGAGAGGAAACAATTTCTGTCAAGCAGTGAAGTGCACCCCTCTGTCCCAGGGGGTTTTCTTTCAGAAGAGCAGGCTTTGGGTTTGTAAAGGGAAAAGAGGAACAGCTTTTGCTTGCAGCCAGAGGCCTGCCCTCAGTGCTGGGTCTGTGTCCCCGTGATCAGGAGGGCAGAGGGCTCTGTGCAGGCAGCGCTGTCGGGGCAGAGATCAGGGCCAGAGCAGAGCGGGATGGGCAGCGCCGGGGCAGCGCTGGCACAGCAGGCACAGGCTCTGCCTGGAGCAGCAGTGCTGCTGCAAGTGCTCCTGGCACTTCTGAGGGCCTCTCCCAGGAATGAGACCTGCTGCTACTGTACCTTGAAGCCAAAAGGCCAGTGGATGAGATAGAGATCCAGGTAATCCAGTTTCAGCTTGGCAAGAGTCTTCTGGCAGGCTCCCTTCACCAGAGGTTTCTCGTGAAAGGTGCACCACAGCTGGAAACAAAAGCAGGGCAGACTGTGAATTCTTGGTTAATGCTCTCAGGTGCTCTTCCTGCACAGCACAGGAATGCTCCCTGTTCTTTGGAATGAGATGTGGAATGAGGCCATCCTAGTGCTCTTCAGATGTGGCAAGTTCTGGGCTGGGCCCTGCCTGTGTCTGTGGGGGGAATGTGTGCCAGGCTCTGGTTCCATGAGTTAATCCATCATTTGTGCTATCCCTGTTTCCCCAGGGTCTGCCTTGGCAGTAGGGGTCTTTCGGTGGCAGTGGTGTTTTTTGTTGTTCCTGAGCATGCACAGAAATCTGCACTGCATTGCCTTAGGGTGCCTAAACCAGGACATGCACGTAGCAGGCAAAGCCAAGAAGATATAAAACAAGCCACAAAGAGTGGTTGCCACCAACCTTTACTTAGTAGGTAAGAAGTAACTCCAGATTCCAGCTAAATAGCCTGATTTTTGTAATAAGAAAGAAACCCCAACAAACCCCACCTTCCTTGGGACGTGTGCTGTGCAGATTACAGTGTCTGAGGTGCCCAGAACCACGCCTCCCACGGCAGGGACACCCCTTTGGCAATGCTCTGAGCCCAGCTGCTGCAACAAGCACCAGGTTGTGACAGGCCCATGTGCTCTGCTGTGCCTTAGCTGTCAGCAGGCTGTCATCAGCAAGCTGCTTCTGCCTCTGTCAGTCCTTTACACTGAGTAAAGGGTCTCTGACCTCTGCATCACGTGTTTCTACCTCGCTTGGGGCTACCTGGCCCACTCTGCCTTTTCCTGCTTCCCTTCTTTTGCACTAATCAATCCATCCCCCAGGACTGCTGGGTCACTACAGCAGGGTGCAGACACAGTGTATCCTTCTAACTGTCCCTACAGAAAGGGCTGTAGCTGTCAGCTTGTGTCAGGAGTGACCTGCCTGCTGTTACGATTTGCTTTAATCCTACAGCATAAAGTGTGTCTCCATTACTTACCTTCCTGCTAGGGAAATACTCTACACAAAGCATTCCCCCGCAGCTGTGCTCCAGGCTGCAGGATGGTTGGATCCTTACCTTGCTGACAACAAAGAGGTCTTCTCTTTTCACAGCTCCTTCCTTGATTTTCTGCTGGATCCCTTCCCCAATCTCCTCCTCGTTCATGTAGGCGTAGGCACAGTCGAAGTGGCGGTACCCAGCATCGATGGCAGCCATCACTGCAGCTTTTACTTGCCCAGCTGGGGACTGGAAAAAATGTGCAAATATTAAGAATCTCAAATCAGTGCTTGTTAAAGACCAGTATTCTAGCAAAATAAAACCAGGGAAATCATGTTAGGGAAAGCAATCCCCCCCCGCAATCCAGGTTGGTGGTTTTTTTTTCCTTTACAAGAACACTATTTCTTGCAGCGATAAACATGAATCCAGGGTTGGAAATCAACCTCTGGCCATTTATCTGTAGCTCCACTCCAGCTCACACTCAGCCCAACAGCCAGGCAGAGCAGAGCCCCAGGCACCAGGACAGCTCTCCAGAGCTGGACCAGGGGCAGTGAAGCCTGGGAGCTCTGCAGTACAGGTGCTTTTCTCTGAAGCTCTTACCTTCCAGGTGCCCAGCCCCACGAGGGGCATCTTGGCATTGGTGTTTAGCTGCACGTAGGTTGCCATGGTCCTGCACTCTCTCCTGGTTGCCTCACCACAGCTGCCTCTTGCCTTTCTGGTTTAACAGTGGTCACTGGCCAGGGCAGGGGACAATCCTGGGGCGTCACTGGTGCTCTGGGTCCTCCCATATCCGGCAAACAAGGCTGTGGCTTTTTCTCTGTACACTCAGCTCACAAAGGTTAATGTGAAAGCTGAAATCAATTAATAACTGAGGTGATTACTTGGGGCGTGGCAGTGGTGTGCTCTGTGGACCTTTCCCTTATCAAAAGATAAGGGTTGAGGGCAGGTGTGTCCTGGTCTGGCTGGTGTTTGTGCCAGAATCAGCTCCTGCAGTGCCCTCTCCGTGTCCCAGGGATTGTTCATGCCTCTCTCTTGTGCCGTGTGCCAAGGTATTCTAACACCCTGTTGCAGTTCCCCCCATGGATTTCCAGAGAGAGGTGGTTTCATTCAGGGCATTTTGGCCCAGGATTGTCACTGGAGGTGTCCTGAAAAGTGTCAATAAACAAGTCCTGGGGTAGGATGTGATGCAGAGGTCCCTCGCTCCCGGAGCTGCTCCCTCGCTGCCGGGTGTGTGACTGTGGGCTGAGCCCTTGGCTGCAGCAGAGTGTCCCCGTGCTGTGGTGGTGGCCTGGGCTGCTCTGCCCTTGACACAGCCTTGTCACCTTGTGTGCTGATGAAGTGACAGCTGGAGAAATCTCCGTGTGAGTTTGCAGAGGCAGAAGGAGTTCCTTTTCACCCTCCCCAAAGGCGTTGGTATCCACTCCTCAGGTGAGGCACGGTGTAGAACAGGGAAGTTCACCCAGGGCACATGTGCCAAACGTGAGAAGTCAAATTAAGTCCCTGTTTTTTCCCCAGTCTTAACAGAATCACCTCTCTGGTAAAATTCCAGAACTGCCCTTTTCTTTTTTTCTTTTCTTCACTTCTCCTTGTTTTGTTACTGTGGGCAGCAGGCATATCTCTATGGCTTGTTTTTTAGCAGCCAGTGCAGTCATAAAGGAATTTCATAATGCAAAGACTTGTGAGTGTAGAAAAGGTGACCTGTAGCTTCATGGTCATTGTGGATGCCATATGTAATTACTGCCACAAACTTAACACACCCTGTAGCACAAAACCAGAGCAGGATCCAGGGTGGATGCGTTTTAATGTTTGCACACACGGGGGCAGAGTTAAACTTGTGTGTGGCCACTGCTTTTGTATTTCTTCAGTCTTAGGCCAGCAGACTGAATTGGATATTCTATTCCTTAGATTTTGTAATAATGAGAAGTTGGAAATCTCTGTTCCTCTCTCTCTTTTCCTAAAAAAGGATAAGAAGAAGAAGAAGAAAAAAAAGGGTGGCTTACATTTGTAATAAACAAATAGACTTGAAATTTTCTGGTAGGGACTCAGAAGATACAAACTTGGGTTTAAAGAGGAAATTAGCCAGTTATCACTAACATACCAAATTTCTGAATTGTCCGATCCTTAAATTGAAGACACAAAAATTAATTCCCTTTCCCCTGCTGTCTTTTGCACTGAAATGTATGAAATGGTCTCCTGCTTCAGCTCACCACTGTGTCTCAAAGATGTTCCAAAGCTTGGACTTCTAAGCACTGTTATGCACGTGGAGGGGAAATCAAGTCTATTTTCTCCTTCCTGTTAACAAGGCACTTGCCTTCAACATTTATGTCTGAGGAGAAGCAGGAAGACTATCTCAAATTTAGTATGGTTGGATTTACTACAAGTGGGAGCACTCTCCTGTGCTCGACAGCTCCAGCTTGTTTTGACTGCAGCTGTCTGTGAGCCATGTGCAGCTGGTAGGAAGCAGAGTGTGCTGTACAGACTTGGGCTGTTAACTCCACATTTGAGGCCAGAGGCTGCTTCCATTGGGAGTTTGCCATGGATTCAACAGCGTGGAAACCAGCCATTTGTTAAAATGCCTGCCAACAGTGCCAGCTCTTTGTTCAGCCAGGCTAGTACCGAGCTCTGTCTAAGCTGTTCTGCACGTTGGCCCTGGAATGGCTGGGTGTTGTGATTTCAGCACTCTTTTCCAGTGCCTCATCCAGAGATCCCCGGTGTTCCCCCTGCAGCTGACAGTGCAGCAGTGCTGGTGGCTCAGGCAAAACAGGGAGAGAACATTTCCTCAAGATCTGCATCCCTGGCTGTGCTGGCCTCTGGGGGACAAACCAGGGACAGTAAGAAGAGTCAGGATTGACCTTTTCCTCCTTCCCAAGGACATTCCTCACTCTGTAGTGTAAGCCAGTGAGCTCAAGAGGTGCTGGGACTGCATGCAAAGCTGAGAAAGTAGGTGCTAAAAATTGCCTTTTTTATACCTTTTCCTCACTCACTGTATGTCACCCTCTGGAGCAAGATGGGCTTCCCAGGAGTAGTCACAGTCTGACATTCCCACAGCACTGGGCACACAAGAAGCCTGAAACAATGTATTTTGGGTTCTGAGAAAAACCCAGCCAAGGGTGTTCTGAAGCTGGAGTAACTATTACTGCTACAAATAGAGGAAAGGGGAGAATCTGGGGAACATCAAGTTTGAAACTGCCCTGAAGAGTAACTGCCCTACCTTTTAACTTAGCAGAGCTGCAGGAAGCTACAGTTTTTGAGAACTACATCAAATGGGGTGGTGGTTTGGTGATAAAGAGAAGTGTAACTTGCCAACAAGTGGGTACCTGAGGGTAAACAGGACAGGAAGAGATAGTTAATAAAACTGTCAGGCAGTGGGGAGCAGACCCCTGGAGGCAGTGGAGGAGGTGTTGACAGCAGACAAGGGCAAAACAAGGCATGTTCACGATATTCCCAAAGAATAATATAGTTACATTTTCTTCTGAGTCTTGTCTACATGAAAATCTTGCACTGTTTCATTATGCTGATGCAAATGCCTTTTTTGGACACATATCAGTTGAAGTATGTTGTGTATTGATTTAGCTTAAATCCCTTCCTTACCACTTCAGTTAAAACAGTAGAAACTACTCCAGCAAAATAACATCCATCCTCCCACAGACTTCACATGAATTTAACAGCATCAGGTTTTGAACTGGTTTAATTAAACTGCAACTTCCTTGCACAGGCCAGGACTGGTTGCTGTGGAAGCAGAAACATGTCAGTGTCTTTTGTGTCTTTTCTTTAACTTGTAAAAAGAAACCTTCTGATCACAGACTGGAGAGGTGGATTAATGTGGGACTGGCAAATACTTTGCTTGATTTTCTCTAGGTCAAGCCCTGTGAAAAGAGCAGGTACCAAAGCATCAACAAAGACCAAACCTTCTCAGTTGTTTCTGTGGGCGAATGGGCTTTGTAATGAGGGGATAGGCAACTTCAATTAAATAGGAAGAACACCATGGCCAGCATCCAGACCCATCTCATCTATAAATGGAAAATTTGCCCATCCCAGACCTACATTCCTGTCCAGTTCTGTTGGTAGGCATGGTTATCACAGGACTGGGATTTTCCTTCCTCGTATAGGCAGACTGTAGGTTTTCCAAAGCTCATCACTTTAGAGAGCAGTTGACTATTTTTCTTGCCAAGTGGAGGCTCTTGTTCTCATGGAAAAATATTTTCATGCCTCCTTTCAAGTTTCAGCAGTAAGCCATGTCTGGTTTTGACAAGGAAAGGGATGCACTGAATGTCCTAAGAGTGGAGGAAAAGACATGTTTTCTCTTTTTAAAAAACACAGAAGCTTTGAAAAGTGTTGGAAATATTTTCCTCACGTTTGTAAACCAAAACAAAATGAAGCAGCCAGTAAAACCAACGAGTTCATCTCGATTAGGAACAACGTGAAAAATCCCAGTGTGGAATCTGTACAGTTAGAGCTGAATAGAAATTGCTTTCTAACCTGAACTCGTACACAACAGGGGAGCCAGATGGTTTTAGCTGACTGAGTTACTCAGGTTTTGTAAAAACGAGAGCAGAACCTCATGTGGTGTTTCTCCCGTCACATGGCAGGACCCGTGGGCAGCAGGAACGTTTAGTGGGGACGTGGAAGGTCCAGTGATTCCCACAGAAGTTCGGCTCATTGTCCTTCACTAATCCATGGCTGTGCTCTGTGCTCCAGGTCTGCTCTAGGCTTGGTCAGATGGGCTCCTGCACTCTCAGCAGCTGACATTTCCAGAAGGAATTCAGGATGTGCAGGGAGGAGGCCCTGAGCTGAACATTGTTCTAGCACGAGGCTTCCAGCAATTGTCTTGGCTGGGGACTCTGCTTGTCCTGCATCCAGAACACGTGGGGAACCCCAGGGGCTGGGAAGAGATGGTGGCCACGTGTGGGTTGCTGCAGAAGCCAGGAAAATTGGTTTGGCCTGTGTGTGCTCCCAGGTTAATGCTCTCCCCAAACTCCATGCAACCATAAGAGTAGGTAAAAGGGGCTTCTTCATCTCTAAAGTTTCTGTATCTTGAGAAGGGCAAGAGACCTTGGCCCAACAGCGTGTGCCTCATCTTGTGGTGTTTTTCTACAGACATGATACCCTTCCCCAAAAAGAAGATAGGTTGTTGCCAGATGTATCTGCTGCTGCAAATTCCTTCTTAAGAAGGGCATTTCTTAATTTATTTTTTTTTCCTCACACATCCCTTGTATTGATCTTGGCTCAGTCCCTTGTTTGGTGCATTACAGATGCAGACATGTACAGAGAAGAATAAGGACAGCAGTACTGAATGTTCAAACAAGTACTGGACCTATCCAAAATGTTGAATGTTGGAGAGTGCTGGAGCAGAAAAGTCTCTTTGTAAGATAAAAAGGAGATACTGAATTACAGGCAAAATATTTTTCCCTGGCCCTTCCATGGGAAGGCCCTTCCATATCCTTCCATGGATAGCTAGATCTGGTGACAATGTAGAGGAATAGACTAATTCTGAATAGAGAAAGAGTGGAAGTCAGGCATAAAATTATTTAAGCAAATGGTTTTCCATGTAAGTAAAACAGATGAAAGTTTGAACTGAAAAAGTCTGGGAAGTCAGATATTCTGACTCCCCATCATGCATGATTTATTAGTCCTGTCTGTCTTTCCACTCATGCTCCTTTTTTGTTAAAGAAATTAGGGGGGTTGGAGGGGGAGGAAGCATGAATTAACTTGTGATACACAGCTATTTATTTAGCAACCCAACTCCTAAAGTTTCCTGGGAAACAATCCTGTAAAAGAGAGGCCTGATTTTGTTGCTTTTTACGGTCAGGAGCAGCCCCAGTGAATTCTGAGGAGTTACAGTAAAGTAGAAGAACAGTGTGACTCAGTCCTTCTCTTGATATTATCTAACCATGGCACACAGGACAGACTTTTTATATAGGAAGCTCATTTTTGTGCTCCATTAAAAACCAAACTGAACTTCAGCCAGTTTTGTTTTGTAAACTGGTATGGTGCAAGAGAGCCACATACCATGGACAGAAACATAAGAAGCACCAGAAAGGTCTTTGTGACTTGTACAAGAAAATCAAATTTTTGAGAAAACAAACATCAAAAACACAAACATCAACAAGGCCTTAATTAATTCAGGTTCATTGTAACATGGAAGTAAAAGACTTTAAAACAGGGTTTTGGTTTTTTTTTTGAGGGGAAACATCTTTCATAGCAAGATGTTAATACACTCCAACTTGAATATGTGTGGTGTGTGTTTGCTGTTCTCACCATTCTCTGCAATGACACCTAAGTTCCCATTTTACCCTTTTGGTTGTAACTGCTCAGATTGTTATGTGCTGTCATCATGCTCTAGTATCAGCACTATCCAGTCTGTTTTCAAAATAACTTATCATGACTAGACACCACCCTGCTGCTTTCTTTTTTTTCAAAGCCCTTTAAAATTATCTCTTCCCAGACAGTTCCTTACTGACTGACGTCTGGTGTCTGGAGCACTTTGTTTATCGTGGGGGGGAAAAAAGCAGATTCATCACAGGATTTTCTTTGCTTTTGATGCTGCTACAATAAGTTAATTTCTACAATATTGTGACTGAAAACCAGTGAAATGCTCCAGCCCAAAATCTGAAATGTAAACGCCTCCAAACCCACAAAATTTAAAAGTGAACCTTGTAAATCTTCATATTTTGTGTCTGGCTCTAGAAATGGGAAAACTTTTGATTGTGAGAAAGAATTTTGTTTTCCCAGCCATTGATACCTCGTAAAACTTTTTTTAGAGATATTTTTGAAGACTGGAACAATATCCATGAGGATTTCTTCAGAACATTGTGTTCCACAATCTTTTTTTGTATATTCTAGGCACCTGCAGTGCTGAGATGTTTATCTGAAGATGACAATGTAATGGTTTTAAGGGCATAGAGAATATAAGCTTTTTTTCCCCCATGCATATGTTCTCAGCTTGGGATATGCAGAAATAAAATATTTTTTTAAATTAATATTTCAGAAGAACAGACAGAAGTCACCTTTTGTACTTCAGAATAACACCACCAGTACCTAGCCATTGGAATTACATAAAAAATTCAGTTCCCACTTCAGGTTTAGAATACGATGCCTCACAAAGCAGCTTCCCTCCATCTGTTTTGTGGATTATGAGGGCTTTTATGTATTTTCTTCCTCCTTCTCAGTCATTTATTTGCTATTAATGATTCAGAAAAACTTCTGCACTTACTTAAAGACTAAAGCTCTGATTCTGGTGACAAATGCAGGGTTAGTTTAAGTGCTTACACACTCATCTTTTTTTTTTTTTTTAACAGATTCTCCCTCCAAGTAAAGCAGTTAGAGAGAGAGAAAGAAGAAAAAAAAAAAGGTAGAGTACTTTATTTTCTCTTCACATGGACTTATACTTCAGGTTTTGATATAAAGAGAACCTACTGAAGCTGTGTATTGCCTCCATACCCAAACAGGATGAGAGCCCCAATGTGTTAACACAGGAAAGCAGCACTGTATTCAGCAGGTCTCCAACACTGCCTAAAGGAGTAAAACAAAAAAGCTGAAAAAGGGGCCTTTGCTAAGAGCTTCCATTGTAATTGGGTGACTCCCTGGTGTGCAAGCTGTGCCTCGCTGCTCTGTCAGGTGCACCCCCAAGTTTGAGGTAATGATAGGCTTGGTTGGAGATGTGGTGGTGTGATACGTTGACAAATAGGGATGAAAAAAAATTCCCCACGCACGGGTGTGCCCGAGCCAGGGAAATGCTGAGAGCCACGTGCGTGGGTACTGCAAGACGTGCTGAGTGGCTCCACCAGAGAGAAAGGAGCCTGGCACATCCTTGCCTGCTCCTGCTCCCCGAGCTCTGACAGAAAAAACTTCATTTTCCTTGTGTTACAGACGTAGGAAGAGATGGATTTAGCCAGAGGAATTTTATAATGTTGTAACTCTGAATCCTCAGGAGGCAGTAAGGATGTTTTTCTCTTTGTAGTGTGTTATACTCCCAGAGCTTTCCCCCTACTAATTTGTCCTCGGGTGGAAATGGGCCATCTCAATAGTTGCAGAGGAATGTGAGACAATAGTATGGATAGCAGAGTGAAGACAGTATTTTGTAGAGGAAAAAATGTCAAGTGTTGAAAATGGCCTGACAGGTCCTGCCTGCCAGAAAAAGGTGAGGGAGGATTCCCTGGGCACACATCTGGGTGGCAGAGAGAGTGGGTTGGAAAGGAGTAGGGAGGGTCTAGAAAAGGAGATAAATTCATGCAGTAGGAAAACACACAGGAGAAGTTATAGAGAGAGGGTTTGAGGGTTATTAAAGAGTGCAAGGACTTGATTGCAGAACTTTACTTTGAGCATGAAATCATTAATGGAGAGAGATCACGTATCAAATAGTTCTGAACAAAGATCTCCGGGTTTTCTGGAAATTAAAATGGCTATGTCTGCAATGCTCTGTGGCAAACACTGGCTCTGGCTTTGAACAAAGTAACTATTCTCTGAAAGGGTACCAAGGGCATAATCAGTGAAGAACGCTCCTGTTTGCCACAGTTTTCATCAATCATTAATCAGCCTTTCTTCTGTCCAGTTCTGTTTTCTTCTGCTTCTGCCTTGCTCAGCTCCAGGCCTTTATTCACCAGTTGCACTGGTGCCCTGGCGGAAGTTTACGCGTTGAGGAAAGGAGTTTCCTGGACGAATTCTGCCACAAACATTCCAGCTAAATGCAGCAGCCTGGAAGGGCTCCAGAGCAGAGACCCTGAAAAACACAGCCCAGCTGGCCTGAGAGATAATAGCTGCCAAGTGAGTGTAGCTGTCTGCAAGAAGTCACGCACAGGGAGGTGGCTTTGACTCTTCTGTCCTTGGATAGTTTGAAATGTGAATCAAAGTCATTGGGCTCTTTCTGCCATGCTAATGAAATGGGCTTGCCTAAAGACTAAAGGAGACAAAAAGCTGTATTTAATGGCCATGGAGGTCCTGCACTGTGGCATGGGTTACTTGTCTACTCACTCACAGCTGCATATTGGCATAGACTGTTTCTTTCTGTTAATTGTATTCCTAATGATCGACGTACAGCCAATGCACAGAGCGCTGATATTCAAGAAAAGATATTTTTCCTTCTGTCCCTAGGATCTTTGCTTCTTTCCCTTACAAAGTCAGCCAAGCAGTTTGCCTGAAGGCATGGTGAGTGCAGGTGTGTGGTTGTGCAGTGGGATGTGGGAGCATTTCTCATCACCAGTTCGAGCTGATGGGTGGCAAATCAAACTCTTCTGCACCGTGAACTTGAGTATTGCTCTGATTACACAGGCTGGACTGGGTTTATACTCTAAATTCTGGCTTAGATAAAGCTGACAGAAATGAAAGGTAGCTGTTCATATTAAATTTGGTGGATGAGGTGAAAAGGATTTTATGTGTAACTGTTAAGTGCAATGCACATCCAGTAGAAATATTCTGCAGAAGCAGCAGATTTTATTGTGGTTCTGTGGTGAGGTCAGGAATAGCTCTATCAGGAAAGGCATGGAAAGGCATATTCTCCCTGAGATGCAGAATGCTTTCTAGAGCTTCCCAAATGAATGAGGAACAAAGTGCAGTAGCCACCAAAGAGATGCAGGATGCTGCTCACCAGCAGCCTGGCCACTCTTACCACACAGTGCTGTGAGCCTAGCAAAGCAGTGTTTCATCTGGATTAGCCTTCTTTCCCACTGACATTTTAGGGTCTAATCCCTATAAATGTAAAATTAGATACCATTTCTCCTCACAGCACAACAGAGACATTATTTTAATACTTCTGCCCCAAATTTTCTTAAATTTACTCGGCTCTTTCTCCTATCAGAATCTGAATTCCCCATCTTTCATTTTCATGCACTTTTTTTTTCTCGCTTATTAAAAAGGGAAGATTACCTCTATCCCCTGTAGGGAGGATGACAGAGTACATTTGGTGTACATCCAGTTTGTGGCCCTCTAAGCTTTACCTTGGGGCAGAAAATGTGACTCTGATGGGCTACGAAAGATGTGCTCTGCTTCTTTTTTTTTAAATAAAATCAGACCTACGGCAATAGAAGCACTAAAGGACACCATCTTCCCACAGCACTTCCCTCCTGTTTCAAACCAGAGCTGCTCCATCCACTTATTTTTCATTACTTCAGGCTGGGATCACAGCCTGTGGGAATGAGGGAGCTAGCGTGATCCTTAGGAAGACTCACGGGTTTTGGTTTATTTTTTTGCTACTGATTTCATTATGAGTAATTAGGTTTTGGACCCTTGCTTTTCACCAAAACCAGAAGGCCCTGAAGCGGTTTCGGGAGAAGCCAGAGCTTTGGATGCCTCCGGCCGTGCCCTGCGCGCACTGGCGCGACCCCGTTTCCCGGTTGCACAAAGCGCCGCCTGCCTGCCCGGACCCGCGCGGGGGGGAGCCAGCATCTCTGCCGCGATCCCTGGCGGCAGATGGGGCCGCTCCGGGAGGCCGGGATTCCCGAGGGAGGGAAGGGACGAGGGAGGAGGCCCGGCACGACCGCAGCATCCCCGAGCCCCGCCGGGCACGGCAGCGCCGGGCTCGGCGCGCTGGCCGAGGCACCGCGTCACCGCCCCGCCCCACGCCTATTGGCTGAGGCCGCTGCCCATCGCGCTGGCCGGCCAATCACAGCGCGCCGCTCTGGCGGGCGCGGAGGCAATAAGACGCGCGGCCCGCCCCTCGGCCGGCCCGGCGGCGGCTCCGGCGCTCCCCGTGAGGCAGCGCGGCTCCAGCCCGGTAATTCCGCGGGGGGCGGCCCAGCACGGCCCTGCGTTCGGGGAGGGGGGGCTCCCTCGGCGGGGCTGTTCCGGCGCTCCAGGGAGGGATGGTGGTGTTGTCCCTAGCCGAGCGGCGGCTTCCCGAGGGGGCGGTGGCGGCGAGGCGCCGCGTGTGTGCCCCCGGCCGTGCCTGCGAGCCCCCGGCCGTGTCTGCGAGCCCCCGGCCGTGCCTGCGAGCCCGTGTTTGTGTTGGTGTTGGTGTGCGGGTCGCCGCCCCGCGCCGCCAGCCGCGGGTGTTTGCGCTGCCCTACTTCTGGGCTGAGCCTCCGTGCTCGGGGAGGGCTGGGACACGCAGGTGCTCCGCACAGGGACGCCTTATAAAAGGGATGAGCACGGGAGCTCGTCCCGGCTGGAGCAGGAGCCCTGGAAGTGACCTGGACCTTAAAGCTGTGCTTGGCTTACACCGGGAGATCCGCCGGTGTAAGATGTTCTCCTGAGCGCCGTGCGCTGCTTTCCTGCGCTGAGCTGGGGCTCTGGGTTTCTGTTCTATCATAGACGGAGCCACAGAAAGGTGTGGGTTGGAAGGGACCTTAGAGACCATCTCGATCCAACCCCCGTGCCATGGGCACGGACACCTTTCAGTAGGCCACGTTGCTCAAGACTCCAAGCAGCCTGGCCCTTGAACACCTCTAGCGATGGGGCACCCACAGCTTCCCTGGGCAGCCTGTCCCGGTGCCTCTGTGCCGGCTCCGGGTCTGCTCTCTGTATCCTCCATGGTGTCCCAGAGCTTTGGGTCGATTTCTGAGCACTAGAGCTATGGTAATTGCAGCCTAAACGAATCTTAGGGAGCAAGTGATATCCCGGGGCATGTGGGAGACCAGAAACTTTCCCTTGTCAGAAATGCAGGAGCTGTGCGTTGGCATCTCTTTTTTTGGGAGAAGGCATTTGATAGCTTTCCCAGCCCGTACAAGGGGTGTGTGCTCTATTTTTTTAACAGCTTTGAGAGCAAATGGTGGCTGGCAGAGCCATTTGCACTTGTGGGCTCTCCCCGTGAGCGCTCGGTGTTTATTCTTTCCCTGCAGGTAACCAGCCAGGAGCGTGTGGTGGCCTCGGTATAAAGCAGCTCTTGAGCCTGTGCTGGGATTTGTGTAGGTCGTTCCTTTGCCGTAGGAAAGGTGAGTAGGATTATTTCCATGTGTTGCTGTAAGGCTTTGCAGTTTAAATGCTTCCAGAAGTGGACTGATATTTAAACAAGGCTGTGGCTGCTAGTTCTTCCTAAATTTGTTTGAGGATTGTGCTTCTGCCTAATGTTTTATATAGGTGAATTGGAGTTTATGGCACCCAGATGATATTTGGTCTTTGTGTAAGTGTGTCTCTTACACTAACTAAGTTTTTATTGCTTTTGGCTAAAAAGCCAGCTAAACTTTGGCAAAGAGGTGCATCACCCTTATTGTTGGGTCTTAATTTGGTTTTGTAGATTATGTCATCTATTCCTGTGGAAAATAGAATCAATTAATCTGAATAATGAGGTATCTGCAGAGACAGAGCTTTCTGTGGAGCTATTTTATGGGTAGTAGCTCATGCTGTGAACACACTGCAATTTTTTAATTGTATCTGCAGTATGTTGAGTAAGGATCAGTTGCTTTAGGTGGAAATGCTATCAAATATGTGTTTTTGTTATAAACCTAGGGTGTTACAGGGTGCAGGTTAGTGTTGGATCTGACGTGACATGACACCTGACTCCTAAAATAGCTGATTTCTTTGCTTAAAGTGCAGCTGATTATTGGGAGTGGAAAAAGTGGACCATGCAGGGGATTTTTGCTTGAGCTATTCCTTGCCATACACAAATCTCAGCCTGCCTTTGCATGAAATAAGACATCTGTATTTATTGAATACAAAATTTTTGTGTTTTGTATTGTGTGTCAAACAATGCTTCCTGATATTGTATAAAAATCTCACTCCTCAAAGGAGATTTTTTTAATCCCAAGCTGTGCCATTCAGCAGAAGATAGCACTGGGGGGTGTTGCACAGTGCCCTTGTGTGATGTAGACTCTGTCTTAATGTAAGATGATAAGAGAACTAAGCTGCTGTTACAAGCAAGATCAGATTCCTGAGTCTGTTAATGAATTCAACTTTTCTAGACACTTTTTTTTTTTTTTTTTAAAGTCTGGAAAAATGAATGCTGATACTGTGCTGGGTGTTTCCCAAACCCCAGAATGCATGGTCCTGTCCCATCCTGCTGACCTAACACAGGGTCACAGTGGGCCTGAATTTGAGACACTTGGAGTGTGATTGAAGCAGCTCCAACTGATTTGAGATGATGGGAGCTCCTTAAATGTGTTTCTTATGGAAATCTAGCCTGAGGTTGGGTGTGCAGAAATCAGAGCTCAGTCTCCCACTGTCCATGGTTTTGAGAGCACTTGATATTCATCTGAAGTACAGCAGTCCCCCCAGTGCAGAAAGTTATATTTTTACATTTTTTTCCCCTGCTCTGTCCATTGCCCTCAAGCCTGTATCTCAGGTCAGAGGGGTCAGGTGGGGTTTTCAGAGCTGCAGTCCTGTGTTAGATGAACCTTTCAGGCATCCCATCATCTGCTAGCAGATCTTGGACCACCTTGGGCAGACCCTTGGGTGTGTGGTCAAAATGTATCTGCCACTGAAGGCAATCCAGAGGTCATGTTGCTTGGTCAGGAAAAAAGAGAAAGGTACTGTTTGACTTTATGGATGTGTAGCTGTCTGACTTAATGAGGACAGAAAATAGGCCTTTTGTGCCCACTCCAAAAGTGAAAACATTAATCCTGGTGCCTAAGAATCTGGCATTGTACTTCACAAACAGGAGAGGAAAAATAGACTTGAAAGTCAGGAAGAGGATGGGATAATCCGAGAGGTCACTTGTGGATTCAGTGAGATGAGGGCTCTCTAGTTGTACATTGCATCCCAGAGTATCTGTGTTGTCACACTTGAGCGTGGAGGAATGATGGAGGAGGTGGCCTGGGGAAAAAAAATCAAGCATAGACTGGCATAATTAGCAGGACAGGATGGGGATATGAGGAAATTATGCAGAGTGTGACTGTGTTGACATCTCCTTTGAGAAAAGCTGATAAGGTTTTGCGTGTTGCCAGTTGCAATTCTGTCCCAGTTTCCAGTTCCTGTGGCTGAGGGCCACAGCTGCTGTCCGTGCCTGCATTCCCTCAGAGCAGTGAGGGTCTGGACAGCCCTGGTGGGCTGGAGCTACCTGTGGCACCTCTGGGAGCCTGTGCTACTGAGTGAGGCTCTGCTTAAGCACCTGAGGGAAACCTGTAGGCTGGAACAGCTCGTACAAATCTGCTCCTAATCAATTGTTTAAGTGGGCTAGTTGCAACAAGCTGGGTGAAGGATGGCACTTCCCTTCCCACGTGAGGTCTCCTGCTTTGGAATTCCTCCCACTCTCAATTGTAAAATCATACTCAGCAGGCGCTCGTTTCTTTGGTTGTTTTGATTCTGGTGGTTGTTTACTTTTCACTGCCATATTGCTACTTGTAATACATTATCTGGGGGATGCTGGATGTGCCTTTCTCATGTGTTTGTCCAGATGTGTCGTTATTAGATGCCAGACCAGCTGCCACCTGTGCTAAGCTGCAGCCAAAATGGCAAAGTATAGGCTCGTTCTCCTGAGACATGGGGAAGGAGCCTGGACCAAGGAGAACCGCTTCTGCAGCTGGGTGGACCAGAAGCTGAGCAGCGATGGGATCAAGGAAGCTCAGAACTGTGGCAAACACCTCAAAGCTCTGGGCTTCGAGTTCGACCTCGTCTTCACCTCGGTGCTGAGCCGCTCCATCCAGACTGCCTGGCTGATCCTGGAGGAGATGGGCCAGGAGTGGGTCCCCATCCAGAGCTCCTGGCGGCTGAACGAGCGTCACTATGGAGCTCTGATCGGGCTCAACAGAGCAGAGATGGCTCTGAACCACGGCGAGGAGCAAGTGAAGATCTGGAGAAGAAGCTACGATGTTACCCCGCCTCCCATCTCGGAGTCTCACCCCTACTATGCCGAGATATACAACGACCGCCGCTACAAGTGCGGTGATGTCTCTCAGGAGAATCTCCCAAAGGCTGAAAGTCTCAAAGATGTGCTCGATAGACTCCTTCCCTACTGGAATGAAAAGATAGTGCCAGAACTGAAAAGTGGCAAAATGATTCTCATCTCTGCCCATGGCAACAGCAGCAGGGCATTGCTGAAGCACGTGGAAGGTAAGGGCCTTTGTTTTAGCCTTCCCCTCTCCTCCTTACTCAGTGGTTTGGAGCTTTATGTCTTGTTCTGTCACGTATTACTTACCTGGGCAAGGTAATAATGTCTGTGGTCTCTAAGGAGGAAGTAGAAAATTGGTCAAGGAACAAACTGGGAGATGTGGAAAGGGGAGAGAATTAGTTAGGTCAATGGAGTTAAGGAAAGGGCCAGATGCTTTCATTTTATTTCTCATTGTTCATTTAAAACTACTGTATTCAAACAGACTTTGTGGTTGGTTTAGATAGACAAAAACTCTGCAGGCTCACATTATTTTTGTTTGTTTTTTTTTTTCAGCTGCTTTGTCAGGTTTGTGATTATCATCTCCTAATTAAAAAAACATTGCTGTAACACAGCAGAATAAAAATGCTTGGCTTGGGTTGTGGAAGGTGTTCTTGTTACTCTGATGGGTCACCCTGATAATTTTGTACTTAAAAGTTTTGTGACAGGGAGTTCTGCAGGGAGTAGGCACTTGCTAAAGCCTGTGCAAATACTGCACTATATCCCAGTGTAGAAAATGCATCCCAACAAACAGCCAAACTGGTAGCTTAGTATGAGGCTGTTGATTTACCACAGAATGGTTTGTGTTGGGAGATACCTTTTAAAAGCCATCTAGTCCAGTCCCTGTGCAATGAGCAGGGACATCTTCAACTAGATCAGGTTAAGAGTCCTGTTCAACCTGGCCTGGAAAGTTTCCAGGAATGGGATGTCTGCTGCCTCTCTGCAACATGTTCCAGTGTTTTACCAGCCTCATCATAGAAATTGTCTTCCTTATATCTAGTCTGAAACTATCTTCTTTTAGTTTAAAACCATGACCCCTTGTCCTATTAGGCTCTGCTAAAAAGTCTGTTTCCATCTTTCTGAGAGGCCCTCTGGAACCTTCTCTTCTCCAAGCTGAACCAGCCCCAGCTCAGCCTTTCCTCACAGGAGATGTGCTCCATCCCTCTGTTCATTTTTGTGGCCCTCCTCTGGTTCTGCTCCAGTGGGCTGAGAATCCCACAGCTGGTCTTGAAAAGGACTTGTGACTTTATGATAAAAAACATCCTTTTCAGTGTCAGAGTCTCCCCTCCCTTCCTCTTTCATCTCTTGGCTTCTAGGCCATCCTGAACTGGAAGTTGAACTACATTAACTTCTTTTTTGGGTAGAGCAGAATTTAGTGATTATATATGTGTGAATGCAGCCTAGTACATTTGTAGTTACAAGTATGCACAAACTGGATTGTGTCCGCTCAGGTTTTTGTGGGTTTTTTTTGGTTATAAAATCCTCTGCTCTGTGGCTCTGCCTGTGGAGTGCTTTTTGCATTTGGCCATGGTGGAACAGTCAGGGCATCAGGAGCCTGAACCTGTGAAATGAGCAGGTACAAATGGCTCCTGGAACTAGAGAGGCTGTGAATCCTGGGCTGTGGGTCACTGCTGGGCTGAAGGAGGAAGGGCTGGTTCAGTCAGTTCCATGATGTGGTCAGAGTGATTGTCCACACTGTGAAGTGATAAGGGGAAAAGGGGAAGAGGGATCTGCAGCTGTGGTGACTCCCTGCCTCCCAAGAGCTGAACCAGCTCCATGAAACCACGCTGGCCAAGCCCTTTGGGGGTGAAATGGTGACAGCTGAATGCAGGTTCCAGCAGAGATCCTGGGCCACCTTCTGTGCAGGTCTGCAACAGGGGCTGGCAGCATCAGGGACTGGGAAGGGTTGCTTAGGAGTTGGTGTGGCTGGATTTCTTGCTGCATTGAGATCAGAGAGGAGCAGTGCTGCAGAACTTTTCTTTGGGACAATTTTTAGCTCTGTGTTACTCTTCCAGGACTGCCCATAGTAAAGAATAATAAAGCTATCCTGTGTCTTGCAGCATGTACTCATACAGGGAAGTGTGAGCAATCCTTGGCAGAGGATCTAGTTCTGTTGACCAAGGACCATTTGTGCCCGGAACAAGTGGCAGGTACCTGCTGGCTCTCCTGCCCTTTGTGTAGTGGAGATTGGATTTCTGAAGAACTGGCCTGAAGGGTTGCATGGACAGAGCTTTGAGACCCCTGGTATTACAATCTGCCTTCATAGTTTTGGTTTTGCCTTTTTTTTTTTTTTTTTTTCCCTTGGCCTAAACCTAGCTGAATCCAAGAGGTTTCTTGTCTGCATTGCTGACTGTCTCTCCCTTTCTCCCCTGAAAGGTTGTGAGTTGCTCTGGAACCCTGCTGGAGTTGGACCTGATTCAACAGTGCTTAAACCTTGCCAGGCTACTGTATTTATAGCACCCACTGTGAGATGGGCTGTGTTTTTGTGGATTTTTCTTTTTTATAAGCTTAGTATGTCCTGCACTTGAATGGATTTTCTAAGCCCCTCCAGCTTAGCTGGAGCCTTTTTTTCCCTTCTTTTTGGCATTTTGAAAACTGGGCTCCAAATGTCTCAAGCAGCAATCTTGCACAGCTGCTTAGATGTCTTAGTCACGGTGTTAACTTGATCTTGGAAGATGTAGATCAAACTTTAAATGGCAGGAAATACGAATGTTTTCATTCAGTTGGATCTGATGAAACAATTCTAATTGTTTCAGTGACAATTTGAATTTTTTTTTTCCTTAAAGACTACAGATTATTCCTTGAAGTTACTATTTCAAGGAGGTATTTTCTTGAAACAGCCCTGCAATTCTCTAAATGTGTGTTTTCCTTGCTCTGAGTAGAGCAGGAAATGTAGTTCTGCTTTCTACTTGCATGCAGTCATTGGAGTATCATGCTCAGAAGGCTTTGACTGTGGTTTGGGTTTTGTTTTTGTTTCCTCATTGCACGGAATGGTCTCATTAAGGTGTATGAAATGTCTGTAGAATCTGTCATGCTAAATGACCATGCACAGGATCTATTTGCAGGTGTTCTTCTCTCAATTCTTTATCTAATAACCAGTGCTTCATGTTGGAACCCTCTTGACAGTGTCCCTTTATGAAGACATTAGGGTAAAACTTGTGACCACCTTGCCCTGTTTCTGTTGAAGTGCTGATTGGAGACCAAGTCCAGTGGACTGATTTACCACATGAAGGATGGGTGGTTTGTCTCAACTTTTCTTTCTTCCCAGCCATTTAACCCTGGGACTGGTGTCAAGTACCTCAAAACAGGGGTTTGTAGAATTCTGATTGTAGAATTTCCAATAGTATTCCAATAGTTTACATCCTGGAGCTGCACATTGTGGCACCTTGTGTGGATTGGTTGCTGAGGGCTTCTTAATAAGATTATTCCACTGATTTTGCTGCTTAGCCTTCTTAAGGAAATACTACTTGTGTGAGTGTGGTGTTGTTAGTGCAGTTGCAGGAGACAGTTTGAGATCTAACAACTCAGTGCTCTTGAAATGAGATGGGATTGCTCTCCCTGTCACTTCCCCCAGTCCTTGCTCAGTGCTCCTGCTGCTTGTTCCTGTGAGCTTGTTGAGTCTTATTGCAAATTACCTTGGCCACTGCTAAGCAGTGCTCTCAGAGCATCAGGAATGTCTGTCCAACGTTGTCCCCAAATGGGCTGGGGTTGGGCAAGCTCTTGGGAGGGGATGTAGCCAGGAGAAATGACCCACACTGACCAAAGGGTTATTCCTTACCCCATATGATGTCTGCTCAGCAGTAAAAGCTAAGAGAAAGGAGGAAGGGCATTTGTAATGACATTGGAGCAATAGCTCTGCATACTAAAGCCCTGATTAGTGGGAAGTGACTGGATTGCCTGCTGATGGGAAGCAGAGAATAAATCCTTTGTTTGTCTTTGCTTCTGTGTTTGGCCTCTACTTGTGCTTTAGTAAACTGCCTTTCTCTTGATCCCCAAGTCATTCTTGTGTCTTTTCTCCCTGCCCATTGTGCTGAGGATGGGACTGATAGAGCAGCTTGGTGGGCACCTGGTGTCCAGCTAAGGTCAACCCACCACAGTTCCTCTCTGGGGCCCCACTGTAGCCCCCTACTACTAAAGCCTGGCTGTGCAAACTTAACACAGACAGAAAGTCTTGGCAGACATGACTGAAACGTGAGTGATATGCTACAACCATGGTTGTAGCCCACTCATCTTTCTTTCCTTAAAATTTGCACAGCAAGATAACATTCTGTCAAGATGAAAAGCCAGATTGTGACACTGTGCTTAATTTCCCTCCTCTGCCCTGTTGAAGGTAGCTCTTCTGTCAGCCTGCAGGGAGGGCAGAAAGTGGCTCTGAATATTTACTTTACTAGGCTAAAGCTTTAGTATTTTCATCAAGCATGTGGGAAGGATGCTGTGACCTGATTTGGAACTCGATTACAATGCACCAGTATTAAATAAGCTGTTGTGGCTGAATTTATGCATTTGATCTTGTGTATGATCTTTTATTGGATGAATCATCTGGCCTCAAGTGCAGTTGAGATGCAGAGAGGAGGGCTGTTGTTTGTTCTCAATAGCTTTTGTGGGTTTGGGGTTCCTCTGACCATAAGAATAGAAGGGAGGAACTGGTAAGAACAGGTGAGAGGGAAGGGGAAGCTGAACCAACCCCTGTGAAAGTGCTGTAGGTGCTCAAAATCATTGAGGTTTTTCTCTGTAGGAATTTGCAAGGTACAAATATTTCAAAACACTCCAAGGGCTACCACATGAAGGTGAATTCTTAAGCTTGCCTGGAGATATTTCCAGTTGGTGTGTTTGGTTACTCAGTTCAGTTAAATGGAGGATAACTGAGCTGGGGAAGGATATTTGAATGTGATTTTGAAAGGCCTCTTTTAGAATAATAGCTGTACTAAATAACTGTAGTGTTCCTGTATACAGGTGAGGAGCAGTGTTCTCAGGACAGAGCATGGCAGGTGTCCACTTGAGGAGTGCAGTTGACAGCATTTTATCTGGGCTCCTGAGGAAGTCATCCTGAGTACTTCAGTAATGTCTGTGGGTTCTCACCCCTATTAAGTAGGTAGGACCTGAGTTTTAAACCTTCTTGGGTGAAGACTGCCTCCAGCAGCAGAGCATTTCAGCAGTGCTGAGACTCAGGCTTTGGTATTAAACTGGAGGGAAGAGTGTTGCATCTTCAGTGATCTTATTTACCATTGCACCTTGTAGTCAGCGCTGAGATCTTGCCCTGCTTTCACCCTGCTTCCCTGTGCCCTGGGCTGGGTTGTGACACAGGTCAGCCGGGCTGGAGGGCAGGAAAAGGTCAGCTGGTTACAGTTACAGCACATGGAGTAACTGGATAGCAGTGAGCTCCCACTGCAGCCACCCCAGCTGCAAGGGGTGAGCCCTGGGCTGTGCTGCTGGCCTGCTGGCTGGGGAATGTTCTGCTCAGTTCTCCCTGCAACCACAGAGCTCCTGTGAGCAGCCTGCTCAGCTTCTTGCTTCCTGAAGAGCAGAAATACTGTACCCAGCAACAACAGTGTCCTGTTGTTTCTTCAGGGTTTACATCTGACTTCAGCTTTTGTTTCCAGGCTTCTTTCTGGCTGTGGGGCAGCACTTCTGTAGGAGGAAAAGTCCTGAGGAGAAAACCCATCGTGTTTGCTGCCGTGTGTTTATCCTAGACTGCAGTTTTGCTTTGTAAATCAGTGTTAGTTGACATTGTGGTCATTTTTGTGTTCTGTAAAAACAGTAAAATGCATTTTTGAATCCGTGTAGCTGCAGCTAGTTTTGTTTAATCCATCTCCAGAGGAAACTTTTAAATATCATGTCTCCTGACCACATTCTGTGGTTTGCCTAAACTCTCCTGCATGACTTCATCTGCTTTGTGTGTACATGACTGGTTTAGTCTGGGAGACTGAACTTAGGGAGGTGGTCAGAACACTTCCTAGGCACGGATTCTCTGGGAATATACGTGGTGGTGTGGGTGTTGTTAAAATCTAATGCTTAAGAACCTTTGAAATAACAGCTCAGGCAGCTTGGCTGCTTGTTTTGCAAAGTCCTTCAGAACAGTGCTTGTGCCTGGTGAATGGATGCAGTATTTTTCCCATTAGTTTCTGTGCCATTTTTAAATTTCAGGTATTCTTTGAGGCACTTTCCCTGTAGGTCTGGTTCTGTGGCCTACACCAGATGAATTATTTGTCCCTTGTGTGCAAGAATTGCTTAATCCATCTGAGTGTGACTTGTTTCAATGGACTGATGCTCAATATTTAATAAGGTGTAAGTTTTTTGCAAAGGTTTGTTTCTGGTGCTCCATGCCCTTGTGAAACTTAGGGCTCAACCAACTGCTGAGCACAAAGCAAGAACAGGTCACAGCAGAAGTTGGGTGCTGGTGCAGTTTCTGGGCAGGGTACATGATCCTCACCTCATGAGCAATTCTGTTTTTTCTGACCTGTTGTCACCCCACTGTTGCCGAGTTGCTTGACTCGTGTGTGTTTTCCTGTTAATGTGATGGCTCTGCTTTTCTGCTTCATGTGCAAATCTCTGGTAAATTTACACCCCTGTGTTCTGAGGGCCATCTGTTTTGTCAGCTGCTCCAGGAGGATGTTTGCTTGGTGCACCTTGGTCTAGTTCATACGGTGTCATCACTTCAGAAGCTTGGGTTGTGTGCATTTTCTGAGTGGATTACTCAGGGCTGCCCTGCTTCACAGTAGCAGGCTGCTGCTGGGACCTCAGTGCTGCTGCTGGGACCTGCTGCTTCTCAAAAGAGGAGGAAAAATGAAATCTTAACATTCCCAATGACACTAGCTTTCTTTAGCCTGATGTTTTTGAGGGTTTAATATCTTTGCAGTCGCTGTTTTTAATGCAACTATTTAGACCTCGTGTGGAAGCTTGACTAGGATGTTTGGTCTTGAAAGTCACTTGGAGGCCTTGGATGTGTGTTCAACATAAAAATAGCCAGCAATTTCATTGAGATGAGAGCCCAGAATATTTTAATTGCATGTCTGCTTAAAATAAACTTTGTTTCCAGGTACACATTTCTTTTAGTTGAATGGAAAAAAGGAGAAATGCTTCAAGGTGTACAAATTGACTTTCTACCTCCTTTTTCTTCCCCTCATTTGGAAGTGGGAATGAATATCCTGTATGTAGTAAATCTGAGAATAGTACTGTGGACCCTGCTATAAGCTTGCTTGTGAGAAATCAGATGTGGGCAAAGAGTGATACTCACACAAGAAGTAGTAAATAGTGATTTTTATGACAGCTTGTGTGATAAGAGTTGCCCAGAAAATGTAAGAGGAAAAATTGACCTTGTTTTCCTGCCTTCTTAAAGACCTGTATTGGCTATGTACAGAGGCTGTTTCATGTTGGAGTAGCACATGTGGACTCTCATCTTTTTTTGTGATATGTGAGCTTGGAAATTAAGGAGAGGAACCTGTTGTACTCCATGCCCTGTATTAAAGGAATAGTGTAGTCTCCAGGGCAATCTCTTCCTGTTTATTTCACCTCCAGGCTGAAAAAGTGAGGAAACTGTCTTCACCTTGATGGGAATTCTCTCCTTCAGCTGTTCCTAAAGCATTTCCCAAGCTGTGGCCTAGCTGGGAATTGACCCTTGAGTGGCTGGTGCTGTTGATGGAGGCTGGAAGGTGTCATTGGCTGTTTTATGACTAGGTAACCTCAGAAATAAGGCAGTAGGCAGTGAGGAAGCTGGAGGTGTAACTCTGTTCTGTTCTTCCTTGGCAGGCATCTCCGATGAGGACATCATCAATGTCACCCTCCCCACTGGTGTGCCCATACTCCTTGAACTCGATGAGAATTTGCACCCTCTGGGCCCTCACCAGTTTCTGGGGGATCAAGAAGCTATCCAAGCTGCCATCAAAAAAGTGGAAGATCAAGGGAAAGTAAAATCTGCCGAGAAGTCAAATCCCACTGTCTAACACAGCTGTGTGTGGTAGTAAGTGATGATGTGTGTATGACTGCTAGGTTGTGCTGTGTGAATGTCTCAATTTCGAGCACTGAATAATTGGAAGGGACAATTGTTGAGTCTCAGGTTGGCTGCCTTTTCAAAAACTGGAATTCAGATGGCAGCGTGGAAAAGGAAGAGATGGTTCAGGTCATGGAAAACTTGCAGGGCAGCCTGCCCCAGATCCAGCACTGAGGATGGCCCAGCAGAGAAATAAAGGGATGTGTTACTGGTGTCTACCAACAATCAGTCCTAATCTGTAAAGGAGAAAAGCACCAGCTTACTGGACTAATTGAAGTCCAGGATGTTATAGGCACTGAAACTGTCACTGATAAAATGGAACCAGGTAATTGTTATCAACTACAGTTCTTCTGTGTCACAATAAGCTGTGTCAATTTGTTCTTGATGGATTTCCTTCAGTCTTTCAGAACACTTCCAGCTGGAAAACTCTCTGCCTTTGTTATTTTGAGTCTTCTGAGGCCAGTTCATGGTCCAGAGAATTTTGTAGGGATGTTCTGACTACTGGAGTTATCACAGTTGTATTTTGTTACACTGTGTTCAGCTTTTAAGGAATCCAGATGGAATCCCTTTCCCTCCACCATCTTTGCAAAGCCTAGCATCACTCCATTTTGCTGGCTTGCAGTAATAGGATTTAAGTCAGACTTTAGTCCACAAAAGAAGCACAAAGGTTTTCTGCTCAGTGTTGAAATTATCATGTAGCTCCTAGTGAGGGACCTGAATACCTTTGAAACACTTTGATAACATGTACTGGAGGTTTGACCACCCTTTAGTCAAGCTGATAAATGATTCCTGCTCACCTCAGCCAAAGTGACATAGGAAAAACCCCTCTAGGCTTTCCTGAGTTGCAAAGGTATCTTGATGTATTCCACAGTGACATTACTGTGGCATTACCTGTATCAAATGCTCTGAAGGGCTGGAAGAGATGCATTGAGCGTGTTGGGAGTGTTGCTGGGTGCAGCTCCTTCAGCCATCCTGCTGCTGAGGGATGATATTCTGCCATGCCTGGAAGTGTTCTCCTGTAAACCTCTCCTGACAATCACAGCTTGATTCCTGCTGAGTGTGGCCTTGCTGTTGTTTGGCACTGGATTGGACCAGCTCACCCTGTGGCTGGATGCAGTGCAGCAGCTGTGGCAGCCTGGTGTTCTTTTTATCTACACAAGCATAAAGTAATTCCACTTTTGAAAACGTGCTCTTAATTTTTACCTGCTAATATGAAACTGTTAGAAAGTTTATATCTGACCCACTGTCTCAACAGCTGAGCATCTGATTCTGACCTTGTATCTCAACATGGGTGACACTTGTGTGTGTGCAGCTTGAGCTGGATGTGTTCTCAGCATGGCCCAGCTATTAATCTCAGTGTTGATGAGAATTGCCCTGATATGATGATAAAGTTTTAAAATCCTAGAGGAGCTGCTGCTTCGCAGTGAGCAGCTCTGTAGCTTGCTTTCTAAGTGTGAGAGGATGATTTTTTTCTTTTGAGGAGAGCAGTGTGACAGTGTGGTGTGCCTCTGACAGTCTTGCTGACATGTGGAGCAAGACTTTGCAGGTCTGATGCCAGCTCACATTAGAGTAGCACATTCTCCATAAAAGACTTCTTGCTAGAAGGTAGTTTTTCATGCATGAATGGTGCTTGGGCTTCTCTTTGGTTTTGTTTTTGTAGCCCTTGCAGTAGGAACAAAATTACATGTTTCTCTTTTAAACATAAAGCTGGTAGTTTTCCTCTTTCTTTGTAAAAGAGAGGTGTTTCAGTGTTTTTTGGTTGTTTTGGTTTTTATTTCCTCTGAAATGATAGCAACTTCTCTGCTGCTTGATTTGATACTGACTTAGTTTCTGGGGTTTTAGTTTTCTGTGCTTAGAGTATCTCTGAATCTTAGGTGATAGTTTACAAGTGAGTGTTCCAGCATTAGATTCCTGATCAGCAAACGTTCACCTGTGAAAACCCTGAGAAGGGTCACTGGCACTCAAGTGAATAAATTCTTCCCCAAACATAGAATCTGTGAACCTTAATACCAAGTAAATGTCACTGTGCACTTGTAAACAAGGCCAGCAGAGCCACCTGGTGCCAGTGGGAACTGTGTGCATCCAGGTGTGTGAGTACACAGGCCATGTCCACATCCCGTTGGCACCGTGGAATTGTAATGCAGAACTTCTTCAGGATGTGACAGCCAGCTGGAATACACTTGGAAATGAACCCTGAACTGGGAGATAGGCTCTCTCCTCCCCTTATCTCAGAGAATCCATGATCCCTTCTGTGGGTGGAGAGGGGAATGGAAAGGTGGGTGAGGGAATTTAGGGAGCATTGATTGCAGCTGAAGGGTTGAGATTGGCTGAACTCATCCTTTGAGTCATGGACAGGAAGATGAGAGCACCAGTGTGATGTTTTCAGGAGGTGCTGTTCCTGCAGTGCTGCTTGAGATGTCAGCAGTGACAGTGCTCTGGGAAGTTTGACTTTGTTTGCTTGGATTGTGGCTCCAAAGTGATGTCAGGATTTTATGTGCACATCTGGCAGCAATAACACCTTGCAGAAGTATCAGATGGAACCAACTGGGGATTTCACTGTGCTCCTTAAGATTATTTTAACGTTTTGCAGTTCTGAGTAACCTTTTAGTTAAAATCCTCATTCATAAACCATATATATTGAGGAACAGAAACCAAGTTCCATCAACAGTGGTATAAGGATCTTCAGGCATAGCTACATCAGAGGGAGAAATGAGAATTCTTGCTTTAGAGATCAGTGGTTGGGAAGCATTTTTCTCCTGTGTTTGAAAACAAAGTCCTATAAGGTAAATGGTGTTTCTACAGTTAACATAATGGATGTGGTTGGATTGGTTTGTTTATGCATTTTTAACATGTGGTTCACTAGCAGTAATAGCTCTAGGTCTTCTTGAAAACCTTTGTAAATATGGTGGAGCTGGCAGGTTCTTTTTAACTCAATAAATTCACCTGAAACAATTTAATTTGGCTTCAGTCTTTTTTTTTCCCCTTCTACTCCTATCTCCTTTGTTTCCTTTTCAGGGCTGATAAGTAAATAAAACTGACCTTCGGGGTTCCAAAACTTCTCAGGCAGTTGTTGATCACACATCATGCAGTCAATTGGGTTAAAATAGTGCTGGAGCCAGCACCTCCTGGTGTTTTTATAAATAAAGCAGCTGTGTTGGAGGGAATACATACCCCTTCAAAACTATGGGGGCATTTACTTAGGAACAAGGAACTTTAGTTCCAGAAGAGTGGATCTAAACAAATGCTTACTGATTCCCATGCTTGCTTTTCCTTTTAGCAAGAAGCATTACTTTTTGATGGTGTGTTTAGAGCTGTGGCTTCTGGAGACAAAGCCAAGCCTCTTCACTCTCCAAAGCACTTGGATGCCAAGCAGAGTTGGAACTCCAATGCCAAGCACATGGAGCCTGCTGAGGGCTGCCTCTTGTTGCTGACCTTCTCACAGAAAGCCTTGGATGCTGGGGTGATGGGAGGCAGGTGTAAAAATCCTAAAAAAAGTTGAACATTCAGGTAGAAGTGGGGAAGACAGCTGTGGGACTTAAAATACTGAAGAAGCAGACTTTTTAAAACTTGGTCTTGTGGTTGCATGGGGAATGGAACAGACCTGTCTGAGCCATTTGTGTACTGATGTTTATCATTTTGCAGTTACTGCTGCCAACCAGTTCAAAATTGTATTGGTATTTTAAGCTGTATTCCCTCCCTTTCCCCTATTCACTTTTTGAACTTTGCTTGAGTAACACCTCAGATTGTTCCAGAGCCACTGTTTCCTGTTTTGGGAAGAGACCATCTGAAGACCAGCTTGGTTTCAGTTTGCCATACTTCTGTGCCAAGGGCTTGGCTATGAGCCTGCTCTGCACAGCCTGAGGAGACAGACTCTCTACCTAGTCACATTTTCAACATTTCAACTTTGCTTTTCTTCTTTCTTTTTTTTTTGTTCTTTTGGGTTTTTTTTTAATTTTAGCTTGTCTAGAGTGCTTATTCTCAAAGTTCACAACAACTGACACTGGCATTGTCTGTCTTTGCTGGCCTCAGCATCTCCTCAGCCTTAAAATCCCATGGGCAGGAGAGGAAGTTGACATGACAACTTGTGCTGCTCAGGGAAGCTCAGAGCTGTGCTGGGAACTGACTGATGATTCAAGTAGAGGGTGCAGAAGGGTTTGGAATCTCTCTTTACAGCTGTGCTGAATGGGTGTTGCTGCATCTTCCTTGTGTTAATGATGGCCAGAGGATCTTGATGTGGATAAATATAAGAGGGAACTTCAGCTTGATGGCTGTGACATGGCACTCCTCCTCCCCCTGCCTTACTCCTTGTTCCTCAGCAGCCAGGCCTTCTTGGGGCTATTCCAGCAGAATTTAGCAACCAGGTTGTGTCCCCATGCTAGAGAAAAAAAGGAGGAGCAGGAGAAGAGGCTCCCTGTTCTTGCTCTTCCCGTTCTGCTGACAGAGCAGGGGAGGGCAGCAGATACCAGACTATGGCTGGTGCTGTGCTGTGCTGTCCCTCCCAGTGCAATGAAGTGGCATGAAGGTGACTTCTGATGGCTCTTTTGAAAGGAGGGGCATTGACCCACAGCTCAGTTGGAGGTGGCAGTGTAGATGATCCTTGTGGGTCCCTTCCAGCTCAGATTGTTCTGTGCTTGTTGGTGTGGTGCTGCAGTTGCTCTTAGCAGGCTTCAGAAAGCAGTTGTGGCCCTAATGGGACCCGTGGCACTACAAATGCTGTGTCTGCAAGCATTAGTGCCTCACTAACAGAGCCATGTTCTTCCTCAGCTCCCCCTCAGCACAGCACGTATTTCCTCACCTCCAGTCTGGTACTTGCATGAAAGTATTAGTGTATGTTAATTTGGGAAAAGAATTTCTCTTTCTCTCTCCCAGGAAAGCAGTGTGAACGGGCTGCTGGTGGCCTCAGAGGAGCCAGGCACTACTTTGCTGCCATCTTCCAGGTTGAGGAGCAAAGGAGCACCACTGAATATGCACATGGAGCACCCTGATGCTGCCAAAAGTGTTTTGTGGCAGTGCCTGTTTCTTTCAGTAAAAGCCATTTCTTTCCTCCTCGTTCCTGGTGATAATCTTGCAGAAGAGCTGGCAAATAGGAATGTGCATTAATCCCAAACCTGGACTGAGGATGCCTTGCTGAGTAATTAAGTACCCAGTGCATCCTGCTTTCCTGACTGACACTTGTCAGGCTCTCAGTAACCACTGTGATTAAAGCTGAGCTAGATCTGTAGGATCTGTGGTCCTTCAGCTGTTCCTGAACTGCAGGTTGTTCTTTTTTTTTTCCAGAGTCTCTATGGAAGGCAGTGATACTGGCTGTGCTGGGAGTGAGAGAGCAGGCATAAAGATCCCTGAGTATCCCTAAAGGCAAAGCAATTGCACAAAATCCAGCTGTAGGAAAGCAAGTGGACAACAGGTGGAGCAAGTGCATTGTGGTAAAGTATCCACAGGAAAACAGGATCAGTTTTACACCCCTGTGTGCACGTGGGGACAGCCAGGTGTGATCAGCCTCTCCTGAGAGGCAGCACATTTTATCTCTGCCAGAGCTGCCCTATGATTTAACAAGTGGTGTGAGGGTGAGTTGGTTCTGCTGTGGAAAAAATTGCAGTCATCATCTAGGGTTGCTTGTGCAGATCAGTCCTACTTCAGCCTCACAGCAGCAGCTCAGTATCTTGGGTTATAGAACCAAAAATATGTATTCTATTTCATCTGTTGAAACCAAGACACTCCACCAGACCAGTCAGTGCTGCATGAGAAAAGGTGCTCAGCAATGAGCAAATGCCAAATTAAAAAGAACAAGAATTGGAAAGTGCCTTGGATTTCAGGGATGTGATTTCAGATACTCCTGTACTATTTTTTTTCCAAGGGCTCTTGTATTCTCTCTCTGTGTCAGACTTTGTGGAAATTTTGTAAGTATTTTGCATGCTGCCAAATTGAGCTTTGAGAAAGACAGTTCAGTGTTTCCCTTCCACCTATCTTGTATGTGGGCTGACGTGAGTTATCCAAGTAGAGTGAGTCTGTAGGTGTAGCTGATAGAAAAAGACTCCTGCAAAGTAAATTCTCATTCTTGTTCTATGACCTTCCTCAACACATTACTGTGAAAAGGGCTTGTTAGTGATGCAAAGCTCATGCAAAGCTTTGTTTTTGCACTTGGTGCAACTTCAACCCATATCTCTAAAGGAATTTTTTAAGTACATGAGCATGCACGTTTCAGTTTCATGAGATGATGTGGGAACTGATGCTTAGTTTTTGTTGGACAATAGCAAAACAGAATAAACATTCCCAGACCTCGTTTTCTCAGGTGAAAGCTTTAGGAGACCCTACAGAAATGAAAAGTGCTTTGTTTCAGTACTGGAAATCTCATATTCTGTGCTTTCCCTTCTGTGTGGCTGACTCAAGTGTTTTCCATGGCCAGAAATACCTCCTTTTAACTAGCACCAGTACTTTATATCCTATTGTCCTCTAGTTCCTTATTTAGCTTCTCTGCCCTTCCCTTCTGATACCTTAGAACTCAAATTTCACAGGAGCTTGGATTTTGGTCCTATTTCCTTAGCTTGGAAAGCATGAATCAGATTTGGTCAGAATCCACCAGAAATACTGACATCTTTGTTCAGAACAATGAAAAAAAAATATAAAAATGAACACTGGCAAGTGCCAAAATGGTTTCCATAGAAAGCTGCTGTTCTGCACAATAAGGAAACAAATGCCAGCTGGCTGAAAACTCCCATGATCCTTGGTGTTTGGTTGGGGTAAGAGTTATCACTTGGCTCTGGGTGGTGCCTTGGCTACTGTGTTTCTCACATCTTCTCAGGTTTGTGGTGTTTTTTTCCCCTGTCCCCTGGTGTGGCCCCACCCTAAACGTCTCCATCCAACCACAAAGAACCATCCAGGTGCTCCCACAGAGCCTCCTTCCATGCCACCTCCCTCCATGCTGTGTCCTGCCAGCTTCAGACTGCTTATCAGAGGAGCTTAGATGGGGGGAGACAGGGTCAAGTGTGGAATAGGTTTGAGAGGGAGATACATCTGAAAAAAAGCCTGAGAACTGCTGTGCTGAGGTATGGATTTCCAGCTGGATCACATTTTATGTTTTACAGTCCTGTCTGCATTCCAACGATGCACAGGGGAAAATGAGGATTTTTATATTTCAGCTGGAAAAAGCCACCCACGTGAGAGAACCACTGAGTGACCTGTTTTCCTGCTAATAATTTTTATCTGCTTGTTCTGTTCTCTCTGTTCCTCCAGTGAAGCTCTCTCCCACCACGAAGCCCAGCAGTTTTTCACAGCTGACAGTGGTGGAACTCATTGCATAGCAGGATCTGATGGGGGCAGTAGGAGAGCTCTGTGGCCTGGGGGCTCTTGGAGTAAATTTTTTGCTATGCATGGGCTCAGCAGTGCTTCATGACAAATGACTTTTTACTGCTGTGGCTTGCCAAAGAGCAGTGTGTGCCTCTGCCACTGCTGGTGAGATCTGTGGTTGTTCATCACCTCATGGATCAGGTCTTTTGTTAATGATACCCCTCAGAAAAGCACCACACCTGACAGGCACTGCTTGATATTAATTCCTTTGGTGTCCAAGGGTGGCGTGCCAGGAATAAAGAGGAACTGGGTTGAGTTAAGGAATGGAAAAATCGATTACAGGAATATTAGGGGTGCTATATTAGATATGCCTGTACTCCCCAAAGGATCACCTGAGCTCTGTCGAAACACTGGGCAATCTGTTTTCCAGTTTTATGCAGCTTTGACTTGGTTTTCACAGAGATGAGAAAAAAGGCTCCACAGAGCCTGGTTATTTGCTCTTGGTTCAGAAGGTGCTTAATAGGTTTGCCTCCTATGTCCCTGGTTTTGAGTGTTATGCATGATAATTTCCACTGAAGTCAGCATTTCTGTAAAAGCAGGTCACTTGAAGAGCTGTCTAAGGGGATGCAGAGAGTGTGAACGTGTGATCTTGTCCAGCTCTGAGACAGCGCAGGGAAAAAGGATGAGGTGGGGAAGTGCCTTTGTCCATGTCCACTGGTGACCACAGAGCTCCTGACTGAAAACACAGCACTGAATTCAGCTCTTTGCACTCTCCCTCTGCTGGGTTCACCTTGGTTCCTATAACCTGGGATCCTGATCCTTGTTTTCCTCGCAGTAAATCGTGGAGGTCCTGCTGTCTGCAGAGGGAGAGGGCCAGACTCCCCACCAGCTCTTTCTTACCCTGGATGAAGGAATAAAGAGCAGGCTTGGAAATGCAACCTTCATATCTTGTCAGCTATTTCTTGTGAGATTCCTGGGAGGCCCTTAACGACAGCAGCCTCCATGGACAGACAGGAAGAGGGCCAGACATTGCAAAGCATGAATAATCCTGAACTCTAGCCTGGTCATCAACCTAATGGAGCTGTGAGTAATAAAATGAGGTTTCTGGGAAAGCTTGAGATTTCTACCTTGCCTTCTGTTTACAACAGCTTTGTGCATTTTATCTTTGCAATGTGTTTAAAAGATTTGTTTGTTTTTAAAATGGAGTCTCCCTGCCTCTTCACTCATGCCACAAGAACTGTAACAAGCATTTATTATGTAAAAGCTGTAGAGAGACTAGAGCTCAGAGGTCTTCAGTGGCAATTTACATTGCATTGGTAGAACCATGCCACAGGTATCTCTGCAAGAGTTCATTCATGCACAAAAAAAAAAAAAAGTCATCAATGTTCAATGTCCAATGTCCATAATCAATGTCCAAAAACAGTCTGGCCACTCCCAGCTCTGCAAAAGGCATGGAGATCATTCTCACAAGTCCTTGTAATGCTGTTGCAAATGGCCAGGAAGTTTTTCAAGTTCAATTTAAACAACCACAATGCCAAGTTGGAAGTGGAGGAAGAGTTCCTGCCTTTTTAGATGAAGCACTTCAAGGCATGTTCCTGATAGCACTGTTTGCTTTGCCAGGGGGGACTGATGGGACAGGCTTTGCCTCACCTCCTTGGACACGTCTGCAGTATAAATATCCCCACTGGAGCAAGGCTCTCCCTGGGCTCCTTTTATTGATAAGAAGGACTAGCAGTCCTTTTTAGGATGTGAATCATCAGACCTACTTCAGACATTTCCTTTAGGTGAGATTAATAGTGGCCTTCCACTATTTTCTTCTCTGCAGTGACTCAGGGAGCTCCAGTGTGACTAGATCTGATTTAGGATGTGTTTTACAGAGGCATCACCGTGCCTGATTAGATTGCTTTCTGAGCTGCAGAGTTGATTTTGGTAGGTGATACACATAGCAGGCAAACAAAACCAGGGATAGTTACTTTTTTATCTTTTTAATCATTTGCCCCAAAGCTGGATTTTGCTGTCCATGAAGGTGACCCAGCAAACTGGGTGTCCTGTATGACTTCAGCTTCTTTTCCACCCCATTTAGGGCCGTGGCTTTGCAGCATGCCTTGCAGTGTCCTGTGCTGCCCCAAACCACCCTGAGAGGATGTCTGCAGACTGATGTCTTTGCTCCTCAGCTGCAGCACAGGCAAATCCAGTGTCCAAAGACATCCTGAGGCTGTGACCCTGCTCCTGGCTCCAGGCTGTGATTGCACAAGCGAGGAGGATTCCATCAGGGTCAGTGCAGTGTGACTCAGGAGAGAAACACATCCACATCTCTTCTTAGAAAGTCAAAGGCTTTACAGACCTTGGGTTTGCATTTTCTGTAGGCTCCAGCAGGTCCTGCTGGGGAGACGGGTCAAGGTGGAGGGAGCTGGGCTCCTTTCTCTCATTATTGGAGTGTTAAATATTTTGCAGAATTCTGGTGTTGAAAGCTGCGATCCGAACAGTTGAGGGAAAGTTCAGACCTGCATACTTAGCTTCCAGAAAATGCCCACATGAATTTCTCTGATTGAAGTGGAGCAACCACAAGGGAAATTCTCAGGACAGACAACTTCAAATTCTAAATAGAAATGTAACAGGAAATTAAAGTAAAAAAAAGAAAGACTTATGACCAATATCCATAAAGAACCATTTGACCAGTGTCTAGATTTCAGCTTTGTAACAGATCTAGGCAAACCACCAAGAAATATGCATTTGTTCTGCTTTCCCAGTTGTGTTTCTCCAGCTCAAACCACTTGAAGTAAATAAAACAGCTTCAGGAAATTAGTGTGTTACGGTTCTCATTGAGGCAGTTGTAACTGTAAAACATATTTTACAGTATTAATTTCAGCATCCAGTCATTACTTTGCAGTCAGTTTAATTGGATGCATCTGATAATTAAGAGCTCAACCCTGACCCGGGTGATCCTTTCAGGACTTTTTCCTTTGCAGAGCCGAGCCTGTCAGTGTCTGTGTTTGGTGTCTATCACCAACAGGTAAGAGACATTTCAAGTAATGAAGCTCCAGTCTCCCTGACAGCAATTCTCAGTTGTCTCTTTGTTTTTGGGAGGCAGTGGAGACAGCACTGGGAGGACATTGACCCGTTGGAGCAAGCCCAGAGGAGGCCACCAAGATGACCAGAGGGATGGAGCACCTCTCCTGTGAGGCAAGGCTGAGAGAACTGGGATTGTGCAGCCTGGAGAAGAGAAAGCTCCAAGGGTTACCTCACTGTAACCTGAGACCTGTAACCTCATCTGATGGGAAACTAAAAGAGAAATGGAGTGGGACCCCAAGGGCAGGTAGTGACAGGACAAGGGGGAATGGCTTCAGGCTGAAAGAGAGCAGCTCCAGATTGGATATTTGGAAGAAACTCTTTGCTGTGAGGGTGGTGAGGCCCTGAAAAAGGTTGCCCAGATAAGCTGTGGGTGCCCTGTGCCCTGGGCAGGCTGGATGGGGCTTTGAGCACCCTGATCTAGAGGAAGGTGCCCCTGACCATGGCAGGAGCAGGAGCTGGATGGTTTCTTCTGCTGAGGAACAGGTTCAGTGCAGGGGCACGGGGTGCAGCTCTGGGTTGAGCTCTGGGTGGGAGCCCAGGACAGGAGGCTTTGCTTTCCCTGCACTTCCAAACCAAACCATTCAGTGGTTCTGTGATTTCTGCAGGGCCTTGGGAGCTGCTTCATTCAAAGTCAGAGGTGGCTCCATCAGGAGCCACTTGTGAATCCTCCACTCATGCAGGAACTTGAGGGGGTTTCAAAATAGATCAGGGACATGGGCAAGCTGCATGGCAAACAACCCCATTTTCCACATAAAATAAGGCAAAATATCCATAGGTGGAGATAAAATGCATTTCCTGAAGGTCCATACATAAGATAATGAATATGTGTACCTCTTCCCCATGCAGGACCATAAAGGCAATACAAAGTTTGGCAGTGAGAATCCAAGCAAACTAATCCTGCAGCAAGGTGGGCTTATTTCTATGTAAAAGAAGGCAGGAGCAAGCATATGCTACTATTGTGAAGAAGCTGGTTATGTTTTTATTTTTCTCATTAGAGTATTTCAGAAGACAAAAGTGGTTTTCTTTTGTTTTTTTTTTTTCCATGGATTTAAAAAAAAAAAAAATGAATCGAGAAACCACAGCTTTGGGGTACAAATATTTTGTTTGTAAAAACTGGAAATTATTTTGGGAAGTGGGTTTTTCTTTTCAAAATTCCTTTTTAATAGAAAATAGTCTAAGAAAACAGGAGAAAATTCAATTTTAGGCCTGTGCTTCTTCGTCCAACAGGAAAACATTTTGTGAGGACAAAAAGATGGAGGGAGAAAGAAAAAAAAAAAAGCTATTGTAATCTGCTACAAAAATACTTGGCATTTTTAAGAACGTTTTTATGCCTTTGTTTGCATCTTGCTCTGCCTCTTTGTCGTAATTCAGCCTTCTCAGGATGCAATGTGACTGACCCAGGCATTTTGTGAAATACGTCACACTCTGAAAGGAAGGTGGCACAAAGGACAGCTCCTGTTGCAAGGCAGCATTCCTGGGGCAGGATCCCCGTGCCCCGGAGCTCTCTGGAAGGCAGATAAATAACCTTGCAGAGGGATTTCATCCCACTGAGAATGTTTGCCGTGAGTTGCCTTTTCCTTAGAATTACTGCACATCCTCGCCAAATGATTGTTCTCACACCGAGAGCACAATGAAGTGTTGAGAAACTGCAAATCTCTGTGGGAAACTGCAGCTCCCTGGAGGCAGCTGCAAGTTCAGGATGGGGCTGGGTTATGGGGTGGGATAAGCTGTGGGGAAAGGGGACTTTCTCTCCTCCTGTTGCACCAAAGGCTTGTTCTAATCCTGGATTCTCAAATGCTGGGGAGAAATGGTCCTTGTTGTGTGATTTGTTGTTAACATGAGACAGTTTTCGTAGGATTTTGTAACTTTCTGTGCCTGTAGGTTTTATTTCTGTTTGTCATTTCCTCTGGTGGCAGCACAAGTTGGCAGCAGGGCTGATAATTAAGTTTGCCAAATATTTTTTAAAAGTCCTTAGGCTTGTCTACGTTCTATTTTCTTTTGTTAAGATTTTTGTTAAGCTTCAGCCCTAGAGAACAGTGGTGGTATTTTCCACACCAGAAGTTCTCCTCAGAGTAGAGAGTCAAATGCCAGATCACAAAGGACTTGCTGAATCTCCAGTTAGGAAACAAACTGGTTTTGCCACTGTGAAGTCTCAGGAAGGAGGAGGAGAGGATGCAGTTTTGCCTCCAAAGTGCAGGGGCTGGCAGGGAGCTGGGGTTAAATTGTGACACTTTGCCACGGATCTAAGGCTGTGGGAGAACAGGGATAACTCTGAGTGGTGGATTTAACTGGAGCTGCCAGACAACCTGCAGAAAATATCACCCCATCACTCAGTACCCCAAAAGGCACTGCAGCCCTCCAGGTTTTCTGAACTGATGGAACTCCATGCTAGACCCTCTGTGCTGCTAATCCCCAGGAGGAGTTTAATCACTGACTGGAAATTGCACTGATTCCAGCCAGGGGGAACCAACAAAACTCCAATCAGCTACAAAAAAATCAAATCAGCTTCCTGCCGTGGGTTTGCAGTAGCTGAGGTGTCCCTGCACCACCAGTAACTCAAACCCTGCCCAGGGGGCTGAGCTGGATGAGGGATACCACCACTGGAAATTATTGTTCCTCCAGAAACAAAGCCAGCAGGAGCATGGTTTGTCTGGCTCTGTCAGCAACAGCATTATTGAGGGTGAGAACCAGGCAAGAAATGGATGGCAAAAACCCCTCTCAGTTTGACAACCTTTACCATATCAGGGAATTCCCCCTGATTTTTGAGCCTTGCTCAGCTGCTGAAGCAGAGCACGGGCAGTGCTGGAATGAAAAACAAGAGCTCTGTGGTTTTCCAAGGCTTGTGAATGGATTTGGGCTGAGTTCTGAGAGTCCCACTGCAGTGCTTGGGCATACCTTCCACTATCTAGATGCTCTTGCTCCATCTAGTGAGGAAATTTATTGCTCATCCTGGCTTAGTTTTGGCTGTGGAGGAGGCCTGGGGAAAAGTAACATCATTTATGCATTTGACCTATGCAAAGATGGGAATTACCCAGGAAGATTCCAGGTTTGATTTTGCTGGAAGGGCAAGAATGGTGATGATTTTAGCTTACAGCTGCTCATTGACATATCTATTAAATTATTTTAAAAAAAGACTTGAGGGTTTTTTTTTTTAATGAACTTTCCCATGAAAATCTATTTATGTTTATGTTCAGTGGGTGGATTTGCTTGTTATGTGAATCGAATGGGGGGGGGGGGGAGGGCAAAGAGATAAAATGAAAAAAAAAATTGGTTTAAGTGGTTTCACCGTATCTGTTACAACCCATCTTCGCTGTTCTTGCTCAGCAGCCAAAACACATTCCTCTTCTGTGAAAGGAGGAACACAAGGGCACCAGCTCACAGATCTTTAGTGCAATAAAGCCACCTCTGAAGCCTGTGTGAGGGGCCATGTCCTGCTGGGCACTGCAGAGGGAAGAGCAGGGCCAGGGTGTGGAGCACAGAGATGCTCAGGCCCCGCTCTGGTGCCTGCCAAACCCCTGGTCAGCTCAGAGAGATCAGGATTTGCCCATTCCTCCTCCTACCCTGCCTTGCCAGACCCATTTCATGTCATATCCCCCCCTTTCCTTTTCCCTTTCTCTGCCCAAAAGACATTTGCTCAAACCATGAGTGGAAAGCAGGAAGAAGAACAGGTGGAAAAAAGAGACCATGGCATTTCTTCCTGGCACTTGCATTTTTGGGGCACTGCAAGTGCCATTTTTTTTGGGTGGAAGTCTCCTAATTTTATTTCAAAACTCCTGCTGTTTCTTCTGAGTACAGTTAGGCTCATGTAATAGATATATATACACACCATATATTAAAAGGTATGTATATATTCTGCCAACATGCAAGCTGAAGACACAGGGCTGCCATGTCAAAAGGGATTTTTGGCCTTTTAAGTGAAAACAGGTTTTAGTTTAAAAAAAAAGGTTTAATAAAGAATGTATCCTTCCTCCACCAAAAAACAAACAAACAAACAAACCCAAAAAAACCCACCCAAAACAAGCAAACAAAAAACACACACAAAAAAAAACCCACCAGAAAAACCCACAAAAACCCAAACAAAAAAACAACCCCCAAAAACCCAATAACAAAACCAAACATAAAAAGCTATTTGAATTCTTTTGTGCTTGTTAAGGTCAGAGTTGCACAGGGCTTACAGAGACTATCTCAGTGCTGTTGCATGGCTCTGGCTGCCTTCTTGGTCCAGCATTAAATGCCAGATTAACTGTGAGCAACTCATAACCCATCCACAGAGGGCCTGATGCAGTGGCTCCCTCTGGACAGTGCCCTGCTGTTAAATGCCCCAGTACAATTCTTTTTGCATGGCACCATTTCCATGTTGTCTGGCTGCCATCTTCAGTGCTGTCACCAAAAATTCACATCTGACCCAATGAGCAGAATGTCATTTGCTGGTGAAGTTACAACAAAAGTCAAAAACTGGCTCAGGGGAAATCAGAATCTGTTTTCCTGAGCTAAGGAATACACACAGAAAGGCAGAGGGGAAGAATGCAGAAGGGGAAAAGTTCTGGTTTGATTAGAAATTGTGGAAATCTGACAAATCAATATTGTTTTTCCTCCAGGGCAATGCTAAATGCATTCAAAGGGCAAAAGACAGCATCAAGCAAAGTGACTGACTGCTGATTTTTTGACACCCTGGAAGAGGAATGGATGCACTTTGGTGAAAAACAGCAAGGAGAAGCCTTGAAGCCAAAATATCTGACCTTGGAGCCCTCTGGTGAGGTTCAGGGGTTGGTGGGTGCCCTGTGGAAGATCTGTGCTGGTCTTAACCACTGCTGCCCCTGGCAGGGTCTTGAAATATTGCTGTGGGGTTTAGACAAAGGCAAAACACTCTGTATTAAGGAAATGGGACAACAGGACTGGACTGAGAACTGCTTTTAAAAGACCAAAAACTGTCCTGGAAGCTTTAGCATTTAATGAATCAGTTTACCTAACAGATGACCAGGCATTTCCTGTCATGAACACGACCAAAGGCTCTTAGCTGTGCCTGGGAAAATGTGGTTGAATTAAAGAAGCTCAAGGGGTTCCTTGACAGAGGGAAAGAGGGAGATGGATTACAAGAGAAGGATGGTGAATTTGTAGAGTTCCCATGGAGAAGAAAGCAAGATGTTACAGTGGGGTGGCAGCTCCTGAGCAGAGCTTTGGGGTGGCTAATGTATGTCATTTATCAAAGGCAAAAGAGACTGTCGAGCTTTTTGAGACATGCCACAGCTTCCCCAAAACAAATGAACTTGGTTAGCCTTTCAGATCTCTGCTGCTTGCAAAGTTTCTTTTTTGGGGACATTCACTTCCCTTGAGCTGATGCTGACTGGAGTCCTGCCATGGGAGAAGGGGAGTAGGGGCAGGGACAAAGGTTCCTCTGGTGACAAAATTCCTGAGGGCAGCTTTCCGTGGAGCACAGTTCCATCTTTGATCTCTTGTGAGCCTCCTGGCTGTAAGAAGCTCTTTGGGCTCCTGATCCACGTTGTCTGGGGGATCACTGCCTTGGGGTCTGCCAACACTCGTGTTTCCTCTGGGAGGCTCCCAGCAGGGCTCTCCTGCCTTCCCTGAGCATGGCTGATCTGATGGAATCTCAGCCCAGACTGTCCAGAGCAAATTGATAGTTGGCAGAACCCAGCTTAGTTCAGACTGTGCTTTAAAGAAAGAAAAAAAAGAGAAATTTTTAAAAAACACAAAAAACCAAAACAAACCAAACCAAAAACAAAAAAAACACAAAAAAAAACCCAAAAACAAAAAAACCCCAAACAAACAAAAAACCACCACACCCATAACAAACCCACAAACAACAACAAATCCAAAAAAGCCCAACAAACAAAAAAACCCAAACCAAAACTCCCAGATACTTTGCTTTTCTTTTTAAGCATCCTTGACATCCATTAAAAACAAACAAACAAACCAGTGTCAAAATACACATAAAGACATTTCCATGGAAGTTCAAAGGCCCTTTATGGAGTTCAATACACTCTGCATTTGAAAGGCCAAAAGATGCAGTAAATTAAGCTGGAATATCTTGTACAGGATATGATTTGGCACCTGAGGACATCCCCTTGCACACCTTGCTTGTGGGCCCAGGGCATTCCATCTGGATCCAGCCTGAGCACCAGCTCTAGCCTGAGCCTGATCCATGCAGGTCTCCATCCCTGTCTCCAGTCTCAGCTGGGGCTTGGCTTTTAAGCTTCAGAGCACACAGGGGATGGGCTGATGTCTCTGCACATTTTTCTAAAGTCCTAAACTTGGTTATGCATCTTTACCCCAACCTTCCTCTTTCAAAGACTGAGCAGTGCAATTCCACACAGTGCATTTGGATGCACTACAGAAGTATCAATGATATTGGCAGCCCACTGCTGTTGTTTTTGCAGTTTATTTTAATTAGTAATCAAATGTAGTTTTTCAACTCCGTGGTTTTTATTCCAGATCTTTAATGCCTTCCAGATCCACTCCAGGTTCACTAGACTGGGTGGTAACTAAGTCTTAATTCTGATCCAGAGGAAACTGCCATGCCCACTGGGAGCATTCCTTACTTGCTTACTTTTGCTCTTTTATTTTTAGCTGTATTTTGTACTGCATTTCTCTCTCTCTCTCTCCCTGTATTTAAAAATGACTTTAGACTTTTCATTATTATGTGGCATCGATTCTTGGCACTGAGGTTAAAGCCTGGAACTGAACAAACCATGAAATTACTGCCTCAGAACAACCACTTGAAAGTCTCTGTTGTGTGCTTGGCCCTGTGTTTGTCAAACCTCTGCTCACCCTCTGTGTAGGATCCTGCATGATGTGTTCCTCAGCCTGGGAAGAGGGAGGAAAAGAGAGGGTTGAGGACACCAGTCATTTTCATCATTTTCCTGGTCCAGGATTTTGCCTGCTGAGCCCTGAAAATGAAAAGTGTTCAAAGCTTTTCCTTGTAAGTGAGACATTACAAGCAGAACTCTTTCCTTTTATGTTCTCCACCAACCACTGCCCCACCAAGAAATCTGCTTTACCAGGTGGAAGGGCAACAAAAACAACTTGCTTTGTTCAGGTGTGAGTTTCCCTCAGCACTGCCCAGGATGGGCAAAGCTCTGAGCTGGTGACTGATATTCCATGCAGGGAAATACCATTACTTTGAAATTCCATTTTTTTTGCATCTTTTTGAGAAGCTGGAAAAAAAAAGAAGAGCAAGTCCTTGTGCACAGGAGAGGGGTTCTTCAGTTTCCTGGTCACACCCTGTGCTTCAGGAGGACAGTCAAACAAAGCTGTGATATTCCTGCTGGGCAGAGGTATTACACAGAACCCATGCAGCCACTTATTTAGGTTGGAAAAGGCTCTTAAGATCATCAAATCCAACTGTAAATCCAACACTGCCAAGCCCACCACTAACCCACATCCCTAAGTGCCACATCTACACGCCCTCTAAATCCCTCCAGGGATGGGGATTGAGCCACTTTTCCCTGGTTAGGCTGCTCCAGTGCTTGCCAAGCCTTCCAGTGGGGAGATTTTCCCTGGATGTCACCAGCAGGGGTGTCTCTCAGCACAGCATTTTGCCATTTTTCCATTTCACCCCTCTCAGCCCTGCCTGTGGAGCAGCTCAGGGGCTGTCAGGGTGGAGAACCCCAAGGGACCATTTCTGAAAATCCCCATCAGTGCCATGGAATTGTGGCTCCATCCCCTCTCTGGAAAGGGGTGGTGCCAGCAGGGTGGTGTCCCCAGTGGAGCACCTTCTCCCTTCTCTGGTGGCACAGCAAACTCAGCCCCAGACCTCTCTGACCCTCTTCTGGAAGTGTTCTTGGCCAGGAGCAGAGAGGGGAGGGTGAGAAGCCAGGCTGGCACAGCAGCAAGGAGGCCTCATGTTCCCAGAGAGTCACATATTTCCTGATGTTAAATGAATATACAATGGAGTGTTAGAGATGTTCCTTCTGCATCTTAGCCACAGTTAGAAGACTTCAGTTGTTAACGCCAAGTGTAATAAAAATGTTTTCTAATCTTGATGGAGTTCTCCCTGACATCTTCTATTTCACTGCCTTTTTTAGTTTCCAGCACTTCTCTTCCTATCAGGGTTCTTGTGTGTCTTGGCTTTCACAGTCCCTATTCCTTTTTAGGGCTTTGACTTTTTGCTCTTCCTTTATTGACATGTTTGTTGGTTTGTTTGCAGAGAAACAGCGAGGGAGTGCTTGGAGGAGGATCTCTGCTTCTTCCTTTTGGTTTAATAGTCTGTCCATCATTTCACATCAACTCCTCCTTTCTGTGTTGTGGAAACCTGTCAGAATCCCTGGATTGATGACAGCACTCCCTGACTCATGCCAGATTGCCCTGTCCTGTGTCCTTTGCCTCTAATTCCTTGCAAAACGGAATAACTTGAGCCTTGCAGGTTATTGATGTGCCAGATCCTAAAAAGCAGCAGGTGAATCCATGGAAAATAGAGGTATTTCCCTAAAATCCAAGCCAGAGCTGGGTAGACACTTGCTTCTGGCAAAAGCACCAAAGCAGCAAAGTCAGAGAATTACAAAGGGGACATCAGTAAAATGTGGGTTCTCCACATCTTTGTGGAGAGTGATGAGAAGGGGAAGTTTGAGAAATTATTGTGATGAAAACTGGCTTATAAAAATTCTGTGTCCTGTTATAGACCCAAATTGGTCCAAATCCTTGTCTTTTCTTACTATTTCCTTCTCTAATGCATAAGCTGAGCGTGGTTTCAAACAGTTCAAATATTTCCAAAAGTTTGGAAAACCTGAGAACATTTTTCCTGAACATTTTATCTGAAAACTTCCTGGTATTTTTTTTCCCCTTTTCACTGCTGCTGACCACAGAGGCTTTACCCATGGAATAAAGACGTGTGCCAGTGTAGGGCCATGGCCTTGCCTTGTGCAAGCTCCCAAGTCACTTCTGAGCCCATATACAGGGATCATTCCCTTACCTCAGGACAGGAGGCAGGGTGCCACTTGTGCTTCTCTGCAGAGGGGAAGGGAAGAGGCATTTTTCCTCTGGAATGACAATGGAAAGTCCTAAGTGGACAGCAGTGTGGTTGCCTTGATGCCTTCATTTTGAGCTTTGATGTATTTCAGGTTCTGTGCTGCCCAGGGGTGCAGCTCTCAGCCTCACATTCAGGGTCACTCAGCTCTGCACAGAGCAGAGACACAAAACAAATCCTGTTCCTGCTGCACACCAAGGACAACTTTCAGCCCAACAGCACAAACAAGGGTGGCTGGAGGGAGGAACAAGAAGGATGGGACCTCACAGCCTGCAGCTGGAATTGGACAATTCAACCCCAAAGTGCAAATGGACCCAAACTGATCAAAGTGTGAGACCTGGTGACCCTTTGTCCATTTTGTGACCATTTTGGGTCCACCCTGGGTGTAGCCCTGGCCAGGCCCTGTCCTGCCCAAGGTGTACCCTAAAGGCCTTTCAATAAATCCCTGCTTTATTCTCCAGCTCTGCCCAGTCTCTGTCCCAGCTCAGCCTGCCCAAGGCATCAACCTCAGCCTTAATCTCCAGGAGCACCTGGTGCTCCCTCCCAGAACAGAAATGTGCTCCAGAGTTGTTTAATAACCAGAGATGTTCAGAAGGCCTGTGTAACACGTGGGCTGCAGGACAAGTCTCCTCTTGCCCTGAGAAGTCATCAGGGGATTGATTTCCAGTGGCAATAAGCATATTGGGAAGCCATAGGAAGATCAAAGGATGCTAAATATTACGGCTGTTTTCCCAAGTGTTTTGCTCCCAGGGTGAGCATATCTGATCCTCTGCTTGATGGAGATGATGGTCACATAAAATGCTGCTCTGTGGGTCCCTGGGGCCAAGATGCTGGAGGTAACTTTGGTGTTAAGTCTTTCTTGCCAAGCATCTGTCTGTTGTCATCATCAACAGCCCTCCCCATCATTTCCCATCCGGGTTCTTGCTTGATCTCCGACCAAAATTGATTGTTTGAAGCGTTAAAGTCATTCATCAGCCATTCCTGGAGCCAGATTTGGGGGCAAAACAAATGATGCCAAATAAAAATAAAAATAATTAAATAAATAAAAATAAATTTTAAAAAAGAGAAAAAAGTGGGATGGTCCTCTTTGTGAAAAAGAGGCTGCTGAGACAGCAGGGACTGCCTGGGAGTGTCCAGGGCCGGCCAGCACTGCTTCAGTGTCTGTCTGAATAGAAAAATGGGCTCTGGCAAGAACACAGAACGAGGAAGGAGCATTTGCAGAAGCAAACAGGTATCTCAGGAGCTGCTTCACCTCAGCCTCTGCCTGTTTCTTCTGTCACTTGCTCTTTCCCCTCAGACAAGGAGCACTGCTCACTCCTTCCCTCTTCAGCTGTGATACTTGTCCTTACCATCAGGATATCATTTGTTCCCTGCCCAGCAAACACTGCTGTGGCAAGATGTCTTCAGGGAAGAGAGGGACAACTTCAATGCCTACTTTGTGTGAAGGTTCTTTAGGAGCACTGCTTCCCCTCTGGACAGGAGGATGCCACTCTGGCTGCAATCCAGAAGCACTCAGGAACTCAAAGGTGAGACAAACTCCCTGTGAACAGGAGCATCACACAAGGCTAAGTGAGGAGGGGGCAAGAAAGGAGCCTGGGAGGTGGGGTTTGTGGGGTGAGAGGTGGTGAGCAGTGAAATGAGGACAGGCCCTCGAAAAGCAGCATGCTTCTGCTCTGGTTTCTGTTGTCTGTTTTGGTCAGGAATAGAGTTCTGTAGTTGGAAGATAAACCAAGCCCTGAGGAGAAGGAGCTGATCCAGGCTCCATGGGTGGTGTCAGCCCTGCCCCAGTTGCAGAGCTGGGCCAGCCTTGCACAATGGAGTGCATTTTTTTGTGTGTGTTTGGGCTGTAAACCTTGACATGTGCTGTGCCCCAAGGGATTGATGCTGATTGCAGTGTAATGATCAGCTCCCAGAGCAGAAAGCCAGCCCCTGTGGGAAACCCACAGCTCTGGCCTTGCCATGCACAGCAGGGTGAGTTCAGCTCACTGCTGGAAATGCAGATCTGCTGGGAGGGGGATGTTTTGTGAGTTTGCCAGCCCTGGTGCAAATGCAGCCCTGCAAAATTGTGATGGGGGTTCCTTTTTCAGTTGTTTGTGTGTTTGTTCTTTAACCTCAGTTGGGATGGTGACTGGTTGCTTCAAGTCAGTAGACTCAGTGGTACACACAGCCTGGATTTCTCCCAGCTTTCCTTTGGATAGTTATGTGAAATTGTACTTTCAAAAATGCCTACTGCTCTGTGCTCCTCTGTGACAGCAACTTCTGCTACTACAGGCTTGTAGTGTGTGCACTGCAGCTACACAACTTAATTAAAAGGATGATGAGCAATTTATTTCATCCTCTGTAGCCAGGAAATAATGATCAGCAGTTACATTACAAGGATGGGTTGGACTCTGACTCCTCTTGCTGCAGGTTGTAGACTTGCCAACCCAGTTACTTTCTGCAAACAGCTGATTGTTTTTCTTGGCATTTCAGTGGCCCAGCCAGGTTGTAGACATCTGGCTGCTGAATAATTCCAGATCAATTTGTGCACCTATAATAACCCAGCGTGCTCAGGTTTGAAAAGTGGCTGCTGCACGTTCCTGAGGGTGCCAGGATGGAGGTTTTGGCTTGCTGTGTGTGAGCAGGCTGGTTCTGCATGCTGGCAGCTGACCTCCTTGGTGCTGGCAGGGCTAACACCGTGTGGCAGGACTTCTGCTGCACCGTGCACACTGCCCAGGACCCCAGCTGATGGAGCAGGAATCCAAAATCTTGCATCAGGACAGGCTCAGTCAGTGACACATGTCGTTCTGCTCTGGCTTTGTGCGTAGGTGAAAGGTGATCCCTCACCTAAGAGCTTGCTTATCCTCCCTGAACACTGAGTGAAAATCGTGTTTCCTAATGAGATCTTGCAGGACAGGATAAACACACTTGCTTTGCATGTAAATGCCACGGGCAGGAGACACCAATCTTTTAATGCCGGTACAGCTCAATCTCAAAAGCAAACTCTAGTCCCCAGAATGCGATGTGTTGCCATCTCAAGGCTGTGAGCTCGCATTTCCATCCATTGTGTTGAAAACCTGTGGCACTGTGGGACAAAAAACACAACCCGTTGAGCTCAGAAGGGAGAACAATGCTTGAACAAAGACTTTTTTTTTTTTTTTTTTTTTTTTTTTTTTTTTTTTTTTTTTTTTTTTTTTTTTATCCCTGCTGTCCTTAAGTAAGCCAACCCCCCCATCTAGAACACATTTAAGAGATGCAGCTGAATAGAGAGCAGGAACTGGTGTTATTGTTGTGTTCCATCTCTTTTAAAGACACTCTTATTTTAGGTTATTTTAGGTCCTGTCACTGGGGAGAAGCCGACATGCAAGGAAGGAGGATGCAGTCTGACGTGGTGCAGGATGGATAAAGAAAAAAAAAAAAAAAGAAAAAAAAAAAAAAAAATCACCAGTCCCCCTGTAGCAGTCCTGTTCCATGGGGCTGGCAGAGGAACAGGCTCTCCACAAGCACCAGCTAGAGAGAGCAGTGAGTGCTGCTGTGGGAATTTCTCTCTCGTTTCATGTCCCCCAAATCCACTTCTGGCACCTCTGGAGTTGAAGACACAAAGGCAGCTCCTTAGGGGGCCTCACCCAAACCCCATGGATGTCACTGAGGGCTGGTGCCAGCAATGGGACCTGGCTGATTTAGTTATGAGCCTTCATCTTTTCCCCACGTGTGTGGAGATCTGGTGATCCCCACCAGGTGAGCAGTGAGCCCAGGTGAGCCTCATACCTGCTCCTTCCCCAGGGGGTGCCTGCAGGGTTCAAAGCCCCGAGTTCCACCTCCCCCCTGTCTCACTCAGGCTCAGCCTTTGCTCCCCTCTGCATCCATGAGCCCCAAAGGCTGCTCTCTCCAGTGAAAACACATCCCCTTGGTGTGGTTCTGCTCCTCGGAATGTCGTGACACATCCCTCAAGCATCAGCCTTGTTAACTGCCAACAAATGGGTGTAAATCAGTGTCCTTCCACTCCCAGCTGAGCACCCAGGGCTCCTCCTGGCTCCTGCCCTCCCAGAGAGCAGCACCAAGGCTGCAGGCCAGGGAACACTCCCTCCCTCTCCTGGCCTTCTGTCCCAAAATTCACCTTCCCACCAGCTGAACAGCTGGGAAAGCTTCCTCTCCTTCTCTGGCACCAGGAGAAGGAGGCAGGCACTGAATTTGTTCACTGCTGCCAGCAGAACTTGAGGCAAAAGCTTGTTGGGCCCAGTCCTGAAGCAGCCTGGTTCTCCCTCCCATCTGGATTTACTCTGTATCCTCATTAAAGCAAATAAGGGCCTTGCACAAAACCACTTGGATGGTTCTTGCAGCAAAAAGCTGATCTGGGAGCCTGCCCCAGCGGAGAAACTGCTGCTGATGGGGGAAACCACAGCCTACAAAGGCAGGGGAAGGAAAAGAAAACCCCACTTATCCCTGCTTTATCCCTGACCTCCTTCACCCAGACAACTGCAGAGGAGAGAAAGCCCTGGTGAGTTTTCTGCACCATCCTGGTTAAGTTAAGGCTGGACAAAGGTCTGAGCCTGCCTTGCTTCAGCAGATGAGCCCCACAAGGAGCATCTTTTGCCCCTCTCAGGGGTTCCCTTGGGAAGCTGATGCCCTCCCAGGCAGGGCAGCTGTGCTGGGCAGGGCTGGGGAGGTGGCTGTGCTCTCTGCACTGCAGCTCCCAGCCACAGCTGCCTCTGGCTCTCAGGGTCTGAGAGACCCCAGGATGGGATCTGGCCATTATATAACCCAGGCATTTCAATCAGATGAGCAGAGTTTGGATGAACACTCAGGGAGGGAGCGAGGCCTGTCCCCCAAATGCAGTGTCAGACACACCATTGAAGGGAAATGAGAGGGGAAACAGCTTTGTTCCAGCCCAAGGCTTATCCTAAAGGCCTTCCAGCCCTCAGCTCCAGGCACTGGCAGGAGGGAGCTCAGCCTTGCAGGCTGCTTCACTCCATTCTGCTGCAGAATAATGATGCAGCTTCACTGCTGTCCCAGGGTGTGCCTCTGTGAGATGCCAACGTAGCTTTGCTGAAGCAGCTCCTACCCGTGCCCAAGGTCAAGAAATATTCATATAAACTGTGCACTGGATCTGAAATGTGAATAAATATTCATAGTAACTGTGCACTGGATCTGAAATATGAATAAATTTTCATGTTAACTGTGCACTGGATCTGAAATATGAATAAATATTCATGTTAATTGTGCACTGGATCTGTAATATGAATAAATATTCATATAAACTGTGCACTGGATCTGTAATATGAATAAATATTCATATAAACTGTGCACTGGATCTGAAATACAAATAAATATTCATGTTAACTGTGCACTGGATCTGAAATATGAATAAATATTCATATTAACTGTGCACTGGATCTGAAATACGAATAAATATTCATAGTAACTGTGCACTGGATCTGAAATATGAATAAATATTCATAGTAACCGTGTACTGGATTTCTGCTTGCTCCTGAAGAGGGTAAGCAGCTGAACCAGACTTCAAAAAAACAAACCAAAACCAAAACCAAACCAAACCAACAAACAAAATAACCCACAAAAAGGCAAACAAAACCCCCCCAAACAAACAGCAACAAAAAACCCCCAAAACCCCCACCAAACAAATAAACAAACAAAACAACAACAAAAACCCAAACCAAAACAAACAAACAAACCCACAAAAAAAACCCCAAACCCCCACAAAAAACCCCAAAACCAAAACACAAACCAAAACAAATCACACACACACACAAAAAATTCTGAATTTTCTTGCTTAGAGGTCTGAATTTTCGAAGCAGATGTACCCTATCTGAATTTCTGGAGGGGCCTCCAAGCAATCAGAGTGACCATGAGAGTTCAACAGGGCAAGTGAAGGGGAACTGGGCATGCCTGATAGTCAGCTTTGCTTTTTCACCCTCACTCTGCTTATCCATCCTGCCTTTTTCTCCTCTTTTGAAGGACAAAAGGTAAATTAAGGGTGAATTAAGGCATGGAGAAAATGTCTTCTGGGTTGTAATATATTTTTTCTTTATTAATTTTAATGCCAGTCTTGCTTTTAAAGCATAGAGAATGCTGCATGGTCTCCTGTGAAGTCAGTTTGCACTGAAGTTAAAGCCTTGCAAATATTCAATTAGGAGACCAGTCAAGTATGTGGGATTAAGTTGTTTATACAAATGTTTGCAGAACCAGAGTGTGAGTTCACAGGCAGGCATGGGAGCTTTGCTTTCCCAGCTGATCCATAAAAAGGGTCAAACACAGTCTCTACTGATAAATGCAGTATACTGACAAAGAAAATCCAGTCCTGACTGGAGCTCCCAGTACCAATTCCCAGTTGTTTACCAAAGTTAAGTTGGAGGCTGATGAGCTTGCAGGATGTGGAATTTAAAAACAATTCCAGACCCTTCCCTGGGCACCACTGCACATCTCCACACATTCATGATGGATCCAGATTCTGCTCTAAGTAAACAAAAAGCTCCCAGTGATGACCCAGAAGCAGCTCTGGCGTGAGCAGGAGTGGAAGAGGCCCCATGGAATGAGCTCTGAAGATACAGGGGAGCATCATTCCCTGGAATTTTCTGCCTTTGCTCCTCTTTGTTTCTGCTTCTGGTACCAAATTCCTGAGAGAAGCTGGAGACAAGTCCTGGTGTTCAAACCCAGGAAAGGTAGAGGAGAAAATTAACTCCTCTCATGAAGAGAAGCAAAATGCTTTCTCAGCTCCAGCTTGAATTTTGGTTAGCCCTGGTTGGGCTTAGGGAGTGTACAGTGGAAGACAAAACTGAGCAAAAGAGTAAAAGGTGAAAAGAGGAGGATTTCATACAGTTATAGTTCTAAACTTTTATTTGGGAGTGGTGTCATTTTTGCAATAAATTTCTCCAGTCTCTCAGGAAAGAGAGAAAAAGCAAGGATTCCAGTGCTCTGAAAGTTTTTGGTGCCTGGCTCCCTGCTTTCTGTGCTGGTCAGGACAGGGAGACATGAAGCCATCAGCAAGCAATCAGGAATTTACCCAACCCCAGTGGGCCAGAAGGAGCAGTGACTGTATTATGACTATTTTTTTTTCCCCTGGCATGAAATCAGGAAGTCCCCCAAACCCTTGTACTTTTTTTTTTAGGGTAGTTTCTTTAGACAGGTTATTCTGTTGAGAGTGTGCAGCTGGGATGAAAGGTGCTGTCTCAGTGTAATATTTTTTTTTTTTGTATTTGTTTTTAAGTGCTGATATCTGTAGTGGAATTATTAACAAACTGAATTGTCCAGACAGGGATTCTTCACTGCTCCTGCTGCAAAATACAGACTCTGTTCCTGTTGCTACAGCATACACTGCTAAGTTACAGCTAGTACAGTCTGTTTTTCACTAAGTGCATCAGTGAACAGTTTAAACAAAGTTAAAGCAAAAAAAAAAAATTACTGGCAACAAAGAGATGACTTATCATTTGCAACTTTAAAAAGGAGCCTGCAGCTATACGAATCTGGAAATAATATAAACTTAACCCACAGGACTGTTGCATTGGTTTTAGAAGAGCTTACTTTAAAGCTGGTATGTGGGCTCACTAAGAGACTGAGTGGTTGGCAGGGATGCTAACCATTCATGGAATGTGTCTTTGGAAAGGATTAAAGCAAAAAACATGTTGCTTCTTACCAGCTCTGAGCTGGGAATATAGCTCTAAGGGGCGAGTGTTAAATTTTAAGCATCCAGTATGCAAAGCTTTTAGAGAATAAACTTTTTTTTTTTTCCCCCTCTTTCCTTGCCCTGGTGCTTGGGATGAAATTCAGTCCAGACCGGATAGACTAAAAATCATTCCCATCTGACGTCCAGGAAAAGGTCAGGAGCTGCAGCAGCAGTGCTGGCAGTGGTGCAGCAGTTCCCAGCTTGCGTCAGGAGCTGCCCAGGAGAACAGCCAGCATCTGAGCTCCCAGCCTTCCCAGCCTCACACAACTCTGCCTGTTCATTTTGCCCCTCTGAGCTGGGGTTTGAAAACTGCTTTGTACCAAGTGAAAGCACAGCTGAAACTGAAGCCTGTTAAAATCCCAAATGCCTGTGACTTGGTTGGGAAATCTTTCATTTTCTACTTTCTGTTATGACTCTTTCCCTGCCTTAGGTCCTCATGGTCCAGCCCCTTCACTGTGTTGTCTTCTTCCTGTGGCATTCCTGTGCCAGGCTGTGCTTGAAAAGACAGAGACAAATGTCTCTAACTGGCACCTTTTCCCCCTGGCAGAGATCCCCTGCTGCTGATGGAACAACTCTGTATTTCCTGGTGTTGGTGAGTGGATGTGGTGTTGCACCTGGGTGTGTGTGCAAAAGGCACCAAGAGAGAGGACTTGCTGCCAAACCCAGTTTCCTCCCCTGAGTGCAGGAGAAGAGAAGCATGGTGCTGTTCTCAGCTCTGACATCCATCAAGGAGAGCAAAGAGCTCTTCTCAGCAATCTGTCTGTCCAGCTGCTGCCTCCTTAGCAGCTGCTGCCTCTGCCAATCCAGTGGCCATGGTTTTTGGGCATCTCACAGTCCAAAATGCTTGCAAGCCTACAGCCACTCCCACAAGGTGAGGGCAGCTGCTGTTGGAAATAGGACAGAGAGGCCTAAAAAGCTGGAAATAACTCGCAAAGGGGATGGTGTCTCTTTTCCTGCAAGCATGCCTGCCACCCACCCCCCTGCCCTCTGCTCTCTCTGCCCGTGCCCACCTGGCTGTGCAAGGACAGCCCTGGCTCCTGGGGCAGAGCAGGTGATGCCAAGCTGTGTCATCTGCTGCTTGTCAGCACCTTGGGGCTGAAATCACGGGTGAGTCTGATCCTTGAGTGCAGAGCTGGGGGCTCTGGATGTGGATGATCACTTTAGTGGCTCACACAGAGCTTCCACTGACTGTGGCAATCTCCCCCTAAGAGACTCATGATTTTCTTCCTCTCCAACTATTCATGAAACCCAGAATCCTGTCCTGCACCATAAACCTCTTCAGTTCAGGAGTGACCCATGTTAAAGCCTTCCTCTTGAATCTGCACCAAATGGCCAGAATGTCTTTGTAGCTTCACTTGGAAACCTTTGGTGTCTCACTACAGAAACTGGCTGTGACAGGATGTGTGCATGAGTTAATTTTACCTCTTTGGTAAATAGTCTGACATGCTTTATTTGACAATGGATGTGTACATCAGTGCCATGAAAGCATGATATCACACTGATGATGAGGCCCAGAAAGAAAAACATGGCTCAAATGGGGAGGTGAGCACCTCTTTCTCCTTTAAAGTGAAAATCCCAAAGCTGTGTCTTCATTGTTGAGAATGTGTGACTTTCCTTCCAAATGAATTGAATTCTATTGATTTTTTTTTTTTTCACCAGATTGCTTATGCTGATGAAGTTCCAGAAAAGGTAACACCAGCTGCTCATGGTCAGGGCCCTAATTGGCTGTGATGTCCCTGATCAACTTCACCTGAGTGTTGCATCCCCTCCCAGGGGCACAGGAGCTCCATTTGAGCTCAGCCCCAGCAAGAGGCTGATGTGGAGCTGTTGGTTGCTGGTCTTGCCCTTGGCTCTCCCTCCTGAGCTTTTGCTGCCTGTGTGGTTTTGGCAGCTGTCTCCTCTGTGGGGTTCTCCAGGGTGCATTGTCCCTTTCCAGCTCTCTGCTGCTCTTGAGAGGATCCCTGGATGGACCCTGGGGTTGCTTTGCTGCCTGGAGCTGTTGATGGGCCCTGTTGCCAGCATCCCTGGAGGCTGAGGCTGCCTGATTGTGTCCTGCCTCCACTCTGTTGCCCTCAGCATTTGGGAAGTTTTATGTCCAAGCTCTCAGCAAAGGTAAGAGGAAAATATGTAGCTTGAAATTAGCCTGGGCATTGAGAGGCCCAGCAAAGCCTGTTTGTGGTTTTTTTGTTTGTTTGTTTGGTTGGTTTTTTGGTTTGTTGTTGTTGTTTTTTTGTTTGTTTTGGTTTTGTTTTGTTTGTTTTTTGGTTTGTTTTGGTTTTTTTTGTGTGTTTTTTTTTTTTCCCTTCCCCTATAGTTTAATGATTATGTTTTGAAGATGTTTCCCATTTCCTTCTCCCATGCAGGAGATCTGCACTCCTGCCTTTGTGCATCCCTCAGTTACTGGCTAAATAAAAGGCATTAATATGTCTGGTTTTAAATTGCATGTGTGCTCTCAGCTGTACCAGATAACCTGTGCTGCAGTCTTGCTCTTGGGCTGGACGCAGGCAACTGGCAGAAATCCTCATAATTGCAGTTGCAAGGGTGTTAGGAGGAGAAAGGAGAGGTTTGGGATGAAGTTGTTTCAAGAAGGTTTGCCTCAGAAGGGCCTTAAGAGCTCAGTGAGATGAGCAGCTGCAAGTGTCTTAAAGAATCCTGAGTGTGGCAAAGAAAGGAGCTTTTAGGGAGCAGCCACCCTGCCTGCACAGAAAGGCAGGTGGAGCTGAGGCTGCTGCAAAGTGTTTGTGGTACCTGGGGTGTTTCTGTCCAGGTGCACCCTCCTGCCTCTCCCATGGGTGCTCCTGGACACTCCTCAGATCTCTGGGGCTCTTGCAGGAGGAGTTTCACCGCTTTCCCTGGAGGTACAGCCCCTGCAGTCTCATCTTTGTGGCCCTGCACAGACCCTTTGGAAGAGGGCAGCCCAGGAAGGCTGAGCTGGTTCATGTGGAGTCATGGGTTCAAGGACCAAGCTGCTCCTGCACTTTTTTCTTCTGTGGCTTTGCTCCTCTTCTGACCCCTGGTAAACTTTCTGCAAAAGAACCTGAAGCTAATTAAGAGGGTCATTTTTGTGGCATTGGCCAAATGGGAAATGGAATTTCTTCCCATTTGCATAAACAGAGGTCTGGCAGCAGTTGGAGCCCACTGCTGCAAAACAGAGGGGAAGAGGTCTGAAGCAGGTTTCAGAAGAAGCACATTTGTTTAAAATGAGGGTTTGCAGGCCTGTGTGCCTGGATAAGAAATATGTGCCTCCACACATTCTGCTCTGGCCCGTGGTTGTGAGGTAGGACTTCAGGCATCTGACCCTGTGGGGACTTTTCAAAGCTGTGTAAGGACACTTAATATTTAATGCCCCCATGCTCTGCCTCTCCCATTGCTGCACAGCTAATAATGTGACCTCAAATTGATTAGATGCCATCACTACCCCAGGAAAAGGGATGCTTGTGCTGCCTTTTGTGCTATGATGTAACTGTAGGCATTGTGGTTTGTTTTGGCAGTGGTATGCACTTTGAAGCAGAATTGGTTGATCTGAAATTAAAACAATTGGGTCCTTTATACTATTTATAATGGGTTTTGCAGTAGTGGCTTGCTTATAAATAAGGTGATTTCATTGTCCACTGGAGGTGGCTCATAACTGCGTGGTTGACATGATTAAATCTGATCGTTGATGGGTTTCTGGGTTCAAAATCCAAATTCAGATCTGTGCTTAGTTCAGATCTGAGCTGTAGGAAGGGTAGGTGTGACAGGGAGTTCATTCAATATTGACAACACTGAACATTCCAGTATCCTGAGTCAGGCTCCTCCCAATTTCTGTACTTGGTTTAAGTTAATGAGACTTAGAAAAATATTGAGTTATCCATTTTTCCCCCCTCTGCAATAGTAAGACAATAATTTCCAATGAAGCCTGTAATTCTCCCCTGAGCTTTTGTCTCCAGGTGCTCCCAAAATATTGCCAATTATTGAAAAACTTGAAGTAAAATGTTATTAGTCCTTCTGTCTTTAAGCTAGAACAATGGACCTGTTAAAATATTTATAGCTGATGGTAGGGCAGCCTGTGGGAATTGGGTTTTGAGAGTTTCACTCAGACTTTTTTATTTCATACCTTTATATTTATGTTCTTACTGAGTAAGCAGTAGTTGCTGCAGAGCTGGGAGTTGGGTCAGGCCTGATGCCTCTGCATTTTATTGTCCTAATTTTGAGCTGTGGCTTTGGACAGTAAAGAATATTTAAATTTTTTTTGTTGTTGTTTAGCACAGTGTAGGTCTGATGGTCTGGGAAGGGTTTCCCTGCTGGTTTCTCCAGGCAGTGGTTATGCCATGGTACTTTCTGCACTCTTGCTGCCCCTGTGCTGAAAGCATTACCAATGCCCTGTGAGGACAGGAAATGCTGATTTCATTTCAAGAGAGAACCTCAGATGGCCAGGATGCTTGCCCAGATGGTGCAGTAAGGTGTTTTTATTTTTTTAATGTCAGGTGCAGATTGTGGGCATCCTGACTTGCAAGGTTCATTTGCACTGGGAACATTTCCCCCCCTGCTAAGTACCACAGAAATTGGTGAAGGCTTCCCTCAGCTGTTTGTATCTTAGAGGATGACTTTTTTTTTTTCTAAGTACACACTGGACTTTCACCCAAGAATTAGCAAAATTTAGGCAGGACCTAATCAGATAATAAGTAGTTCTACCTGAACCAACTGTAACTTCTGTGAAGCCATGCTAACAAAGCAGTGTTTCTCTTTTTCCTCTACAAGAAAATGTGTCCTCACAGGAAGAGGACACTGCTGTTTTCAGTTTATCAATAGAGTGTGTTCAGATGCTGTTTTTTTCTTTTACATGTGAATTTTATTTCAGAGGACTTTTCTAATCCTTCAGTCTCTTTCTTTTCAAACTAGACAAGCCCATGTAATCAATCTCAGATTCAGTGTTCTGCTTACCTGCTGTTGCCCAAACCCATAGGCTCTGTTTGCCCTCAAGCTTTTTTTTGTCCTTTGGCAGCTGCTCCCCTTCCAATTACCAAATATCCTTGGAAATCCAATACCTCATTTTTCTATTATTTAAATTACGGCTCACGTTGTAGCTCGATGAATTTAATTAAAGCATTTCCTTACACACGTGGTGTCCATGTGGATAGGGAATAAGAACTTCTAATCTTAAGACTGGGCCACGTGTAAGAGTTACAGCACAGGAGAATCACTCCTTATTGCATCCTTCAGGTAAGATGAATGTTCTTGTTGCCTGGAGGAAGGCATAATCTGTAGGAGCTGGGGCTTTAACTCCTTGGGTAGCAGAGGGAATAGCCTGTTTTAAATAACCAGGTTATAAGATGTGACCCAGATCTTTGTGGGGTGGACCAGGACCTGCAGATCTGAGGGTTCTCTGGTGGAGTTGAAGCTGTTTCTGCCTCAGCCCTGGGGCTCTCACCAGGGTTAGTGGCTGCTGGAGAGGGGCTGTGATCAAGAGGTCTCACTTTTCATCACAGTGAAGGGTTGCAGATCTGAGTGTTAAGTTTGTGGTAGGACTTCATCCTCAGAATATGCAAAGTTGGCTTGCAGGCTTTCTTTTTGTTCATTTTTTATTTAATTCCCTTTCTGATGCATTGAGGAGGATACTCAACTGATACCAATCCCTCTTTCTCCACCATTCTGCAAGCCTGTTGGCTAAACTTGATTAGACTTCCAATCTTTGGCCACCTTCAATATCCTTTTCTTCTTTTAGTCTTAAAAAAAAAAAAAAGAGGAAACAATTCCAAGAGAAAACCAGCATTTGTGTGTAAGACAAATGCAGGCAGCATGGACTTGGTATGTGTTTGGTTTGTCCCAGCAGCTGAGTTGTCACCTGTGGTCCCTCAGCCCGTGGTACTCCACTGGAATCTGTGCCTTGGTGGCTGGGAACCTCATCAGGAGAGGAAGGTGCTGAAATGTTTGTTCCCAGGGCAAGGCAAAGGGAATTTTGGAGAAGACATGGGGGGGCTGTCATTTTTGTGGGGTGGGGGCTGGAGGAGCTGTCAATATTTTGTGCTGCTGGCAAGGGCAGTTTAAGGATTTGGGCTACAACCCATGAAGAGTGGCCTTCAGCAGTGCTTTTGCTGATGTGATGACTTGGTTCTGTTTCTGGGTTGTGAGAGTTCTCCTTATGGGCCCAGCCAGTGGCCTGGGAACACCTCTGAATGGACAGCATCCCAAGCATCAAGGGAAAACTGTAGCTGGTGGTGGTTGGAAAACCCTTTAGGACTGAGTTGTTGTTGCTGTAAACCAATCTCCCATCCTTGGACACTGCTTTGTTCCTTGCTGCTTCCTTCAGGGATAGCAGCCACTGCTTTCAGGGCTGTGTGAGCACCTGGGATGGCTGCAGACTCTACAGCAGAGTCTCTTTTGCTCTCTTGTCAAGCCTGGAGTGATTAATTCTTTTCCCTTTGCTTCCTTTGCTCACCATTCCAGTGTGTTTTCCTAGAAAAATTACTGAGTAAATGCAAAGATGATGTATTTAAGGTAACAGAGGTAAACACATGCAACAAATTAATTGGTAGCAGTATTTGGTGTACAGTCAAGTCTTCCAAAGGCAGGAAGCTTCAAAATTGTGAAATATGCAGTTTTCACTAATTTCCAAACCATGTACTTCAGTGGTTTTTGATGCTTTTTGCGAAGCAGCTTTCTCAATCCCTCTCTTAATGGAAGTGATTTGATTTCACCACGATCATGCTGCTGTATGGAGTTGACCTAACAATTTAGCATTCTAGTCAGATGACTAATTGCAAATGGAACCAACTGCTTGCATTAAAAATCCCTGTAATCCACCAGGTTCTTCCCTTCCCTTGGTCATAGCTCCAGATGTGGATGTGGAGACTGCTTGCCTCTTCTTTAAAAACTGGCAGCTGGTTTGCAGAGCTTGGAGAGGAGTTCAGCAGCTTCTTTTTGGGCAGGTGTAGTTAAATGAGAGAAAACATTTTCTTATTCCAAGTTCTCAGCTATTGTGGCTGCTCTGATATTGGATGCAGGGTGGGAAGAGGCACATTCAGGATGCAAGTTGTGTCAGGGATGTTCTTAAACAAGGGAAGTGCTGTGCAGTAAATATGATGATAACACCATGAAGGCAGCATAGTCTGACTCTGTGGTGCCATCTGCACTGGACAGCTTCTGATAACACTGAGCTAAACCACTGCTGGGGCTGTGCAAACCAAGGAGAAGTCATTTTTAATGGTCAGCTAATTATGTACACAACTACAGCACCTCTGAACCCTGGAAATGAGTCAATTATGACCTTCTTCTTTGCTGAAATATCCTGATGAGGAAGCTGCTCTAAGCTCAGTGTAATCCATGGTTAGTTTATAGCTGATGGCTTGTTTTCCCAAAGTGTCAATTTTTGTAGCTCTTCCATCCAAAATTATTTTAAAACGTGTCTCAACACAGTAACTGTGTTTGCAGCTACCAGGGTGCTGTCATCTCTGAATGAAGTATGGTGCCAGGGTGGCTTTGCCATGTTTTAATTTCTCCTTTGCCTTTCCATGATATCAGTGAGAACAAATGTGTTACCAGCTGCACTGGGCACAAACAGATCCTGGATGCATCTGGCAGGAATTTGGGGGAAAATCTACATTGAAGCACAACTTGGAAGAACTTCTTCTGCTTTAATAGCAACCAGCTTCCAAACCATGGCTTTCCTGAGCTCTTTGGGTGTGAAAAAGCATTACAAACGAGTGATTATTATTTTTTTTATTATTTTTATTTTTAGCCAGCCTGCCTTTCCTTGGAGGACCTCCTAAGCAATGAAAGCACGTGCAACATGCTCTATTTATAACTCAGGAGACACAAGCAGAACCAGGGTCTTTGGACACTTTACTTTTATTATGTTTGCAGAGCAGTTACTAAAGTGTTCTGTTTTGGAAGGGCAGGAGAAGCTGTGCAGTCTCCTCAATTTCAGCAGCTGACTGCTGAAAGGATGCACTACTTGTCTCTGTAAGTTTGGGATGGACACAATATGAGGTTCAGCATTTCTCTGCTGAGGCTGTCAGAGGCTGACTGGGCTCCTGATGGCTCATTAGGATTAATTAGGATACACCTGCAGTGCAATTGGCTGTGCCATGCTAATTCCTGGTGTGGATTAGCAGAGTTGTGCTCTTTGGTTTTTTTTTTATTTTTTTTCCCCTTGCCAGTGCTGCTTTCTGTGCTTGGGCTCTCGTGGGTGACCTGGCAGGATTGCAAGCTTGGAGGAAACTGTGTGAAAAATCTCCCTCCTGCTCAGCTGGCTCGTTTCAAGGGAAGGCAGATCCTAGGAAGAGTTTCCTTCCACTCCCCTTATATGGAAGGGATGGCTTGGGAAGCCTGGAATGGCTTCTTGGTTCTTGAGGAATGCGTGGCAACCAGCCAGAGGAAAGCCCAAATCCTTAAAGTTGCTTTGTTAATGTATGGAATGCCAAAATTGCCATTTTTTTTTTCCTCTGTCTACTTAGAGCTGGTAAACTCCATAGCTGCCTTTTCCAGTCTCACAGGAGCGTGGCAAGAGAGGCTGAAGTTGGCCTAAAAAAATTAATTTTTAAAATATCTGGCAAGTGGGAGTGCTCTTTCTGTTCAGTTTGAGATTCTCAGTGACAAGTAAATGCACAAGGAGGGTTAGGAAAGATGCATCAATGAAACATTGATGTAAATATAAATCACAGAGGGAGACCATGTATGGTTTACATCACTGTGCTTCAAAATCAGCCCAGTGTCTCATATTTCTGATTTCAGCCAGAATGAAAGGCTTTTTTAAACCCCCAATTAAATCACTCAGTAGAGGGATTACCTCATGCTACTTTTATGCCTAAATACCCAGACTGAGGCATGACCCAATAGATACCTTTGCACAAAAACAAGAAAAAAAAAGAAATTAAAATGATGGCAATGACTTCTGCCCACTATTTTTGTGGTTTTGCCACAGTCAGACACTTGCAGTTTTGTTGGAGAATTGGAAACCAGAAAACTGCTCAGAATACTCCATATAAGAATGGGGGCATTTGAATTAATGTTGGCAAATGCCTTGTTGAGTGTAAGGGCAGGTACCTGAGTTAACTCTTTGATTTCATGGAGCCTTGCATGGGCTTTGGACACCAACAAATCCTTCCAATGGCAATTCTTTCCATCAGTGGCTTTAACCATACAAAGAAAGCTGCTTTACTGAGCTTAGATACCAAACATCTAATTTACTTTTTTGTTTGTTTAATTTTTAATTAAAACACAACTTTATGAAATCTGTCTTTTCTTATGACCCATGTGTTTCTTTCCTCTCTGTGTCCCTGGTTGGTTCCAGCAGGTAGTGTGGGCATTGCCCACAGTTGTCTGTTTTGGAAATCAGCCTATTTGTGATGCACTACCTTTTTGTAGGTATGAGATTTTTTTTTATTTTTTTTTTAGGTTCTATATCTATTGCCTTTGAATAACTATTCCTGCTACTCCAGTTAATTTGTTTCCAGCTTTACAATGACTAAAAGTGTGAGACCTGGTGACAATTTTGGGTCCATTTTGTGACCATTTTGGGTGCACCTTGGGTATAGCCCTGGTCAGAGGGGAAGTTTTTTTTCCCCTGGAATGACAATGGAAAGTCCTAAGTGGACAGAAACTTGGTGACCTTGATGCCTGAAGTTTGAGCTTTGATGTATTCCAGGCTCTGTGCTGCCCAGGGGTGCAGCTCTCAGCCTCACATTCAGGGTCACTCAGCTCTGCACAGAGCAGGGACACAAAACAAATCCTGTTCCTGCTGCACACCAAGGACAACTTTCAGCCCCAAAGCACAAACAAGGGTGGCTGGAGGGAGGAACAAGAAGGATGGGACCTCACAGCCTGCAGCTGGAATTGGACAATTAAACCCCAATGTGCAAATGGACCCAAACTGATCAAAGTGTGAGACCTCATGACCATTTGTCCATTTTGTGTCCATTTTGTGACCATTTTGGGTCCACCTTGGGTGTAGCCCTGGCCAGGCCCTGTCCTGCCCAAGGTGTATCCTGGAGGCCTTTCAATAAATCCCTGCTTTATTCTCTGCCTCTGTCCAGTCTCTGTCCCAGCTCAGCCTGCCCAAGGCATCACTGTGGCCTCCCATCCAGACTCTTCACCACCTCTGTAGCCCTCCTTTGGACACTCTCTGATGGCCCCATGTCTTTTTTTAGACACTGGCACCCCAAACTGCACACAATATTCAGGGTGAGGCTGCCCCAGAGTAGAGCAGGACAATCCCTCCCTTTGCACAGTGCTGTGCCTGATGCCCTGCACAGGGATGTCCCTCCTGGCTGCCAGGGCACTGCTCACTCATGCCCAACCTGGCATTAAAGAGCAGCAGAGCTGAACTGGAGCCCTGCAGATCCCCACTGGTGACGGGGTGGTGGAGATTCCCAGGGAGACTGGCACGGCTGAACTCTCCTGGTCTTTCTCACCATCTGCTCCAAGGAATCATTTCACCTTTTTGGAAGGGAGCTTTGTCCCTAAAAATTGATTATTTCTGAGTACTTGCCATTATAATGAGGTTTTTAAAACTCAGATTCATTGCTAGCCAGGCACCCCTACCTTGGGTGACAAGTAAAACTTGTCCAGCTGGCCCAAGCTTAATGAAAGATGGAATAGTACTTGCAAATATTTCCTGAAGTCAGTGTTGAAAGTTGTCCTGTTGTTCTGAGGTGTGGACCCCAAGTTCAGTGCTCCCCACCTTTCAGATTCAGGTCTCACAGGTGCATGCAACTTCTTCTATGTTAGTGGTAGCTGTGGTTATGTTTTGTTGGATCCTTCCCAGGGTGAGTAGAGGAGATGCCCATGATCCCCCTGAAGGACCACAGCTGCATCAAATGCTCCTCTATATCTTATGTAACCCATTCTGGATTTCAATTGCTATTAATTACTTTTTTTTTGTCTTTTTTTTTTTTTTTTTAAGCTTGGCACCACAGAAATGAATGTGATTTATTTGTGGACTGAGGAAATCTGCTCTCAGAAGCCTGGCCCTTTCAGTAGCAGTGAGAAATGGCAAGAAATAAACACTGCCACTTTCTCATTAATGCAATTACCATAGCCCATCAAACATGTGCTGATACATTTGAGAGGCTCATATTATTCATTAGGCATATACATTCATTAGTGTAGCCATCATAAAATAACGAGGGGAGTGTCCAGCTTGGGGGGGGGGGGCGGAAATTCAGAGAACAAGAGCTCACATTATACAGAGCTATGATGATAAATGTCTCCTGTGGCATAATTTTAACTCTTACCATCTGTTATTCCCTGTTGCCACAGCGACTTAAAATAAATATTAAAAATAGTCTGAAACCAGGAAAAGCACAGCAGGGAATGTCTGTCCTGAAAGAAAACAAACCCTCAATGTGACCAGGAAATAGGACTGATGAGAACTTGAGGAGATGGAGCTGGGAGAATTTGCAATGTGCAGGGCTGGGTGAGAGAAGGATCCCAAACCAGTGTTTGTAAGCAGCTGTAGCTGGGCCACCAAAGCCCTGTAGATGCTCAGTGCTCTGATGGTTTTATTATTTATTTACTGTATTTTATGTGATTAGGAGAATATAAAGATCAAAACAGGTTTATTTTTTAGTTGCAAAGGTAATTTATTTATACACATTGAAAGGATAGAAATAAGAAAAAAGGAAAGGAAAAAATGAAACTTTTAAAACATTTTTAATAAGTTTTTACTTTGCTACGCTTAACATAAGAACTTGTAATTTTAGTTAGTTTTATTATTTAAAGATAATTTTTTATTAGTTTTTGAGGAAAAGAAGCTTTTCTTTGTTTTATAGAGGTGGTGTTTGTAAGGACTTGAAAGGAATTTTTGCAAACTATGAAATTTTTTTAAGCATTTTATAAAATTTTACCTAGTTTATTACACATACTTTTGCTCAAAATTCTACACAAAGTAAAACAAGTACTTTTTTAGATGCATATTTTTAATGGTTTAAAGGAATAATTTAGTTGTTATGTACTTGCCATCTGTTTTCAGCTTTGAGCTTGAGAGGTAATTTTACTTTAACTTTTAGAAGATTTGGGTATATATGCATAAATATGATTTTACACTTTTGAGAGACGTTTGATTTGAGTTTTTTGGTGTTTGTTTTTTTTTTGTAGCTGAGCTAGAGGGCTGTGAGGAGCTGTTCTGGTGCAGTCTCTGTAAGCTTGTGAGCATTACTCTGGTGTTGATCAAATGATGCCATTCAAGTATTATTAGAACTGAGTGTTTAGGCCAAAGGCAAGGCTTAGAAGGAGAGCTGCACTTTCATGCCAGGCCAGCACAGGAGCTGTTTCCAGAAGCTTCTTTCTGGAAAGCACAAGAGCAGGAAAAGCTGACTTAGGAAAGAAAGGCTGGAAGAGGCTGCATTTAGTGTCAGGGGCATGAGGAGCTGTTTAAATACTTGCAAGTGCTGTGAAATAACAGAGCAGTTCAAGAACCTAGGAACTTGACTCTCTTTGGGAGGAGTTCAATGATTTGGGGATGCCCCATCTAAAGAAATCCTTGGCTGAAAACTGCTTTGCATGGGAGGAGCAGCCCTGCTTGGGGGGAATTGCTAACTGTTCTGGGTGGGTCCTTGCTTCAGTCGAATCATAATGAAGATTTGTTTAGCTTCCTTGGCAGAGTGCTCCTGGATGCTTTTTAGCATCCCCTCTCATTCATTTGGCAGTCACTTCAAGAGTGATTTACGATAAGAGACCAGGAAACAAACCGAGGTTTGATGTCAGGCAGTAGCCAGGGAGCTGAGCTGTGATCGCTGCTGCACAACATCCCCTGCAGCTCTCTCTGTGAGCAGAAACAAAACAGCCTGGGCATCCAGGGGCCACCAGTGCAGATGAAGGCTCTGTGGGCTGGCCTCGAGTGCAGGAGACCTGAGGAGCACAAATCAGGAATGTTCTGTGGTCCTGTTATGGCTGATGACCCCGTAGGCAGCTTTTTGTCTGCAGCCTTGTGGGTTGCTCTGTGACAATAACAAGTGCAAGTCCTAAAAGGCAGCCAAATGTAGATGCTTTGACCCACCAGAACTGTAACTTCCAGTGATAAAAGCCACCTGAGTTCCAGTTACAGCCACTGCATGCCTGAGTTTTCCTAGACACATCTTTTCTTCTTCCCCCTCTATTCTCTGCCATCTCAGAACCTCAGTGTAATGGGAGAGTTTTCTATATTTGGCCAGATCAGGGCTGCCCTCAGCCTGCTCTGTGTCTGGGAGCTGTGGACACTTCCATGGCACAGCACCAGGTTGCTCAGCTTCTGTGCACGGAGTCAGAGGCTCTGGGAGCTGTTGGCTGTGTTCAAAACAGCTGCTGTGTCAATGTAATAAAGCCTGATGCACCTCAAAAGCCTTAGGGTCACCCCCAAACCAGCTGAAGGTAGGTCCAAGGTTCCTCTTAAGGCTTCATATTCTTCCTGGTAAGTTAGCAGTGACAGAAATGAGGCATCTGGTGTGGTGATGTGATCTGGTCAAGTCTTTCCTGATCTCGCTGGGGAATGGGAGAGACCTGTAGCACTTTGTTCTTGCTGGCACAGCTTTTCCCTTGCTGTCCTAGCCTGAGGGGAGGTGTGGAGAGCCCCAGAAGGCTTTCTCTGGGACCTGTGTTAAGTGGTGATAAGGGAACCCACACATGACCTGTTAGGATATGACATAAGATAGTTTCAGTCTCTGTTGGCACTCCTCCTTGTCCATGGTGGACTCTCATGCCCATGACAGACTGAAAATCCCCCAAATCCTATCTGACTCTCCTTCAGCTGATCAAATAGTTCATCCAAAGCTGCACTCACTTCATCTGTGCTTCAAGTATCAATTCTGCAGAAGAATTTCTGTGGAGCCTTCAGAAAAATAGTGCAGTCTTCTGAATTTTACCCTTCATTTTTTTTTTCCTCTTGTACTCCATTCCTGTTTGCTGATTTTTGTGGGGATTCCATGCTCATCCTGAAGTGCTCTCTGGCATGGTGCAGGAAGGAAAGGCTTTCCCAGGAGCTCTGGGAACGAGCCAATTACTTGGAAGTCCTTCTGGAAACACAGCTTGGAAAATGCCTAGAAAACAATAAAACTTTCCTGCCTTCTGCTCAAAAAAAGGCTGTTTTATTTATTTCTTTATTTTTATTTATTATTCAGTAGCATATCTAGTTGGATGTGGTGGGGCTGTGTGTGTGTGCTCAGTGTGTGCATCACTTAGCACAGGCCCTGTGCTGGGCGGTCTCTCCTCATCACTGAAGATAAAATGTTTCCTGCTCTGAGGAATTTACAGCCTAGATGGACACTCCAGGAAGGCTGCAAATCCAGCAGCAGCTCAGGATGGAACAGTTCACTTCAGGAAGTCTATCTCTATTTCATGATGGTGATGACATAATTTTTACTTGGAGGAGCAGGATTTATGCTGATGTGCTTCCAGCTTTTATGCCAATCTCCTTATGTATTGCATTAGGCAGTCCCTGCTGCAAAGGTCTGAAATCTCAGCTAGATTAAGATATCTGATCTCTGCTTCCCAAAAATTCCACTGTGTTGTCAAGTGAAAGCAGAAAGCTGATGGAAGACATAAAGTGTGCAGAAGGCCTGCCATATTTCACTGGGATTTACCCTGACATCTCTGTGTAGCTAGTTGATTTTTTTTTTTCCTTCTGACCCAAATAGCAGTGTGAGCTCAGCAGTCAGCAGCATACATTCTTTAATGCATCTAGAGAATTCAAATTATTATTTTATGGGTGAAGTGATAGCCATGCAATTAGGACTTCCATCTGTGCAATTCCTCTGCTTTGGTGTGGTGGCAAACATGAAATAAACTGTGGGAGGGTTGAACTTCCCTGTTTACAGTTTTGCTGTAGAATTTTACCATTTAAAAAAAAAACACCTCTGCAGATGTTTACAAAACTGCCATATAGCTGCTTCCTCAAGTTATGCCTTGCCTTTAATCAGAACTGAATGCTTAGATGGGCCAGAAGTTCCCTAACTCCCTATTTGCACAGAAACCTCACTCCAGTCAGCCCTGACCTTGTGCTGCCCCCTTAATGAGAAGCCCTGGCTTTGTCTTTTTGTAGTCCAGTCTTCTACAGCACAGATTATGTATTTTTTCAAGCAAACCTGAGCCTTGTTTGCCAGGAGCTGAAGTTTAGTTTGGATCCACTGAAAACCTCTTGTTTTGCATTTATAGGGGTATGTGGGTTTGTGTTCAGAAGAGAAACTTGCTCAAAGTTTGGGACTGGATTTTTTTTTTTTTTTTTTTTTTTACCGAGTGCCATTTTGCAGTTAGCAGCCGTGTTAGGCTGGCTGTCTTCTGAGCTGGAGATGTATCACCAAACTGTAAACAGCTTCCAAACTGCAGAAGGCATTTCCTTCCTTACTCCATCCCCTCAGCTTTCCTCTTGGTGCAGGCAGCAAGAGTTTCCACGCTGGCTGCTCAGGATCCCGCGGATCTGGAGAGCTCCTGGTGACTATCATTTTATTCTGCTGAGTGCTTTAAAAGTTGTAATGAGACTGTGTGGTAACGTTAATAGAGCCCCCTGGTTATTCTCAGAGCACTTGTAAAAAATTACTTGGTGTCATGACTTCATATCCAGATGACTGTATAAAATTAGGAATCCTCCTAACGCTTGTTCTCCGAGATACATAATTTTAATTTATTGGTGCCATGAAAATGCAATCATTTTATCAGGGAGATAACTTGGACCTTTCCACATGCTGATGAATAGCATGCCAAATCTTCTCAGTGTTCAATAATAAAGTTCAAGGCATAACACACTGGACACATGGGACAAGTTCCCTTTTGCAGATGATGGATGTGCCAACCTTTCCTTCTGCTTCCAGCGTGCTTGTGCCTTGAGATGCAGTTTATTTTTTTAAGCAAAAGTTTACAGTTCTTTCTTACTTATACTATTCAGAAAATTAATGTTTTAACCATTATGTTGAAAGAAAATTAAGTCTCATGTTGTCCCTTGCAGGATAATCTTTAGGGCTTTGTGGAGTAAATGATGGTGCTCAGAAAATGTCACCTACCCAGCTCGTTACCTTGTGGTCTGCAATAATTAGATTAGGGCAGAAGTGGCTTTCCTGTGGCATTGTGTTTTTTATTCATCAAGCGAGAGGTGGAAATGAAATGCTGGCATGGCTTTCATCAAGAATGGTCTTTATTCTCAGAGGTATTTACTGCTTACAGAACTTTATGCCATTATAGAGTTTTGTCAGCCCATTTCAGGTAACTTGTTATGGCTGAAAAAAAAAAAGATGGGCAAGGCATTGATTTGTGAGCTACAGTGCTGAAGGGTGCACCCATAAAAAATGGTCCTTTCCTTGTTGATAATCTCTCCTGTAAGACTTCTCTAGCTTTTCCTTTGCCATCAGCCTTCGTCCTTGGTGGGGTTTTTTTTGTTTCTCTGAGAAACTAAAATGGAAAAAGCTGCACTGAATGTGACTCACTGTGCTGAAATGACCATGCTGCAAAAGTCAACCTTTCCCTGCAGTTGGCTCAATTATTCCCACACTGAGGATAACCTTGTCCTTACAGAACAACAGTAACTGTTCTGGGACATTCTTGTGTGCCAGCAGGGGAAGAGATGGTTCTGGTACCTGATGTCTAGGAGGTTTGGATGTTACCCTTCAGACACAGATTTTTCTAGAGTCTGGCAATGATTTCTTGGGTAGTACTGGAAAACCCACTTTTTCTTTCACCATGGCACATGTGAACTCCTTTGACAAATGAGGAGATTGATTGTTTCAAGTGCTGGGGCAGTGCTGCTGAGGTGTGTGGCACAAAAGCCCAGGTCCCCCATGTGCCTTCTCAGAATGCTAGATGCAGGGCTTTGTGTGAACTGCTGAGGGTTCTGGGGTTGAGCAGCTTGGCTGGGTGAGGTTCCAGGAAATTGTGGGTTGTTTTAACAAACAGACTTACTGGACCTGGCATTCTCTGGCTTCAAAGTCTATTGGTGGAATCAAAACATGTGTAATACACAAAATTATGCATGCTCTTCTGAGATTAGCTCAGTTGATTAGAGCACGGTGATGATAATGAATTCCAAGGTCATGGTTTTGATCCCCCCATTCACTTGAGGGTTGAACTTGATAATCCTTGTGGGTGCCTTCCAACCTGGAACACTCTGTAATTGCTCATTAGCACAGGAAATACATGCATGCTGTGAAATGATAAGCAAGTGTAACACATGCTTTGGATAATGTGCTGCCCTAGTCCAGCTCAGTCATGAGAGGCTGCCGAAGCTGATGGGAATTTTTTTGCAAATTTAGGACTCTTCCCAGGGTGGCCCTGTGGCACTGAGAGGCCTCATGGTGTGTTTTTGTTATCTTTAGGGGGTAATGTCCTTGTGTTCACTCCTCATGGCAGATAGGTGGCTGCCAGCCAGAGGCCTGTGCAGTGGGGGTTCCATCCAGAACCGTGGATCCCTGGTGGGTGCCTGGTGGGAATGTGGCTGCCAGCATCAGGAGCAGACCTGAAGGGATTGAGTGTCCATCAACAGAGCCACCAGGGGTGGTGGCATTTTGTCACACATGCCACCAAGTCACCCAGAGCAAGCACAGAAATCTCCTTCCTGGATGCTCAGTTGATCAGTGTGAGAGCAACAGTCCATCCCTCTCAAAACAGAGAGAGACCCATCACTGACAACTCTGACTTGGTTTTGCTGTGAGCAGGAGAAGCTGGTGGGGTTTTTGCCTGGAAATTCCTGTCCCCTGAGGATGCCTTTTACCTGCTGGTGTCTCTCCATGGCTGGGTTGCCGTGATGGCCCAAAGGAGATGGGTGCAGTGTTGGCAGTGCCTGCAGGAGCTGGAACATGCTCTGGCCAGAACAGCAGCTGTGAGTTACTTGGCACCTTGACTACCTAGAGAAGCCAGGATGCTTGTTTGGTTTTTTCACCCCCAAAAAGAATAACTTTGCAGTAAAAAGGATAGGCTTAGCATTTCTACAATTTATTAATTGCCATATGAATGAGCTCTAAAGAAAAAAACCCTATATTTTTTAGATGTTAGCCACATGTAACTGAGGCCAAGTAGTTTGGTAAAAGGTCATAAGAATGACCTTCTAAAAGCCAGTAGTCATATTTCACAATAACCTTTGGTTGGTAATAATGATGCCAAAGAATTACTGCAAAAAAAAATGCCTGGGGGAAAAAATAATCCTCAAGGCAAAGAGTACAAATGGCACCTGTAAATATCAGATAATTCTTCTTTATCTGAAAATCTAGACTGTGCACTCATTCAAATGTTCTCTTCCAGAGATGCAAAACCATGTAGTTCCTGGCTCATCTGTCTAAAATACAGGGTAGAGAGCTGTTTGGCAAGGTCCATGTTTCTGCTAATTGTTAATTTGGCAAGCTGGTGATGATTATCAACAGCATGAGCAGTGACAAGGGCCATCTCTGACCCACACAACTGCCTGGACTCAAGAATTCTGCAAGTACTCTGAAGCTGCTCTCCCCAAACACCTCCCTCTATTATTTTGTATTTAAATCCAACCCTCAGAGGTACGTGGGAGCTGCAGAGGATTTTACTGCTGATATGGTGTGCCTCTGAGTTGTGTTCTCTGCCAAATTAGGCTGCTGTACTTCTGTATGGCATATACTGTAATTAAATATGGAACCCAAGCCTCATGTTTGACCTCAGGGAATTTAATTCAGTTGACTGTAGTGTTGGTGGGAAAATGAATTCCGTAATTGAGGCTGAGATCTGATGTCCCCCATGGTATTTGAGTGTTCAAATACAGAGTTTTGGGAGGAGTCCATTTCTAATATTCATGCTAATTTATGATTTTAACTGACACATTTGGATTGCAGAGCAGTTGTAGGTTACACAAAAGGAAAACAGGATATTAAAGGATCTGATGGGTCCCATCCAAGTTCTGTGTGAGTCTCTCTCGACTGGCTTTAATGGAATGTGGCCCACTCTGCAGAAATAGTTCTTGAGTTCTCTTCACTGGAAACACTGACAAAAACTGATATGGCCCTAAAGTGAAACAGCTCTGGGAAACAAAACAAAGCTCAGCTTTTGGAATTGTCTGAATCAGAGGAAGGGCAGAAGTGAAACAAATCCCATGAGAATGTAAAAATTTATTCTTTCAGTTTTAATATTTGAAGGTAATGGTGGTCTATCTGCTAATTAGAATAGTGCTGCAGGTACAGTGAAAATGGAAATTTTAAATGGTCAAAGCCTTAGTGGAATGGAGAAGTGGGTATTTAAAAGCTGATTTTTAGGATGGTGCTGGAATAATGTATCTCTTGACATAACAGCCTTAAATAACCAAAAGTGTGGAAAAATTAAATATGAAGCAGTTTTTTGAAATCTCAACACACCCACCTTTCACTGGCATTGGGAAGAAAGGGTTCCTCAGTGAATGGCATTTTCCTGTGTTGTTTTAATTTGTATGGAATTGTTTCCACTGTGCGTGCACAGTGACCTGGCTTTTTCTGTGCTGATGCTTTTGGCTTTGCAGCGTCATGCAAATGGAAACTGTCAGGATATAAGAATTGGCTCCTGGAAGTCAGTCCAAAAAAGCATAATGAAAAATATTTCATCTTTTTTCTATGCATTAATTGCAACGAATCAGATGATGCAGGATCTCTTTGCAGCTGATTTTTTGCCTTTTTTTTTTTTTTTTTTGAGTCGAAGTTATTCTGTGTAGAGTGGTATTGTGTGAAATCCCCGCTCTTCCAGCTGAGAGTAGTTCTACTGTGACTTAAATGGTGCCAGTCAATTTAGCTTTAAGTGCAGTGGGCTTCAATCCTGCAGGAAGGCAGTACTTTTAGTGAGAGTGGGCATGAAAATTCAGTTTTTCTATGTGGGGGGAGAAAAAAAAAAGTACAAGTGGGCTGTGATAGCATTGTAAGAATACATTTATCTATTTGGGGAGCAAAACAGCTTCTAGAAACCTGCGTGTCAGAATGCAACAAGGGGCATTTTCAGGTTTATATATATATTATTTTTTTTTCTGATGGGTGGTGTCAAGTTATTTGTTTGAGGGTTGGTTGGTTGGGTTTGTGGTTTTTTTTTTTTTTTTTTTTTTTTTTTTTTTTTTTTTTTTGTGTTTTTGGTTTTTTGTTTTTTGTTTTTTTTTTCCCCTTGAATTTTGGCCTCTGGTTTCCAATTTTGAGCCAAGAAGGCCTGAAAATGTGTTTGCTCTGAATTCTGTGCAGCTGTGATGTGCAGCATCAAGGTACAAAGTGCAGAACCTTTGTGCCTGGTAACTGCTGAGCACCCAGACCTCACAGCCCATGGTAGTGAGGATTGGAATTGTGCTCTAAATAATTCCTGGACCAACACCAAAAAATCCTGAGGGTTTAAGTCAAGGAAAAATCCCTCTTACCATGCAGGAAACTTGCAGGAGTTAAGTGCAAAGTGAAATCTGAGTTAGGTCACTCGCTGCAGCAAGCTCTGCTTGGGAAGAGGAGCCTGTGATCTGTTCCTCCACTGTAAACATTCCAGGAAAAAAAAAATAAAATGTATTTGTTGAGTTTATTTATAGCCATTTCTGTGGTGCTCAGCACTGCAACATCACTTCATTGCTCTTGGGGCATTCCTGCCTTTAATGGAAAAGGACAAATGCTTTTTCTCTTCAGAGGGCACGTCAGTGGAATTATTCTCAGGCCTAAATTGTGAATGTAACTGAAATAATGGGGTTTTCTTCTGAGGAGTGCTGCTGTTTTGCAGCAGGTTTTGGCAGGTTTTTTTTTTTTAACAGAAATGAAGTAATGAGTGTACTCTTCATGTTCCCTTAAATGCATTGTGTGTTAAATGTGAAATTAAATTCTAAAATATTCTACTATGCGTAGTTTTTCTGACTTGGTCAGAAAAATCTAGGCATGTGCTTATTCTGGTAAAGGGCAGATGCCACAGGGAGTACAGCTGCTTGGAACATATTAATCCCTTCAGTGGCCTCCTTCTCTGTCTCAATCCCCCAAATTCTGATGACAATGAAAGGAATTTCACTCTTAAGAAAAAAATTCTATTGAAAGTTGAATTTCGGGGAAACAAAAGAAACTTAATTTTCCTAAGTGAGATAAAAACATTGTGTCTAGTGAAGTTCTCAAAATTTGGCCACTGCTCTCTGTCCCTTAGAACCCCAGGGCATAATTCAGATTTTTTTGTTGGCTGGGCCACCTTGAAGAACATCAGGAGAAGCCAGAGCCATCTGAAAGAGCAGGCATCCAAAAAGTGATGTTCACAGGCATTGCTCCCAGGAATCTTGAGAGGCTGTGTCTTAGCATTTCTGAATTTTTTTTCAAAACTTTTTTTTTTAGATGAAACAAAAAGTCTGTTTTGGTTTTGAGATTGGTTTGGTCCAAAAATTTAGCAGTTCTCAAAGGAAGACGTTATTTTTTATGGGAAGGAAAAATGTCTGGCAAAGTACTTGGCATTTTACATCTATTTTTCTGACTGGGATTTTTTTTTTTTTGTTATCCTAGAAAGAAAATTAAGCAGCTTGAAATCTTAATCCTACTTCTGCTGCTGACGTGAATCTTTAAAATCAAATTATTTCCCCTGATTTTTGGGTATTATGATGAAGCCCCTGACTGGAGGAAAAGATGCTATAAAGATTTAACTTTGATGGACCTTTGCACCTCTGAAACATGGTAAATAAGTTTTAATATTACCTCTGCTATTATTTTGGGCCAAAATTCTCTTTGCAATGTGATCCAAAATAAGAACAGAAAGATAATTTAGAGAGAAAAAAAAGCTGTAACTGTCAAGGCTTTAATCTGCATTATTAGTACACCATGTGTGGTTTCCCTGAAAACCAAAAGTGAGCAGAAAGCTTTGACTCTCTGAACTCAGATGCACAATGAAGATGTCTTCTGGTGTATGTTTGGTAAGGTTTTTTTGCCAGTCTTGAAAACGTTGAAACTTGCAAAAGAGCCTGAGGTCAGAGAGAGTATTTTAAATCAAGAACAAATGGAAATTCAGAAGGAAAAGAAGCAAGCTGATCCTGGAGAGCTTTCTGGTAATGCAGGAAGTCTGAGGAGGAAGAGGTGTATGCCTCCTCAAAGCCATAGCTGTAAGAAATGAGTGTCCAAAGTGAAATTCCCCGGAGCAAAAAGGACAGGAAGAGAACTGATGTGAGGGAAGAGAAGGAAATTTTTTTGGTCAAAGGCTTGAGGGACTTGAGTATCTCCTGTTGTGGAGATGCTTGCTATGGTCAAGGAAGTGAAAAAGCTGCAGGGATAGCTGGTCCTCCAAGAGCAAGGAATGGGAGGTCCTCATCAGTGTAATGTGCACACTGTTGGCTCACACCAATACAAACTTCGTTTATCCCTGATGGAAACACTGTTTTTAAATGACAGCAGCTGTCGTTTATCCCAAACTTTTGGATTTTGATCTGTTGAAATACAAAATAGGGATCACAGATGTAGTGGAAGATTGTCTTCCCTTCCACATGCTTCCTGTCCTGACAGAGGAGGGAGAAAAGCCCCTTTTGAAGGCAACAGAGTTGCTGTCCAGAAGGTACAAGGAGGTTTTACTGTTGTTTAGTTATAGGGACAAAAACTGGCTCATTGATAATAAAGCATGATCTCGAGTTAACAGTGCTGCAAGCACAGGAGACAAGTATGTTAGAATTACAAAGCTCTCTGTAAAATCATAATATTGGTTATAAAGCTATGATTTAAGAGCCAGATGTCACTGGTGTTCAGTCATTCCAGCTGGGTGGGTGACACTAAATCTTGAGTCTGATGAGCTCAAGGCCACAGAACTCAAACTTCAGTGGAGCAAAAGCTCCTCACTGTTGTATGAGAAACTTCCTTGGCTTCTTTTCTATCCTGTGGGAGGTTCCACACACAGGAAAACCTGCTGCCTGACAGCTCCTCCTGCATGGAAACAGCAGAGTGAAGGTGTGCTCATGGCTGAACTGACAGGCCCTGATTACAGCAGATCTCCACCTGTTCATCTACTGACCTGTGAGAAAATGTCACAAGTCTCAGGTCTTCAGGAGGTCATCAGGAATTCCCTTGCTGAGACTGCATGGGTGTGAGACCTCAGTTTCTGGGAGCAGCCTTGGTCAGCAGGTGCTGCTCTGGTTTCCAATGCAGAATGCAATCTCTTGTTGAGGGACAGACCTGATCAGACCTGGTGCTGCAGGAGAAAGTCTGTGGGTTGAGTTTTAACACTGAGCTCACAGCATTTTTATCTGGCCTGGTGGTGTAATGACTTGATGAAGAGAGAGGACTTCAGCTCACTGGCTTATGTTCTACCTAGCTAAAACTGTTCCTGCATTTTCCTCCTCTCTGTGCTTGTTGGACCCTGAGAATGGCTTCGTTGTTTGGTGCTGTCTTGCTAAAAAATTCCTTTCCTTTGCTCTGAGTTGCCTCTGTTTCAGGGGTGACTGATCCAGTTCATCTGTGTCTGTCAAAAACCTTGAATCTCCCTACAGTGGGAGGTAATGTCCAACACAAGATGTGTTTACAGATGTGTTTGTGTACTTCCAGTTCAACGGGATTGCAAAAATTCCATCAATTCGGGCTCCTCCACTGCTCAGGTTTGAACAGCTGCTTTTGTTCCTTGCCACCCCAGAAACCCTTTATGTTCCTTACACTTCCTGTTGTGGGTTATTCCCTGTTGGAGCATTTTTAGAGGCCTCAAACAATAAAATCAAGTGCACTGCAGACACGTGCCTAGCAGGAGTTTTACTGAGCCCACCAGCTCATTTCACGTCGGTCATCAAATGGTTTTCCAAGCATGTGCTGGCTTGGACTGGTTCTGAACCACTGACTTAGGGTGGAAATATTTCATATCCCTTGCTAATCCCCTGAGCCTGCTGGCCTCCCACCCCTGTGGCCATTATTTTTAAGGAGAACCAATTAAGTGCAGCAATTCAGCTTTGTGTTCTTTCACTTAGGTCTCCAGCATTCTGTGCTGTGTCAGGGAACTTTTATAAAGTCTGGTGGGGGGGGGGGGGGGGGGAATGTAGAATTAGGAGACTGTGATGAAGGGGTGGAGCTGGCTTTGCTTTCTAAATGGTAACAACAAAAAAATATACTTAACTACAAAAAGATGTCAAATAACATTGCATGCTAACTACGAGTTTCTCAGCACAGTTTGAATCCTGGTGCTCATCTTGGGACAAGCTGGGTTCCTTGGTTTCAAGGGGTTTGATGGTTCTGGTTTTCCATTCTTTGCAGGGACCAGCAAATCTGATAAGCAATGTGTATCCTGAGTCTCCCTGAATGCTTTTCCTGCCTTTTCTTCCCAATAAAGATTGTGAGACTGGCACTTCTAGTCACCACAGCATTTCAGGGAAGCTTCATGCTTGAATATGAAAGCAGAGGAGGAGCTGCAGAAGTGTGTGGAGCAGAATTATGGGAACTTGACATACTGTCTGGAAAATACGTCTGGAAAGCTGTGGGTTTCCTTTTTACTCATACGCCTCTAAGTGGATTTGCTTTATTGCAATGCCAATAAATAATTTAAGCCATTTATTAGACAGCTTGTGATCCTGTCCATTAGGCCAGTGTGTTTTTGTTAGGAGGGTAGAAATTTCCTTCTTTTTTTTTTTTTTTTTTTTCTTTCCTGTTGGTTCTGTCATGGATAGCATGGATATGTCTACAGCTTTTTTTTTGTAGTTTTAATTGCAGGGGTGTCTCTTGCCTTACCAATGCTATTGTAACCTCTGCTGAGTAGAGAACTGATAAAAGTCTGTAAATAGAGGAAGAAAAAAGAAAGAAAAAAAAAGAGATGAATAAGCCCATTGTTGTGCTACACAAGTTAGGAAAGTGACTGTTGGTTTCCAGTTCTAGGCAAAGCTTCAGGAGTGATCTTTAGGCTCTTTCAGGGTCTGAAGCTCTTTAATTGCAAAATGGATGGTGGGATCTTTACTTTCTAGAAAGTTTAGAAAACCTTTCCAGGGGGAGGTTGGGAAACTCTTCAAGAATGCTTGCTCTGGAAATTCCTCATTGTGAAAGAAGATGTTTCTCAAAACTGTTATTGCTAGATATTGACCTTCCCACGTTCGTGTGTTTGTGTTTTTTGACGTTTTTCCCCTTGCTTGGTAACTTCTCTGGGATCCAGTGTTAACAGTATCATCCCTGGTGTCTACTTTTTTTGATAGTTCTGTTTGTGATAACAGTTCAAAACCAAAGTTTCCCTGCCACCATCCTTCTCCAGCAGGGGCTGCTGGCTCTACCCATTTCTAAATCTAACATAAAAACCTAAGCAAGGTTTGTGGTGAGCTTATTAGAGACAGTATGGCAGAAAGTGCTAAAATCATCTCAGTCCTAAGGGACAGAGAGTTCTCAGTCCTTGCAGAGTTCCTTGGTGCTCCTTTTTGCCTGGTGACTCTAATGACTGCCATCAGGGAATTGTTTAAATTCTGGAGGTTTGCTTTAGAGCCTGACACCTGGGTGAGCCTGGTGTAAGTGACAGATCCTGCTGCTTCATGGAACTGCTCTGAAGCCCAAAGGCTCAGCCACATCTCAAAATAATGAGCTTGATGCCAGTTCAACACTTCTCTCAGCTCAGCAAGTTCTGAAAGGCCATTTCTCTGCTCTCCTGATGTAAAAGCTGTTTGGTGTTTGTTACTGCCTTACAGAATCTTGCTTTGTTTTACCTTCCAGATGAGATCCATATACATGTTTTTTTTTTCCTTCCAGTAAACTCCTGTTGGGAATATTTTCTTTAAGGGGATATTTTTAGGGTTTATATTTATATTTATTTATAAGGGTATATATTTAGGTTTAGTTCTCCTCTTTGACTTTTAGCTGAGCAGGAGAGTAGCAAAGGCGTGATCAGATCTCTATTTGGTGAATTCATTGTTGCTGTGCATTTGGGTTTCAAGAGAGGGATATGAACCCTGTTGTGATCCCACAGAGTTTGTTCCAAAGCTTGGTGAAGACAAAGATTTTGAGTTTTCAGTCAGCTTCTGCCAAGATCAGTGAGGAAAAAAAATTAAATCTCCTTTCTCCTGTAGGAGCAAGACCTTTTTTTTGTAAAGCCTGTATTTCTAAGTTTTCCCCTGCTTTTTTCTGGTCAAATGCACTGAGATACCCTTAAGGTGCCTACAATTTTTAATTTTTCTTTTTTTTTTTTTTACATTTTGGATGGCTGCTGAAGTACTAAAAAGCCAAAACATATCAGCATATCCAGTCTCCACTTGGCAACGTGCAACTAAAAGAAAAAATGGTGTAGGAAGGAAAGGTTGTACGTCTACAAACGGCAACTTTGGTGTCTCTGTCTCATTTACACGGAAAAACAAAATAAAATTCATCCTTTGTGCAGTTTCAGGTTTTTCCCACATGCAAGCAGAGTAAGATCAAACCCCTTCCAGCTCTCTCTGCTGCAAGTAGGCAGTGGGAAAAGCTCCAGCCCAGGCTTAAGAAAGCATTTTGTAGCTGTGTCAGTTGTCAGCAGCTTCCTTCCCTCTGACACTCTACCCCCTCACTCCTAGGAAGCCCTTTCCTAAGCAAGTGTCTGCTCTCAAAGCAAATGCAGATCTGCTCAGAAGGGAGAGGATCCTGCCTGCTGCCCTGATGGGCTGTTGGGATAAGTGCAAGGAGCTCCTCTGGAGTCACTGTGGCTTTGCTGATTTACATGCAAATAATTTGTTGGTGTGTTTTTATGGACTATTTCCATGTTGCCTGGAAATGAGAAGGATTAATGTGTCTCATCCCTGCTGCTGATGCTTGACCTCTTCAGTCCCAGTGAAGCTGACCTTCTCCTGGCAAAAGTAACTTAGCAAAACAATTTCTCTTCCCTCTTCACCTTTCTGAGTTTAGGTCATCATTTACAGTAAGGGCACTGACTTCTGTTAGTCCCAACAAATATTTTGCTCTTTGTAAAACATCTTTCTTCCAGAAGCTGCTGATTTGTGTTCTTACCCTGTTGCCCCTTCCCCTGCTGGTTATGAATCCCACTTTGCATCACTGGAACACTGGAAATTGTGCCTGTTGTCAGTGTCATCCTCTTTCATCTTCCAGAATAGTGTACCAAATGTGAAATTTTGTCACTTGGTGTTTCACTTCCCTCAGTAGCACTGGATCCCTTGCTCTGATGTTCCTCTTGCTGAACTTGTGGAGCCCAAATAAATTTCTAGGTTGACTTTGCTGCTCCAGCACTCCTCTGCAGTCAGTAATCTGTCCAGAGGGAGCTGTTATCCCAAAGTAGGGTTGATAATCAACAGGAGGTGTCTATCTTAAACTAAAATCTAGGACATTTCCTTGGGAGAGAGATGGGGCAAGTGACATGCCAGGGATTTCACAGTGCAGGAAAACCTGGTGGCAGCTGCTGCCATCAGGAACAAGGGATTTCCTTGAATGTGAGAGGTTTGCACTGCTCTGCATGAAGCCTTGCACATGACAAAGGTAAAAACGCAGGGAGAAATCACTGATTGAGTAGTCTGGAGCTGTAAGTGCTGAGCACTGGGGTCTCTTTGCTCCCTGTGAGACAGAGTGTCCTAGGTGACAATGTAAAATTGTGCCCAAGGGATGTATTCTATCCCCATGAGCCCTTGGAGCCAAGGTGGGGCAGTGTTTTCCTTATCTCCTGTTAACAAGCCTAACAATGCCTTGCCACATGACTCATAGATCACTTCCTCCGGGAGTTATCTCTGGTTAATGGGCCATCAAGGACCCACTGCATGACTCATGGAGTGAGATCATCCCATTGGGAGATGCTCCACCCAGGGGGAGGAGCCAAGCATTCCCACCTGGATATAATCCAGGGTTTGAGACATCACAAGCAGCTTCTATCCACTGGACTCCCAGAGGAGACAAGAGCTACCAGGTGGAATCACTGCTTTGACAAGAACATCTCATCTGGTTCCACTGGATTCCTGGAGGAAGACTGGACCCTTCTCTCTCAGGATCATCTCTACTCCAACAGAACCACGTCTGCCACTCCAGGAGGACTCACTTTTGGACTGCTTCAAACACCCTGACCAACAGGGTGTCAAGTTGTATTGTTCCATTTATTTTACCTTTTTTTCCTCGCTTCTCCTATTAAATTGTATCTCTGACTGGGAGATACACTGGGAGTCTCACTGGTTTTGCTTTCAAACCAGCACACAGAGGCACTGCTGGCTCTCCTGGCTCAAGGGTGTGACTGGGTCTGGGCAGAGCACGCAGTGGGAATGACAGTGGGAAATGAGGAACAAAGAGCATTTGAACTCCTGATCAGCAGTTCAGCTATGCACCAAAATGTAAACATTTGGCAAAGCTGTCTGGCACACATGTTTCATATTTCAAAAGATGAGCTTAAAGATTTCGAAAAGCTTAAGGGCTTTTGATGTTCTCCAGTTCCTTTAAAATGAATTCCTCCTAAATGAATCTGCGAGGAATAGTTTCTCTCTTCTAAGAATTTACGGAATGTTTTGGATTTTTTTTACTTTTGTCTTTACTAAAAGAAAGTGAGGGGATGTATGAAATGAAAAAATAGAAATACAGAGGCAGTACCCAGGTTAAGGCTTACCAAAAGTTCCAGAGCTCTTGGCTGAAGACAGCTTCTGCACAAACAAAGAGAAATTAAAATTTAAAGCGAGAATATTAACTCTCCAGGATCACTGTCCCTGTTCAAGTAGAACCACATGTAAAACAATTTTGCTGAACGAGCTATGTGTGCACCAAGCCCTACAGAGGAAGCCCTACCCCACGTTCATGAGGGAAAACAATCACAAAAATATTTCATATTGGCTATTTTTGCCACGGGGAAGAACTCTTGACTAAAGCAACACAATGAACGTGTAATTAATGCTGAGCAATTAGAAAAGACCTTGTGCCCAGGAAAAGCATGGCATGTAAAAGTGCCAGCAGCACAAGGGATCTGCCACTTTCCATGGTGAACTCAAACTCAGTAACCTCAGCCTGGGCTCCTCCCTTTGCCTTTCAATTCCATCACCTCGAGGTGATGGAACCCTGGGAAGGAAATCTCCAGTACAATCTTTTAGTGCTAATCCTTCCCTTCAATGTACTTCCAAATGATTAGGGAGTTTGGGATGTTGGGCCTGGGATACCAATGTTTTCCCCAAAGCTGAATAGATGCAGAGCCATGTCTGTATGTGGGAAGTATTTTGCCACATTTTTTTTTTTTTTTTTGGTACAGGTTGTGTTATGAAATTAAGGCAGTAAAGATACTTGGCACCCTTGTATTTCACCAGCAATCTGCAGACAACACAGGTAAAAGCTGAATTTTGAGTGCAGGCAAGCTGGTTGACTGAGGTGTAAAACACTAGGCATGCTTGTAAAACACTAACTGCACCCCAGCTAAGATGTGTCTCCTCCTTTGGCAGAAAAAATTGGGATTCTCTTGTGCCTAAAGATGCTCTGCTACAGGCTTTACCTGTTCTAGTGCTTTCAATCCCTACTTGTGAATAAATAACTGACAAAGAAGTACTCAACCTACCTCTGTGGTTTGGAAATGATGCTGGTTCTGCCTGCAGTGATGGTGTGAGGGTCAGGAGGAGCCTGAGGAGCCACAAAGGAATGTGTGTTCAGGGAGTATTGCCCAGGACAGGCTAGCAGACATCCTCTCCCTTTTCTCTTGGGAATGTCAGAGGTCATTTAAACCTCACAAATCAGCAGGAGCCATTCTGTTTGGCATCTCGTGGTGAGAACTGTGGTTCAGGATCAAAATGGATTTTTGAGTTTGTTTTTTTTTTTTTTAACTGGTGCTGAAGTCTATGAAGAATCTGTCCAGAGTAAAGGAGAATGGGGACCAGGATATCCACAGACAACTCCAGGTGTTAGAAATGCTGTTTGTTTTTTTTTCCTAATAGGCATGAGTGTTTTTTTTATTTTTGCCACAGACTTGGCTTTACAGGCAGGGGAAATGTAGAAGAAATGTATAGAGCTGCTCTTGCACAGGTCATTACGACCAAAATAATACCTCCTCTAATTTAGGTAGCTCTTCTGCTTGGGCAGTAAGTATTTGTGAGCAGAACACCTCATATTTAGTCAGTCTCAACTCATCAGCTCAGCACCAGCATCCTCTGCCTGCTGCCCAGGCTCTCTTTGCAGGCCTGGCTGCAGAGGCAGATTCCAGAAAATTAGTTTAGCATGTCAGTGCAGCCTGGAGCTCCAGGCTTTGGGAGGAGGAATGAATGGAGGCACAGTTCTTGTGCAGACCACATGGATTGGAGGCTGCCCTCTGATTTACACACGTGCTGAGCTTGGGGGAGTGCACAGGTGTATGTGAAAGCAGAAAAAGGCACATTTGTGTTTATTTTTTTTTTTTTTAAAGCAGTGCAGACCTGGGCTGTGCAGCCAGATCTGTCCCAGTCTGGCACATGCTTTGTGTCCATCCAGTAGCTAAATTCATACCTGAGGCTAGATTACAGAATCTGGTGTTAGTTCAAAGTGACTTTGTGCTGCTGCCAAACAAGGAACAGGCTCGTTGCTTATTCTCCAAATCAAAAATGCATTGTGAAAAGCAACATAACACAGAATTGGGGCTGCATGGTTTAAACATTAAACAGCCAGCAGAACCAAAGGGGAAGGTTTCTGTGTCTGCATTAGCCCTAAGCCAGGCTATTTCTATTACAATTTTTTCCAGCTAGACATGCAGCTTATGAGCAGTGCTCGCTCTTGATGAAAGCAGTGACATTTTTGTGGTGTGGGAGGCAAATGGAGCCTCTAAATGGGGCTGGTATGAAGAAGTGCCAACTGGACTATAAACCCCCCTAGTGCATTTGGGCTAATTTTCAGCTTGAGCTGACCTAAAACCATTTCATGATGTCTTGAGGTGGTGTTTGCTGGGTGTGGCTGGACACAGAGGCTGTGGCCTGATTGTGATGTCTGGCTAATTGAGCCCAAAGGATGTGTGCAGGTCTGCTGCAAGCCACAGGAACCTTCTCCCCTGATTAAACAGAGGTATTTTGGAGGCACTGGAGCACAGTATGGCTCTGTGGTTGTGACTGCTGCATCTTCCTCCCACTCCTGTTTTACAGCAGAGCTGAGTCTGGCAGGAAGGTTGATTTGAGCCCACCCAAACCAGGAAAGGCCAAAACTGCCCTTCAGGGCCTTCAGTGAATTGGGTTGCCCTTACATGTGTTAGCACAACTGGTGACACTGAAGCTTTTTCAGTGGAAAAAAACTGAATAATTTCAGGTTTTCATCAGTGGGTAGCCAGCCTTGCCCATGAGCTATTTAACATGCTCCTGAGACACACGTGGGCTGTAAATTGATTTAAGAAGCCTGAGCCCCAGCTTTGCTGGTATCTCTCCCCAGCCACTGTGAATGCTTGTTGAAGTGTGCAATCTGTAGATTTGCAGCTGGAACAGTTGTCAAAGCTGCTCAAGAAAAGCAAGAGCACATGCCTCTGTCTGGCAGACACAGCCCAAGGTTCCACTTCACTGTCCTCTGCAGATCTTATTCCAGGTTCAGGCTCCATGGGTTTGATGAACTCAGAGTTTAAGATTTCTGATTAATGGCCCAGGAAATAAAGCCTATGGGTTTTTCCTGTGTTCTCTTCCATACCTGCTTAATTTTCATTTGGAGCAGATTTTTTTTTTTTTCCTCTTGGGAGGGGTGGGGAGGGCAGAGAAGTCCCTGGAAAAGGGATGGGTGCTGAAGCTTGTGGGGTTGCTCATGGATATATAGGGGCTGATACTGCAGGACTGCAGTGTGGGGGATGTAAATCCCTTCAGGAAGCCAGCAGGCAGTGCTGGGCTGATGCAGAGGTTGTCTTTATCAAATCTGAAGCTTCTGTGCTCCAAAGCCTGGAAGCTCTTTGTACAACAGCTATAAGAACATTTTTTTTTATGTTGTCCAATGTTTAACTTCTGTAAACACCCAGGAAAAAAAACAAAAACAACAAACCCTTAACCAACAACCCCCTCCCCAAACTGTCACCAGGTAACAGGACACAAATGCAGAGCATGGAAACTTCTATTCCAGCACTTAACACTGAGCAAAGTTATAGGCTCCTGCAGAGGGGGTGTCCTGTAATGGAAAATGTTATGCAAGATGAGCTAGAGGAGTTTCACTGGTATGTGAAGCTGCAGAGCCATGGCTGCCTTGTTTTTCTTCTGCCTTTTCCACCTAAGCTGTGTAAGCAGCATCTGCCACCAAGGTTATTTTTGCATTAAATTCCAGACTTGAAGTAGAATTTACAAGCTAATTTATGATTGTGTGTTAGAGCTTTTTTAAAAGAAATTATAAATAGATGTGCTTTCAAGTAGGTTCTTTCAAATTTAGTGCAGGGGGAATCATTCTAAAATATATATATATATATATGTGTAGATATATATTTTTCCCTCTGAACCAGCATGTAAAATGTCAGCTCTGAGTCCCTGATGTTGCCTAATCAGGATTTATTCTCCAAGGATGGTCTCACCTTTTTATTATTTTTATTTCCAGAAAGATGAAGAGTGAGAGAGACTTTGTAGCCTATTTTCCTATTTTCCTGGCATAGCAGTCTGCAGTTTCAACCTCTTCAGCTCTTGACTACTGTGCATCCTGACAAACCAAACAGCCCAGGGCTCATCAGGGATGCCCTGATCCTTTCTGCTTCTCCTTCAGGAGTTCCCTTCACCACGGGACTATCCACCTATGGAGAAGGTGGTGCAGGAGCAGCTGCTGAGGGAGAAGAGGTCCTGGGGTAGCGTGGAGGAGCTGTTTTATTTGCCAGAGATTCTGAACTGGCTCTCAGCTGTCCTGCTGCTTTTTTCTTTCTCTTTCCCCTCCCCACCACAGAAGATGACATAATTTCTGTACAAAATGCCACAGTGGCCATTTTTCCAGCCCAGCTCCTTCTGGGAATTTTTAGACCTAGTTTGAAGTACTCATAAAGGTCCCATTACTCTTCTAATTAGGAAATAAAGGAGGCTCATTATTTTTTCAGGGGCAAAGGAGTTAAACTTTTCAAGCAATTATTTCCATGGTGAAATACTGCCCATAATTGTGAAACCAAAATGGAAGCCAAAGAGATTAAGATCCCAACAACGGGTTTGACATGAGAAAGGAAGAGGGGAAAGCCCCCAAGATTTGATTGCCCCTTCTGCAGTAATCCTTCTTGCCAGAATGTAAAAACCCCCAAACATCTGGCAGAGTTAGGGTGAGCAGGAGTGAGTGAGTGCAGGAATTTAGACACACACGAAGGGTTACAGCAAGCAGAGGATTATTTGTGGAAACTGGACGTGCAAAATCCCCCTGTGCCTCTGCAAACTTGGGAAGGAGAGGAGTAAGAAAACAATGACCCAATTTTGCCAAAATCTCCACGTTTCAGGAGCTGAGGAGTACAGATCTTGCTTAATATCCAAGCTTTCCCATTTGATTACTGCCACTGCACTAGGTAAGTCTGGCTTTCTCTTGCTGTGTCTGAGCCCAGCGAGTTGTGCAGAACCACAGTGACCCTTCCTTATTTGAAGGGCACAGGAGAGTGTAGGAAGGGGCTACAAAAGCTGCAGGATGTCTCCAAGCCTAGCTGTCAGCTTGCTTCTTGATTTTTGGCTTTTTTTTTTCTTTGTACAACTTTTAGTTAAAAAGGAACCAATTTTAAATTATCATAACAAACTGGAATATCACTGGCAATCTGTTTCAAGAACGAGTCTTCCCAGTCTCCTGTCTGATAAATATGAGCTTGGAGGTCAAAAGGGTTTTTCTGGCCAGCCACTTCAGAGTGCAAGCTGCACAAAAAGACCCTGTTTTGCTGCCTGAGAGAACATGGTGCAGAAACTGCTGCCCACCCAAATCTGTAGCTCTTTAGTCAAGGGAAAGGCTTGCACTTGTCTCTGGGTGTTCAGCTCATGTGAAATCCTGGCCCTGTGTAACTCCAGTCCCCTCCTGGGGTCTGCACTGAAGGTCTGGAGGGACAGAGGAGGAGCAGGCACAGTGAGGATGAGGATGGTGGATGGGACACAACAAAAACTGGAGATGTTCAGGGTGCTGATCTTTGCCTGGGCAGGATGCACCTCTTCATAAGAGCTAAATGAGGTTTCAGTGTTGCTGTCTTGATTGAAGGCCACCTGAGGAGCCCTATAAATCACAGCTGCTCCTCCAGGTGAGCTTTAAAATACATCACCTTCAGGACCTGGGTTTGCTGTTGATTTAAAAGGAGGAGGACACTGTAGGTAGAGAATGTGAATTAGTGCTCTCAGCAGTGGTTATGTTTGTGTGAGTATTTTATAAGGAGGGAGTTACATCTGAAAAGATTCTCAGAGGACTCCAAGCACAGGGTTAGGGGAAGATAAAAATCTAGATTTCCTTTTCCTTTGGAATGTTTTGCATATTCAGGAGAGGGAATGTGTCTTAAAACAACAGGGAGAGTTCAGCTCCTCAGAGCTTTAAAATCCTTCATCACTCACTACTGTCCCACTTGATTTATGCTGCCCAAGGTGGGCCAGCCACACTTGAGCACTACAATAGCCAAATACATAATAAAAAGCTAACAAAGTCATAAAAATTTTACACAGAGGATGTGACCAGCATAAACAGCTCACAACATGTGTCTAATGCACAGTATAGGTGTCTGTGGAGCAAGAAAACAGTCACTGCTTAAATAAAAAAAAAGAAGAAATCTCTTGTTTCACTAGACAGCCTAAATGCACAATAGTTCTGACCCTGGTGCCTCCCCCTGGTTATGTGCTGGGGTCTAGCAGAACAAACCAATTTTGCACCAAAACTTTGGGATGTTTCCATCTTGGTACAAAGTGGTGTTTGGAGGAGACAAGCAGCATTGCTAAGGTACAGGGATGTGGCAGAGACTGATCCAAGTCTTTGCTCCCTTTCCTTCAGGTCCCAGTTCCCCTTCCCAGATTTCTCCTGACTAATGAGGTCAGGGACTGGAGTGGACTTCAGGTCAGGGTGAGTGGTTTGCTTCTGCTGTAGAACAGAGGAAACCCAACAACATTAAATGGAAATAAAAAAATGCAAGCTTCACTGAATGAAGTGATAATTCATCTGAGAATTGCCCTTTTGTGCTCATTCCCACTGAAATTTATTACACAGTCATGCCTTCACCCCTTCCTTTCAACACCCCTTGTTGAAGATGAGCTTGCTGTTGGTGTGTCTGGGCAGCACAAAAGCCCTCCTAGGGGAATGACCCCCCACTCTCCAGTGCTCTCTCTTTACTCATCTGAGCAAAGCCTGCTGGCTTGTGGGATCTGCTGTGGTTCCCTGTTGGAATTCTGGAAAATGGGAGTTTTGGGCTTTCTGTGCTAAAAGGCACTGACCCTCAAGCAAGCACTGCAATTAACTTGAAGCCATGGAAAAGGCTTCTGAAATTGAGATAGCACGGGGGTTGTGGTTGTGGGTGTGGAGTTTGAATGGAGTTGTGTGATCTCACAGGGTGAAAAACTTAAATTTAAGGTTTTAGTATATAGTAATATATATGGGGCAAGATGGAGGATTTAAGGCATTGTCCAAGTCCTTCTTCACCACCTTCTTCTTGGTTTTGGGTGGGTTTGTTTTTGTTTTTTTCTAATTGGTTGAAAAAGGTCTTCATTGCAGGCCTTGGTGGTCAGTTATTGGGTCAAAAGCATAAATAACAGAGGTGTCATCTCATTATTGGGCAATTAGCTCTTAAAAGACCTTGGCAAGAGTTAGAGGTACTCTGTTTTCTGCCTGGTTAGTGAGAGCTCACAGCTCATGAGGCTGTGCTTTAGGTAAGGATTGATAAACACTGAGCACAAACACAAAACTGTGACTCCCATGTGTTAATAATCCCAGCTCTAACACGAAGAAAAGAAGATAAGAAAGCAGCAGTTGTCTAGGAAATATTCACTGGGTGGGCTTGGTTTTTGAGCAAGTTGGCTTTGGTGAGGTGTAAGGTCTGGCTGGAGTGTTTGACACCTCGTTGAGGATGGGATCTGGGGCAGGGTGCTCCCTGTGCCTCTGGTGACAGTGCTGTGCACAGAACATCCTCAGCCTGCCTCGGGCTGCAGAGCTCTCTGTGCAACAGGAGAGACAGTGCCTGAGTACTGATGGCAGCAGGAATAAAGGACTGTGGCCTTTCCTACACTTTTATCAAGTAGAGCTTGGCTATAAAAACAGGAAGGGTTTGGGAATTGCCTGACTTGACTGATTTATTCTTGTTGTGTGTGAGGCCTTAAGGCTGTGTCTGTAAACAGTGTCTTGTGTCCCTCAGAGATGCTGCCAACACCACCCTATGTGGCTAATGAGTTCTCAGTAATTAGTCCTCTGTAGGAACTGTAGGTCTACAGCCTTACACATCCAGCTGCCACCTTGAGCTTCAGTAACCCACTGACCTGTAAACTGCTCCTTTCTGGGTGATGTTCAGATTCCTTGGGGCATGTGCAGCCTTCCAGAAAGTTTTTGGGCTTCAGGATCTGTCTCCAGCTCCCTTTGGGGGAGCTTTGGCCCTGACATGGAGTTTCCTCCCATTTTGTACAGCTCATCTCTCTTTGTGCTATTTCCAGACCCCTGCTCTTGTTGTCTGGACTGCTGTTTTCTCCTGTTGGGGTCGTGTGATGAGTGGTGAAAGCAAGAAACGTGGATAATATTGCAAAGGCACTTTCAAACCTCGTGTGCACTGCACTCATGGGCACAGCTGGTGATGGATGCACCACTACAGAAAAAAAGCAAATACTGCTTTTCAATCTCAGGCTCATTTTCCTCCTGCCACTTGACAGGCTCCTCCAGGGAGTGTGTCCACCTCTTTTCTCTTCCCTCTTTTTCCTGGTTTCTGGTAGTGGTTTCTCTTTTAAGAGCTCTGAATCCTTTTCTCCTCATCTCTTCTGAGGGTTGGTCATGCTTAGCCTGCCCCTCTTCCCTGGAGTTTTGCCAATGCTGAGTAGAGATCTGCAGGCCAGCAGATTCCCTGGGGCAGAGACAGGAGGGCAGAAGATTTTGGGAACTGCTGTTGTTCTCTAAAGTCTTAATGCCTGGGCCACCTGCAGCTGGCTGTGTACCTTTCCACAAACCCTGGGGCCTGGGTGAATTCCTGTGCTGCTCACCTCATGACAGGAGGACATTTAACATCAGCAGTCCCAGGGGGTTTCTCCTGGAAGTTAAGGTTTTGTAAATGTCTTATTCTACCCATGCACTCCTGATTGTCTTATATACTAATTTAATGCCTTTAATTGCCAGGTGAGCTCAAAAAGATGAGGAGTTGTCCTTGTTGGTGGGAACCCTGAAGGTTCTGTTTGGATCTGAGCTTGTGATCTGAGTGTGGTGGGACAAGAGACCCAACTTTAAGCAGGTGTGATCCATGGGAGCACATAACATACAAAGTCAGCAGCCCTATAATAACAGAAATTTCAGCATAGCAGAATAGTAAAACAAATAATACAGGAAAACTGTAAGATGGCTTGATGACTGAACTGTATCCAATAGTTGGACTAGTGGAGCAAATGTTTACTTTTTGTGTTTGTGCACTCCTTCAACTGATATCTATATCCCAGAGAGAAACAGGTAAGGTCTAGAGAGAGATGTTGTAAGGCTGGGTTTCTTTGGGGATGGGTTTTGAGAATTTCCATGACATCAACATAAGTTTGCTTACAGGAAATGGAAGGAAAGCATGATTTTTTGGTGAAAGAATTAAAAAAAAAACCCCAACCTGACCTTTTTGAAATAGAAATGCTTCTGTGTGAGTCAAGGCCCCTCTGATGGCATTGCCTTGCAGCTGAGGGAAGCACAGCCATCTGGGTTGTTTTTGTTTTGTTTGTCAAACCAGGCTCTCTCATGTGATGCTTTCTGAAAGCTGCCAAATCCTCTCAAATCTTGGGTGGCCTGAGCCTGAAACAATAAGTGGTCCAATTTCCCATACTTTTGCAGTATGTAACCACCAATATATATATATTTTTTCCTGATTAAATTTGGACAGCGTTTATAGGAAATACCCTTCCCCTTGGAGAAAATGAATCAAAATGCCTTTTACTATTCCCTTTGAGCATATCAAGCTGAAGTTCATAAGACAGAACTTGTACTGTAGGAATTTCCTAATCAATCTCAACTAATCTGGAAGATAAGATGAAAAAGCAACAGGGAAATTGGTCACTGTGTCAAAAAGCTTAAGCTAAATATTTTTCTGGATATTTCTCTGTGCTTCTTCACACATCCAATGGGCTGCCAAGAGACCATAATAGAAAACAATGAGTGGATAATATCATTTCAGGAAATGAATTTTGTCTTGTTGGAGTCTTTATTTCTAGATTTGCTGAATATCATTGGACTGTATTTCAGAAAAATTACTTTTTTTTTTGTTTTGTTTTTGTTTTTGTTAAATGTTACTGAAGGGGTTCTGAGAGCAGTTGTTGAACATTATTGGAGCATTAATTTCTATTTCTGATATTTTATTATAAAGTTCAGTGGAGTATTAGAAGGGCTTTCCCTTCACATTGTCAAGAGGAGGTATACATGAAATTTAACTGGATTTTTTTCCCCCCTTCCAATTAAATAATGAACTCAAGGAGAGTTCTGAAATGTTGGAATTTCCCACGAGAGGCATTTGGGACTCTGACCACCCCAGTGAATGGCCTGAACAGAATTTTGCCTGGTCACAGTGATGCCTTGGGCAGGCTGAGCTGGAACAGAGGCTGGGCAGAGCCAGAGAATAAAGCAGGGATTTATTGAAAGGGCGTGGCCAGGGCTACACCCAAGGTGGGCCCAAAATGGTCACAAAATGGACCCAAAATGGTCACAAAATGGACAAAGGGTCACCAGGTCTCACACTTTGATCAGTTTTGGGTCCATTTGCACATTGGGGTTTAATTGTCCAGTTCCAGCTGCAGGCTGTGAGGTCCCATCCTTCTTGTTCCTCCCTCCAGCCACCCTTGTTTGTGCTGTTGGGCTGAAAGTTGTCCTTGGTGTGCAGCAGGAACAGGATTTGTTTTGTGTCCCTGCTCTGTGCAGAGCTGAGTGACCCTGAATGTGAGGCTGAGAGCTGCACCCCTGGGCAGCACAGAACCTGAAATACATCAAAGCTCAAACTTAAGACATCATTTCCCTCCCTTTAGAGGCTTGACAAGGCCTTTTCCTCATCAAGTCTCTCTTCTAAATATCTATTAATAATAGGTATTCAATAACAGATCAGTAAGCAACTACCAGTAATAAACACCTAACCACAGATAAATATCTAATAACAGCAAACATTTATAAATAACAGTAAATATCTAATGAGGCATCAACAGTTGGACTTCAGCAAGCTGTTTCTCTGATATTTGATTTTTTGTGCATCTGTGTATGAAAAATCTCAGTGATTTCGAGGCAGCACTTGATTGTATTTAACTGCTCAGAAGCCAAATTAAATAAGCTAAGTGGCATTTTTTTTAATATAATCAAATATAGAATAGTTAAGACTTGTTTTGAACACTAAAACTTGGCAGCTAAACACAGGAGTGTGTTTCTGACCCCTTCTCCATTTAAAGCCTCTTTAAAAGCTTAGGACACCTCTTAGAAAACTTATCAAATATGATTTTTCTTTTCTCTTTGCTTTGCTAAGTGGTGTCATAGTGTGCTAAACTCTAGAAAAAGCAGATATTTCTTCTAATGAATCCAAACAATAGCTGTTAGCTAGGAATTCAACATACATTCTGACACTCAGAAGCAGCTCTGACTCAAGGCATGTGTGTGTTTATCCTGTTGGTAATAATATTATACGTGGTAGATGCTGGCAAGGACATCCCTTCCCCTTACCCAAAAGCATTCAGCAGTGGTGAAAAGACCTTTGTCAAGGCAGGCATAATTCTTTCCATATTTGTGCTTTTTTTAAAAAAAGTTCACTGATTATTTTTTTTTTTTATTTATGAATGCTGTCTCTGTGGCTGAAAATAATAAAGATGTTAACCATGAGCCACTGGTGGCTGGTTTGTATCATCAGTACTTAAACTTGCAGCACTGGGAGTTGCTGCTGATGACTTTGTGAGACTGAGGGCTGGCAGTGAGATGAGTGTGGTTGTGGGGCTACCTCAATAAAGGGTAGCATCTGATAATCTAGAGAGTTTCATGGAAGAATAAGCTATTTTCTTTATAGGGAAATGCAGTGGATCCTCAACCCAAATGTTCTCAAAGACGTCTTTTCGATGTTTAATTGGGAAAAAATGCGACTTTTCAAAGGCTGCTTCTTTTTTATGAGCTTTCTATCCCAAGACTCTTACCATGCCACCTCTGAGAGCTGTTTTGGGAGGGATGCTCTGAACATGTGCCACAGACATACCCACAGACATTTTTTCGTGGTGACTCATGAATCAGGAGCACAATGAACACCCATAGAAAACTGTGACCTGCTTGCCTTGCTGGCTTTCCCACTGATATTGCTGAAGCAGATAAGCAGTGATTCCTTACAGACCTCCTTCAAGGCATCTGGAAGCATTTCTTGTATCTCTTGTTATCAATGCTAAAAGGTACAGGAGCACTGCAGCCTTTCCCAATGACAAATGTCTTGGCCTGAGGAAGTGGCATCTGAGGAGATCCCTTGTCTTGGAAAAGAAGAATTCCAGACAGCCAGTTGGGAGCACAAGCATTGCAGCTCCATTCCTCTAGAAACAGAATTGGAGCAAGGCCATTAAAATCACTTAAAAAAAGCATTTCAGATATGAATTCAAAGGACTGAATGTGAAGGAGATGGAATCATTCCTTCTCTTTCACCTTCTTCATGGTTTGGGTGGGGTTTTGTAATTGGATAGAAAAGTCTGCATTGCAGACCATGGGTGGCTGGTTATTGGGTTGAAAGTAAAAATAATTTAAGTGTCATTTCATAATTAGACAATTCATCCTTAGAAGACCTTATGGAGAGAGAGAGAGGAGGCCATTTCTTACTTTAACTAAAAGTGCTGTAGCACTCACGGCTTATAAGACTGTAATAGAGATAGGATTTAATAAACATCTGAGTCCAAAGACAAAATACCATGTCAAACATTTAATCCCAACCCTAGGGGAAAAAAAAAATATATAAAAGAAGATAAAAAGCAACACTGGGGCAGGTAGCAGCTGCCCAGCTGTCTCTGCTGAGGTGTATCATACTGACATACAGGATGAGCTTGAATGTCTGATCACTGTGGATCTAAGCTGGATCTGCATGGATCTCTCTTCAGTCCCTTGTTTTCAGCCTTTGAGAAGGAACCAGTACCCTTTTGCCTCCTGTTCTGTGTTTTACCTGTAGGGCATGAAAATGCAACGCTGTACAGACAGAATTGACCTTCTCTCTATAGGTGTGCAGTGTGACCTAGACTGCTTAGAGAATATATGACAACAAAAGAAAGCATGAGCTGGCTGTAAAGTGATGAACAAATTCATGCTGCTCCCCTTAGGCAGTGGTAAAGTGGGGACAGTAATAAATTCACTTTTTGAAGCAAATACTGGCAGAATCAGGCATTCCTGCCAGCAGCTACCTCTATTTAGTTGGGTTAGCAGAGCCTTCAGTTCCTTCAGGAGCCTTTCTCTCTCCATGGCTTTCCATCCTTAGGGATGTGACCACGGAGAAGCAGCTGCAAAGTGTTGAATTCTGCTACAGCAGACAGAGCTGCACAGGAGACCTAAATGAAGATCACAAGTGCTGTCTGCAAACACGGGCATGTGTGGGGGACTTGAATGGGCTCTGCCCCTGGAAGTTGTGCTTTTCATTGGAGCCCAAGTTAATGCCCTTGCCCCAACCTCTGCTCCCTGCCCCAGCCGAGCTGCTGAGGCTGAAAGGTTCATTAGCATCAGAGCACAAAGGACAACAGGGGGATGTCAGGGAATGCTGATTCCATTAGGCTGACACTTGCTGTAGCCTGGCCTAAGTGAGAGGAGAATCAAGGCCAAGGAAGATGCCTCAAAACGCCTGTGCCAGCAGCTGTGTCGTTTGTCAGCTGGATGCAGAAGCAGATGATGGCACCATCTTTTCTTGCCTGGAAGACAAGACTCGAGTTAAAGCCAAATTTCCAAGGAGGAGCGTGTGCTGTGCAATTGTTTGGGGCAGACACGCTGATCATTCTCAGAATAAGGGCAGTGGAGACAGTCTGTAAAATTTTGAGCACTCCTACTTGCATCCTGTGCAATTTTTCACGGCTGGCAGTGGAAAATGGAGGTGTTTGGAAAATGATGCACACCTGCTGTTCATGGTTTGCACTCTGTGTGAGGAGTGGGCATGTTCTTCATAAAAAAGGGGATTCCTGAGAGCAGAGCTCTCTCACCCTGTGTTCCCTTGCAGAAAAGGTGTGTAAAATTCCCACTTTGGGAAGCAATGCAGGAGAGCTCTCGTTTCACTTTTCTGCTAGTGAGTGAAGGTGCTGTGAAGCCTCTGTTCTTTGGGGGGCACTGTGTACTAATAGCTAGGCTTAGTTTTGGAGTGGAAAAGTGCAGGTACTCTATGTTTTCTTTGGAATATGGGCCACTATGTTGTTTGTTTTGCTTTTAGTCAGGTAAAGTTGCTGTGTCCACGATTAATTCTTTCTTGTGGGTAAAATATCTTGTTCCAGTGGGTTTTGGGTTTTTTTTGTTGTTGTTTTGATCTTTTATCATGTAAAAATGTGCTTTGCACGTATTTAGTTGTCTAAACTCAGAGAAATAAAATACCTCACCTAGCAGAAATGGGTAAATACACCACACCAAAATGAATGGCAAGGAGGCATAATCGTATGCCAAATTTTTAATTACTTTAATCCAAGGTGAGGAAGTGCTGCTCATGGAAACACTTGACTAAATCCTACTCTCACGGTGCTAGGTAGGGCTCTTCCCTGTAGCCTGGGGGCCTTTCTTGCCCAATATCTTTAGGAAAGCTGAAAACTGGTACCATCATTTGCCCTGCATTGCTTGCTTGGTTTTTGTGGACTAATGCCTGATATGCTTTTGGATTCCTGCACTTTGAACAGGATCAGTTGTTTTGGTTTTGGTTTTTTTTTTCTTTCACTGTTTGCTTTTGTTTGCACCCTGAAGAATTGTATTGCTTTGCAGGCAGACACAGAATACAGAATGAAACAGAGCACGTGGAGGTTTGGGGCACTTGGAGTGAGAGGCTTCATGCCCTGGGGATGTGCTAAAAATCCAAAATGGGTTTAGCTCCTTGCAGGGCTCTGGCTCTTCCACTGGACATGAATGAATCCTAGGCAGACTGAGGCTGGAATTTGTGTGAGGAAGTGCACCCTTCTCAGTACTTACATTCTAGTCCTTGTTATTGTGCCTAAGCAGCACTAGGTTGTTTTTATTTTATTTTATTTTTAGCTGACTGACACTGCACTGCACACAGCCCTACGTTTGAAGAGATGCTCGTATTTCTCTGCTCTCTTTTGTGGTAGTTTTTTTACACCCTCTTTGAGCTTGCTGGTGGCTTTGAAGTCCTATGGATTGTGCTGTTTCAGGCCAAAAGATGTTGCCTGAAGCAGCATGTGTAAAATTTTCCTAAAAAGTTACCTCTGCCTGTCTAACATAGAAGCAGCTTGTCTGTGCCCAGGAGGTAATTAGGGGGGGATGATCAAATCTGCTCGTGGTGTGTGGGCTTCTCCCTGGTGCCCACAGCAGCAATCCCCCAGCCAGAGCTGCCAGCTGGGTGGCTGGCTCACAAATCTCAGCTTCCTCACCTTCATGTCAGAGGGCCACAGCTGTGAGCCCCAGCACCTGGGCTGTGTGAGATGAGGCTGATTTCAGATGAGCTGTGGAAATGGCACAGCCATAGCATCATTTAGAATCTGTCTGCTGGGGTGGGGTGGGGGGGGGGAACCCACACTGTGCTCTCTTTATGCTGAGAGGAGGTGGGAGAAAATATGCAGAGCCAGAAGCAGGCTCTCTGTGCTGGCCTGGAGTGAGAGAGGAGGTGTGAGCCAGCCCGGGGTGCACGGCACATTTCCTGCCTGCTGCTCCTCAGGGGAGGAGAAAAGCAAAGTCTGCAAGAGAGCCCGAGTGTGGGCTGGTCAGCCATCTCCTCAGCTGCTCCTGGTGCTGACTTTCCTCTGGGTGTGCTCCTCATCCCACCCAGTTGCTCAGCTAATTGTGTCCCCTGGGGGCCAGGGGAGGTTTAGTCCTTCTTCCTTCCATCCAAACAAGTGACACAGGTGTCACCTACCCTGGTACAGGCAACAAGGCCTCCTACAACCCCTGGTTAGCCTGGACATCTTGTGTAATCTCAAAAGAGTCCCCCTCATCTTTGATGGTGAAGTTCCACTCAGCACTTGCATACTGGAAGGGCTGGAAGGGAAGGATGATGCAGTTGTGGCTGCTTTTTCAGGGGCTGAATACTCCAGCACGTAGTGAGGAGCAAGAGGAGTTTGTTTAATGTTGCCAGGGAAGTGAATCCTATCTCTCCTCTCAAGACACAGCCCTCTTTTAGCTCCCTGGAGGGTTTACAGGGTAGGACCAGGGCTCTGCCCTAGTTATGTGACTCTCCAGAGATGTATTTTGACTCTGGGAATGCAAAGACTCCTTCCCACCCCTGCTGTGCTCAGAGACAGAGGATGGCAGATTTTCACACTGCATGGGTGTGAGGGGAACCCAGACCTGTCAGGCAGGAGCACTGCTGCCTGGGTCTGAGGGCATTTGCTGGGGTGGGAGCTGTGGTCAGTTCTTGCCTCTCTGAGCTGGGAATGGGGCTGGTCACTCCTAGTGAAGCCCTCACTGCTGTGGTTCTCCAAAGCAGAGCTTTGGTCTCCCAACATAAACATGGAGCAGAGAGTTTGGTCTCCCAACCTAAACATGGAGCATCTGTGCTAGCTGCAGGAGGAGAAGCTCCTTTCTAAAGATCTCTGTCTTTTTGCTGTGAGCATTAGGACAGTTTGACCTATTGTTAGCTGTGAGGACAACAAAAACAATGACAATTTGGGGGTAAGAGGCAAGAAGCAATTTGGTACAGATGGGAAGGATGGCCTTCCCTGTGGTGCATTTGCTGCTCTAAATGCATCTTGCTGTATTGTGGGAGTGTGCAGGTGTGGGGTGGCTCAGGCTGTGTCCCTGGGGTGGCTCAGGCTGTGTCCCTGGGGTAGTTCAGGCTGTGTCTCTGGGGTGGTTCAGGCTGTGTCCCTGGGGTGGCTCAGGCTGTGTCTCTGCAGAGGTTCAGGCTGTGTCCCTGGGGTGGTTCAGGCTGTGTCCCTGGGGTGGTTCAGGCTGGGTCCCTGCAGAGGTTCAGGCTGTGTCCCTGGGGTGACTCAGGCTGGGTCCCTGGAGTGGCTCAGGCTGTGTCTCTGGGGTGGTTCAGGCTGTGTCTCTGGGGTGGTTCAGGCTGTGTCCCTGGAGAGGTTCAGGCTGTGTCCCTGGGGTGGCTCAGGCTGTGTCCCTGGGGTGGCTCAGGCTGTGTCTCTGGGGTGGTTCAGGCTGTGTCCCTGGAGAGGTTCAGGCTGTGTCCCTGGAGAGGCTCAGGCTGTGTCCCTGGGGTGGCTCAGGCTGTGTCCCTGGACAGGTTCAGGCTGTGTCCCTGGGGTGGTTCAGGCTGTGTCCCTGGACAGGTTCAGGCTGTGTCCCTGGAGAGGTTCAGGCTGTGTCCCTGGACAGGTTCAGGCTGTCCCTGGAGAGGTTCAGGCTGTGTCCTTGGAGAGGTTCAGGCTGTGTCTCTGGGGTGGTTCAGGCTGTGTCCCTGGGGTGGTTCAGGCTGTGTCCCTGGAGAGGCTCAGGCTGTGTCCCTGGAGAGGTTCAGGCTGTGTCCCTGGGGTGGCTCAGGCTGTGTCCCTGGAGAGGCTCAGGCTGTGTCCCTGGGGTGGTTCAGGCTGTGTCCCTGGGGTGGTTCAGGCTGTGTCTCTGCAGAGGTTCAGGCTGTGTCCCTGCAGAGGTTCAGGCTGTGTCCCTGGGGTGGTTCAGGCTGTGTCTCTGCAGAGGTTCAGGCTGTGTCTCTGCAGAGGTTCAGGCTGTGTCCCTGCAGAGGTTCAGGCTGTGTCCCTGGGGTGGTTCAGGCTGTGTCTCTGGGGTGGTCCAGGCTGTGTCCCTGGGGTGGCAGCTGAAGTGCAGTGACAGTGGTGGGACGGTGCTGCTCAGCAGTGATCACCTGCACCAAAGGGTCAGTTTTTCTCTTTATGTCAAATAAAGAGAAAAATAATTTTGAGAATCTCAATGACCTAATTTTGAAGAACAAAATATTGTCCCTCCATAAACACCCCAAAGACCTTTTCCAGGGAGGGAACACAGCTCTGCCATCACAGCTGATTTGGGACAAAGGCACTCTGAGGATGGAGCAGCAAGAACCCCAGTGGCCACCCCTGTCTGCTGAGCCCCAAGGGCTTTGTGGTGCCAAAATGCAAATGGTTCAGAGTGCCTGGACACAGCAACCAGAGCTGGACCCCCAGGGGAATGGTGCACACTGTGTTTCTAGAGCACAGCTTTACCTCAGCTTCAGACTGTACATTCTGCAGGAAAAATTGATAAACCTGCTAGAGCCCCAGTCTCGACAGAGATTTCCAGGTCTTTCTAAAATGATTCTTCTCAGGGAGAGACTGCAGGCTGAGGTCTCCAGGAACAGCACTAACAACCCAAAATGTGGAAGTGCTTTGACTCTTTATCACAAGCAGTCCCACCCTTGCCCTGCCTTATCAAACTTCAGAGCTTAGCAATGAACACTTGCAGGGCCCTTCCTTCCTGTGATAAGGTATTGACACTAAAATTAAACTTGATTTAGGGGTTTAATTTCTGCATATACTGGGGTTTTTTTTCCCCCTATATATGTGCAGCCATAAACCAGGGTTATTCCAGTCTCAGAAATATTTTTAGGTCTGGGCTGTGACACAAAGGGTCTCTGACCCTTAAAGCACAGGAGAGGGTGTGGCTAAGCTGGCAAGGACTGCCATGGGAGTTCCCTAAATTATTACAACTGTGGAATTGGGCATGCTGTAACTGTATTTACAGCAGGCATTTGCAGGTGGCTCCTGTCATAGGATGCAAAAGGGCACCCATTTGAATTTAACTCCGCCTTCTTCAAAGCTCAGGCTCCCAGCAGTATGTTCAGGAAAACCGTGGGATCTGTGACAGTTCATTGGCTCCAAAGCTTTGAGTCACAGAATTCAAAAGTTCCTCTCGGTGAAATTCAACTGAGCAAGAAGGATGCAAGCTTTGCTCTTCATGATGTAATTTCCCCAAAGCAAAATTGTTTTTTTTCATGTGCAATTTTGATGGAAAGGTGACTTGGAACACAGAGTTTGGGATGCTTTGACAAGGGAGCATCAAAGTCATGGCAAGAAATAAAAGCTAAAATACCACAAGCAGCCCCCAGTTGCTTTCAGCTTTAGGTAGTGCATCCTTCCTTAGCTCTCTGTTGCAGTGGACACTGAGATTGCAGGGGTGGATGGCTGTGCTGGGATGAGAACCTGAGAGTATTTCTAACCTGTAGTTTGCTCTTCTGAGAGTCCACACCCCTCCAGCCTGCTTTTTTCTTAGCCTGGATTCTTCAAGGCTTTCCATCCTGAAAATCCAGGGGATGCTAAGATCCAGTAGAGATTTGTAATTCCTTCCTGAGTCATGTCACTACCTCTTTTTATTTGGTCATGGATATATAGGCTCATAATTTCTGTAGTTAATGGAATGAGTGAGAACAAGGATTTTGTTCTCTCCTGTCTAGTAAATCCCACAAAACAAAGTTACCATATATGCTGTAGGTATTACTTTTAATGTTTAAAACTGTTGTAGCCACATCGTTGGGAGCTTGTCTGGCATTAGAAGAATTTTCCAAAGGGTTGTTAAAATGAAGGGGAAAAAAGTGATTTCAAAAAACAAACACCACTTTTTGCTTCATATCATAAAGCAGTGAAATTTAAAGTGGCACTAGAATAATTATGATTTCTATGCTGTAAACCTGCATAGATTTGGCTCTCTTGGAATTATTTTTTTAATGCTATAAGGATTACTTTACTGTCTGTGGGCTGGATCCTTCTTGCCTTACACATGTGACTAAATCTGTGGGGCCCAGTGGCCAGAAAAAAAGGACCCAGAAGGGCATTAAAACAGTTTAGCCCATTCAGCTGCAAAGTCATCTTACACACAGTTTCCCCCTAACTGGTTTTGTGTGTGTTATTGTCAAATGTGAACCTGCAGAACATCTCCTGGTCTGGAATCTCATTCCCTTAGAGCAGTCAGCTGTTCTGCAGCCTTTCTTTACTGGCTGGTACACGTTGGGATCTCTGTGCTGTGCTGTTCTCCAGGCAATAATTTTCATCTTTATTTTCACACTTAGTTTATGTACTCAGTATGTTTCCACAATCAGTGGAATACACACTGATTTTGTCCATTTTTTAAGGTACCTGCATAACTTGCAAAGTTAGCAGCAGCGTGCAACCACTAAAGCAAAACAAAAGAGAACAATTAATCTGAGTTTATTGACAATATTCATAGGCAGTGCAAGTGTTGGTCATGTTAAGGAGCTGTAGGGCTGTTCTCATGGTAAGTGACCCAGGTTTGATGAACAGTTGTAGAACTACAAACTCAACCTGTGCATCCAACTAGTCCAGCTTGCCCAGGATCACCATCAAAGCTTCGAATCTCTTTAGAAAAGTTATTTTTCAGAACACGGCCGTTCCGTCTGTGGCTTCTGTTGTACTGCTTGAAATGGGACCAGGCTGCAAAGCCCTGCCAACTCATCCTTCATGTGCCTTTCCCCGCTGCTGTGTCTCTCTGCAGAATCAGGCTTGCACAGCAGAAGAGTTTCTGTTGCCTTTGACATGTGGTCCTCGTTAAAAAAAAAAAAAAAAGAAAAAAAAGAGAAAAAATTAAAAAAAAAATACAACCAAGTTTAGCTGCGGTGAAATTATTTATTTGATTTTAAAAAGAAAAAAAGAAGAAAAAAAAAAAAAAAGAAAAGAAGAGAAAAAAACCCTGAATTTGCGAAGAGTAAATATGTTTACTGCATCCCTTTCCATCCAGCGCATTTCCTCCCTTTAAGCCCGGCTTGCTCCCAACAAGACAGCCTCCTCTCCCCGAGATTAACATTTCTTATGATCGCTCCTGACAGAGGATTTACTTTCAGAGGCCCTGCGAAGGATAACCAAAAAAGGGCATGCAGCAAGACACTTTTGGCAGCTCGGCGCGGCTTTTTCGGAGCTTTTTTAGGTCTTGGGTCGTGTTTTTATATATTTTTTTTTTTCTTCTTCTTCTCTCTGATGAGTGGCTTCCTGAGCATGCCTGGGGAATGACAGGCATCCCCGCCGAGCCCCACCTCAGCCCCTTTGGCCACCCCTCCATTCGGGATAAATCGGCGGACAATGCATTCCTGCCAATTGTAAACATCGGGGATGTGCCTTTCGCTTAGCTGAGTTGACTTTTTTTTTTTTTTTTTTTTTTTTTTTTTTTTTTTTTTTTTTTTTTGGGAGGGGCCAAGGCGAAGCTGCTGCGCTTTTTATTGAGTAAGGGCTGCGCTGCTGCTGCTGCTGCTGCGGCGCTCCTGCCCCGGCAGCCCCTTCCATCCATTTCCTTCCTGCTCGCTGAGAACTTCGCAGCCAAGAGGTAATAACCGGGGAAGGGCTGGCTTCTTCGGGATGGAGCCGGGCTCTGCCGGGCAGATGGAGCAGCCCAGGGCAGCCGGAGAGCCTGCCCGGGGTTGTTTTTTGGGCTCGGCGCTTCCCCCCCGCTGCCGCTCCTCTCCAGATGTTGGGCGGTGAATGAACCGAGGGGAGAGCTCGGCTGGATGGAGGGGGATGCAGGGCAGGGTCTGTGCCCCTTGCTGGGCTTGGTAGGGTAGGTGGGTTATTGCCACACTTGCTTCTCTTTATTTTTTTTCTACCCCCCCTTCTTTTTTTTTATAATTTTACCCCTTGCTGGGCTTGCTAGTGGGGCAATAACCCATCTACCCTTTCTTCTCTTTATTTTTTTTTCTCTCCCCCCACCCCTTCTTTTTTTTTTATAATTTTTCCCCTTGGTGGGCTTGTTAGTGGGGCAATAACCTTCTTCTCTTTATTTTTTTCTCCCCCCCCTTCTTTTTTTATAATTTTGCCCCTTGGTAGGCTTGTTAGTGGGGCAATAACCTTCTTCTCTTTATTTTTTTTTCTCTCCCCCCTCCCCTTCTTTTTTTATAATTTTGCCCCTTGGTGGGCTTGTTAGTGGGGCAATAACCCATCTACCCTTTCTTCTCTTTGTTATTTTTTTCTCCCCCCCCCTTCTTTTTTTTTTTTAATTTTTTTAAGGCATTACAATGAGAAAGTTCTTAGCATGTTAAGGTCTGGTGAATCGCCTTCAATTTTGCAATCATATGCCTTTTATATATATATATATATATGTATAACCATACATGCTTATATTAGGAAATTTACTTATTTATTTTATATATATGTATATATATATATATTTTTTTTTTTTGCCTGATATGTGGATTTCCAGGGGCAGCCTGGGGGTGTAACTGATACAGACAGGGTGAAGCTCTGGTTAATGTAAGTGATCTGATGCTCGCTGGAGCAGATCTCCCTCACGGGCAGCCTTTCACCAGAAGTATTGTTGACAACGGATGGCATCAGTTTTTGTTTCCAGCCAGAACGTTTCTTGTGGAGTTCTCTTTCCTGTTAAAAGGGGAGGGGGGAGATTTAAAAAAAAAATTAAAAAAAAAAAAAAATGCTCCTGTGTGGGACTCTGGAGTTCTTGGAAGTCTGGCTCTGTGTTCGTCAGGGTGCTGCAGGCTCCCCTTCCCAGCTCCCTGGGTGCTGTTGGAAAGCCTTCTGCAAGCATCAGCTTCTGCATGGGCAGGGAGTTTTCTCAGGGAAAGTGAAGGAAAGGGAGGAAGTTAGCTGCAGATGAATGCTTGGTAGCTGCAGACACTGACCAAGCTGCTAATCTCGGGCCAGACCTGCAGGGAGAGGAGAGATTCCGTCTCGTATGTCAAATGTTGTTTGGAGGAATGAAAACATAACTGTTTTAAAATGACCTTCTTTTTTTAATGGAAAAAGTTGTTTTCAGCAGAGAATTTCTTTTCAGAGTGTGCAGTCTCTCTACAATTTTGCCTGAGAAGGCTTCCCCTGCTAAAAGGCAGACAGGAGAATAACTTGGGAAAATATAACACATTCCCTCCTTGGCAGCTGCTCAAAGAAAATAAGGAGGCAGAGTGGGATTTTTTGTAAGAACCATGTATTTATTATAATTTGTCTATTTTAGATACCATGCTGTGAATGGTTGTGTTTGTATGATTTGCCATTGGAGAACCCCCAGACTCTGCCTCCATTCTTTCTCTGTCTCATTAAATGCAGCAGTAAGTCCTCATCTGCAGCAAGTCTCATTTTTTTCCTCCTGCCATTTAGACAGGACAGGATTCTAAAACTACACACACCAAAAATCAATGGAACAGGCTCTTTTTAACATCAGTTATAAGTGGAGCAAAACTTTTAGTCCATTTGCTTTAATAAATTGCCTGTAAGGTAAAGCAGGGCAGAACTTCTCTTAATGTATTTGAAGAAATGATAGGTCTGCCTTTTTTTGGGGGCAAAGATTGCCTTTGACAGGCAATCTTAATAAAACCTGCATAAATCATGGTGGGAGGCAAGAAACACTAGATGAGATGTCTGCCAGCAAGAAGACTCCATTGAAATAATTTGTTTTTTCCTGAAGACTCCTCTTTGTTGCCACTTGCAGTGACAAGGGGATCCATTCCACAGCCTTCATTCACAGGATTAGTCCTGCTGAAATCAACACCATCATTAATGGATTCAGGGCCTGATGCAGGGGGAGCCCTGTGCACTCTGAATACACTTTGACAGTGAGTGATGTAAGCACCTTTTAGGAGAATGGGGGGATTTTCTACAACTGCTTTTTCATGTACTCACAGCGCTGTTCTGACACGGAGCAGCCTGAGAGAAAGGGGTCACTTCCCCTGTGCTTTTATTTCTTGCCCAACACTGATACTCACAATGCAGTAATGACCCTGAAAGATGGGCGATTTGAAAGGAAAGTGGGGAAGGGTGTAAGTTCCTCTGGCTGGCATTAAGAGGGAGAATTGAAGTGCATTTAGATGGGAAGGGTTTTTTTTTTGGCTGGTCTCATTCACAGGGCACACATGTGACACAGAGCATCTGTTCAGTCCCACCCAGGGTTAGGGGGCTCAGTGCTGCTTGTTCCAGGTGGGGAGGCCACGAAGGTAGGGCAAGGCTTTTCTCATGGCAGCCTGCTAGGAGGGTGGCTTCTGTCCTAGGAAGATGCCAGGGAGACTTTACCAGGAGCCTGACTGGAAGTCCTCCTTGTTTCACACTTCCTTTTGCCCAGCTGGAGCAGCCCTGCCTGTGGGGGTGATATTGTAGAAAAGTGAGAGCTTGCAGGACTTCCTTCCTGCAGGGCAAAGAGAACCTGAATGCTCTGGGACTGTGGAAAATACTCTGATTTCTCAGTAGCTGCTTACATGAGACCTATTCTTGTGGTCTGTGCCTGAGTTTTTACTTTGTATTAAAGAATCAGTGGAGTTCTTAACCCCTCTCTGCCAAGGGTGCAGCTTGGCACATTTGAACCCAAGAGGGACAGGAAACCATATATGCCTAAGAATGAGAGGGCCAAGAGATGATAACTGCCCATCTGCAGGGCTTGCCTGGGCTCTCCTGGGTGTGTGGGAGAAAGCACCAAAAAAGGGAACAGGGCAGAAGGGGAAGTGCAGTCCTGGGAGCATTTCATTGCCTTTGAGAGGAGCTTTACAGGGAGTTTGCAGGATTGGGCTCCAGGTGTACAGGGCCTGAGGCAGGCAGGCCTGTGGCTGCAGAGAGTGGGAGCCTGCCTTCAAAGAGAGCTTTTCATTCTTCACAAATTGTCTCCTCTCTCAGTAACCAACCCCTGGCAGCTTGTGAGGGGAAAGCTGCTGCCTTGTTGCTTTGGGAAAGGGTGTACATGTGCAGGGGGTGGTTTGCTGGCTTGGTGCAGGGATGCTGAGTGGTGAAATGGGTGAGAATGGATGTGGGGGCAAGTGTCCTGGGAGGAAGTCACCCACCCTCTGGGCAGGCAGCTCCTCTTGGGGTGCTGGTCTTGCTTGGAAGGTGTAGCTGCTGCTTGTCAAGGGTTTAGCTGAGGCTGAAATTTGACTCAGAGGCATTTGGAGGTCACACTGGATCTGACCTCTCTGGATGAAACACTGAGGTCACAGGACAGTTGAACTATATAACTTTTTTTTTTTCCTTTCCCCATGCTTTTGTACATTCAAGCAGCCCAGCAGGGAAGGACTCTCAGCACTCTGTAATTTGGGATCCCTCCCACCCCCGGGGGAGCTTGCTCCTACATTTCTTGAAGCAGATTTGATCAACCAAAAAGGTTTGGGAATGTGACACTCTTACTTAGCTGGTGTGTAGCTGGGTAGTTTATGTCCTGCATTAAGGAAGTGCTCCTCTCCATGCATTTTTCCTTTGGAACCACCACCACCACCAGCTGGTGTCTCATTCCCCTTTTCCTGCCCCGTCTGCCTGCTCCTCAAGAGGGGAAAACTCCATGAAACCTCCCCTTTTCCTGCCCTCCTGATAGGGGCACCTCCTGATCAGAAAATCTTGTCTACAGCAGTGTTGAAGCCAGAAGAATTTCCTATGGGCACTGTCCTGCTGGCTTGCAGTAAGGGCAGCACCAAATAGCTGAGGAAGCAGCTGAAAGAAGGGTAGAAAAGCAGCAATATCTTAAGCCACTGGAGAAATTTCTCCTTTGAGAAATTTTTTTTCCTGTGGTCATAAATACCTGGTGAGTCACTCAGTGGCCGTGTGTCTGTTTCTCTATCTCCAAGTGAAGGATAATCTGTACCTTTCTGTATTTAGCCCATGGGTCTGCTGGGGCTTAGTGTTCACTGGTGTTTATAAAGAACTTGCAATGCCAAAATGCCAGCTTTAGGTACTGGCTAAAATCTGCTTTTTGACTGATTTCCCAGATCATCTTAGCCTTTTTTTTTTTTATTTTCTTGGTGTGTTCACACAGCTATGCATTAAATTTCCAGATTATGGATGTAAAACCCCACAGGAGCCCAGGGGATGAGGTGAAGGTGGCCCAGGCTCAGTGGTGACAGGATGCTGTCACATCTAGAGGGCATTTCCTGTGTGCTTGGAGAGTGAATTGTTTGTGCTGCATCTGGGAAGCTGTCCTGTGTGTGTGCCAAAAATGCACCAAGGCAGCTTCTGCTTACAGATTCACCAGAGTGTCATAAGCTTGGAAGCAAAAGGACTCGGCAAGCTGCTGGACCTTATCTGCTTGTTCAGTCTCATGTTGATGAGAGCAGTTGAAATTGGAACCCCTGGGGCCAGGCCAAGCTTGCAGTGGGGAAAATATTAGGGAAAGATTTCAGGCAATGGAAACATGACATGTTTCCACACCCTCTTGTGTACAGAACACAAATAAAGAGCATTTTCCCCCTGAGACTTGCTGTGGAGGGTGTGAAGCAGAGTGGAACCCACCCGTTTGCACATTTTCTGGTTTGTGTCCTTAAATGGCAAGAAAAAAAAAATCTTTGGAATTTAGCTCATAGAAGGGTTATAAATAGAATTGTGGAGATAAAGTTTTGCTGTAAGTGCTCTGGTTTGGGATCTATTCAGAAGGGTAACTTCATAAGCCAACAAATATGAAGAGGAAAGTTATTGCTAAAATACCTTTAATAAAATCAATTTTTGCCTTGAATAAATTGTAGGAGGACAATGTCACTGCACATACATGCACGTGTGACCTTCCCAATCTCCCCTCAAGCATGTGGAGACCTGAGGGGCATGGAAATCACCGTGTCCCTTCTAAAAGTAAAATAACTTGGGGTGAGGAAGAACCTAGTGCTCATGCTTGGTTAAATGGCCAAGGGAGCCTGAACCTGTGACAACCATTTAAACACAGAGATTTGTTGGCAGCTTGTTTTGTGTCCTTGTCCAAAGGAGCTGCCTTTGCCCAGGGAGGAGCAGAGCAGGGCTGGACAAACCCTCCTCATCCTCCTTCAGGAGTTCCATCCTGCGGGCCTGTGCCCATTGGATTCCCTTCATCTTCAAAGGCAGCTCTGCCCAAATGAAGCAGTCTGTGATCAGGCCATTGTTTGTTTCTTATTTGCAAGGCTTTGATGTTCTCTCTTGTCTTTCTGACTGCCACAGGGCGTGTTACTAGCCTTTTCCCACTCCATTCTTTCCTTTGACAGTGAGCTCTCTAATGGTGAAATGGCCCTCACTTGATTTTTCTTTTTTTTTTCCCCCCTTGAGCAGCAACTGTTCACCCTGGTAAAATCTTTCATCCCAGGAGCACAAAGGCATGACCTTTTGTAATTCCTCTCAGTTTCAGAGGATCTAGCAGTGCTGGAGTGACAGCCCAGACCATTGCCTCCTAATATCAGCTGCTGTACTGAGGACAATTTCTGCTCAGTCTGGGCAGGTTCAGCTGCAGATTGAGGAGGCAAAGGGCTTTATCTGCACCTTCCTAATCACCTCGTGATAACCTCATTTCTCTCAGCAATTTCAAAAATCATTGAGCTGGGGAGAATTTGGCTTTGCTCTGGCCTAGTTCAACCTCATAGGCTTGGAAAAGAAATTCCCAGGGCTTGGCTACAATGTGTGGAAATAGGAATGGGGTTGGAGAAGTGTTTGGTCAGCCTCTCATTTACCTGCCCAGCTTCACCTGGTGGTGCTGCAGGATGCCTGCAGTCAGCATCACTTTGGAGGGCTGCAGCCCTGGCTCTGCAGAGAGGCTCTGCTGCTGGCTTTGGCTTTGGGAACAGCACATCCCCATGTGCAGAGCCACACCCCTGCCATGAAAATGGGGAGTAGTTTCATTCAGATGTCTGATAAGGCACAGCTGTTGCTTTGCCACTTCAAACAGAACTGGGCTGATGGAGACTGCAGTGCAGCATTTTAATTGCTGTAAATAGGAGCAAGAGCGTTTAGGCAATCCAGATGAGAGGGAGCCAAGCATTTCTGTGGCTAATGTATATTATACTGACAAAGGCAGGCCAGCTGAGAATTTCCCTACTGCTGCCCCAGTAATTTAAAACACCACCAATCTCTCTTCTGCTGCATTGGGGAAAATGAGGGAGAGCTTGGGCATTAGCTGGCCTGGAGCTGAACTTCATTTCAGTAGCTGGACTGGGATGCATTTAATGATGGAAATGATACCAAGGGTTTTTTAAAGTGTACACTGGATCTAGTCTGTTTGGTTTCCTTGAGTTAGAGGAATTCAGAATTCCCTGTGAGCTGCTTGCTATCAAGAAACTGGCCCTTTTTGTTTGGTTTTCTACAGAAGGACAATGACAGCAGGAAATGGGGTCAAAATCCCAGTAACAAGCATTCACTGGGAAATTATATTTTGTACAAGAGAGGGCACTGCAAACCCAGAAAGCCAGGAAAATTCCATTGCTCCTCACTCCCTGGTGCTTAAAAGGCTCTGCCATGTATGGGAAAGGTCTGAGCTTCATTCACTCCAACCACAATAGTAAATGGCTTATTCACTGGACACAGTATGCAATCAAGGAGCATATTGACAATAAAAAGGAAAAGCAGAAACTTTTGTATGCAGTCTGCTTGCAGCTTTCTCTGCTGTATGTTATTAGAAGCTATGTGAGCAGTTTTTTTCCCTTGTTCTTTTATTTAGATCCCTGTAAACTTCAGTCACTTTTGTTTGCCACTTAACCCTCCTCCTAAAACCAGACACACCAGCCTGTTTCCTCTCCTCCCCCCTGTGTAACCCAAACAAGAAAAGCACATTTCCTTTACCAGTGCATATATAAAGGCAGTTCCTTGGTCTTCACTGCATCCAGTGTGCATTTATATGACTAAAAACGGGGATCAGTGGACAAAATCTCATTCTCACCAGGTGTAAAGCACTACCTTGAGGAAAAGCAGTGATTAAATGCCAGCGTTCCGGGGTCGGCGATGGGACCACAGGAGTGATGCAGAGATGTGTCTGTATAAACAGGGATGAGTTTTTGGGGGGCAGGAAGGGAGCAATGTGCCTTGGATGGGAGCTGCAGAAGGAGTCCCCAGTGCTCCACGGAGCTCTCAGGGATTTGCTTTCCCCACCACATCAGTTTCCAGGCAGTGAAACCCTGCAGGGACAGCATCGAGGTGCAGAGTCACTGCAGCACAGTCGTGTTTACATTCTTGCTTTTCAGTTTGTTTTGTTTGGGGGGTTGGTACTCTCTGCCATCAGGTTCATGGGGGATAAAGTAGTTGGTGTAGCTGGATTTTATGTCACATGGAGAAAGGACAGTTTGAGTGCAGTAATGCAGCAGCAAGGTGGGCTGTGCTTGATGGAGGTTTTCTGGAGTTTTTGTTGTTTGCTTTGCATGGAGCACCTTAGAAACACGTTGTTTGTGTCACATTGGTAAGTTTGGAGATTCTCTGGTATCTCCTAGATAGTTTTGCTGAAAAACCCACATCTTTGTGGCCAGGAGGGCTGGTGGATCAGTTGGGTTTCCCAGACTTGTTCCACACCACGCTCCTGTTTTGAGGCCACGTTTGACACGGGTGTTAAGAGTCAGCCACGGGACAGGTGGCCTGGATTTGAAACCAGCAAACACTTTTCATCTCTGGCCAGAGATGAAAATTCTGGCCATTATCACAAAGCCATGCCCACTGGGGAGCTCTAAGGTGGCCAAAAGAAGCGTGGTCAAGCTGTGACTGTTGGGTAATGCAAGAGTAGCAGATGAATAACTCTCTTTTCCAGCTCTTAGAAGGATCAGGGGTAGCCAATTTGGAGACCAAAATAACTACTTATCTAATCTCATTCATGCTTTTTCATTCAGGATTTGGATCATGAGAAACTCTGCGTTATATCAGCTTTTTAAATGGCATCTGGAGCCTTTGGAAAGAGTCCTTGAGTAATAATCACATTGAATGCAATAAGTGTTGTTACTGCATGGTCAAAAATGCTTCTCATTTCTTCTATTTTTACTGTCTGCACGATTCCAAAGGAAAACAGGAGACTGCTTTGTTTTTCTTTTACCTCTTAAAAGAGGGAGGTGTACATGATGCCTGTTTGGGAGTAATTTTCCCTCTGGTTTTCCCCTCCCCTAACTGATGTGTGACCCAGCTCTGTCTGTGCACTCTCATTCTGGCTGCTTTGCAGAGAAGCCTTGCAGGAGCTCGTGGTGTTTAGCTCTGCTGCTCTACGTGACCCCCATGGTCAG